>BSBM01000199.1:4932500-5617500 GCA_027924585.1 Larix kaempferi
TGGATGTGAATAATGCTAGCGCGTTATGGGTTTACACAACGCTATAGCGTTATGTCTGTGCAAAAATATTAGCAAAATGCTTTTATCCTCCTGCGTTATGTCTATGCAAAAATATTAGCAAAATGCTTTTATCCTCCCGCGTTCTGCGTTTTCTCTCCCGCCTTCCCTATTTGTATGTTTACCAAATATTTTACACAAACAAAATGATGAAGCAAACAAATTAATAGGAACAATCTTCAAAATGGCTTGATGACTCATTTCAATAGACACGTATTATCTAAATATCATAACCATAGACAACAACTAATTCAAACATTCAATTCGCTACAACTAAGATCAAACTTTAGATAATATAGTTTCTATAGTGGTAAGCGGTGCTATTGCAATCTAGGTAAATATCATACAAATATTTCAAACAAATTTATGGGCATAAGCATTCCAAAAAATATGGCAAAGTTTCAAAACGATTGGCTGTAGCAATAAAACTAGCGGCACCAAACTAAGGATCAAATTGCATTTATGGACACTTACCGATCGAAGGATGTCTGAGTGTAAATGCAAATGTAGTAGCCCCTCCAGGAATCCTTCTTCTTCACCGACCTTCTCTTGGACTCAAGTGGCCTCAATGCCAAACCACCGAACAATTGCATGAGTTGTAGTTAAGAAACAATGGTCGAAATAGAGCAATTATAAATGATTTGATCAACAAAGCAAGTCGCCCAATTTGTAGAGTTGTTAATTTGAAGAAACAAGCAGGCGCAGAACAAGCATGAAGGAGTTTCTTAACTAGTAGTGGTCACTGATCGAATGAAGAAGGAGTTTGATGAATGGACAATGCATAACTCCGATTCGTGAGAGACCAGGCCACTGTGCAATGGTGATAACATGTTTACTGTATGTTGAGTCTGATACTACATCTAGGAGCCGCTCAACAAACTTTGAGATAGAAAGCTCTGTAATTTTAGGATACTGATTCAACCACTCAACAAAGGAGTGTTTTGCAGGTGACTTGGAAATCCCTTCCCTGTATTATAAATGGAAATCCTATTACAATTTTTGTCGGAAGAAAAGCATAGATACCTACAACCGCCATATTTCCTTTTGTAAGCCGCTCGCCCATCGGAAAAGATAATGTAATAGCTCATTTCCAAACATCTTTCCTCTGCTCAACCCTACACTCATTTTCCACAGGAAACTGCTGCCTCCACATGTAATAACTACATTGTTTTGTCGAAAATTGATCTTCTTCTGCTAACAAATGCAAAATGAAGGATTCATTGTCATTGCTATGAGAAGTTCTAAGGTCAGTTTCTTGTAAAATAGAGATTGTATAAATCCTGTTAAGATCGATATGTTCCAGCTCACGAACTGAGAGCTTCTTTATCTTAGACATAAACAAAAGAGCTTCAGGATGAATACTAGAGAGCTGTTACTTTATAGCTTCAACCTTTTCAGGACGTAGGGGTATAGAACGAGCCATAGAATGACGACTGTGGCTCGGATCAACCAATTAAAATTTAATTGGTCCCATTAAAATTCAATTGGACGTGACATGAATGATTAAAATTAAACTCTAGATGCATACGCAAGCCACTTGGATGATGGCTGAACATCCGGTACGTTGATGCTTTAAATGATGAACTCTTTCCTTTATGGCATTATAGGGCACAGGGGATTTACCCCCTCCCAATATGCCTTCCCAATTTAAAAAAACCCCTATTTTCACTAGATATTGTATGTATCAATTTTTTCATTAACATTTTTTATACCCCTTTATATTTCTACCTAGTATATTGATATGATACCCCTCTTATGACCCCACATGCATTCTACAATGCACCTTGCTTCTTTCGATGTATATCGTGGATGCACATTACTTCACCCACAATGCAATTACTCAACCACATATCAATATGATTTGAAACATCTAATGGTCTAATGAAGAGATAGGAGATCACTTCTTGTATGTCACTATAGCCAATGCACATAGTACAACATTTAGATTGCATGTTGCAGTTCCCTAATCGTTGACTAAGCATGTTGTGGGATAGGTATCCAAGCCCCCAAGGCCTGTAACAAGCTCTAGGAGGCTGACTAAACCTCCCAAGGCCTGTAATAGGCACGAGTGGTTGGGTATTCAAGCCCTCAAGGCCTATCGAGGGCCTATAATAGGCCCTGGAGGCTTAGAGCCTCCCAAGGACATTAGTAACAACTAGCTCAATGCTATTGGTAACAATTGGCTATCAATGACCACTGTCTCTCGACTATGATTGAATGGAAACCCACTTCACCACGAAACCCCTGGCCTCAAGCATGCCTTAAGATGTGATTTCCTTGCATACTGGTAAGCCCGAGCCTTGCCTCAACCCGATTTCTCATCCAGCCGTGATCCTGCCATCTCCATTTGGCAGATATTTGTCAGCCCGCCCATATAAAAAAGATTCCAAAGTATTTTTGTATTGTTACATTAAATAAAAAACCCTTTGCCCCTTAATATATAAGCAATATAACTTTTAGTTTTTCATGAATATTTAAAACCGCAATATGAATGAACGTTGTATTATATTGCCTTCTAGTGAAGCCCCTGTGTTATAGGGATGCTTACCCTACATTTAACGTCGGAATTAATTAGTTAATGGATTCCATGTTCGGAGCATAGAGAAAAACCTTGTTACATTACAAAATCCTTGTAACATCATACAAATACATCATTTATTGCCCTCAACCTAGCTCATTTTACCTCTTCCTAGTTCAAATAGCTCATGATCCCCTCTTTAAAATCACATAAATTTTGGACCGAGATATCAACGATGTCAAAGCAGGCTCGACCAACTGGCTGGCCATGGGACCGACGGAGAGGGGCACTCCTAGGACTATCCCGATGTCAGCTTGAATTCAGTGGAGTTGATGGTTTGTCGATCCGAGCCACGATCATCATTCTATGGTTCATTCTGTCTGGTTTTTTTTTTATATTAACCAGAAAGCGCCAGCGTTATGGTGATACATAAGGCGCGTTCCGTCTGTTTTTTTTTTTATATTAACCAGAATGCACGAGCGTTATGCTGATACATAACGCGTGCGCATTATGTATCACCATAATGCTCGTGCATTTTGTAATCCTTTCCTACATGTTAAATGACATGGCAGGTTCGGAGCCTGCCATTCCTAGTTTTACATAACGCGCGAGCATTATTGATTTACACAATTCTTGTGCGTTTCGCATTTACCCATTGCATCTAAAGGGCCCCCCAACTTCGTGTGAGGGCCCATCTATCTTCCTCCAACTCAAATTGGCACATGCCTTTTTTCCTCTATTTCCATGGCGGTGCCTTCATGGCATGGGATCTACGGCCCGGTTATGTTTCCACAGGCTCTGTATTAGAAAGTCCATTGCGGCAAGAGCAATTTTTGTTTCTCTTGTTATAGGCTTGCTCCCAAGCATCGGCTCCCTACTGCCTATGATGATAGCCTCACTGCGCTCTCATGGCTCTGCTCCGAAGCGACAAAGAGATACAACGATAATGAAAGAGACGAGGATATGTGGCTTCATTCCCATGTCAACTTCTCCAGATTGTTTCTTGTGGGCGACAACTCGAGCATAAACATCGTGCATCATTTGATTGTGAAGGGTAGTCACAGGAGACATGACGGATCGTAGTCACAGGAGACAGGACAACATGCAGCAACAGGAGGACAGCATGGATCAGGGACATGTGAAAGCTGAAACCCCCGCAACAAATTATGAGGAAAGAATTAAAACGAAAAACATTGCCAAACCAAGGAAAATAAAAAATCGTTTTGATGTGGTGAAAGTAATATGTGGAAAATGAATCCAATATGTCATAGACATAACAAAACATGCCTAATATTCTTAATATTGACAAATAATTTAAAACAACTATTTTTAATTTATTACTATTATAAATTAGTAATAATATGATTTAAATTGAAATTTGATTAGAGTTGAAAATATTTTTATTAATCTTATTATGTTTTTAGCACAAAGTATGGGTCTCGTATTCATCCATGTGCTCAAGACTATATATATATATATATATTTTTCCAAGGAAAAAAATCTTTTTATTCATTCGAATAAAACAGTGTACTGCTCTTTCGAGCTTACATCATGAAGGCTATCAGCCTAATTACAGGTAGCTGCTTATAAGAGCTTTTCTCAAAATTACATTTCTACTCCTGGAGCTTTCAATCAAAAATACATCAGACTGCCTAACTACCTATATATCTGACAGTTGTCCCTTTAGTAAATTTTTACAAGAGACCTAGAGCTTTGATTGCCTCTATGGCAATCGATTTCCATAAAACCTGGCTAGACCGCAAGGGCAAGTTTAGATAGAGAATCTGCTCCAGAATTTAATTCTTTGTAGATGTGTTGAAAGGTGACTGTTTCAAAGCTTGCTTTCAAATCCCTAATTTTGCTCAAAAGATGTTGAAGGTTTGGTACTCTGATATCAATTAAATCATTCACCCAATTGATTACCATCTTTGAGTCTCCAAAGATTTGAATTTTCTTTAGCTGGGCATTCTTGGCAATTTTTAGAACTGCCCAAAGCGCAGCTAGCTCTGATTTGATTTTTGTTGCTTTGCCTGTAGCATATTTGAAGCAAATTTTTTTGTGTCATTATAGAAGATGAGACCACCGGCTCCTCCTAGAAGAGGGTTGCCTTGGCTTGCTCCATCGAAAAAAGCCCATGGAATGTTCTTGTCTATAACTGGTGCAATGAGTTCTTTGGGTTTCTTTATCTTTGGGGTGAAGCTCTGTTCCTGTACATTTTTCAAGAGGATAGCACTGGTAAGATGGGGAGGCAAAAAAGTGTTTTGGAATATTGCACTATTCCTAGAATTCCAAATACTGTAAACAAACAGTGCTGGCAGAGCTTCATAGTTGCGCACCCCTGCATTATTCCACCAGTTTTTTTTTACGCTGCTCTAAGGACATCGCGTCTGGGCATGTAGGACCATTGAGTTCCTTGGTGATTTAATTCCAGACTGAACCTGCATAAAGGCAATTTTCAAAAAGATGAGAAGAGGTTTCATCACTCGTTTTACAAAGAATACAGATGCCAGGGCCTTCGAAGCCTCTTTTTTTCAAAACCTCCCAAGTGAGAAGTTTATTATTCAATGCCAGCCATAATGTAATTTTGGTTTTGAGAGGGATATGGATTTGCCAAAGTTTACGCCACCACCATTTGTTATTTTCACTGAGTAGATCGAGACTTCCAACTTCATAGCCCAATTTTGTTGTGTAGTCCCCAGAACTAGAGTTTTTTGTCCAAATTAGTGTGTCCTCGACTTCATCAGACAGGTGAATGAAGTTTGCATTCAAGAGATGGATGTATTCATCCCATTTTGCTCCTTCTACTTCATTAAGTTCTAAGTCCCTTCCAGATTTTCAACCATCACGACTGCTTTTAAGCACATCGCATAGGTGAAAGATTATTTGAGCCTTCAGCTTAAGCATAAGTTGATCAGATAGTTTAAATAGATTTCCACTTCCTGACCACGGATCCTCTCCTATTCTTACTCTTTTCCCATTTCCGATCTTCCAAGCTATCCAGTTGCCAATCAGCGGAAAAGAGAGTACCAACGCTTTCCAGCCTACTGAGCTGTTTTTAAAAGTCTTCTCACTGCTTCTAAACCAGCTATAAATGGAAGAGTTTGGACAATATTTAGAAATCATGACTCTCCCCCATAAAGATTCAGGGAATTGGGTTAGCCTCCAAAGGGATCTAGCAACCAGGGATTTGCAGAAAAGGGAGGGGTTTTTTATGCCCCATCCTCCCAGATCCTTAGGTAGAGCTAGGGTCGACCATTTTACAAGGGGGATTCCTTCTTTTTTTTTGCTAGCTGTCCACAAGAAAGATAAGCATTGCTTCCTTAGTTTTGTGAGGATGCCTTTAGGAATGTAGGTTATCATAGCCCAGTAGACCGGGATACTCTGCAAAACTGAATTCACCAGCACCAATCTTCCTCCTCGGGACAGAAATCGATTGGACCACAACTCAATTCTGGAATCTACTTTCTTGATTAGCCACATCCAGTCCTGAAAGGAGTAATTATTTGGTTTGAGGAAAAAACCTAAGTACTTGAAGCCTTCCTTCAAAGGGGAACTGGGGCACGGGATAATAGAGGTAGAGGACTGAAGCAAATCAGTTGGAAAATCATTATGAGCCAGGTTGGACTTGTGTATGTTGATCTCCATTCCAGTGGCCTTCTTGTAAGTTTCAAGAATCGATGCATACGTTCTTAGGTTTTCCGCAGTTCCCTTCCCAAATAATAACACATCGTCTACAAACAGGGTATGGGTAATTTCAACACTGCTTGAGACCCAAACGCCCTCTATCTTCCCTTTTGATTTAGCATCTAAAATTAAACGGCTCAGTGCTTCAGCAACTAGTAAGAAGAGAAAGGGTGATAGTGGGCAACCCTGCCTGAGGCCTCTGGTAGGGAATATGAAATTTGTAGGAGAACCATTTATAAGGATGGCTAGATTAGAGGAAATTAAACAACCCATTATCCAGTTAACTGTTCCCAGGTTCAAGCCTGTCTGTATGAGAACAAGCCTTATAAAGGTCCAGTCCACTCTATCATAGGCCTTTGAAAGATCTAGCTAAAGGGCAAAAGCATTGATTTTGTCTTTATTGATGGTATGTAAATCTTCTTGCGCCAAAGAAATTGCATCATGGATTTGCCTATTGTTAAGGAAACCAAATTGTTCTTCAGAGATGATTTTACTCAGGAAAGGCTTCAATCTTTGAGCTATAGTTTTAGAGATAACTTTGTAGATGAGGTTGCAGCAAGAAATAGGCCTAAAGTCATCAAAGGTGGAGGCCTTTTTTTTTTTTGGAATTAGAGTAATAAAGGTAGAGTTCATTGAACCAAGCACCTTGTCGTACTTTTGGGATTCTTGTACTACTTTCAGAATGCCTTCCTTAATTAAATCATAGAAACAATGGAAAAAATCCACTGAGAATCCATCAGGACCTGGGCTTTTTTCTTTTTGGAAGGAAAAAAGTATGTGTTTAAGTTCCTCCTCATAAACTTCCCTTGACAGTACCTCATTCATATCGTCATCAAACAACCGAGGGAAGGTTTTTAGTACTTCTAGAATCTCTGTGATAGAGCTGCCCTGGCTATCTCTAAAAATGGCAGAGAAATGTTTTTCTTCTTCCCTAGCTTTATCTTGGAAGGAAGAGACTAGATGACCTTCTCTAGTCTTTAAATCAGTGATGGTGTTAATGATGCGTGTGAAGGAAGCATATTTATGAAAGAATTTGGTATTGCCATCTCCTTCGGCCAACCATAGGGCTCTACTTTTTAGTCTCCACTTCCTTTCTTCTTGAAGGAGAAGAGCTTGTTTCTTTGATTCCAAGTTTGCTAGTCTACTTACTTCTTCTATAGTGAAGACCCCTTCGTTGTTGTTTTGATACAAGGTCTCTATATTAGATTCCACAATTTTCAATTCCTTCTGAGCGTTCAGTTTAAAGGTTTTGTCCCAATCCTTAGAGACCTTTTTAATATGCTTGAGGTTGTCTATAAATTGTTGCATGAAGGACAACACTCTGATTTCGGTTAAGGGTTTCCAAGTTGAAGTAACTAACTTCTTGTAACTTTCGTCATCTTCCCAGGATAGATTATATCTAAAAGGCATAGGGGGTTTGAATTCTGGAGTGTAGACTTCCAACGTTATTGGGAGGTGATCAGAGGATCCTCCTGTTTTGACTGAGGATTTTAAGATCAGATGATCGTTCACCAAAGCTTCACTTACCAGAAATCTGTCCAACCTCTTAGAAATGGCCTGATCCCCTCCTCTCTTATTTCTCCATGTTGGTTCAAGTTTAACCAGAGTAATGTCTACGAGTTCCTTATGTTCAAACAGATTAATGAAGAAGGGGCTTAGAGAATCTACCCACGCCTTCTTGCCCCAACATTCTACAATGGACATGGTTAAATTTAGGTCACCCCCTATAATTAGGTTAGGGTTGGAGAAGAAGCTAGAACATGAGAGTGCGTCCCAGTAGGGTTTCCTGTTGTGGAAGGGTCCATATATGTTTAGAAGGGAGAAGCTGAACCCTAGAGACAGGGCTTCAAAATTTGTACCTATAGCTGAGGGGAGATGTATCGTGTTAAGAAGAGTGAGTTCAGGGCTCCAGGCAGTTATCAGGCCTCCCGAATTCCCTTTAGTATCCATACTAACCATCTTCCAATCTTTGCACAAGGTCTGTAAGATTTCTTCCGCCTTCTTTCCTTCCAACATAGTTTCTTGAAGCAGGAGAACAGATGGCTTAAAGTTGTTTAGTACCCTTTTGAGGGAGTTTTGTTTGGAGACTCCCCCTAGCCCCCTTATATTTAGTGACAGAAAGAGCATTAGGGACCCCTAAATGGGGCTTTTACTCTAAGTGCTCGGTTAATTGTTGATTGCTTTCCATTCTTAATGTCTACGGCTGCTTGATTTTGAGCTTTAGTCAGGAAAGAGGTTCTTCCTAGCAGGATTTTGGGTGGCGGATCCTGGGCTAAGCCTCCTTCAGAAGGTAAATCCTCCTCCCCCGAAGAAAAAGACTAGGACCGGAGATTGTAGACATTTCTTTTTGGTTTGGGTGGGGGATTGGGAGGATCAACAGTAGAGGGAAATATAGTAGAAGACATTGCCTTATAGGGGGAAAGCCTTGCTAAAGGGGAAGAAAGAACCAAAGCAGAGGGAAGAGAGGGGATCGTACCTTGTGACGACGAAAATGTCAAGTCCAAAGGGATCACTGGTTCTATGCTGAAGGAATTCCCTATAGGCTCGGCACCTGACTGTTCAGCCACCGGGAGCGCAGAAAGAGAATTCCTCAGTGGGACCTTTCGAGCAACGGTGAACTCCATGCTATGTCCGATTCCTGGCTCAGTGTCGTCTTCCTTGGATGGAGTTTGGACAACCTTGGTATGACTAATGTCACCAAAATTTTCACCATCTGTCACTTTAATTTCGGTATCCCCGGAGTGAACAGTGCTAACCGCCACCTGCTGCTGCAAAGTTGCCACCTTTTTTAAGACGTCCGTCGTGTCAGTTAGGGACGTAGGCATTTTTGGGTTGGTATAGGTTTTTTTAACCCATATCTTTTTTGAGGAGGTCTGAGCTTTTTGAGTCACGGAGTCCTGTTGCAGATGACCCACCATGCGACATCCGAAACAACGGAAAGGCAGCTTCCAGTAATCAAGCTTTTGCGTCCAGGTACTCCCATACATATGAATTTTGACTTCTTCATAAAGTCCTTCTCTTAAATCTAATTCCACCAGTATTCTGATGCTCCTTTTATCCTGTTTGGTATCCCAATTATCCTCCACCGCGATGAAAGTTCCAAGTTTGTTGCCTATTGCTTCGAGCAATTCGTGCTACCATAAAAACATTGGGAGTCCGGGAAGAATTACCCAAATCTGTTGTTTATTATGCGGTTCTCTTCTGGCGTCGAAATCTATTCTCCAATTATCCAAGATGAGACTTGAAGGTCCCCATCTCCAATTTTGGTTTAAAAGCTTGGGCCTGTATTCATGGTTTCGAAGTTTCAGAAGAAACCAGCCTCGTGGAAGAATATGGAAGTCAGGTTTATACCCTAGCACAAATCTCCAATTGTCCTCCATCCAGTTTTCTAGAGCAGCTCATCCCGTGTTTTTTCCACAGAATCTGCCTACTAGTGCAAGCTTCAGGTACTCTGGAATTTCCTGTAAATGAATATCCTTCCCGACGATTAATTCAGTTGCCTATTTTTTGGGACGAATACTGTGTAATTTTCCTAATCTGGACTTAGTAACCGGAGGATGGCTAACACTTGGAGGAACATCATGGTTTTTAATGGGGATCGACATTTCATTATTTTGGATCGTGCGAGTTTGCTCTGATGTCATAACGGAGGAAGCCACCTTCGCAAAAGAACTGCGGACCTCGCTATCTGTACAGAAAATGGCTTGATTCAGAGAGTACGAATCGTAATCCACCAAATCAACTGACATTTTAATGAAGGCACATGAGGGGGAGAGCGTGCGAGTTTACCTAAAAGAGCAAAGCGAAAATGCTTACCTGGTCTCATCTTAACCCTCGCTTCTTACACGGAAACCTGCACCACCCCGAAAAACCTCCGCACAGATGCACACCTTATCCCTCTGAGCTTTTCCATCTCCCCCCTCCATATATATATATATATATATAATAGTTTAATAAACAATATGATCGGTCTCATATTCATGCACATGATCAATAGAGAAAATATTATCTATATATATATATATATATGTTTATTTATTTATTTATTTTAATAAATAATATGATGTAAAATACAAATACAAAGAGTGTGCCAAATATAAGGCACTTGTGGTGATTATTCATTAAAGGTTAAGTCCTCTTTTAGTTAACCTTAATTATTAATATTTATTTAATATTATTATTATTATTATTATTAAGTATTTATAATTTATTTATTACACACCACAAGTACAAGAAGTTCACAAATAATTATTTTGTAAGCAATTTATTCAATGATTATAATATTATTTAAGCAAATAATACTAAGATTTCTAATATTGACAAATAATTAAAAACAATAATTTTTAATTTATTACTATTATAAAATAGTAATAAAAATGATTTGAATTGAAATTTGATTATTCCATTGGGTATTTTTTTATTGATTTTATTAAATTTCTTGATGGATATTAAGTTTGACTATAATTAACTTTGGTTAACTATAACTTGGACATTTTTGACCATGGTTGTCCATGGTTATCTCTGCGGTGGTTTGCATTCAAGCTCCAGCTAGAGTTTGCATTCAAACTTTTCTCATATCTGTGGTGGTTCGGTTCAATAAAATCTGCGATGGTTCACAATTCAAACTCCTCTCATATCTGTGGTGGTTCGCGTTCAATCTCTGCGGTGGTTCGCGTTCAATCTCGGTGGTGTGGTAAATCAACTGCAGTCATCATCAAACGAAGGTCATCATCATACGAAGGACATCACTAAATTCCATCTACTAATGGTTCACTTCATCTATCCGGCCCACATGCACGCTAGGGTTCGTAGCTATCTCTCTTGAGGTGGTGAGAATCTGGACTTCGAACCGAGCTAGGGTTCGAATTCAAGCTAGCCCTGCGCGTGGTTTTGAGGCATCTTTATGTAAAGTTATGATTCGCAGCTACTAAATCATATCTCTGCGGCGTTTGGGGCGTGGTTCGGAGGTAGCTAGGGTTCATTCTTTGAGCATATTTTGGGGTGTGGATCTTAAGCAAGCGAGGGGTTGAATTCCAAACTATCTTTTTGGAATTCAAACTTCGGGCATACTTGAAGCAAGGAACTCATCTTTGCAAGAGTATTTAGGTGCACAAGTTCCCTTCTCCTCCATTTTATTTAGCCATTAATATTTCTCTATGAACAACTCACCGCATTAACAAAAATATGCCAAAGGGAGACCTAGTAATATCACCTTACAAAGCCTCTACGATCTCCCATACTCTTTAGAGTAAAATAGAGAACACAGAGATGTTGAATTTAAAATACGGTTAGAAGCATTGCTCAGTAACAAATGTGCATTGTTTGAGGACAAACTTTAACAAAAATATACAATAAGATAAAATCTATGCTTAAAAATAAATCCGAATCCTTTGAAGACAACTTTCAACAACATATCGATAGAGCATAAGATAGAGAAAATAGAGATTAGACTACAAGAAATAGACAACCAAAAACCAAGAAACCAAAAAGTCAAGCGAGCCATAAGGAGTTGATACTTTACAATATCTTAAGATGAAGGACATGATTAAATAGCTAGAAGATAAAGTAAATGAAAATTTGATGCTAAATACTTTAGAAGGTAAAGTGGACACCAACCCCATTAAAGATGAAATGCATAAGCTTTTAGAATTTGACCATGAGCATAACAAACGGGCCTTGAACCTCATAATATTTGGTTTAAAAGAAGAGAGAAAAGAAGGCACACTAGCCGTAGTCAAGATGGAACTACATAATAGGCTACAAGTTGAAACAACATGCCTCATAGAAGCAAAGAGGCTAGGGAAATCAATTGAAAAAGAAAGGGCCATTCAAGTTAAAGTTAGCTCTTTCTGTCCATAAATATGGCATACCTAGTAAAACCTTAAACATAAAAGGTTGAAGGATATTTATAAATGAATATCTTATTCCAGAAGACCAAGCTAAATTAACAAAGGAGGTTCAAAAGGTCAAAGAGGCTAGGCAGGAAGGAAAATGGGCATTAATTAGAAATAGGAAAGTCGTTATTCGGGATAGAAACCACAAAGATAATAATAATAAATAGAAACTAGAATTGATCTGGATTCTCTCTTGGAACTGTCGATGGTTTCCATGGAACAAAGGCCCCGAGTTAAGTTGGATCCCAAGTGAGATTGATATTATACTGCTTGTTGATACCTGGGAACACAAAGAATCTAAGGTACCTAACATGGATGGATTTGTCCATTCGTCAATCTAGAACAAGAGATCTTCTCGTAGATGAATTGGTGGTATAGCTTGATACATTAAGAAGAATAACTCCTCCCATGTTAGGATTCATAAGAAATAACCCTACAAGCAGTATATTTCGATAGAGATTACAGACTCTAATGATTAAAAAACTTACCTATAAATATGTTATTTTGCCCCTATTAACTCTAACTTCTATAAGAAAACCAACTTAGATCAAAATTGTTTTTGTAGTAGCTTGGAAAATGATATTTCTAGTCTAAGGAATAAAGGCGATATCCTCCTAATGGTCGAATTTAATGCTCTAACTTCGAGTAATCAACCTATTCTCTTAAGTAATTATTCCAACCCTAATCCTTTTTGGTTAGATGAAGACCCTAATATAGCTAGTAGGTACAAGAGAAGTTCTACAGGTATAGATGACAATTTGTTCGGTTCCGAGCTAGTCAAGCTTTGTAGCACTCATGATCTTATAATTTGCAATTGTCTAATGAAGTGGCCTAATTCTAGCCAAATGACTTGTATTCATGGGCTTGGAAGTAGTGTAGTAGATTATGTCATCTCTGATATCCCTATATATGACAAGATACTAAATTTAGACATTCTAAATGAGCATGAGCCAAACTCGGATCATAGACCTTTAATTGTAACTCTTAATTTGACAACGCATGGTGATCCCGTAGCTGATATTTCTCATGACCATAATCTTTGATAGAAACAAAAATGATCTTTTTCTAAATAACTTAAAAAATGATTGCTCCTTCTTTCAAGATTGGACAATATTGAATACCTCTACCACAATTTCACTATGGTCCTCTCGTCTTCCACTAATAATTTCTCCTTTGAATTTTTGGGTAATAAGTAAAATAGAAGAATTAACCCCTGGTTTGATAAAGAGTGTAAAATTGCAAGAAGCAAAATGAAGGAAGATTTGGAAGGATCGCAAAAAATTGACAAAATAAAGAGATTTAAATCCCTAATCAAAATGAAAAAGAGGCACTACACAAATTAAAGACAAGAAAACCCCTCACACCTTTCTAAAGTTGCTCCTAAAATATTTTGGAGGCAAATTCTAACTAGAAAAATCAAAGAGAATAATAAGATTAGTTTAAAGGACTGGAACTCCTATCTTAAAAATATTTACAAATCCCCGGAGGCCAACCATAGCATTCCAACCCTCCTTACAATAGAAGAATTTTTCTCATTGGAAGACAGATTTCGGTGTTAGGTGCCTTGCAAATGGAAAAGTTAAGGACATTGAAGGCTATCAAGTAGAAATTTTAAAAATTGGAGGCCATGTCCTCATCCCTAAGATCCACAATCTCTTTAACCTAATGGTTAAGCAACGTTTCCCTCACCCTTGGAATCACATGCTCATTATTCCTATTTTTAAAAGCGATGATAAAAATAATCCCTCTAATTATTGGACCATCATGATTAGCCCTCTCTTAGCAAATCTCTATGGTATTATTCTGGAAAAAAAATTACTGTTTGGCTTGAAAGTGAGGGAAAATAGGCTAAATTTCAGGTGGGATTCAAATGACATCATTCAACCATAGACCACCTCGTTACACTTAGGATTATTGCATAGGCCCATGTTATAATAATAAATACGACCTCTTATGTTTCTTTGTGGACTTTAGGAAAACTTTCGATATGGTTCCTAGAAACAACCTATGGAAGAGGTTAGAAGAACTAAAGGTCCCTCTCAATTTGAGGGTTGCCGCAATAAGATTATACGAGACTGTCATTTCCAAATTCAAGAACGTTGAGGGATGGTCCAAAGATATTAATTGTAATATTGGATTTAAGCAAGGATGTCCCTTCTCTCCTACCCTTTTCAGCATTTACATCAATACGCTAAAAGGTTTTTTAGAGGAAGTAAACTACGCAAGAACGACCTTGGATGGAATTGTCATCATCCTTCTTCTTTATGCTAGTGATATTGTTCTTATGGAAAGATACCCCCCTGACCTTGATGAGCAATTGATAACTTTGGAGGATTTCTTTTCTAACATGGGCATGACTATTAAAACTGACAAAACAAAAGTAATGATTATCAAGTCCAAGAAGGTCACTTATGATGACTTTCTATATGACAATAACAAATTGGAGGAAGTTTCTTCCTATAAGTATCTCATAATTGATACTCATCATAAGCTCAATTGGAACTATAGAATTGAGAAAAGGATTAATGGAGGGTGGAATGTTGGTCTTGAGAACAATAGTAAATCAACACACATTATAATGTGGGATAAAAATAATTTCCTCTTTGAAACTCTCGTCACTCCCATTATCTTGTATGTGTTGGTTTATCCAACAATACTGAGAGGGGGGGGGTGAATCACTATTGCCTTCTTTTTCTTTTATTAAAACAATTAGTATTTAAACAAGATATGTTATGAATCAAACAAGCAAAGACACAGAATTTTATCATGGAAACCTCAAAGAGTAAACCACAAAATAACACTCATTAATAAGATGATTTCTACAAAAAATAATCGGCTACAATAGAAAGGATGCACCAACATCCCTGTTTTCTATCTGCATCAACAGATAAGGATACCACAACACCCATGTTTTCCAGCTACTACTGGAAGGAGGCTACAACCTCCTTAGCAGGCTTCAACCTGCCCCTAGCACCACCCAGTCTCCCTTTGACTTCTAGATTCTTTTCTTATTTCATCAGTTGTGTCTCTAGAAATTCTTCATTTTCTGGTCTCTTTCTTCCTTGATGCTTTTTCGATCTTCGTTATTGAGACATCCTTCTTTAATTTCAAATATATGTTTATATAACATCAGGTATCTCATATTTTTTAGGTCACATCTCTTCATTTTGAAGTTTGTGTCTTTTCACGTCGTGTCTTTCCAGAAGAATTAGATCTTGTTTATTAATTACTGAATTAGATCTCTATTTAATTTATTTATGTAGAAAAATTGTAAATATTTCCAGTATATTGTAAACCTTTCGGGCATATTGTAACCTGTGATCATATTGTAGAGCTTGTGGGAACATAGAAGAGACTACAGGCATATGTATGAACCTTGCGGGCAGATATATGATCCTTCGGGCATATATATGAGCCCTGTGGGAATGTATATGAGCCTGTGGGCATATCTTTAAGCCCTGGGGAAATATCCTTAAGCCCTACGGGCATATACTTAAGCCCTGTGGGCATAAATTTAATCCCTTGTGGGAATATCTTTGGGCCCCTTTGTGGGCATAGTCTTAAGCCCTTGCGGGCATAACCTTAAGCCCTTGTGGGCATATTCTTAGGCCCTTGCGGGCATCTCCTTAGGCCCCTTTTGTGAGCATATTGTAGGCTTTCTTGTGATCCTCTTTGTGGGAACCTTCTTCTTGTTGAAATCAATTCCAACACAGTATTCAACATTCTCCCCCTTTGGCATTGATGGAAACACCAAAAACAGTCTCCCCCTTTCTCCCCCTGTCAACATGTCTCCCCCTGAAAAAATGTATTTTCTTCTATTTATCTACTGTAGGGAGATTACTCCCAACTTTGTCTAAGATGCTCAAATGCTTCTTTGGGTAGTGGCTGAGTGAAGATATCAACTATCTGTTCCTTTGTATCAACACATTCCAGTTTGACAACCTTTTGTGACACTTGATCTCTTAGAAAGTGATATTTTATTGGAATGTGCTTTGTCTTGGAGTGCATGACAGGATTTTTTGATATGTTTATGGCACTGGTATTGTCACAGTTTATCAGTATGGGATGCTCATACTTCACAAGTACATCTTCCAATGTATTCTTCATACAAATGAATTAAGTACAACATAATGCAACAACAATATATTCAACTTTTGTTGTAGATAGTGCAATGGAGGGTTTTTTCTTGCTTAGCCATGATACCAAATAGTATCCCAAGTAGAATGTTGCTCCACTAGTACTCTTTTGGTCATCAACACTTCCTTCCCAATCTGCATCAATGAATACTTTTAAAGTGAAGTCTTGGCCTTTTGGGTACCATAAACCATACTCCATAGTACCTTTCAAATATTTGAGAATTCTTTTTACTGCTCTTACATGTGTTTCTTTGGGGGTTGATTGGAATCTAGCAACCAATCCTACAGCTTGCATCACATCCAGTCTTGTAGCTGTCACATATAGTAAACTACCTATCATAGATCTATACATAGCATGATCCACTTCCAAAGACTCATCATCCTCTCTTAACTTACAACCAATGATCATGGGGGTACTAACAGTCTGGGAGTCTTCCATCTTAAAAACATTTAGCATCTCTTTAATGTACTTGGTTTGAGAAATGAAGAGCTCTTTGTCTGATTGAGTGAATTGTAATCCTAAGAAGAATGTTAGTTCTCCCAACAAATACATTTCAAATTCTTTCTTCATATATGAGGCAATGTTTACACTCCGGGATTTGTAGATCACTTCCAAATATGATATCATCTACATATACAACAACAATGATCATATTCTCATTTTCAAATTTTATGTAGAGATTACTCTCAGTGGCCACTCTTCTGTATCCTTGTTGCTTCAAGTAGTTGTCAAGTCTTGAGAACCATGCCCTTGGAGCTTGTTTGAGACCATAGGTGCCCTTTTCAGTTTGCAAACATAATCCCTGTTTTTTGATAAGATAAAACCTTCAGGATGTTCAATATAGACTTCTTCTTCAAGATTTCCATTCAAAAATGCAAATTTAACATCCATTTGATAAACTTTGAAGTTTTTGTAGCATGCAAAAGATAAGAACATCCTGATTGCTTCAAGTCTTTCTACAGGTGAAAACATTTCTTCAAATTCAATACCTTCCACTTGGGCATATCCCTTGCATACCAGTCTGGCCTTGTTTCTTATTACTTTACCATCTTCATTTAACTTCTTCTTGAAAATCCACTTGGTCCCAATAACATTCTTGCCTTTAGGTCTTGGTACAATTTCCCAGGTTTGGTTCTTCTCTATTTGGTCCAGCTCCTCATTCATATCTTTGATCCAATCATCACTTTTTCTAGATTCTGCAAATGTCTTAGGATCTACTAGCGAAAGTAGTGCTTGTTCTTGATCATATATTAATCTTCTTCTTGTTTTAACTCCAGTACTTATGTCACCAATAACTTGAATTTCAGGATCATCTCTTTGAATTCTTCTTGATGGTGCTTTTTTATCAGATCTTGGAGAATATTCTTTGTCATTTTCTTGAGATACATCATCTTACTTTTCTTCCTGTTCAATTTCTTCTTCATCTTTTGAATCCTCTTTCCTTTGTGAGTCTTCCTCGTCCTTATCATTATTTGCTATCTCATCATCTTGAGTTCTAATTCTTCTTGGCTTCATGTCATCAATTCTTACATCTGCACTTTCTATGATCTTGTGTAGTCTTTCATTGTAACATCTATATGCTTTCTTGGTAGATGAATATCCTAGAAATATTCCCTCATTGGTTATGGAGTCAAACTTACCAAGATCATCCCCATTCCTCTTTATGTAGCACTTACTACCAAACACTCTGAAATATTTGACAGAGGAAGGTATTCCATACAATAGTTCATAAGTAGTGTTGTCCTTATTTACTCTGAGTTGTCCTCTATTGAGTATATAAACAATTGTATATATTGCTTCTCTCCAATATGCATCTGAAAGTTTTGCTTCATTAAGCATAGTTCTGGCTGCTTCTTGGACTGTCCTATTCTTTCTTTCCACAACGCCATTTTGCTGAGGATTCCTTGGAGCTGAAAATTTCTTTTAATTCCATGGGTTTCAAAAAACTCATTGAATTCATTTGAGGTAAACTCTCCTCCATTATTTGACCTTAAACATTTGATTTTCAGATTTGTCTCATTTTCAACCATTGCTTTAAAAAATTTAAACTTCTCAAAAGCTTCTGATTTCTCTTTGAGGAATGTCACATGTAATACCCCTATTTTGACCCCTGTGGATTATTGGCTTGATGTAAAAATTGTATACATGTTATGTATGTGTCTTCCCTAGTGTGGAGCTCAAGGCCAAGGCCCCACTAGTGGATGTTATGGTTTTATTGCACAAGCAAGTATTTAGCCGATTTTATGGCCATGAGATGTTAAGCCATGGAGCATTGTAAAGGATGTAATTATTTATTATTGCAATAAAATACCTAAGGGACTGGATACGGAGGCAACGAATGAGAAGGGGATTTTGTGTATCCACTAGGGAGTGGTGAAGGGATTGTGGCATGGGAGCCCATGGTGCCACTTGTTCATTCATGAACCCATCTGATCTCCCATACCACCGTAATACAACTATAAGAGAGTGGTTGAGAAAATCGGCTCATGAAGTCGATGGAGTATGGAACAGAAATGCAGATCCGTATGGCAGGGGATGGCTTGTGTTCGCATGCCCTGTAAGCCACTCCATGCCTGCGGAAATCCGTGCAGCTTGTTTTCTATTCCGGGGGGTTACGAGGAGGATAGACCATTGGATTGGGGGAAGCGGAGTCGAGAAAATCCAAAAGGAAGAAACATGATTTCTGTTCAAGGGAGCTACTGAGTCACATTCCCATAGAACCGGGTGTGACACCCTCATCTGTTAAAGAACTCATGAATTCGAATCCTGGAAGGAGTGACAGAGTGTGCACCACTCAGTATAACCAAATAGAGAAATTGGGTCGGTGACCGAGTGATACATTGCGAGACAGAGTTTAGTTCGCAACCTAGTGAGAAACCCAGTTTGTTTAGCATAATGGAAGGGAGAGTTTTGGGGATGTATCTGCTTGATAAACCCAGTTAAGACTGTAATCCCATAGAACTAGCAAATGGACCTTTCTATGCCCACCCTGAATAGCAATGGAGCGAACGGGCCTTGAGGGACTGAGCAACGGTGAAGATGGCCTTCCTTGTGTTGGGTGAGGTAGTTAATGTGGGTGCCATGCTGCTGAGTGTTGAGATGTATGTAGCTTTGTGAATGATCTCAGTGGCTTAGAACTATCCAACCTATTGCTTGAATGCTTGATAAAACTAGTGAAGGCTGTAAACTCATGAGAACAGTGGCTGGACCTTTCTATTCCCACCCTGAATAGAACTGGAGGGAAGGGGCCTTGAGGTACTGAGAAATGGTGAAGAGGGACTTCCTTGTGTTGGGTGAGGTACGTAATGTGGGTACCATGCTAGCTGATTACTCTGAGATGCCTCGAGTTCTATAGAGATCTCACTAGCTTAGCATTGTCCCCTTATTATCCCTTGATTGCTTGACAAACCCAACATAGATTGTATTAGCAATGGGATGAGACTTTGACTGTGAGAGACAACCTTCAACCTCCTTAGTGGATACACAGCCCAGCTCGGGGGTGGTCTCTCAACTGAAAGAGTACAAGCTGGATAGAGACCTATGGTTGGGTGGAACGTTGTCCTCACATAGCCAGTTTCCTGGGGTAGCTTCAGTCTCAAGATAAGTGTTTTATGGTGTTAATGTTATTGATGCATGTGTTGTATATGTTTGATATGTGATGTTGATTGAATGGTTGTATGAATGGAATCAATAGATAGCCATGCGTGATCTTGTATACAAAATTATTTCCTTGTTGAATACTCCATTGTTACATGAATGTTATGCATGACTAACCTTGCAGGTTGTGATATGTTAAATAGTTCAATTTATTACCTATGTTGTTATGTATGGAGTTCATCTTTAAAAGGATGGGCTTTAGCCTCACCTAGACCTGAAAGGAGAGTGATAACCTCTTCATGATTGTTAGAATCCCTCTATGAGAGAAAGTGATGTGGATAAGTCATGTGAGAAGACAAATTGAGTTTTATGAAGTTCTAAGGCATGAAAAAGTGAATTTATGATGGAATATTCAACTGAGGTAATGATAAGGTTATAATCCGCATATGGATGAGAGAGTTATACCAGTGGAAAGAAATCTCCAAGAGCTTTCCAACGGTACCGGACTTGCTTCATTTGGCTCAAGGAGGAGGGAGATACAAGCCTGAGAAGTTTGCAGATGTAGAGAAGGAGGTTCCGCACTTCCGCATCCGCAATGCGGATTGCGGATTGTAGAAGGGAAATGTTTTTGGAAAGTCATGTTTGGACTTCCGCAATGCGGATTGCGGATTACGGATAGCGTAGTCTTCCGGTAAAGTGAAGTTGGACTTCCGCAAATCCGACTTCTGCAATTGCAGAAAGGCAATTGACGGAATAATTAGACTTCCGCTATCCCGAGTTCCACTATGCAGATTACGGATTGCGGATTGCGGATCCGAGGTAACTTATGGATTGCGGATCCAAGAGATTTGCGGATTGTGGATTGCGGATATGAGGTAACTTGTGGATTGCGGATCCAAGAGATTTGCGGACTACAGATTGCAGACCCGATGATGCAATAGCGGAAAGGCATGGATGGAAGCATTTGAAGAAAAAAAAGGGTATCAGAGTCTTTCGTCACCCCTAAATGACCATATAGCTTTGGAGTACATGATGTATTAGTACCAGATCCTAGGGATGGGGTCGGGGTATGCTACAGAGTGGTATCATAGCTTCGGTTACAACACTAGAGTTGTTGGGCCGAGTCATGAAGAGATCTATATGCAAGAATGTGTACATGACACGGGTTTGGATGATGTGTATTAATTGGTTGATTGTCCAATGAATGAATCCAAATTTGAATGGATGTGTAAGATTTATTGTATGCTTGTAATTTCTAATAGATGTTTCTATATGCACAGTGACAGTAGAAGCAATGATAAGTTGAGTTACCCATAAAGGCCACGTGTAGATAAGTAAGGATGGTGAATTTTTATGATGCCCAGAATCCTTACGAGTAAGAGGAAGATGTCCTAGGAGAAAATGTGCAGGAAGCACATACAGACGCAGAGTCTGATGGAAGGAGTGCATGGGTAACGCCCCCAAACCTGGCTGAGACCATGGTAAGATTTAATGAGTGGTTGATTGAGGCGCAATAAGAGAAACATCAACTTAATGAAGCTATCTTGCAGAGTCTCACAGACCTGCAGCAGAAAGTAAATGGTGGACCTAATCCAAGTAACGAAGGCCGAGAAGGAATGAATGCATAAATTCAGTCTAGGGGTCGTTCTATGAGGAGGACCTTGAACCCTAGAAGGAATTCTGTGAGAAGAAAACATAGAACACCCTCTACTAGGTCTCATTCTAGTAGGTCAGCTGATTCCCAGGGTTCTCAAGGAAACCCAAGGCACACTCCCAGCAGGAGTAGGAGTAGAAAGAGGTACAAAGATATTCCGCAAGGCGAGTTCAGGAAGGCAATACCTCCCACTTTTGATGGTGAAGGTAAAGAAGGTCAAGAAGTGGAGTCGTGGCTTCTTGGAATGAAGAAGTACTTCATAATACATGAATATTCAGAGAATGAAAAGGTTAAGGTTTCTATTTATAATCTTAGTGGAAGAGCTTCTATTTGGTGGGAGCACCTCATGCAAGTGAAGAGAATCAATGAAAGAAGGATTAGTTGGGGAAGATTCCAGATGTACTTTCAGGAGAAATACCTGTCAGCTAGGTACTACGATAATAAAAGGAAAGAATTCAATGAACTCAGACTTGGGAAGAACACTATGGATGTGCATGTCCATAAGTTTTTGGAGCTGCTGAGGTATGTGGATTCAATCAAGGATGAAAGAGTCAAGATCCAATGTTTCCTTGGTAGTCTACCACAGAGTTACAGAGATAGGATTGAGTTTGCCAGTCCACCAATCTTGGAAGAAACCATTAGGATGGCAGAGCATTGCTATGAGCAAGGTAAAGGTAAATCAGAAATGAAATCAGCATGGAAAGGTAAGCCCAAGGGCAGGTTCGAACCAAGAAGAAGTGGATTTAAACCACCTCCTAGAAATCAACCCAAAACCTTTCCACATGGACAACAAGCTAGGAGTGGATTTAATCCAGCAGTAACAACAGACAAAGCACAGAAAGGACCACTTGAGTGTTGGGGATGTGGAGGAAACCACATGCTTAGATATTTTCCAACTAAGAGGTAGCATCTGAGGCGCTTGCACAAAATTGAAGGAGCAACTATAGTGGGAGACATGGCAAGAGCAGTGCCTAGAATCTATGCAGCACTGGATGATCGTCAAGCACAACACCAATCAATAGTGGTGGATATTGAAGGTAAGATTGCTAAGCAATATATTTTTGTTTTGATTGACCTAGGGTCCACCCATAGCTATGTATCTCCTGGAATAGTTGAAATTTGTTCTCTTGGTAAATTAAAGCATAGTAAGGCTTGGCTAGTTCATTTAGCCACAGGAACGAAGAGGAAAGTAAGTGGAGTAGTGGGGAAGTGTCCCATATAATTGAATGGACTCCTCACTCATGCAGAATTAAATGTCTTATCATGAGGATCATATAATGCCTTAATTGAAATAGATTGGTTGGAAAGGAATAGATCCAAGTTAGACTCTTATGAAAAATCACTTGAATTCCTTGATGATGAAGGAAAGCCAAGGCTGGTAAAAGGAATTCTAAAGCGAGTTTTAGTAAGGCAGATTTCATCCCTACAGCTGAGAAATTTCTTCAGGAAGGGTTGTCAATTGTATGTCGTGCATACATCAAATTCAGCAGAAGATAAAGGACCTAGGTTGAGAGACTTTCAGTTGTTGCAAGAGTTCCAATATGTATTTCCTGATGAAGTGTTGGACTACCACCCAAGAGAGATGTTGACTTTTCCATTAACCTTGTGACAGGAGCAGCACCAATTTCCAAGGCTCCTTATAGAATGAGCACACCTGAGATGATAGAGTTGAAGATGCAACTGCAATAATTAATGAGAAAGGAATATATCATACCTAGTGTATCCCCTTGGGGTGCACCTGTGTTATTTGTGAAGAAGAAAGATGGAACATTGAGTTTGTGTATTGATTACAGATAGCTCAATAAAGTGACAGTTAAGAACAAGTATCATTTGCAAAGGATTGATGACTTGTTTGATCAGATGAAGGAAGCTAGAGTGCTCTCCAAGATTGACTTGAGGTTGAGATACCATCAAGTGAGAATTAAGGCAAAGGACATTCATCAGACAACTTTCAAGACTAGGTATGGTCATTACGAATTCACCGTGGTGCCATTTGGTCTTACCAATGCACCTGCCACATTCACGTGCCTCATGAATTGTATCTTCAATAAATACTTGGATAAGTTTGTGATCATGTTCCTAGATGACATCTTGGTCTATTCACATAATGAAGAAGAGCATAATGAGCATCTAAGGATGGTATTGCAAGTTCTTAGAGAACACCATCTATATGCCAAGTTAAGTAAGTGTGAATTCTATCAAAAGGAAGTGAAATATTTAGGTCATGTAATCTCAGAAGAAGGTATTGTAGTGGATCCAGAGAAGATAGAAGCCATAATGGATTGACCTACTCCAAGGAATATTGCAAATGTAAGATCTTTTATGGGTCTTGCTTGCTAATACAAAAAGATTTATTGGAGGATTCTACAAGATAGCCCACTCAATTACTACACTACAAAGGAAGAGTATCAGATTTGTATGGTCTAAGAAATGTGAGAAGAGCTTCCAGCAGTTGAAGGAGTTGCTCACTAGGGCCCATGTTCTGAAGATTGCAGATCCTAGTAAGGATTTTGTGGTATGCACCGATGCTTACATTGAAGGACTCAGTGGAGTACTAATGCAAGAAGGATTTGTAATATGCTATGAGCCTAGAAATTTAAAGGATCATGAAAGGACCTATGCCATGCATGACTTAGAGCTAGCATCCATAGTTCATGCTCTTAAGAGATGGAGACATTATCTCTTGGGAAGAAGATTTGAACTCAGGACTAATCACATGAGTTTAAAATATTTGTTTGACCAGCCAAATATGAATGCTAGGAAAACTAGATGGATGGATTTTTTATGTGAGTTTGATTTGGAAATCAAACATGTGAAAGGAAAAGAGAATAATGTTACTGATGCGCTCAGCAGGAGATTCCATATTGCAGCAGTAAGAACATGCAAATCATATTTGAAGGAAAGAATCCTTGAAGCCCAAATGAATGATGAAGTCTATCTTCAGGTCAAGGAGAAATTGCAGCAAGGTATCGTGGATGAAAAGTGTGCAAGGTATCAGCTGGGTGAGGATGGTGTTCCCATCTACCAAGATACCAGACTGTACATTCCGGACAGTGCAGACTTGAAGAAGCTTGTGATGGATGAGATGCATCAGAAGTCATATTCTGGTCACCCAGGATATCAAAAGACTATAACAGCAGCAAGGAAGCATTACTTTTGGCCTGGTATGAAGAAAGACATAGCTAAGTACATTGCTAGGTGTCAAAAGTGTCAACAGGTCAAGGCAGAGCATCAACATCCAGTGGGATTGTTGCAGCCACTACCCATTATGGAATGGAAGTGGGAGGTGATCTCTATGGATTTTATAACAGGGATGTCTATGACAGTAAAGAAGCATGATTTGATCAATGTGGTGGTGGACAAGCTAAAAAAAGTAGCTCGTTTCATTCCAGTCAAGTCCACTCACAAGGCCAATGCCATTGCAGATATATTCATGAGGGAGATATTTAGATTGCATGGATTTCCTAAGGCAATAGTATCATATCATGATACGAAGTTCACATCTACTTTCTGGAAGGGGCTGTTTCAGGAATTAGGAACTCAACTGAGGTTCATTACATCCTATCATCCTTAGACATATGGTTAAATTGAGAGAGTAAATCAGGTTCTTGAAGATATGTTGAGAATGTATGTGACGGACAAACCATCTAGATGGGAAGATTTCCTATGTTTAGCGGAATTCAAATACAACAATGGACATCAAGCATCGCTGAAGATGAGTCCCTTTGAGGCGTTGTATGGAAGAGAGTGCATAACTCCTGTGAATTGGGACAGTCCAGTGAACAGAGTAGTACTTGGACCATAGATGATTGAGCAGATGGAACAGGAATTTGTGAAGATCAGGCATAATTTAAAGGCAGCGTGGGACAAGCATAAGAGTTATGCATATATGAAAAGAGTGCATAAGGAATTTCAAACTAGGGATCATTTTTACTTGAGAGTGAGGCCGAGGAAGATTTCCATGAAGTTGGGAAGTTGTGCCAAGTTGGCACCAAGATATTGTGGGAAATTTGAAGTCCTTGATAGGATAGGTCATGTTGCATATAGGATTGCATTGCCTACTAACATGAAAGCTCATAATGTTTTCCATGTTTCTTTTCTTAATAAATATATACATAATCTTAATCACATAATCGATTGGAATGCGATACAGGTGGAACTAGAAGGAGAGTTCCAAGTGGAGCCTACATGCATCCTTGACAGGAAGGTTACCTTTCTCCGAAACAGGGCCATAGGGCTGTTAGAAAAACAAGATCACAGAGCAATAACAATAAACAAGATGCAAATATAAATTACACAAACACATTACAAGAGAGACACCAATATATTGCGGTTCACCCAAGATGGGCTATGTCCACACTTAAATTGCCAGTGCTTATTATTATACCATCCAACAAAGTGAAGGGATACAACCTGCACACAGCCGCTGCACTTCCTCTTCACTGTATCACAATATCTCTTAGAGATCTTAGATATCTTTACAACGCATAATGCCTAATACATCAACCCTATCCGTATTACAATGTCTTTCTTATAAAGGGGAAATACAATGGGAAAATACCACAGGTTACCCAAAACCATGGGCCCATAAACTGTTGGCGAAAAAGCCCAAAACATTTTCTTGGGGGCTTCGCCCCCGAACCCCAAAGTGGGGGAACGAGTGTACAGTCCTTTTGCATATCATATAAAGTTGGGGTACACGGATGAGACAATATCACTTATGAGACTGGAAGATCTGGCTCCACAACCAACAATCTCCCACTTGGAGACTGATTACAACAACTCCACTGCTGCTATACTTGCTAGATCTTGGACTTGCCAAACTTCTCATCTTCACCTTCACACTAGAAGGCTAACTGAAACCGAGCAAGAACTTAGTTTCTCTCTGGTCACTACCTTTGTAAACATGTCTGTAGGATTCTGGCTAGTCACTATATCTTTTCCATCTTAAACAGTTCATCTTCCAGAACAGAGCGTATGAAATGGTACTTGAGTTGTATATGTTTAGTCCCAGAATGGAATGTTGAGTTTTTTGCAAGATGAATGGCACTCTGGCTGTCACTATACAACCTGCTATCCTTCTCCTTCTTACCCAATTCCTCCATAAACCTCTGCAACCAAATCATCTATTTACTAGCCTCTGTAACAACAACATACTCTGCTTACGTTGTTGAAAGTGCAACAACCTTTTGCAGTTTCGAAATCCAACTTACTGCTATTCCACCTATAGTAAACACATACCCTGTGGTGCTCCTCTTGCTATCCTTATCACCTGCCATATCTGCATCAACATATCCCTGTAGAACAATGTCTGAACCTCCAAAACATAATGCCTGAGTGGTAGTACCTCTCAAATACCTGAGAATCCACTGTACTGCATTCCAATGTTCTTTACCTGGATTGTTCATATATCTACTCACAGCTCCCATTGCATGTGCAATATCTGGTTTTGTGCACACCATGGCATACATCAAGTTGCAAACTACTGATGAATAGGGAATCTTGGACATGTAATTTGTCTCTTCCTGTGTCTTGGGACACGTCTCCTTACTTAGATTGAAATGGTTGGCCAAAGGTGTACTAACTGGTTTTGCATTCTGCATTCTGAATCTCTCCAACACCTTTTGTATGTACTCACTCTGAGACATGTCAATTTGCGATTTTTCCTATCTCTTGTTATTCTCATACCAAGGATTTGCTTTGCAGCACTCAAATCCTTCATCGCAAATGAATTAGCTAGCTTCCTTTGAGTACATTTATATCCTGCATGTCAGACCCTGCAACAAGCATGTCATCCACATACAATAACAAGATAATATATCTTTCATTGTTTAGCCTCTTGAAATAAACACAGTGGTTAGAATGACATCTACTATAACCTTGTTATGTCATAAACCTGTCAAATTTTAAATACCACTTCCTTGGAGCTTGCTTCAAGCCATACAAGCTCTTCTTCAACCTGCATACCAAATCCTCCTTCCCTTTGACCTCATACCCTTATGGTTGTTGCATATATATCTCTTCCTCCAAATCCCCATGGAGAAAGGTTGTTTTTACATCTAACTGTTCAAGATACAAATCTTCTATCGCCAATAGACTTAAAATAGTCCTAATTGAATTCATCTTAACAACAGGAGAAAATATTTCATCAAAATCTATACCTTTCTTCTGTGCAAACCCCTTTACAACAAGTCTGGCCTTGTACCGCTTCTTACTTGCTTCTTCTTCCTTCAACCTGTAAATCCATTTGTTCTGCAATGCTCTTTTACCAGCAGGAAACTGAACCAAATCCCATGTTTGGTTTCCTACCAATGAGTCCATCTCCTCATTCATGCCTTGCTCCCACTTCTTTCTAGTTTCCACTTGCATTGCTTCTTCATAACATTCTGGTTCACCAGCATCAGTCATCAATAAATAATACATTGAAGGAGAGTATCATTCAGGGAGTCTACTTAACCTAGTAGATCTTCTTACACTTGCAGGAGTTTCAGGTACTTGCTGCTGTTCTTGATTTTCTGGCACCTTTGGAATTTCATTTTCTTCAATTTCATCAAGCACTGTGTACTCTGTGTTTTTCTTTTCCCATTTCTTTCCCTGCAACTGATCTTTATACATGACCTTTTCATTGAATATCACATCTCTACTCCTAATGATTTTGTTATTTTCATAATATCATAAGCGATAACCAAAATCATCAACCCCATATCCAATAAAGGTACATTTCTTAGATTTAGCTTCAAGCTTTGTTCTATTTTCTTTATCAATATGGACAAATGCTTCACAACCAAATGTTCTCAGAAATGAGTAGTTTACCATTTTACCTGTCCATGCCTCCTCTGGAATACCACCATCCAAAGCACTTGAAGGCCCTCTGTTTATTAAATAAACAATAGTATTTACAGCATCTTCCCAAAACTGTAATAGAAACCCTGCATGCAATCTCATACACCATACATGCTCCATGATCATTCTATTCATCCTTTCTGACACACCATTTTCTTGTAGTGTTCCTGGGACTATCTTTTCTCTACAAATCCCATGGTATGAATAGTAACTATCAAACTCCTTGCTGCAATACTCACCTCCATTATCAGATCTGAGACCCTTCAACCTTTTCCCTGTCTCATTCTCAACCAAAGCTTTCCACTTCTCAAAAGTAGCAAACGCATCAGATTTATGTCTAATGCAATAAACCCAAGTTTTTCTAGTTGCATCATCAATAAATGTAACATAATAATGAGAGCCACCAAGAGATTGTACCTAAGCCGGTCCCCATACATCTGTATGCACAAGCTCTACTTTTCAATCTTCTTTTGTTTCTCAACCCTGAGAAATCTGACTCTCTTCTGTTTTCCATAAACACAGTTCTCACAGAGTTCCAAACTTACCTGCTTCAAATCTAGCAGCAACTTCCTTGAGTGGAGAATCTGCATCCCCTTCTCACTCATGTGGCAAAGACTATGATGCCACAATGCTGTATCTGTTCCTGTGGAAGCTAAAGAGATAGAATGGTCACTATTATGAGGACATAAATACAACGTACCTAACCTGTCTCCTTTTGCTATCACCATTGATCCTTTAGTGATCTTCCACCACGTTTCTCCAAACATAGATAGACAACCGCCATCTCCCAACTGCCCCATTGAGATCATATTTCTTTTCATAGTAGGAATATGCCTAACATATTTCAGCAGGCATTCAGTTCCATTCTTAAATTTTATCCATACCTTACCCATTTCAACAATTTTACATGGCTCATCATCACCCAATAAAACATGTCCAAAATCGCATGGAACATAATCATGAAAATATTTCGTATGGGGTGTAGCATGACATGAAGCCTCTGAATCTACTACCTGATAATCACTAGTATTATCTAATGCAAGAATCAAAGCATCTTGTAACACATCACCTGCTACATTTGCTTCATGGGTAGTTTCCTGCTGTCCATCTCCTTTCTTCTTTAGAGAGCTGCAGTCTTTCTTCAGATGTCCTTTCTTTCCACAGTTCCAATAGTTTATTTTTCTCAGTATGGATTTGGATCTTCCCATTTTAGACTTGCTACGATTACCTTGGCTCTTTCCTTTCTCCTTTTGTATTCCCCTGCTCTCCATGGTCAACGCATTACCTGATGTCTCACCTATGCTTTTTCTTCGCATGTACTCGCTAAGAATAACACTAACAACATCATTAAATATCAAGGTGTTTGAACCAGAGACAAAGTTACTTACAACCATGACCAAGACATTCCAGCTTTCTGGCAATGAACACAAGATTAGAAGAGCCCTAACCTCATCATCAAAGTTCACACTTACATAACTTAGTTGATTTGTAACCATATTAAATTCATTTAAATGATCAACAATAGATCCACCTTCATACATCTTCATATTAAATAAAGGCTTCATTAGAAATACCTTCTTGGATGCTGAGGGTTTTTCATACAACTTACACAATGCGCTCATCAAACCCTCCGTTGTCTTTTCTTTTGAGATATTGAAAGCCACCGATGAAGCCCGGCTCAACCGCATTGTTCCTAGATCCTTTCTGTCAAGAACCTCCCATTCTTCGTCCTTCATAGTCGCCGGTTGCTTTGCTCTTCCTCCCAATGGTAGGAATAGATCCTTCTGGTACAAATAGTCCTCCATTTGCATCTTCCATAACTGGTAGTTTTGGCCATTAAATTTCTCGACCTTAAACTTTCCTTCTTCCGCCATTGCTCCCACTCGAACCAGAAACCCTAGTTTCCTGCGGGTTTATCTGCCAAATAGACATTTGTCTCTGATACCAATTGTTAGAAAAACAAGATCGCAGAGCAATAACAATAAACAATATGAAAATATAAATTACACAAACACATTACAAGAGAGACACCAATATATCGTGGTTCACCCAAGATGGGCTACGTCCACACTGAAATTTCCAGTCCTTATTATTATACCATCTAGCAAAGTGAAGGGATACAACCTGCAGTATAGCCGCTGCATTTCCTCTTCATTGTCTCACAGTCTCTCTTAGCGATCTCAGAGATATTTACAATGCATAATACCTAATACATCAACCCTATCCATATTACAATGTCTTTCTTATAAAGGGGAAATACAATGGGAAAATACCACGGGTTACCTAAAACCATGGGCCCATAAACTGTTGGCAAAACAACCCAAAAAATTTTCTCAGGGCCTTCGCCCCCAATCCCCAAAGTGGGGGAATGAGTGTACAGTCCTTTTGCATATCATATAAAGTTGGGGTACACGGTTGAGACAATATCATCTATGAGACTGGAAGATTTGGCTCCACAACCAACAAGGGTAGGTAAAGGTTCAATGGAAACACCTTAACCCTGAGGAGGCCACGTGGGGGCTAGAGGATGCCATGCAAAAGGAATTCACGTTTTTGTTCAGTTTTGAGAACACCGAGGATAGTGTTGTTCTAAGGGGAAGGGAGTTGTAATACCCCTATTTTGACCCCTGTGGATTATTGGCTTGCTGTAAATATTGTATACATGTTATGTATGTGTCTTCCCTAGTGTGGAGCTCAATGCCAAGGCCCCACTAGTGGATATTATGGTTTTATTACACATGCAAGTATTTAGCAGATTCGATAGCCATGAGCTATTAAGCCATGGAGCATTGTAAACGATGTAATTATTTATTATTGCAATAAAATACCTAAGGGACTGGCTATGGAGGCAACAAATGAGAAGGGGATTCTGTGTATCCACTAGGGAGTGGTGAGGGAGTTGTGAGATGGGAGCCCATGGTGCCACTTGTCCATTCATGAACCCATCTGGCCTCCCATACCGCCGTTAATGCAACTGTAAGAGAGTGTTTAAGAAAATCGACTCATGAAGTCGATGGAGTACGGAACAGACCTGCGGATCAATATGGCAGGGGACGATCTGTGTTCACGTGCCTTGTAAGTCACTCCATTCCCAGGGAAATCTGTGGAGCTTGTTTTCTATTCCGGGGGATTATGAGGAGGATAGACTCGGGGATTAGGGGAAGCGGAGTCGGGGAAATCCGAAAGGAAGAAACGCGATTTCTGTGCAAGGGAGCTACTGAGTCGCATGCCCATAGAATCGGGTGTGACACCCTCATCTATTCAAGAACCCGTGAAGTCGAATCCTGGAAGGAGTGACAGAGTGTGCACCACTCAGTATATCCGAATAGAGAACTTGGGTTGGTGACCGAGTGATACATTGCGGGACATAGTTTAGTCCGCAACCTAGTTTGTTTATCATAATGGAAGGGAGAGTTTTGGGGATGGATCTGCTTGATAAACCTAGTTAATACTGTAATCTCATAGAACTAGAAGATGGACCTTTCTATGCCCACCTTGAATAGCACTGGAGGGAAGGGGCCTTGAGGGGCTGAGCAACGGTGAAGAGGGAATTCCTTATGTTGGGCGTGGTAGGTAATTTGGGTGCCATGCTGTTGAGTGTTGAGATGTATGAAGCTCTGTGAATGAGCTCACTGGCTTAGCACTATCCACCCTATTGCTTGAATGCTTGATAAACCTAGTGAAGGCTGTAAACTCATGAGAACAGTGGCTGGACCTTTCTATGCCCACCTTGAATAGATCTGGAGGTAAGGGGACTTGAGGGACTGAACAACAGTGAAGAGGGCCTTCCTTGTGTTGGGTGAGGTAGGTAATGTGGGTACCATGCTAACTGATTAGTCAGAGAGATCACTAGCTTAGCATTGTCCCCTTATTCCCTGATTGCTTGACAAACCCAACAGAGATTGGCTTAGCAATGGGATGAGACTTTGACTGTGAGATACATCCTTCAACCTCCTTAGTGGATAAACATCCTAGCTCAGGGGTGGTCTCTCGGTTGAAAGAGTACAGGATGGTCAGAGACCTATGGTTGGGTGGAATGTTGTCCTCACGTAGCCAGTTGCCTGGGGAAGCTTTAGTCTCAAGATAAGTGTTTTATGGTGTTAATTCTATTATGCATGTGTTGTATCTGTTTGATATGTGATGTTGATTGAATGGTTGTATGAATGGAATCAATAGATATCTATGCATGAGCTTGTATACATAATTGTTTTCCTGTTGAATACTCCATTGTTACATGAATGTTATGCACGACTAACCTTGCAAGTTGTGATATGTTAACTAGTTCAATTTATTACCTATGTTGTTATGTATGGATTTCATCTTTAAAAGGATAGGCTTTAGCCTCATATGGACCGGAAAGGAGAGTGATAACCTCTTTTGGATTCATAGAATCCCTCTATGAGAGAAAGTGATGTGGAGAAGTCATGGGATAGAGTTTTTTGAAGTTCTAAGGCATGGAAAAGTGAAGTTATGATGGAATATTCAGCTGAGATAATGATAAGGTTGTAATCCTCAGATGGATGAGAGATTTATACCAGTGGAAAGAACTCTCCAAGGGATTTCCAATGTTACCGGACTTGCTTCATTTGGATCAAGGACAAGGGAGAAACAAGCTTGAGAAGTTTGCAGATGTAGAGAAGGAGGTTCCGCACTTCCATATCCTCAATGCAGATTACGGATTGCAGAAGGAAAAGTTTTCCAGAAAGTCATGTTTGGACTTCCGCAATGCGGATTGCGGATAGCGTAGTCTTCCGGTAAAGTGAAGTTGGACTTCCGCAACTCCGACTTCCGCGATTGTGGATTGTGGAAAGGCAGTTGAAGGAATAATTAGACTTCCGCTATCCCGAGTTCCGCAATGCGGATTGTGGATTGTGGAAGGGTGTTGGAAAGATTCGTTCGACGATCCGTCTTTCGAATTCCACAATGTGGATTGCGGATTGCGGAAGGACGGATTGCGGATTGCGGATCCGAGGCAACTTGTGGATTGGGGATCACGGATCCGAGGTAACTTGCGGATTGCAGATCCAAGAGAGTTGCAGATTGCGGATTGCGGATCCGAGGTATCTTGTGGATTTCAAATCTAAGAGAGTTGCGGACTGCAGATTGTGAACCCGATTATGCAATTGAGGAAAGGCGTGGATGGAAGCATTTGAAGAAAAAAAAGGGTATCAGAGTCTTCCGTCACCCCTAAAAGACTATATACATTCGCAGTAAATGATAGATTAGTACCAGATCCTAGGGATGGGGTCGGGGTATGCTACATCACCCAAGTCATCCTTGTATAATCATCAATGAACAACATGAAATACTACTCTCCTTGCAAACGTTTAGTTCTTGTTGGTCCACAAAGATCAATGTGAACTATTTTCAATGGCTGTGAGGTTGTATGTTCTTTGACTCTGAAGCTGGCTTTAGTCTATTTCCCATATTGACAATGTTTACAAACTCAATTTTGAGGCTTCAGAATGTTTACAAACTAAATTTTTTAATTGTGAATTTGGATTTTTTATTTTTGAAAGTGTAATATAGAATTATTTTAATAAAAATAAATAATAATGAGCAAGATAAGTTGATTTAGTGATATTGAATTGAGTATTGTTTTTTATGATAAGTTGAATTAATGATATTGAGTTGAGTATTGTCTCTTAAGATAAAGTGAATTAGTAACATTAAGTTGAGTATTATTTAATTTAAAGTGTTTAAGATTTAATAGTTGATCAATTTTACTATGTGAAAAATTAGATAATCGTTAAAAGAATCTCAAGGGCTAAAGAATCTTCACAACCACCAAAAGAATACATTACTTTGTAAGAAAGATCAAATTGTTTAGATGCATCAACACAAGAGAGATCTACAATAAAACATACATCTAGATAATATATATGGTAATTAACTAGCATACTTTGTTATTAAGTGTATGAAAACAACACACCAATAATGTTAGAAGTATTTTACTTTGGAGAGCGGAAATAGAAGGCATTACTTTGTAACAAAGATCAAATTGTGTACATGCATCAACACAAGAGACATCTACAATAAAGCATATGTCCGCATAATAGATATGTTAATCAACTAGCATACTTTGTTATTAAGTGTATGAAAACAACACACGAACAATATTATCAGTATTTTACTCTGGAGAGGGAAAAAAACTTGTAACACTTCATAATACTTTTGTGAACCACTAGTTCATATAAGGATTATAGTGTATTGAGGCTTACATAGTGTGGGGGGTAGCTCAAGTGGTTCTGTGGAAGTTGTGAAATTGGTTGTGAATAGCAGGTCATGTGTTCGATTCCCCCCAACTTGCATTGTGCACCATGAATTGGGCCTTGTGGTTGCACCTAAGGTTATAGTGGTAGCGAGATTGGACCCCGTGTCACGTGAGTACCAGCCCAACCTCCATTGTTGATTCCCCTAGTAAAAAAAAAAAGGTAAGTTGATAAGAATAATGAATATGCTAATGAACTAACATGTTGTTGGATATAATGTCGAAATCATAGGCTAGATATTTGAGATTGGGTTTTTTATGATCTTCTCAGATTAGTATGTGAGTGGTTTGAGATCCAAGAAGGTAGGATCTTAATCTTGGTTTGTTGATAATAGTTTCTCCTATATATTGTAATTAATTTCTATGAAATCTTGGTTTGTTGATAATAGTTTCTCCTATATATTGTAATTGGTTTCTATGAATTAATTGAATTGGTGTTTAACCATTCCTAAGTGTGAGCGAGCCTCTGTGCTCTGCCATTTACCTTTGTAATATTTGAGTCATTCTTTGTTACAAGTGTTTGAAAATGATTATTAAAGGTATGAAAACAACACATCAACAATGTTAAAAGTATTTACTTTGTCGAGGAAAAAAAACTAGAAACACTTCATTAAACTTTTGTGAATCATAAATTCTATGACTAGAACCTATAGCTATACTTTTACAATTCATTTGCATGCTTGAGAAAATGAGCAAAGTAACATAAGCAAACTAATAATACTACAAAAAAGGTACGAGCTCTCAGTATTTAACTATCCAAGATACTATTATCTGCAATTCATTTTGCACCTCATCCAACAAACTTGTTTATCGATGTACACATGTTTTCGTAAATAATAAGAGGCTTCACACACATCCAGTCAATGAAAGTGTATTTACATATTTATTTCACAGAAGGTTATTTCAGTCAAGAAATCAGTCTACGTGATATCCAATGAATAGAGCAGAGCAATGATGCGTGGAAGTCACTTAAGTTGTGTCTCCTCAATTTGGAAGCTCATGGTTAACATACATATTTGCTTAAGAAGAAAGCGATTCTCTTTCTCGCATATTTTTTTTTCCCACGAAAAAAAACATACTATTGATATTCACTTTTGAATCAAATAGTACACGATATCAGTATAAATACTGTCTCCAATTATCCTCTCAACATAAGAGAGTTTCTGAAAGTTCAAAAATATACAACATGAGCCAAAAAATAGACAATTATGTCCTTGGCATAATGTTAACAAGATCAGTCAAGTAAATAACAAGTGCCAGAATCAATCAACTAATTCTCACAAATTTCATCCCAAAATAAGTGACCATCTTCGCCCACCAAAGCTTGCTTAGAAAGTAGATAAGCCTGTGAGTTGTATTCTCTAAGATATGTTCCAAGGTGACCGTACTCAAACTATTGAGTTCTTTCTTCACTCTATTGCACCAACCAGTTAAATTCAATATCTTAAGTTCATACTCCCCCCTGGCCCATTTAATGGTAACTCTAGAGTCACAAAAAATATTTACATTCACCAAACCAAAAACGTTAGCCACTTTTGCAACACACCATAAAGCTAAAAGTTCTGCCTTCATATTCATACCTTTTCCACATTTCATCTTCAATGTGAAATAGTGATCTTGACTTATATATATGACCCCACCTGCTCCACAGTCGCCCAAGTTGGCAGCTCCATCAAAAAATAGTACAGGTTCAGTTACCACAAGATGAAATTTCCCAATGTCCCTTTGTACCCATGGTATCTCCTCCTTCTAATAGTTCATATAATGGCTAATAACAATATTATATGATCTTTCCAAATATGGCCTGGATTCCTCAAAGATAGCCTTGTTTATCATCCCCCACACCACCCAGCAAATGAAAACAGGTAAAGTCAGATGTTCTTTACAATTCTGCATCCAATGTTTCAGACAAGCTGCAATATTTTGTCCTATCCACCTCACTTTAATATCCAAGTTCTCATATATTCTCTCCCATAATTTCAAAGAAAAAGCACAGTCAACAAACAAATGTATAGTTGTTTCAGTATTACACTTGCACAAAATACACTGACTAGTGTTAGTTTTTCAGAATTTACTTCAATCTGATCTAGGATCTTAACTGAGAGAACAACATGTACAACATATCTACAACATATCAATCATGGACACAATAATGCAAGCACACAAGAAACACAGAGTTTACTTGGGGAAAACCATAAAGGTGAAAAACCCCAATAACTTCCTCAGAGATAGATAGAGCAATGATACAACCCAAGCATAAGAGATAGACATCTCCTAGCAGCTTCTCCTCCTCCACAAGTGCGCCACTCTCCAAAGAGTGTGTGAGAGAATAGAATAATCAAATAGAGTGCCTTCCGCACTCTATTTATACTTGACTTGACTTGCCTAATAACCTTTACTAGGTCGGCCTTAACTTAACCACATAACATAATGCTGACTGGGCCGACCCCCAATAGGGTGGTCTAATAACCCTTTGACCCACATGACTTATACAGGGCCAACCCCAACAAGGTGGTCTAATAACCCATCAAGTATAAGTTACGACACTTACAATATAAATTACGACACTTCTGTATAGAGGAATAATAACATCTCATCTCTTTAGGAATACAAACACTTTCGTATAGAGGAATAATAACATCTCTATAGGAATACAATATACATATATGTGAAATACATTCCGAAGTTACATATACATCAACAACTAGGGCCTATCCAACCCAAGGAGGAAAGATTTTCCCAAGACTTCAACCTGTCTTGTAGCAGAAACCAAAGAAAACATTTCAATTTTTGTGGCAGATGCCAATGCCATATTTTTCCATACCACCAATGGTTTGGAAAGATACATCTTCTTTTAATAATACATCTGTAAGCAGTACTAGCAGTTCCTTCACCAATGGCTTCATTACCTCCCCATACAACCTTGTCATCTTTTGAATTAAGACGGATAACAACAACATTAAGGCTCTGCGTATACAACTGCCATTCTAGAGCTAAATTTGAAGGCAACTGTAAGTCATCATCAGTATACCAATAGCTAGTCCTCCTGTATTTTGCAATTGAGTTCAATGTATAATATCCTGCTTCTTTCAGTACATTTAAAAGGTTAGACAATAATCTATATGAATCCTTCATTCCCAGAATGGGATCAACGCCAATATAAACCTCTTCCCCTTTACCTACTTTCCAACATTATTCAAAAGCAAGCCATTTGTAAACTTTCATAAAACCGTTCCAGATTGGTGAGACCCCCCACACCTTCTTATTGGGAACCCTTAACCAATGAGAGATCTCAGACTTAATATATTTTTGATAGATTATCCTTGACCAGAGTGTATTGCCAAATATTGCTCGCCACAAACTCTTCAAACAAAGGGCCTCGCTGAAAATTGACAAGTCCTTAATGCCCCAACCCCAACATCATATGGTAAAGAAATTCTTTCCCAACCAATCATCACAAGACTAGATTTTTTCAGTCCACCCATCCATAAAAAGTTGAACAGGAGTCTTCTCAAGGAATTAATCACAGCACATGGAATAGGAAATAATGAGAACCAATAAACCGGCGTACCCATCAATACCGACTTAACCAGGGTAAGTTTTCCTCCAATAGATAGCAGGCGATATGTCCAATTGGAAATTCTATTTTCAAACTTTTTAAGCAGCCACACCCAGTCTTTAATCAAATATCCATTTGGCTTAAGGTGAAAACCAAGGTAGGTAAAACCTTCAGCAATTTTCCCAAACTTATATGGCAACAAGGTTCGAAAACCCATAATTCTATCTTCTTCAATAAGGTTACCATAAAAGCATGATTTATTCAAACTAACCCGCATTCCTGAAGCTTTACAAAATAACATAATAATATCACAATAACACCTCCATTCAATCAAGGTATCAATACCTGCTATTAAAACATCGTCCACAAATAGGACATGAGTAATATATAAGTCCTTTGTAATTTTGATTCCTTTAATATTACCTTCAGCTTTTGCCTGAATGACCATCCTGCTCAGTCCCTTGATCACCAGAAGAAACAACAATGGAGACAATGAACACCCTTGTCGAATGCCTCTGGAGCAGCTAAAGTATGAGGTAGAAGCACCATTCACTAAAACAACAATGCTCACCGTATCAACGCAGGTCATTATCCATCTAATAGCCATTGTTGGAACACTGATTTGTATCAATAATAATTTGAGAAAATCCCAATTGACTCTATCATACGCATTTTCTAAATCCATTTTGAGCAAAATAGCTTTCTTTTTCTTACATTTGATAGAATGTAATAATTCTTGTGTAATACCAACTGCATCATGTATTTGACGGTCTTGTAAAAAAACGAACTGCTCCCTTGAAATATGTTTAGAGAGAACCGGTTTAAGACGCCCTGCAATGATCTTTGAAACAATCTTATAAGCCAGATTGCACAATGCAATAGGCCTAAAATCACCAAAAGTCTTAGGATTATTCACTTTAGGAATCAAAGTGATAAAAGTAGAATTTAATGCACCAGACATATACCCCTGCTTCCTCGTGTACTCCACCATCCTGACAATATCATCTCCCATGATATCAAAGAAATGCAAGAATAGTTCAACAGTCCAACCATCTGGCCCAAGACTTTTTTCCTTAGCAAAAAGTTTAAGTGTCCTCTCCACCTCCTCCAGAATGACTTCCATACATAAATCATCTGCATCTTCAGTCTCAAAAAATCTAGGATAGTGTTTTACCACCTGAAGCTGTGAAGTTAAATCACATCCATGATCAACAGTGTAAATTTTACTTAAATGTTTCAGTGCTAAACCTTGTAATTCCTGTTGACCCGAAGCTTCATTCCCCTCCTCATCAGACAGTTTCCAAATAGTATTATTGTTCCTTCTAGTCGAAGCAAAGGTGTGAAAAAACCTTGTATTATTGTCCCCAAAATTAACCCACAGAGCTCTGCTTTTCAGGCACCATTCCTTTTCTTCCCTTACATAAATACTACTCTTCTCATCCTCCAGTTTTTTAAGTAACTCAAAATCCTTACCATCCAGTGGCCTTTCCAGGTTAAATGAGTATAGTTCCTGTAGCTTTTCCTCCACCTCCATGAGTTTCTGTTTGTCCAATTGCTTCCTCTTATGTATCCAACTAGTAACTTTCAACTTTAACTCCTTCAATTTGTGACATAACATGTCCACTGGATTCAGCTCAGGATTGGTGTTTAGATTCAACCAAACATCCCTGGTAAAATGTACAAAATCATCATGTAACAACCAAGAACTGTCAAATTTAAATGGATAATTTTGTTGAACCACACAGTCTTCCAACTGTAAGAAGACAGGCTAGTGATCAGATATCTTATTCCTCCCAACCCAAGTTCTATACCTGCTACAGGATTGTAGCAAAGATGTATGTACCAAAAATTTGTCCAACCTTTTGTGGATCCCATCCTGACCGCTTCTACCATTTGTCTAGGTTGGAGTGTTCACCCCTGTAACAAAATCAATTAAATCATTATTTATAAGGAACGCATTGAAGAAGTCAGCAAGTGCATCCAATTTCTCCTTAGTTCCCCAAATATCCTGTGCAAGTCTGGTAAAATTGAGATCCCCCGCCACTATGATATTTTCCATCCTCAAAATACCAGATGATTGCAGACCAATCCAAAAAGCTTCTCGATTTTTGTAGGGGGCATAACAATTTAGTATAGTAAGATGCATATCATTAGATTTACACAGACCTTCCATCAATATACCCCATGGGAACTTATAAACAAAAAAGTAATAGTACCTAGGGTCCCAAGCAACCAGTAACCCTCCAGACATCCCATCAGAACTAAGTGCAGAGATTTCCCACCCGGTGAGAATCCCAGCAATTTTTGAGATAGCAGAATAATCATCGCACATTGTTTCCTGCAGAAGTAATATGTTTGGGCGAGTAGTAGTAATAAGATTGGAGAGGACCCTAGCTCGCATAGCCGTCCCCAACCCCCTGATATTCAGAGTGCAAATTGACATTAGGGGATCAATTCACGGGGGTTATTAGCTCCAAGGCCCCCAATTAAGTTTGCAGTAATATCAGTCTCCCCCACAACACACCCTTCTGACACTGATGAGATATCCCCACTCAAACCAACATTCTTAGGCACAATATAAGAATCAGAATTCTCCAATCTTGACAGTAAACGCTCCGAGATAGGAATAGATTCAGTAGTAGAATCAACACCAACACCCAAACCCTTCTGACCTTTCTTCCTGGGCTTCCTATGTGTGACATTCTGGAAAGGATCATTATTTAAAGATTGTACCCTAGGGTTAGAAGAAGGGTTTTTAGAAAAAATAGGGAGAGGAGAAAGGATATCCGTATTGGCAGAGGTCTTATATCCATCTTCCCCTAATATGCCAGTGTCATCTACAGTATAAGGCCCAGTCTCAGAAATACCAGCAGCCCCCCCAGTCTTCTCAGAGGAATCACCTGACAGGGTAATGATATCAGAATGCATCTCCAACGGACCAATCTCCCGTACCCTGGACACCCCAGTATCCCCCGGCCTACCCGAGCTACCAATAACTAAAGGCAGAACAGAAGGTTCACAGTCCTCCCCAGCAACATTACTAACCCCAAAAAGACCCTAACAAAGCCTAGACTTATCAGAAAAATGGCTATCTTTGGAATTCAAGACCCCATCATCCCCCAAATTCAGAATAGTATCCCCCGAAGCTAATTTTCTGTCTAAAATAGCCTCTGCATCCCAAATCAAAGCTAATTCATCTTCAGTAATAACAGGTATATGTGAACCGAGTCCAGGTGACAACTTACCAGGAAAATCAAAAAGTCCCGAAGTATTCCCAGTCCGGTCCAATTGTAATTGCTCCTGAGTATCAGCAGAGGTAGGCATTGAACCCATCTTTGTCAAAGACCGAAGCTCCAGGCAGTGTGAGCGTATATGACCCGTATGTTGACAATAATGGCATTGAAATGGGATTCTGAAATAGTCTAGACGTTGTCGCCAAACCCTTTCCCCCCACAGTAACTCAATTTCCGTCGGAAGGCCACGGGCCATCTCAAACTCTACCATAACTTTTGCCGACCTCCTATCATACCCATATAATGAGCAATTATCAAGCCGAACGAAGTGACCAACCGAATTAGCAATACCTATAAGAATGTTCTCTGTCTAGAGTTCTATCGGAAGACCAGGGATAAGGAGCCACAAATGGCAAAATTTTTGTTTCTCCTTCAAAGGGTCAAAGGACAGATGCTACTTCTTCAGGAAAAAAGAACCCTCTTTAAAACACCAGAACCGCTTAAGAATAATACCCACATGTTCCTGCTTCGAAAAGATGAACATTATCCAACCGTTCAAAAGCTGCATCACCCTAGGCATATCCTCGACGATCGGAGACCAATTTTTCCTGACCCATTCCACCATCTCATTTTGTTCACCCCTTGTAAACTCCAACCGTCCCACAATAGCCCGAGAGTTCAACATTTCTATTCTTTCCATATTCGTTTCAATAGGAATGGTGAAGCTATCCAGTCCCTCCCTCACCTTCAGAGTTTTGCTAGACCTTCTCTTACGAGCCTTCTCCCCTATGTATCTATTAGGCCAGTCATGGGTAGACTTAGGTTTTGTTTCTCTGCGTCGAATTGCTCCTGCCTCAATAGAATGAGACGCACGCCAAACACCATTAGGGTTACCAAGACTACCCCCAACACCGGCAGGGGATAGTGGAAGTCCAGGGGTATGTACCTGATGTCCCATCTAAACCACCCCCCCACAAACTATTTCCCTATTAACACTATCAATTATATAAATTTCATAACACTATAAATAAGTGTATATTAGATAACACTATAAATAAGTTGCTAATAACACTATAAATAAGTGTATTAAAAATATATTAATAGCTTGATAAATAAGTGTGTTTTAAATAAAATAATAAGTGTATTAAAAATATATTAATGGCTTGTGAGGTGTAGATTGATTGGTGATAAATCAGCTTATAGTTTTTCATGTTTATTTTAAATATAATAATAAGTGTATTAAAAATATATTAATAGCTTGTGAGGTGTAGATTGATTGGTGATAAATTAGCTTATAGTTTTTGGAGTGGGCTATTCTCTCGCCCGAATGCACCCGGGGCCCACCGGATGCCGTCGAGAGACCCTCACGGCGTTAGCACCTGGCCGTCCGCTCGTCTGACTTCTCCACTCCGGCGACGGCAACCTCCGGCAATTTTCTTTCTGGAGAAACATTTTTCGGTAGTCAAACACGGCGCCGTCAGACACCGTATATTTTTCCACCCTGTGTCTAACCCATGGATGCATGGCATGAACCCATCGATTCCAATTACTCCATATGCATGATATGCATGGATGCCATCTGCACTCATGCCAGCACTCATGCCAGGAAATTTGAATTTAGTAAAGGCGGTAAATATTTTAAATTTTGAATTTGCCTACCCGCTTTGTGTGATTACGTTTTGCCGGGCTGCACCTCTTCTTCTTCGGCTTCATCTGGTGGGATACTTGAGCATGACGAGAAGTGGCTTTCGGCAGAGGTAGCGAGGGCGCTTGTGCACTACGCAATGAGCAGGACCCTCTCCCAGCAGAACAGAGGCGAAATCGAGCTAATCCTGCAAGTGCCCTTGGTGAGAAGCCCCTGCAATTTCCTCGTCTTCGGCCTTGACCATGATAGCGCTCTCTGGAATGCTCTCAATGTCCATGGGAACACCGTTTTCCTGGAGGAGGGTTCCAATCGACTACGGGAAATTGTAACCACTATCCTGAAATTAAAAAAAACGAATAAAGAACGAGTCAGAATAAGATTAAGGTTTCAGAATACAAATAATGTGTTCATTGTGTAGAAGAAAAACCTGAGGCGGAGTTTGTTCATGAAGAGTCGAGTGTATATCAGAATAAAGAAGGAATCAGAATAAGTATATGGTTTCAGAATACAAATAATGTGTTCATTGTGCAGAGGAAAAACCTGAGGCGGAGTTTGTTCATGAAGAGTCGAGTGTATATTAGCAACTTTATCATTTATTTCCCGGTAATGTTTTCCCGCTATCATTTCCTGCTCGCTAGTTCCTGCTTCCAGTTAATTCTATATATTAAATAAAAACATCGCAGGTATTGAGAATGCAATATTTAAACAAATATAGTTTATAAATTGTTGATTGCATCCAGAAATGTGAGATGCATTTATATATCTTATCATTATCATGTGTATAAACATGTACAATTTGTGGCTAAGTGTAACATGCATAATTTTCTATCTATTAAAAAATCATAAAAATGCTAAACATTAAGAATTTAAGATGTTAAACAGAAATTAAAGTGATAAGTTCAACTAAAATTGTTCAAAGTAACATCTAGTTTAGCTTCTTACGAATAATCACGAATAATCTTAACGTTTGAATGACTTCTAAAGTATAAGAAAATTACATCTCAATATATTGTAATTGAAATGCAAAGCTAAAACTAAGAACCCTACCAGTAGAGACGGTCATCGAGCTCTGAGAACGGCCAGCGTACAATGCTATTTCAAAGAGCGCAACAATAACAAGCAACGCCATGATATCTAAAGTTATTTTCAAGCTTTCGTGTTGAGGCGGTGGGATGGATCTAAGCGAGAGAGTCAATTTAAATGGCAAAATAACACTGTAATGCAGTGGTCCTTGTCAAATTCACTCGCTTTTGTCAGCTGAAATTTTGTTGTCTCCTCCATGTCTTTCAGAAATCTAAATAAATACAAAGATAACCCAATGGCGTTTTTAGCATCATTATTTTCTTCCACCATTTTGGCATTAATAATATGAGATATCCTCTCTTGCAAAGCACTAATGAGTGTGCTTTAACAACTAATGAATGTTCGCTCTTTTAAAAGGCTTCACCTCCCTGTAAAGCTTCTCTTACATGTCATCGAAGGGCATAGGGGTGCCACATGGGGAAACAAAAGGGTGGTTGCTGAGAACTTATCAACCATGAAATATTTATATATGCTAAAGTCAGCTTGCATTAATAAATATGTAAACTATTTAATCGAAGCTCTGAAGTAATTTTTATATGTTAATGTTATCATGCAGACATTAAGTTTTCCTTTTTAACTTCTGCAACTATAAACTATAAACTGTCCAATACCATAAATTGGACATTATAATTTTCATACAACCATACAGCAATTTACGTAGAAAAATATATAAACTATCTGACACAAACCCATCCATTAATTTTTATATATTATGGTTTACTTTAATCTAACTTTTGCCACTGAACCCATCCATTAATTTTTATATATTATGGTTTACTTTTTCAGCCATTAAAGGCCTTCTAAAATGCATATATATGATTGAAAATATTCTGACAGGTCAAGCTTCAGTTAAACAAATTCTGAGAGGTCAAGGAAGCATTAGCTTTTGTTTAATGCTATAAATTATATGATGTCAATATTGTGAAGTGTTACTCACTTCACGTAAACGTTGTATGGGATGGAGGCTACCCCTATCAAAGATGAATATCCATGTTTTCTTTAAACGATGGATTGGACTAATATGTTCGTTGCTGGCATGCATATCAATTGATTTGAGTTTAAAGTTTTTACTTGGTCGTGAGTTGATTTATTTTATTTTCAATTTGGACAAGGATATGGACTGCAATGAGCTTTGACTTTATGGACTGCGATGAGCTTTGAATTTTTTGGTTAGTTCATGGTTAACTAAGTGGCAATATTCAAATACCACGTAATTTACTTTTAAAATTGTTAGATTTCATAGTAGAGGAGGGTTCCAATCGACTACGGGAAATTGTGAATAGTAGTCGATTGGAACCCTCCTCCAGGAAAACGGTGTTCCCATGGACATTGAGAGCATTCCAGAGAGCGCTATCATGGTCAAGGCCGAAGACGAGGAAATTGCAGGGGCTTCTCACCAAGGGCACTTGCAGGATTAGCTCGATTTCGCCTCTGTTCTGCTGGGAGAGGGTCCTGCTCATTGCGTAGTGCACAAGCGCCCTTGCTACCTCTGCCGAAAGCCACTTCTCGTCATGCTCAAGTATCCCACCAGATGAAGCCGAAGAAGAAGAGGTGCAGCCCGGCAAAACGTAATCACACAAAGCGGGTAGGCAAATTCAAAATTTAAAATATTTACCGCCTTTACTAAATTCAAATTTCCTGGCATGAGTGCTGGCATGAGTGCAGGTGGCATCCATGCATATCATGCATATGGAGTAATTGGAATCGATGGGTTCATGCCATGCATCCATGGGTTAGACACGGGGTGGAAAAATATACGGTGTCTGACGGCGCCGTGTTTGACTACCGAAAAATGTTTCTCCAGAAAGAAAATTGCCGGAGGTTGCCGTCGCCGGAGTGGAGAAGTCAGACGAGCGGACGGCCGGGTGCTAACGCCGTGAGGGTCTCTCGACGGCATCCGGTGGGCCCCGGGTGCATTCGGGCGAGAGAATAGCCCACTCCAAAAACTATAAGCTAATTTATCACCAATCAATCTACACCTCACAAGCTATTAATATATTTTTAATACACTTATTATTATATTTAAAATAAACATGAAAAACTATAAGCTGATTTATCACCAATCAATCTACACCTCACAAGCCATTAATATATTTTTAATACACTTATTATTATATTTAAAACACACTTATTTATCAAGCTATTAATATATTTTTAATACACTTATTATTATATTTAAAACACACTTATTTATTATTACAATGGGACATTGAAATTCTTCAAAAGCTCCTCCATCACAATTAGACATACAAAATTCAATAATATAAATATATTATTTAAAAACCCTTGAAATTTCTCACTTGATTTTGCGGAAACTTCTTATTTTTATCTACCTGTAAGGTTTGTTGATGAATTTGGTTGTATATATTTTTTTTTATAGATTTTCATTTTGATTTTGAAACTTTACGTAGAAATAATATTATTATACTCTCAATCTAAATTCAAATTTCACTATATTATGTAACTATTTTTTTTTATGAATCTATAAATTTAAAATTTTTTGTTTGAATAACTATTGAACTCATACAAATTTTACTTTACACATATTTAAACTATAATTCTCTAAATCACCCACTTTTAAAAAATAGATTAAAAAAATTATTATATTCGTACTCAATCCTTCCCTTTCTGAATTTTGAAAATGATACTTGAATAACAATGGAAACCCTGCATATTCAATAATAAATATCATTCAGGGCCTGGGGAAGAAGCCTGAGACAAGATCTGTGCAAGAGAAGAATGCACAACAAATAGGTTGAAGCAGGGATTGCATGCATTCTTCGTTTCTATGCTGTGAAAAATGAGGTATTGTTGGACATATTCTCTCTTGTTTCATGTTTGAATTCTGCAATATGTCTCAATCCCCAAGAGATACAGGTCATGAAAAACCTGTCATCCCCCATATCCTCGTGGAAGACTGCAAATCCTGATAACCCATGTGGATGGCGTGGTGTGAATTGCACTGGGAACAGTGTCATTGCGCTTTATATGTCCAGTTTTGGGCTAACGGGCAATCTTTGGCAGACTATATGCCAGCTTCAAGTTCTTCAAGTCCTTGATGTCTCTAGCAATTTCCTGTCAATCCCATCTGAGAATGATATCAAGGCTTGCACCAGCTTAGTTTCCCCTAGCATCAGCTCCAATTTAATGTCAGGCTCCCTTCCTTCGCTTGTACCGATGCAGAAACTGCAGTACCTGGATGTCTCTTACAATGGGTTAGGAGGGCAGTTTGGCCGACAGATTCAGAGTTTGACAGGCCTTAGAGTTCTCAATTTGACACGCAATCAATTCAATGGTACGATCCCTCTCTTGTTGGGAAATCTGGGGATGTTAGAGAAATTACACTTCTCTCAAAATGATTTTCGGGGTAGATTTCCCGAAGTGCTTGTGAAATGCACCAATTTGACTTATCTAGACCTCAGCTTCAATATGCTGACTGGAGAAATCCCTGCTAGTATTAGTAACCTTACCAATTTAAGAACCCTGATTCTATCATCCAATTCTTTAACTGGAGTGATTCCTGAAACATTGCATCATCTTGGCAATTTGGTCCGCTTTGCATCGAATAAGAATTGGCTTACTGGAAGCATACCTACTCAGTTAGCTTCCCTCACAGGATTGCAGTTTCTCGATCTGATCTACAATCAGTTAAATAGAACCATTCCTTCAAACATTTTTGCTATGAGCAACTTGCTGACTCTGGACCTTACACAGAATTCGCTAACAGGACAGATTCCTCAGAGTTTCTCGAGAAAGTTGTTTAGTCTGCTAATAGGCAGCAATTCTCTTCAAGGAAACATCCCTTTTACAATTGGGAACGCGGCTGAATTGACATACTTAGAAATGAATAACAACTTACTAGATGGCCAGATTCCGCAGCATCTGGGAAGTTGTGCCAAGCTTCAACTACTTGATCTCGGCAACAACAATTTGGCAGGTTCATTAACAAATCAGCTGCCTTCACTTTTAGCGTTGCAAGTGTTGAAGTCGCCTAATAATCGTTTTACGGGAAGCATTCCAGATATACTGTCAACTTTTTCTAATTTGTCAGATATTGATTTGAGTGGCAATCGTTTATCAGGGCCTATAACCCCCAAAATTTTCAATCTTACGAAGCTGCAAAAATTTGCTTCTACAGAATAACCTCTTAACAGGAACGATTCCAAAGAATGTGGGAAACTGCAAGTCCTTGTTAGAGCTCCAGTTGGGTGGCAACAATCTAACTGGAACAATTCCATCAGAAATTGGCTCGGCCTTGAGGTTGCAAATTCAACTCAATCTCAGCCGCAATTCTCTAGAAGGGGCAATTCCTAGTGCTCTTGCCAGATTGTATATGCTAGAAATTGTGGATCTTTCCAACAATAAATTAACAGGCCAAGTTCAAGGTTCTTTGCGAAATATGATAAGTCTTACACTGCTGAACGTGTCAAACAATAGATTAATAGGCATCCTTCCAAAATTTGGAAAACAGGTCTTATTGACTCTTCGGGAAACTCTGGTCTCCGCAGTGGGCAATGTGTTTATGCTCTTGCCACCGCTGCAAAGAAAAAAGTCTCGTTAATTGGGGGAGTTGCATTGTTCATTGTGGCGTGGAAATACTTTCGGCATAAGGTTGAAGGCCATTTTATTAATCCGGATAGTATCCACAGGCTAAGGATCGACTTTGAAAAGGGTGTCGAAGCCACTCTAGATCCTGCAAATATCTTGCTAAATAACAAGTTTAGTACCTATTACAAAGCTGTCATGCCTTCTGGCATTAGTTATTCTGTGAAGAAACTCAACTGGACTAACACAAGTTTCTGTTCGGAAAACTACCGAGAGCTCAGTGCAGAACTGGAGAAGCAGGGGAAGCTAAGACATCCCAACATCTTGACACACTTGGCACATGTTCTAGACGAAGATCGTGCTTACCTTTTCTACGAATACGTTCAGAAAGGCTGCCTTTCAGAATTCCTTCACACTACCAGTGTTTCTGTATTGGATTGGCCATCTCGTTGCAGCATCGCTATAGGTGTAGCGCAAGGTTTGGCCTTTCTACATGGATGTCAACGGCCAATCATTCATCTTGATCTCACTGCCAAAAACATTCTTCTGAAGTCTCTAGCAGAGCCACAAATAGGCGAATTGAGCTTTTTAAGATTATCGATCCTTCCAAGAGCACAGGGATTTTTTCTGTAATTGCTGGCTCAGTTGGATATGTCCCCCCAGGTACGCTCCAGCTACTCATTTATGCCAAAACAGTAGATGTTGCAGAACAGAGTGTTTCATAGTTATTTTTAGCTGTATAAGAGAGACCATACTGCAAAGTTCCTCCCACTTATAGCCCATTATGATTGTAACGATGCTCTAGTTAAAATAGAGTTATGGCTGTCAGATCAGGGAAGTCTGCAGGATGGATAGGAATGTCTGATACAAAAGTTATTTTTTACGAAGGTTTTTGAGCTAGATATTGTTGATATCATTTAAAGTATGGATGTCACATTGCCAATCATTTGTTAGTGAATCATGTTATCAAGATGGAGATGAGGACTTAGAAAGTTCGATATTTGCATAATTCTTAGTATAGGCTTGTTTGGTGTTAAAAGCTTTTAGGGATAGAACCCATAGCTATAAAACAATTTTGGATTTTTGAAAATTCTCCATATTGTCTTTCCCAGCTATAGTTGCTGCATATTAGTTGTTTTAGTCGAAGTGTTGATAACAAGAAGATATGCCATCGTTCATTGTTTCCACAACGGTGAAAGAAGAATAGGTAGATTCAGGGAATCTACTTGAACCTATTCTGAAATAAGCAGTCTGCTTGTTTGGGCCAAACATGGTCAAATCTGGTCAAATTTGTGAGGTTGGCCAAGAAGGTAGGTTTGATTGAGACTGATTTATTCATTGAGTTTGACGGAATTTTACTTTGTTGATAGAGTTCGACAGTCATTTGTCTATTTAAGTATTTTTAGTCCCTGCTCAGTACGGATTATAGCGATTCGTTGGTAGCTAAATTTCGTCATTGTTTCTACTTTTTAAATCTAATATTGATTAAAGTTTTTCAAATTTTTATTATTAAAATCAATTTAGTAAAAATTAAAAATAAATTTTTGAAATTTCAAAATTAAATTATTTTTTTATTTTATTTGATGCAGCACATAGATTTGACAAATTTCCTCTTGTGCAAAATAATTATGGAATTATAAAAATAATAAAATATATAAAATTGAAAAAAAAAAACATACCAGGTGCACTTGGCAACAGCCCTTCATTTAATACATTTAATATGATATATGAAAGATTTGACAACCGCTGTCTCGCTCCAGCACCTGGCCAGGCTTCAGAACCGTCTCGACTGTTGTCTGACAGAGTTGCCAGTTTCCGCTCCATAGCAGTCCCACGGCTCCGTTTACAGGATTCATTGTTATCCCGCAGGCTTTACAACCGAGACTAGAATAGAGCTGGAAAAAAAGATTTAAGGCAGAAAGAAATCAGCTTGCCTTTCAAAGCATGTAGATTGACTTTTGTAAACGACTCAAATAAAAACGTGAACAGACCAGCTGCAGCTCGCCTTTCAAGGCATTCCATTAGAAGATAATAACGAATGAAGCTTTGGAATCACCAAACATTCTTCCATCAAACTATCCAAAACATTTAAAGAAAGAAAGAAAATGGCAAACGATGCTTCGGAATTGGACGGCCTAGTTTGAAGACAATTAATTAAAAATAGAAAGATTTAAGAGCTGAAGGTATGGATATAAATTTCAGCAAATTTATACTCCAAGACTTTAAATTGGAAGAACCTGAAATGCGTTTGAATAATCCTTTCTACCGAGTTCAAAACATCGTGTAAAGAATCGATCCATAGTTTAAAGTCTTCAACTGTAATTTATTGCCCTTTTTATAATCCTTTTAAAGCATAAAGATATATCAGCATTTGAAGCATTATGTCGACTATATATTCAAAGCAGCAAATATTTCACCGTTGCTTTAAAGAAGAAATTGATAAGCCGAGGCTTTAATTTTGTGTAAAAAAACCGGAGGCTTTAATTTACATTGGACAAGACCTCTGGAAAAATATTTATTTGCCTTACGAATGTACTATTTAAATATTCTAGAAAATGATCATTTAAATCTCTGAATTCGAACATACCAAGCCTCTGCGCTAATGAACGCCATGAGACCCGCATGGACAAAGAACTTTGGTACAAATACAAAGACTTATATGCCTTCTGCAAGGATTTTGTTGTTTGTTTCATTTTGTCAAGATAATATTCTAGGTATGAAATATGGCTGAAACAAGATTTTTTAATTTTGAGTCAAACAAAGACTTATATGCCTTCTGCAATGTTCTGTTGATATTTTTTATAGTAAGGATTTCCGCAAAAAATAATTTTGTAATCCCAATTTTGTGACTTTTAAAAGCCAATGCCCATTGCATACTGTGGGAATCTGAATATCTTGCCATTGAAACCACAAGACAAATTATCCTACAGCTAGTCAACAATGACATTTTCGACAGCCCCGCTGCCAATATTTTCGAGAATTACCCCGAAGCGGTGGATGAGCAGCAGCTATTGGAGCTTTGTTGGTATGGAAACGCAGAAGAACAGGACGCTTTCGAGTTGTTTACTGACGCCGGCTGTCAAGATTGGATGGTGATACCAGCCATGAATAGCGGGTTGTTTGAGGGACCCTATCTCTGAATCTCTGGATAAACTTTTGTATCAAGTTTTGAATTTAGCGGATCCTGTACAATGGTAGCGTCCTCTGTTGTGTATATTGTACATGATCTCGTATGGATTAAAGGCTTTGTACACTAACAGAAAGAAATGAATGTTTGAAAATGCTAAAGGCTAAGCCTTATATGCTGCTTGCAGCCTGCTCTCCCGAGCGCGCATCAGAATGTTTGGTTTGGTTTGTTTCATGTGTTTGAATATCAATACATGTCAGATCATATATGCAGAAATAGCATTAAACTCTTCCAGAGTTTTCCTTAATTACAAGTGTCATTTTTTAAAATGATTTTCTTATGGTATTTGTTCCTGCAATTGTTTTTTCAAGAACACTGAGATATGTAAGTATTGTTTTAAGATAGCTAAGTGATTTTGCAGAATGTTTTGTTGAAGTGTCAGTTGATAAACTTGTCAGATGCAAGTCATCCAGAAACTATATTCAGCCACTTCGTTTTACCCGTTGAATATCGTAACGTTCCCGTGTGGAAATATGAGTCTTGTCCAAATATATTTGGACCTTGCTTTAAGGTCTGCATATTTGTTTTGTTTGATGCTATAGCCTAGCACCCATGTCAAAAAGAAGAGCGCCATTATTGCTTTCCAGGGACTCGTTCCTTTCACGACAGAGCAAGATTTACTATAAATGGTGGGGGTTATTATTTGCTATTTGCTGGAAAAGATCAGGGTCCAAAGTCTGTTATTATTAATACAAAATTCTTTTGTAGTAAGTCTGTGATTATATTTTGACTTTTATTAATAACAACAGGGTATTCTTGCATATTTGACTCTTTATATGTGTCAATAATATTTCCAATATAATATTTAATACATCTTAATGTCCATTATTATTACTACAAAATTCTTTAATACATCTTAATGTCCATTATTATTACTACAAAATTCTTTTGTAGTAAGTCTGTGATTATATTTTGACTTTTATTAATAACAACAGGGTATTCTTGTATATTTGACTCTTTATATTTGTCATCAAATTTTGTAGTAAGTCTGTGATTATATTTTGACTTTTATTAATAACAACAAGGTATTCTTGTATATTTGACTCTTTATATTTGTCATCAATAATATTTTCAATATAATATTTAATACATCTTAATATCTATGTGGATGATATAATATTTAATACATCTTAATATCCATGTGGATGAGGTTTTGTTTGTATTTATTATTAATAAGTCAAAATAGATTAATATTAATCTTTTAAATATAATTTAAAAAAAAATTTTACTAAGGGAAAATATTTACAAGCATAAACTTATCTTACAAGGGAAAATATTTACAAGCATAGAAAATTAAATAAAAGACAGAATAAAAGATATTTACCACCACATAAAGTATGTTTTTATTCTTTTATTTTATTTTATCTAATTTTCTACATTTTAATTATTTTAATTATTAATTAGATTGACAAAAGAATTAAGTTATTTATTTTAGATCTATTTTTATGTGATTAGTCTCACTTAATAGGCAAAGATCCAATATAAATTTAACACAAATTCAATGAAATAAATTATTTTTAATTTATATTTTAAGACGATTAATGGATGTAGTGTGAAGGCATTGGTCTTTAAGGTCACCAAACTCAATAGGTATGAACCTTAAAGAAAAAAATAAAGAAACAAAAAAACAAAACATATTTTCTTTTTAGAAATATAACTAAATATAATAATTATTCTACTACTTCACAACTTCACAGCTTCTTCACAGGAATTAAAGAAAAAAAACAAAGAAACAAAAAAAACAAAACATATTTTCTTTTTAGAAATATAACTAAATTTAATAATTATTCTACTACTTCACAACTTTACAGCTTTTTCACAGGAATATTATTTCATATTTGACTTTTTTCTTCACTTTATCATGTTCAAGCAAACAAATCAATGTTACAGGAGCAGGAGCAGAGACTAGCTGCATTGCAGCTATTTTTCTTGTTTTATTTTATTAATCAAGTTTATGTTGACTTTCGGCCACATCCAAGTCATACTCTTACTTTTAGGTTCTGCTGAGTTGCTCTCAAGTCCAAGTCTTGTGACAATTTTATACACCCAAAAATATTTATTTTATTAAAGAATTTATAATTCAATTAAATCTCAAATCTCAAATTTTCTTCTTCCTTTGCAGACTCTCCTTTTCATGTAATGCATCTTGTAGACTCTCCTTTTCATGTAATGCGTGTTGTAACCTAAATTTCTTTACTTCATTTTAGATTTTCTTCATCTTGAGATCTATGTTACCTTACATTTTTGAAATGCCATACTTTGTTTTGCATGGAAGCTGTGTATATGTTTCCTTAACATATTTCGCAGCTGTAGTAGGAATATAGTCAGCAAAGCTGCTTGATTTCTAATTCGACTTTCTCTTTACTTCAGTATGTGCAATTGGGAGCATATTGTCCTATTAAGGTTTTGTATTGACTTTGTGCTTATTGAATATGTTTGCAGAATATGCATACACTATGAGAGTGACTGCTGCTGGTAATGTCTATAGCTTTGGGGTCATTTTGCTAGAGTTAGTGACTGGAAGACCTCCGATCACCGGTGGAATGGATCTTGTAAAGTGGGTTCAGTCAATTCTCTCAGAGGAGGAGGAAACATGGGAACAAATTCTTGACACAAGAATCAGCAAATTCTTGACACAAGAATCAGGAATTTTTCCCTAGAAATACAGAATGAGATGATTTCATTGCTGAAAGTAGCTCTCAGTTGCATTAGTTCATCCCCAGATTCAAGACCTGAAATGAGAGCTGTGGTGGAAATGTTGCAAATGGTCAGGCCAGTTGCAGAATAAGATTTTACTTCTTTCCACAATATATGGATGAAATTCTACTTCCCTCCAATAAACGAGTGGGAAGTGGGAACACTATACTTTGTTTTATCTATTTGAGGAGACTTAATATTATCAATATGATAAGGATCCAACATGAATTCAGACATGGATACATGAGGTAGTTAAAAATTAAAATGTTGATATTTTTGCTTAGGTTTTCCATTGAGAAAAACAAGCGATAGGCTATTGAAGCACAATAAAGTGCTTATCCTAGATGATCATGATCCATTCATTATTCTAGTGTAATTCCAAGCACAAATGTATAAATAAAATGGATTTTCTGCTACTGTTTACAAATCCATACTGCAGCATTTTCACCAAAGTTCCTGAGGAACAATAAAAGATGGAAGTGATTACTAATTCACCATACACCGGCAAAGAAATATTAAATCTCGGGCAAACAAAAGGCACCACGGAAACTGGATTCAATAACAGCCATACTAATTTTGTTTGCATTAATACGCAGTAATATTCCAATCTGATAATTGAAATTTACAAAACCAGATTCTCTCACACAGCAATGGATGGATGAATAATAGACTGATTTTCGCCTTCATCGGCGCCTCAATTAACAGTTAGATGCATGCAACTCTGTCCAGCGCCCAGGTGACGCTTAATCTCTCACACAGTTATCAACGCCCAGCAAATTGGTGTTTTCCATATTCCACAGCCATTCCTACGCAATATGATTTCTTCTTGTTTTTATTAAGTCAGTGGAGAAGATGGTGACAAACTGCGCATCAACCATTCAACCGTCCGTATTTAATTTGCGGTCCCAACCTTTAAAGGAGACGAGTCTCGAAATTTGTTCCATTAACAAATGGCGATTTCTCCCCTCTTTAGACAGTAAATATAGTAGGACGTCCACATTTTTGAAAGCGAAAGCAAACAAAATGTGTCTGTCTCACCCTTTTTGCCAACGATTTCCCGGAGTTCAATGTGAAAGGAAAGACTTAGCTATGTGGAATCACTTGAAAACTCGGGAGGAGAAAAATCAATCGCAAACCGTTTGAAAAAAAAATTGGTCGTGCAGGATGGTTTAAGTCACTTTAGAGGTAAATCAGTATATATCTATTTTAAATTTGGCTCTATCAAGGATGAACAAGGATGAACAAGGATGAAGGGATCAAATCTTTTGATATACAAACCTATTTTAGAGTTTTAAACTTTTTTGATATGCAAACCCATTTTAAAGTCATAAATTTGAGAAAACCTTTGCACCGGTATCTATTTGGTTAAGTGTGGAAACTAAAAACAATACTGCTAAATAATATTGCATTTTCAAGCCCCACCAACTTACAATGACTCTTTCTTTTCCATGAAAAAAATTCATATCTTTATTTACTAGGATGTAAACCAAAATACAGTGTTTAGGTACACTTGCAATAAAACTACAGCTTCAAAGTGCTGTTGTAATTTGAAACTTTTCCGCCAAAAAAGCAGAAATATTAAAAATGTATAATTTCTTGCCTTTTACAGCCTTTCATCAAAATCTGAAATAAAAAAGATGTAAAATGTTTGCTCCCTTCATTCATTTCTGAATTCTGGGTTTTATATAGTGACTGAAATGGATATCTTTTATCTTCACTTGAAGTCCAGTGTTTCCTAAATTTTGTCATTGATGATTTTTTTTAAGAAATATAACATGTAGGTAGTTGAATTCTCGCCTTTAATAATAAATCAACCTGTTTAGTCTGCTTTCTGAATATGTGGCATATTCTGAAAGAGTTGAAGGTTCTAGCCAAGGCCTTCGGAAGTTTCCCTACCCCCTATAAATTGTTGTTCTATAACCAATTTGCATCTACCACCAAAGAGGAATCCCCAAAAACCTGTAAGTCTTTCACATTTTTCGCATGAGTTATCTTAAATAGGGTTCTTAATGCCAGGCACTCAGCCATATTATTAGAACCACTCCCACTATTTGCTTTAAATGTGATACTGTAAGAATCTGAAAAATGAAGGGATTCTCCCAAGCCACATATTTTGTCCTCTCCTTGACACGCTCTATCAAAAAAACCCCAACATTTATTTCTATCAATGCTTATAGTTTTTGGATTCTGTTCTTTTGAATATTTATTTCTTTATAATGTAAAAACATCCCCAAAACTTGAGAAACTACCTGAAATGTTAGCTTTTGATAGTCTTCAAATATTCTTTCATTCCTAGAAGTCCAAATATCCCACACCACCAGTAGTGGAAAGCACTTTAGAAGTCTAAGTTCCACTCTTTTGAACCACTATTCCAAACAATTCACTATAGTATTTGCTTCCCATAGGTTGGTTATCTGTAGTCTTTCAGCCAGATCTTTGCATACTTTCTTGGAGTATGGACAATTGATAAAGAGATGGATCTTAGTTTCTTCATCATTTCTACACATAACATATACACTCGGCCCGTGAAAGTTTATTTTCCACAAGTTATTCCACGTAAGTGTTTTCCCATTAAGGAGAAACCACATAAAAAAGTTACATTTATGCAGAGCCAGGTTATCTTCCATAATGCAGTCCACCACCATTGAGCATGTGTTTCCATGCCATTCCAAAATAAATTGTAAGCAAGCCATACTAAGAAGTTCTCTCCCATAGGATTCCTTGTCCATATTAAAGTATCATTCTCCTCATTTAACCATACATGACTCCTCATTTCAGCACACCAGCTATCCCATTCAATTTTCTAGTTCTGAGTTAGAACCAGACGTTCAGTACATTTCCAATTCTAACGACCTGTAGCATTACCTCTTTCCGCGGCCTGATTAATACTTTCGATACCTCTGTTATTTAACATATTTTTTAAATCCTTTGACAACAACACTTGTGGTCCACAACCCATTATAGCATACTCACCTACAATTTCCTTTGTCCCATCTCCCAACTTCCATGCAAGCAGGCCTCCAACAATCAGAAAGGCAATTGAAATTGCTTTCCAATGAATAGATTCACCCTTGAAACTTTTAACCGGGTTCCTGATCCAATCTAAAATGCTTATCCTCCCCAGATATTTACTTTTCAAAATTGATTGCCACAATCCCTTTTTCTAGATAAAATTCCATATAGTTTTTGTAGCCAAAGACCTTCCAAATGTGTTTCAATTCAGTAAGAGCATGTCCAGTGCTGAATTATCAAACGAAATATTAACTATGTTGAATGTTGAAACTGTGCTGCATGGACTTGTGACGGCTAGGGTTCGGTCGGTTTCCTCCCGCGAGCCCTCTCGGTCTTGCTTAGTTGCTCCTGGTCATGGAGACCCCTTCTGATCCGAATCCGGGGGATTGACGTCGCTTATTGGATGAATCCTTCAGGGCCTTGGTGGCCTCTACTCTGCTCCCTTCTTCTTTTGCACTTGATTCTAGCGATGGCTTCGTCAAAAGGGTTGTTGCTCCACGAATCTAGATTATGTCCGCTGCTTCAAGATTGAAAGCCCTTGCCTTAAGTGAGAAAGGTCTGATTGGGAAATTCACTGAGATCTAGCCCTCTCCGAAAACGATGGATGCATGGATCAACAAAAAATGGATGCCTATGATCTCAGGAGGACTTCAGCATTGTTTCTATGGTAAGGGTTTCTTTACCTTTCTTTTTGAAAATAAGGACGACAGAGATCTAATCTTTAGGAGCGGTCCATACTTCATGGGCCCCCCGCGGTTTGTATCTAAATAGATGGAGCTTAGCTTTTGATCCCGAAAAGGATCTACCGTCTACGGTTCCAGTATGGGTTCGTCTCCCACACCTCCCGCTTCACTACTGGAATGACGAATCTCTTCAAGCAATCGGAAACTCTTTTAGAAAGTACATTGATAAGGCTGAGCCAAAAGGGCCACTTTTCTCTTGTGCCAGGATCTGTGTGGAGGTAGATATGGAAAAGGGTTTGCTGGAAGTGGTGAGTCTATGTATGGATGGATGGGAACATTTACAAAAAATCGACTACGAACAGCTTCCGTTCAACTGTAAAAAATGCCATGAATACGGACATTTTTTCAAAAAATGTCCTAAAACTTCCCATGAACAGCCAGAGAAAACCCAAGAAGAAGGATGGTAGCAGGTTAAAAAAGGAAGGAAACAATCTGCTCATGTCCCACCAGCTAATGGACCTAACCCAAAAAAAGAACAAGGAGCAACATAAAGACGACAACGAAGCTTCCACAAGCAATCAATTTCACACCCTTATCATGGAAGAAGGAGAAATCCATGAAACAACAAACCCCCCACGTGAAGATCAGGAAAATCCTGAAATGGCAAGCATTCTGAATCCCTCCTTAAAGGAGGAATAGACATAATGAGTCTCAAAAGGTTCTCTCACATTAGGTGGTACATGGGAATAGATGGTTAGAAATAGTAAAACAACCACGCTGAGCCACACTCCTGAACGCTTTGCTTTTCTATCCCTAGATCCGACAGAAACAGGACAGCCTCTGAACACTAGAGGAAGAAAATCACATAGATACCATAGGGAGCAGGAAGCAGAATGGGAGCTTGAGCTTGGGAGGAAAAAAAGCATCGAAGAAACAAACCTTCTTCAAAACACAAAAATTCTAGGAGGAGCTAGAGTGGAAGGAAGATCCCGAGCAAGATCGCAACCTAGTAAGAAATGTTGAAAGCCCTCTCTTGGAATTGCAGGGGATTGGGGGGGAAACCCAAAGTGGAAACCCTTAAAGATTTCATCAAATCTAAAAAACCAGACATCCTGTTAATCCAAGAGACCAAATGGACGGATGTGGAGATGTTGCACTCTCACATTCGTTCTCGAAAAATTGCCATGGAAATGCTGTAAGTTCTAGAGGCGCCTCTGGAGGTACCGCCTCCTTCTACTCCAACAATTACACTTTAACTTCGACCAAAAATAATCCTCATTGGTTGCTTACGAAATTACAAGGGAAGGATAACGTAGATCCTCTATTCATTTGCAACGTTTATGGCCCTACTCACTACAGGGATAAACAAACCTTCTGGAGTGAGATTTCTTCCCTTAAGGAGGATTTGCGTGGAAAAAACCTCATTATCGCTCTAGATTTCAATGCCACTAAATTGCCTGAGGAGAAGAGGGGGGGATAAAAAATTTGGGACCCTTTCGGAGAGATGATGGATGACTTAATAGCCGATTTGGATCTATTAGATCCTCCTTTAAAGAACGATCAATTCACCTGGAACAACAGAAGGTTGGGAAGTGATCACATTGCAGCACGCCTTGATCGGTTCCTAGTAAGTGCTTCCTTCCTCCAACTTGATTTAATCCCCTCCTCCTTTGCTTTGCCCTCTGCTATCTCGGACCATAATCCCATTACCTTATCTTTGTCTTATCTGGTTAACCTTGGCCCCAGGCATCCCCTTTCGTTTTAATCATCTTTGGCTTCAAGATGGAAAAGTCATGGATCTTATTTAGCAAGCCTGGACTAATCATAGTTATGGCTCCCCAAGCTATATTTGGGAATCCAAACTCAGATCAGTGAGGTACGCTCTCATGAGTTAGGTGAAGGAAGGTTTCACGAATCCAATCTCAAAAAAAATTCAGTATCAAAAGGAACTCGCCAACCTACACATCAAAATGGAAAAGGATGAGATCACCTATCCGACCCTATCTAGAGAATAGGAGCTTAACTCTAAAATTTTAAAAGCTGCCAGGAATGAAAAGGAAGTTTGGAGGCAAAAATCTAGGCAGCTGTGGTTAAAAGGAGGAGACAACAACACTGAATACTTCCACAAGCAAGCGAAGGTGAGACTCAGCTATAGTACTATAAAAGAATTGAAAGGAAAGGATGGGAACAAGATAGCAGGGCATGATGAAATCAAAAATCACATCTTTCATCATTTTAACCAGCTTTACTCTAACTCAGATGATACTGACCCCATTGCCCAAGCTGACCTTATAGCCGACATTCCTCCTCTCATCTTCGACAATGAGAACATGATTCTTTTAAATCCTATTTTGGAATCCGAAATTAAAAATGTTATTTGGGCAATGCACATTGATAAAGCCCCTGGGCCCGATGGATTCACTATAAATTTCTATCAGGCAGCATGGATATCATCAAATAGGATTTAAATCGAATGTTAAATTGGACCAGAAAAAAAGATAAGATTGGAGGTGCAACCAATTCCTCCTTCCTGGCTTTAATTCCTAAGGATAAGAATCCTCAGATGATTGACAAATTTCATCCTATCTCTTTATGCAACACCTCTTACAAGATCCTGGCCACTAGACTGAAGAAAATCATGCCATCTCTCATTTCGGAATCCCAAGGAGGATTCATAGCTAGCAGACAAATTCTAGATAACATCATTATTGTCCAAGAAGCAATTCACTCCAGCGTGGAGAAAAAACATCAAGGTATGGCCATTAAGCTTGATATGGCTAATGCCTTTGATAGATTCAATCTTTTTTCCTTTTTGAAATAATGTACAAATTTGGTTTCTCTAAAAGATTTATAATATGGATTAAGGCTTGTATTGGTATCCCTTGGATCGCTCCTCTTGTGAATGGTAGACCTACAAACTTCTTTCAAGTCACCAGGGGACTTAGACAAGGCTCCTCGCTGTCCCCCTTCCTATATCTCTTAGTTGCAGAGTCTATGAGCAGAAAATTACATTCCCTACAAAGCACAGGTGAGTTAAAAGGAATAAGGATTGCTAGGGGTGTTAAGGCAGTCAACCATGCACAGTTTGCTGACGACACTATTTTATTGGGAGGAGCCTCCATGATAGTCGCTGCCAGATTCAAGAAAACTCCCTCCATCTTCTTAAAATCTTGAAATGGAAAAGTAAACTCAAACAAGTCTAAAATATATGGGTGGAATTGCTCTCCTAGGAATATGGAAAAAATTTCTAGGACTCTTGGCTTTGAAGGAAAGACAGCATGGACCTCTTTCAACTATCTTGGGATTCCCATATTAAAGGGAAAAAAAAAAGATGTCAGATTGGCTTGAGCTGGTGGACAAGATTAAGAACACCATCAACTCCTGGGGTGCAAGATGGCTAAAACCAACTAGTAAACTTGTGCTTATCAATGTTGTTCTCACAGCCTATCCTAATGACGCTTGTTCAATCTCTCTTGCTCCTAAAAGAATAATACAAGCCACCACAAAAGAAATTCAAAAATTCCTTTGGCAGGGTGGCAGAGCGAGTGGTACAAAAAAGTTTCATCTGATCAACTAGGATACGGTCTGCAGTCCAAAAGAATGTGGGGGAGAAGGGGTTAGAGATCTTAATTGTATGAATCTCGCACATGGGGCCAAAATCCTTTGGCGTCTAATCTCTGGAGACAAAGCGTGGTGGAAAGAGATTCTACAAAGAAAATATCTAAATGGTTCTAGACGAAGATGCCTGGACGCTTTCAACCCAAACAAAGAAGGCTCCCCAATATGGAGTCTTTGCAAAAACGTTGTTTCCCTCATTCAAGGAAACCTCTATTGGATTTATGGAAATGGGAAAAGGATCAATATTTGGAAGGACAAACCCTATAGTTTGCAATATTATGCCATATTAAATGAACCTTTGTTGGTTAACTAGTAGTGCTAGGGTTTCTTGCTCACCTGGTTAGGGCCTCCATGGCCACCCCTCCTCCCGCGGATCCATCCCCGGAGGAGCTCCGTCTTCGTCTGGAAGCTGCCTTCCATCTCCTAGTTGCTTCGACTCCCCCTCCTCAAGCTCCGGATCTTCCCTCTTCTGCCTTTGTCAAGCGAGCAACAGCTCCCAAGGTGTAGATCACATCGACAGCTTCTCGAATGAAAGCATTAGCACTGAGCGATAGAGGACTCATTGGGAAATTTACTGGGATATGGCCTTCCCCAAAAACAATGGCTACTTAGCTTTCAAAGAACTGGATGCCTCTCATCTCTGGAGGTTTTCAACACTGCTTCTGTGGTAAGGGATTTTACACCTTCCTTTTTGAATTTAAAGAAGATAGAGATCTCATTTTTCGCAGTGGGCCTTATTTCTTGGGATCGAGAGGGTTGTATCTCAATCGATGGAACCTCTCCTTTGATCCCGACAAAGATATCCCTTCCACTGTTCTGGTTTGGGTCCGTTTACCGCATCTTCCTCTCCACTGCTAGAATGACGAGGTCTTTCAAGCTATAGGGAACTCCCTCGGAAGATACATTGATAAAGATGATCCCAAAGGGCATCTATTCTCCTGTGCCAGGATCTGTGTCGAAGTGTACTTGGAAAAAGGTCTACCAGAAGGAATTAATCTTCTCATGGATGGCTAGGAATTTTATCAGAAAGTGGATTACGAACAACTGCCCTTTAAATGTAGAAAATGCCATGAATATGGGCATTTTGTCAAAAATTGTCCAAAGGCCACTCAAGAAAATCCTGAAAAAACCCAAGAAGAGGGATGGCAACAAGCCAAAAAAGGCAAAAAGGCTACCCACAACGCAACTGCGAATAAACCAGGAATCCAACAGGGGAAGAGCAAGGAACAACGACAGAAGAACACTGAACCCTCTACCAGCAATCATTTTGATAATCTTTAGCTTGAAGACGGAGAAATCCCAAATCCTGAAGCTCAACTGAATGAAGAAAGAATAGAAGTTAGTGAAAACATAGGTAATTCAACGGAACCCCCACGCATTTCAGTTATTGAGCATATCATTGAAAATATTCCTTTAGATCCTCCTTCCCTTAAGGAAACTTGGGAAGATATAGTAGTCACAGAAGAGAATAATGAACAACAGTTATCCCCGAGAGGAACCTGGGCTGAAATGGTCAAGATGAGCAGACCCAATCCTTTAACTTCATCCTCAGGGAAAACTACCTCCAAAGAAACCCAAATCTCGCAGGAAACAACGACAACAAACATTGGACCTCCCCTATCTGTCAGAGGCAGAAGATGACAAAGGAAACACCACGAACAAGAAACAAAGAGAGAACTGAATTTAGGAAGACAACTCAGTATAAAAGATACTAAACTTATGCAAAATACCAAAAGTAATGGAAGCAAGGAAACTCGATCCCGAGCAGGATCTCAAGTGCCCAAGAAATAATGAAACTTGTCTCTTGGAATTGCAGAGGTCTAGGCGGTGCTCACAAAATCAAAGCATTAAAAAATATGTTGAAAACTGAAAAGGACGATGTCCTACTCGTCCAAGAGACTAAAATGAATAATAAGGAGGTGCTATAAATTTCGAACCTCTTCTGGAAAAAAATAACTGGCATGGCAATCAGTTCCAGAGGTGCCGTTGGCAGAATCACAACTTTTTGTAACCCAACCAACTTCAACATCAGTCTCATAAAAGAAAATACTCATTGGCTCCTCTCAGAAATTACTAATAAAAGCAACTCAGATTCCTTTTTTCTTTGCAATGTATATGGTCCGACACATTATAGAGATAAGAAGATCTTCTGGAACACCCTGCGTTCTCTATATGAAGATTATCCAGGGAAAAATCTCATCATCGTTGGAGACTTCAATACAACAATCTCTAGCAATGAGAAAAGGGGAGGCTCGATTGCCAGAGACTCTTTCGGTGAAAAGATAGAAGACTTGATGGCTAATTTTGACCTGTTGGATCCTATACCCAAAAATGGGAGATACACCTGGAGCAATAAGCATTTTGGCTTGAGACACATTGCAGCTCGGCTCTTTCCTTCAGCTTGATTTAATTGCTTCTTCTTATATTATTTCCTCAGCCTCCTTTTATCATAAACCTATAGCGCTCTCTCTCCCCCAACCATCCAATCTTGGCCCTATTCCCTTTAGATTCAACCCCCTCTGGCTTCAAAATAACACAACTCTGGACTTAATGCACTCTGTTTGGAATAAATCTTACTCTGGCTCTCCTAGCTACATATGGGAATCCAAACTCAGGGCTGTATGCTCAGCTTTAAAATCTTGGGCTATCTCCTCCTTCCCAAACCCCTCTTCCACCAAGAAAGAGCTTCAAGACAACCTTTCCTCTCTACAAAATTACATGGAACGCGAAGAGATCACCTAGCAAATACTTATGCAAGAAAAGGCACTCAACTCTGATATTCTAAAAGCTTCCAGGTGAGAGGAAGAAACTTGGAGATTGAAATCCAGGCAACTTTGGCTCAAAGGGGGGACAAAAACACCAAATATTTTCATAATCAAACCAAAATCAGACTCAGCTGCAACTATATCAGAGAGCTAAAAGATAACAACAATCAAGATGTTAAAGGTCAAGATGCCATAAAGAAAATGGCACATCTTCATTTCAAGCATCTCCTCTCTAACAGTGGAGAAACAGACCCGATCTCCCAAGCCAACCTCCGTTTAGGAATCAAGCTATCAATCTCTAGCAAAGACAATGAAAAACTTGAGAAGCCCATCTGTGAGCATGAAATAATATCGGCTATTTGGTCATTGCACCTCGATAAATCTCCAGGCCCTGATGGCTTCACTATCAAATTTCTATAGAGCTGCTTGGCACATTATTAAAGAGGACTTAAAGAAGATGTTGAAATGGACGAGAAACAAAGAGAAAATTGGAGAAGCTACAAACTCCACCTTTTTGGCTCTTATCCCAAAAGATAAAAATCCTCACACTCTAGACAAATTCAAGCCCGTATCCTTATGCAATACTTCTTATAAAATTCTCACTAAGATCCTAGCAAGTCGCATGAAAAAGATGATGAGCAAAATCATCTCAGATACCCAAGGCGGTTTTATAGCTGGCAGGCAGATCATGGACAACATTGTCATTGTTCAAGAAGCAATCCATTCCAGTCTGAAAGACAAGCAGCAAGGAATGGTCATAAAGTTGGATATGGAAAACGCCTTTGATAGAGTCAACCACTTCTTTCTCTTTGAAATCATGCAGAAAATGGGATTCTCCAAAAATTTTATAAGATGGGTCAAAGCTTGTATTTCCAATCCCTGGATTGCTCCTCTGATAAACGAAAGACCTACAGGATTCTTCAACGCTTCCCGTGGTCTTCGACAGGGCTGTCCCTTATCTCCATTTATCTATCTCATTGTCGCTGAATCTTTAAGCAGAAAACATAATATTCTTTAGGAAAAAGGAGAACTGAAAGGAATCAAAATAGCACGTGGATTGAAAGCTGCAAACCATGCTCAATTTGCAGACGATACTATACTCCTTGGAGGAGCCTCCATTACAATAGCAGAGAGATTCAAAGGAGTTTTATCTACTTTCTTAAAAGCTTCCGATGGGAAAATTAACGATCTAAAATCCAAAATTTTTGGTTGGAACTGTTAAGAGAGAACCATGACTAGAATTGACAGAACTCTTGGTTATGAAGGAACAACAAATTGGAACTCTTTCAGCTACCTTAGAGTTCTCATACATAAAGGGAAAAAAAGGCTTCTGATATGAATAAGTTGGTTGAGAAGATAAAAAAGAAGATCCAATCCTGGGGAGTGCAATGGCTCAATCCGGCTGGAAAATTAGTGCTAATATCCTCTATACTAGTTGCGTATCCCATTTTCTCTTGCTCTATAGCTTTGGCTCCTAGCTCAATCATACAAAACATTCTCAAAGAGCTCAGAACATTTCTCTGTCAAGGTGGGAAAACAAATGGCACTAAAAAATTCAACCTTATTAGTTGGGAAACGATTTGCAATCCAAAAAATAGTGGAGGAGCAGGTGTCAGAGATCTCGGAAACATGAATCTAGCTTTGTGGGCAAAAATTCTTTGGAGAATGATAGCTGGAAAACCAACATGGTGGAAAGATATTCTTCGGAAAAAATACTTAAAAGGGGGATGAAATAGATGCCTAGAAGAAAACCCGCCTGCGATGAACGACTCCCCAATATGGAAACTATGTAGAAAGGCGACTCCTATCATTAAAAAAGATCTACATTGGCTCCTTGGCAATGGCAAACAAATCCGCATTTGGGAAGACACTCTTAGTTCCTCTTCTCCAGCTCAACACTTACATTTCTATGCTGATTTGAAAAATTGGATGGATCAGTAGAACATATCCTCCCTGCACAACATCTCCCTCTGGTCCAACACTGGTAGATGGCAGGGATGGAAGACCCTCGAGATCCCTGATCACTTAGCTCCGGACTATTCAACCCTCCTGACTTCATTCCATGGCTGCAACCCAATCCGCTTGAGCCTTTCTGACTCCAAATCTTAGGGAAAACAAGGTTTTTACACGGTTAAAGATGGATACAACTCCCTTCTCAGCAACCAACACAAAGCAATGATCTGGAAAGGCATATGGAACAACGATGGCATCCCCAAAGTTAACTTCTTTTGTTGGACGCTTGCCCATAAAAAGATATTTATAGCAGAGAATTTCAGAAAAAAGAGGCATTGTAGGTCCATCTATTTGCATTTTATGTAAAAATTCTGAAGAAACAATGGATCACCTATTTCTGGATTGTTCTTATACTATGGAAGTTTGGAGCTTCGCTCTTCAAGAACTGCAAGTCAATATCACTATTCCAACCAATATAACTGACTACTTTTCCTATTGGAAAGATTACTATCCTGGCTCTCTGCATCAAAAACCTGACTTGACTAAAGTTTGGATTTCCCTGCCTAAATTTATTTGTTGGAAAATTTGGAACACTAGAAACAAAGGGATATTTGAAATTCTGATCCATCCTCCTTTCAGAACCTCCCTTTCAGCCAAATCCTTGTGGGCCGAATCCTTTCTTTCTAGAGACCTAAATCACATCAATCGGGAACCTTTAAATGTCGAAGAAAAACTTTGGGCTTCTGACTTTCTCCTTCCCCCCTGCTCTCAATTGAGAAATCTTGGTCAAATTAAACCCTCCTCTATAAATTGGCAAATCAAAATCAGTCTTGAACACTTTGTAGAATGGAAATCTCAGCTTGGTAGGCATTCTCTCTTTTTTGATGGTGCTTCTAAAGGTAACCCTAGGTTGGCAGGTGCGGGAGGGGTCATTTTTTACCCCGGGGGAAACAAAATGAATGATTACGCTTGGGGGATTAGAAACAAAACCAACAATGATGCCGAATGGCTAGCTTTACTTAAAGTTCTAGAAATTGCCCCCAGTATTGGGATAAAAGACTTGATAGCCATTGGGGATTCTCTTCTGATAGTCTGCATAGCTCGCAATCTCACCAGAAAACGCTCTGCTCCGTTAAGTAAGTATCAACACATTCTCAAATTCATTAGCAGAGAATTCAACTCTATTAAAATCCTCCATGTTCTCCGCTCAAACAATCAACATGCCGATGAAATGGCCAATAAAGGCGTGCTTCTAAGCTACGACTACTTGGTCCAAAATGACAAGCTCCCTCTTCCTTGTTGGGTTCCCTTACCCTTTTCTCCCTAGGGGTGTCCCCTCCCCCTCTCCACGCCCTCCTTATCCCTACTCCCCTGCCACCTTTGGATTCAATGATCTTCATCACTGCATGAACACACTTGTCGTTGGGTTTGAGGGCTGATGGAGGCATTTAATGCCTTCACATCGCCTCACCTACCTCCACTATCCCTCACATTCGCATGCTCCGGAATTTCCTTTCTTCAGACACTTCTCGACATTTATGTTGTTAGCTCTCGTTCAGACTATGGAATCCCGCTGCCATGCGTCCATAGCTCCCTCCCTAGGCGCTAGATTCTTTCCATCTCTGCAAACTCCTCCTGCTCGCTCTGTAAAAAGCCTTTACACTCACCCTCAGCTATCATTCTCCCCGAAGAAAATATTTTGGAACCGTTACGCCTTCTGCTTGATGACCTTTCATCCCTCAGCCTACTTGAAGAAGAGGATTCAGCCCTTGAAACTCCACCCTCTCCAGTTTTACAAGGCCCCTCGGTAGACGCTATGGAAGAACAATTGTGCAAGGTCAGAATGGAGAATTCTGATATTAAAAAGACCATGACAAGAATGTATACACTTCTGCAATCTCTCAGTACTGAAATAAGAAATAATAACAACCTCATGAATGGAAGAATCTCTTCCATGTCTGATACAGTTGATTACACTGCCAATAGCATTTCAAATGTGGATTCAAAGGTGGATGACAATTACAGGAACATATCTGGCTTGGAGGGCAAGGTGGACAGACTCCGTGAAGACTTAGCTCGCTGCTTTCCAGGGTTTCATGACACAACAGGCTCCAGCTCCAACCCGGACTACTCCATGGAGAGTTCAGAACCTCCTCGTCAACGCAAGAAATAATGCAGCATGTTGGCTCTACAGTTTTCATGGGTTATATATTTTCTTTCTGCAATAGCTTAGAAGTAACTATGGATTATAGCAGTTTAGATATGGGTTTTTATCAGTTTTTAATGGATTCCAAATCCAAATTTTGGAATGTACCGCTTCTGCAAGTTTATTTTGGGACAATTTGTAAAGGTCTATAGTTATCATAGGCTCAGACTGTTTAGAGTTAAGAGAAGAAGTAGTGAAACAAACAAGAAAAGTTTGAATTCTGGTCCCTCTCAGAGGAAAACCAGAAACTATATCTATGTATTTTTGAAGACTCCTTTTTAATATGAATCCTATACCCATTCTTGTTAAAAAAAAAAGATTTGGAAGGACAATATAGGGCCCTCCTCCCCCTCCAACTTTATATCGGCCTTTGCAGACCTCAGACATTAGTTAGACCAATTCAACATTTCCACGCTATATGATCTTTCTTCTGGGACCATTAATGGATGTTGGACAGGCTGGAAAGAACTAGAGATTCTGGCTCATCTTCAGGCTGACTACGATACCTTCCTCTCTACTTTACAAGGTCCATCCCTTGTACATAACCAAATTCATGACAAAAGAGGTTGGGGATCTTCTATCTCTTACACGGTAAAGGAAGGATACCGCCTTCTCTACAATGCAAATAGAAATAATATCAAAGACAAAAAGTGGCAAAAATTTTGGTGTAAGGATGGTTTGCCTAAAATAAATGCTTTCTTCTGGATTAGTTCACATCAGAAAACTCTCACAGCTGAGAACCTAAGAAAGAGAGGAATAGCAGGGTCTTCACGGTGCATTCTATGCAAAGAATACGAAAAAACTCTTGATCGTGTCTTCCTGGAATGCAACTTCACTCAGGAGGTTTGGTCTCGCACAATGCATGGCTTGCATTTCAATTTGACAATGCCTACAGTTTGGAATCACCTCTTCGCCTGTTGGAAAGACTACTACCTTGGCTCTCTTACTCAGAAACCTGACTTCACCAGGGCTTGGGAAGCTCTCCCAAAATACATTTGTTGGAAAATTTGGACAAAGAGAAACAAAGAATTTTCGAAGGGAAAGTATCCACTCCAAATAGGGTCTTATCCTCAGCTATTTCTCTCTGGGTAGAATCTCTATCCTCGAGAGGGTTTCCTAACATCAACAAAGAACCTCTCTCGATGGAGGAATGAACTTGGGCCGCTAACCTTTTAACCCCCATGAGTTCACCTCCCTGCAACACTTCCAATGTAGGATCTAATATTCAGAAGTGACAAATTAGAATCAACCCTTTGGATTTCCAAAATTGGAGAAAAAGTATAGGAAGAAGTACTTTATATTTTGACGAGGCCTTGAAAGGAAACCCTAAGTTGGCAGGTGCAGGAGGAGTGATCTATGACTCCACAGGGAACAAGAAGATTGATTATGCATGGGGGATTGGAAGGAAAACTAACAATGGTACCGAATGGTTAGCCCTTTTAAAGGGAATTGAAATAGCCAGGATCCTGGGCATTGAAGAGTTGATAGTCTTCAGAGACTCACTCTTGGTCATCAATGAAGCTAGAAAGATCACGAAGAATCGAAAGGATCCGACCAGCAAAATGCATCTTTTTCTTAAATGCATCACGAAGGAGTTCAAGACTATAGACTTCAAGCATGTGCTTCGAGCGCTCAACAAGCACGCGGACGAGATGACCAATAATGGAGCTCGACTCAACTGTGGCACTATGGTTTGCAATAACAAGATCTACAACAAAGTATGGATTCCCTAGTTCATTTATCCCCTAATCCCAAAGAAATTGAGAACTGAATTAATTTGAAATGGGTTTGAATGACCGCCATCCTGTCTCATTAATGACCTTGAACTATGTTGACAGAACGAGCCATGTGTATAACCGTCGAAAGGAAGGGATGAACACACTCAACGCGTATCATAGAAGCATCAACATATGCATCTCATTGAAGGCTCGCTCCATGGAGAAGAAGTTATCATCGGCTCTCTGCAGCATGGGTGACTCTCTGATGGCTCGGTGCTCACTCTCACCTCAATTACTCAGGTGCAGGAAGACCATTAAGAAACATGAAATCCCATTGGCTCAGGACTTAAGGAAAGCTCTTACGAACTAGGATCATTACCAGGTGACTCCAGCCCCGTCAAGCCCCTCTAGTAACGTTTCTTGTACTCTGGACTTTCTCGGAATCAAAGGGAAATGGTACCCTGCCACAGCTCAGCGCGAACACAACACCCCTAGTTCTCCCTTGAGCCCGGAAGGTAGCGAAAATATGAAGGAATACTCTAAGGTTTTCAAAGAGATGCAGGAGCAGCTTCGTATGCTCTGTTACAAAAATGTGGAGACGAAGTAGGCTCTTACCAGCCTCTTCACCCTCATCCAAATCGTGCTAGCAGAGGTTCGTGTCTGTCAAGAAAAGGCAGCCACTCATGGAGAGAAAACAGATGTGATCTCGGCCATAAACACTAATATCAACTTTGGTATGTCAATAGTAGCATTAGGACTGTGGAGAAGAAAGTGGACCTGCTCAGGAATGACATTGGACATTTCTTCATTAGTTGGAAGGCAGGAGGTGGCAAGGTGAAGGAAGACTCAGCAGAACCGGTTATCAGCCTTCCCAGACTTCCGAAGCTTCAGGTTCAGACCCAAAAGCCCTAAACTTCTCTAGGTTTCGAGACTTCCTATTTTGGTTACCACTATGATCAGTAGGCCTTTTTGCAGAGTTTTCTTACTGTTGAAATCTCTCCACTTATATGTTTTAGGTTTGTTTCTACTTTCGAGTAGTAAGATAAGTGTTTTAATTTGCACAATTATGGAATTTTAGGTGATATGTAATAGCTTTGTTCTCTCTTGAAAAACACTGTTTAAATATAAGGATGAATTTAGAGTCATGGAATCTGTTTTCCACTGGGAGCAATCCTTCTCCCCTTTTTGTAATCTGTGGTTGTTTTTTTAATAGAAAACTTCTAAACCATTTCTGTAAAAAAAAAGACCTTCAAAATCTTAAAAGTTCCTTTATTCCCCATGCACCTTGGTCTTTTGGAGTTGTAACAAACTACCAAGCCACCCAATGCATTCCTAATCCATACTTTCCTTTCCATAAAAAACTGTTGCACAACTTCATAATCTTACGCAAGATTCCTTTGGGAATTAGAACAATAGTCATCCAGTACAATGGAATAGTTGTAAGTACAGCCTTAATCAATGTGACTCAGCCCCCTCTAGTAAGCCAATGATTACACCAAAAATTAATGCTAGCTTCCATCTTTCAAGTATCATCCAATCGTAGTTTGTATTCTTGTAATTATTTGGTTTAAGAAAAAAAACCTAGGTACTTAAACTCGTGATCAAGATCGATTTTCTTGATTGGCCATATTGACTAAAATGACACTTGTATGATATTATTTTTCATTTATTGTAGATAATATCAAATGATCATGTCATAAGGTATGTGGCTGCAAAAAAGTTAGATATAAACTTTACTTATCAAACAATATTTAGAACATGTGTATTTATAGAATACCATATTATTATAAAAAATTAATAATATTTATTTTGTATACACTATGGGATTTTAATAGGGTTGTTTTGTCCTTTGGTTGTAGTTTGGGTGGTTGGGAGGAATGATTGTTACCCTTCCCACCCAGGTTCAGTTCTCATAAGTGGCATGCTGCTCTTGTTGAGCCCCTATTGTAAGATTGTATTTCTGGCCATATCTTGATTCTCTAGTTGGAATAGCAGGTGTTGGCATTCTTTCAGTGGACTAGTACTAGTAGGGCGCTCTTTAACTAATAATATCATACAAAATGTAATATCACTAAAACCAATACATCTTATCAATATTATTACATCATATTGGAATGCACAATTTTCAAGCATTATCACTAAAACTAATACACCTTATTAATACTCTTAAATCATATTGCATTTCCTAATGCACAAATTTCAATTTTACTAATTTACAATAACACTTGTTTGCTGTTATTTTTCATTTGATTTGAATAATGATCAAATAATAATGTAATAAGGTATATGCTTGCACAAAAGTTAACAATAAATTTTAGTTATTAAAAAATATTTAAAACATTTATATTTATAAAATGCTATATTATTATAAAAAATTAGTAACATTTATTTTTTATACACTTTTAATATATAAAATATAATTTATTTTAGTAAAAATAAAATTTCTTGCAAACTTAGATTTATTTTAATTTTTTAATTTAAAATTTAGATTTATTTTAATTTTTTAATTTAAAATTTAGATTTATTTCAATTTTTTAATTTAAAATTTAATAATATATGTATAACAACATTAGAATTATTTTGATTAATAAAAAATATTAAATACACATTTTGTTTAAATTTTCACAATTAATTATATTCCATTTTTTCAAATTTTTGATAAATTTAAAATTAATATCATTTTCCAAATATTTAACACTTTGATAATCAATACTAAACATTTTAAAATTTATATTTCCTACTATTTCAAAAAAAATTTAAACTTTTGAATTTTTAAATTACTAATAATTACTATTATTACAAATAGTTATTAGCGCCAGCAAAGATATGTAAATAGTAACATTTTTGAAATCATCGAACTATCAAATTACTTTGAAATTGAAGCGGAGTCTGAAATTGCTCACCCATCCTTCTCGAAGTGAAGTCTAAAATTGTTCACTTAGCCTTTGAAATTGCTGAAGCTTGAATTAAAATTTGATACTATATATTTAAACAAATATGATTGTTTTATGGATTTAGCCTGAATTAAAATTTCATATTATATATTTAAACAAATATGATTGTTTTATGGATTTAGCCTGAATTAAAATTTCATATTATATATTTAAACAAATATGATTGTTTTATGGATTTAAATTTAGGAGTAGATAAAGCTTGAATTAAAATTTGATATTATATATTTAAATAGATATGATTGCTTTATGCATTTAAATTTAGGAGTAGATATGTATGTTTTTGTTCTATAATTTTATTTTTTTTAACTTAGAGGTGACACATTTCATTCTCTTGGGCTATAAAAAATGTTTCTAAAAAATATAATCAGTATAGATCCATAATTTAATCTTTCTTGATTGATAGATCCGGGTTTAAGTTTAAGTTTTTTTTTTAAGCTAGTTTCAGTTCCTTATATTATCAAACCAAAATATACAGAGTATAGAGTATCAGAGTAAGTAGGCCCTCTCATAGAAGAGAAAACAGACCTCAAAAAACACAGTTGAGAATAACAGGCCCTCTCATTACAAAGAAAATAGACCTCAAAATGGTGGGAATGTCAACTTAAAGCTAGAGAGTCAAGAAGAAAGTCTAAATCTAACAGGACTGAAAATCTAGAAAACATAGATAGTAGACCAGCCTGCCTTAGTTAATGGAGTAATCCAGCTACATTGGCTGGGTAGTGGGATCCTTGGCAAGGGTGATCCCCAAGCACCTGGGAAGTTGATTCTAGTTATATAGGAGTTGCTTCATCATGTCCTGAAGTTCATCCAGCTGAAGGAGAATTTCTGCCTGAGCTTCATTCCTATTTGTGAGGGCTCTGCCTAAAATCTACTTATGGGTCCAATGCAAGTCCAAGGTTTTTTGATAGAGGGTGGCCCTGCCTCTGGTGTTTCCGGGATCAGGGATATGACCCTCGAATTCTTCTCTGATTTCCTCATCTGTCAAGCACCTGCGCGAGACTTTAACACCTTCTTCAGCTTCCTTAATTTCGTTCTAGGCCTGAATCAGAATTTGCGACCGGTACGTGAAAGCCTTGTCTACCACCCCCCTCATAAGTCTTATGGGCAGGGAGGTGGAAACAGGAGAAAACTAGCCTAGAAAAGCAACTTGAGGATCTAAGAAGTAACTTGTCCAGTCTGGACATGCGGCCTACAAATGTGAATCAAGGTGGTGATGAAGACAGTACCAATGATCTGGCACAGGCTATGTCACATGTCATCCTGAAGGACAATGAGATCAAGGAGCTAAGAGAAAGAGTGTGGAAACTAGAAGAAGAGAATAAGAAGCAGGAGGAGGAGATAAACGCCCTCCGGGAAAAGCAGAAAGAATCGATAGAGCAGAATAAAAAACTCACTCGCCAAGTTGCAGGATAGGCTGCTATGCAGGGGTGTAGACATTTAGTGTGGGATAAGATATCTAAAGAGGCTGAAAGTTTTTGGCCCTACTTGGAGTTCATAAGAGTCAAGGAGAAGAAAATCAGTGATGCTTTGTCAGGATGTGTAGCCATGAGAGAAGCTTTGGCCGAAAAACCCAAAGAAACATCATTAAGTGCTGTGGCCTTTTTGAATAACTTGTCAGAAGAAGAAAGGATTAGATTAAACATTGGGAACCGGATCGTGACAATTGCTGCGGCTCGAAGAGTTTTGGGAAAGTATGCTCAGGTGGAAAGCATGGAGGCCAAAGCAGAAGATGTGAGAAGGCAGGTAGCGGACTTCAAAAGCTCCTTTGGTAAGTTAAATGAAATGGGACTGCCCTCTTTTTGGGATGATAATCTAGAGCTAATCTCTAAAAACACCTACAAAAAGAAGATCTCGGCTATAAGAATGGATCATTCGAAGTTCAAACATATGGAACAGTTGCTCATAAATAAAACTTTAATGGAAAAGATCCAAGATGACTTTGAAGTCCTGAACAGATTGATTGCCGTCAGCGAAAGGCTTCCACCAGCCTCCTATTCTGACCACATTGAAATCCGGGTGATGTTGAAAGAGATGACAGATTATGACCTCCCTTCAGCTGAACGCTGGGTTGCTGTAGACGCATATGCAAATATGAGATACACTCTCCGTCGGCTGCAGTATCTGTCTAAGTTTTTATGAGTTGTCAAATATTGTTTGAAGGATGCAAAAACACATAAGACATTTTCAATTTTTGATATAATTTGTAATATTTTTTGAGGCGGCTAAATGGATAGCCAGCTGGAACTTTTATCTTTACTATGTTTGTTTTTACTATAAGGTTAATCTCATTTAGCGATAATATTGGCAGTTGTAAGAAACAGTTGGGCCAACTCTACCTATTTTTGTTTCAAAGCAGTTATGACAAACAAACTTTGATGAGGTGTCATTCTGTTGTAAAACATTTTTGGTTTAGAGGAGTCGACCCTAGAGCTCAAAGAGATATATAAATATGTTTGTAATTGAAGGCACAAGGGTTGAAAATCTTTATTTGAAAGCTTTTGGTATTTTGAGGATTAGTCTGTAAGACATTTTTGAGTTGTTTTAATAAAGTTTGCAGAGTCGAAGCCTGCGTTTTGATAGGGATTCCTGTGTAATTGGTTTGGTATTCTGTATTTTCTCTCTTCCCATGTGAAATTGTGTTTTCTCTCTTTGTTATCCCATTTTGTGTCATTTCTTTCATGCTTGGATCAGGGTAATAATTAAGTGGAATTCATAGAACTTATGCTCTTCTTAGTCTTTTTCAAGCATTTCACCAATATATTATACTAAAGTTGACGTAGGATTCATCTTGGTATGCCTTATATTGATGGAATGTTTCTTTTCTCTTATGTTCCACAAATTAAATCTCTTTCACTACTAGCTGCTTGCTACCTTGCCCTTGTGAATGCGTCTGCAGAATCTTTGTGAATGATGTTTCAAAGCCTGTTGAAGGTGACTCCATTGTGCAAACGAAGTTTCATACGTTTTCAACCAAACAACACTTGAATTATTTTTATTCCAAACAGAAAACTGATCTTCTGTATAATTGTTGTACCTGAATATCTTGGCCGTGAATGCTAGTGTTTCTTTTTCATTATTGACAATCTTGATTATTCCAGTCTTTTCATGAGATTCTAGAGAAATCCCTCTCTGTCTGTGTTGGGTCAGTAGCACAGGCCAAAGATTGGTTAGTAGTTACCCTGAATTACCCTCTTTCAACCTTGAAGGTCAATTTCGGTGTTAACACATACTTAGGCTGAGAAATAAAGATTCCTTCTTTGGTTTGCAGGACTTGGAGACCAAGAAAATAATGCAAATGGCCTGAGTCTGACATTTCAAAATTTTTCTTAAGACTGGATTTCACATGGGTTATAAGCTTAGGGTCACTACCAGTAAGAATAAGGTCATCAACATATAGAACAAGTATGATGAAATGGTTTCCTACTTTCTTGGTATAGACATTGGGGTCAGAATGATATCTAGAAAAACCAGTGTCAAGGAGAAAGCTATCCATTTTGGCATACCAAGCTCTAGGAGCTTGCTTAAGGCCATATAAGGATTTCTTAAGGCGACAAACAAGGCTAGAGTTATTCTGAACATATCTAGGAGGTTGTTCCATGTAAATTTTCTCTTGTAAATCACCATGTAAGAAGGCAGACTTGACATCCATTTGATGGACTTCCCAGGTATGTAAGGCTACAAGGGAAAGAACAAGGTGGATGGAGTTCATTTTTGTGATGGGAGCAAAGATTTCATTGTAGTCAATCCCTTCAACTTGGGGAAAACCTTTGGCAACTAACATTGCCTTAAGTCTTTCAACACTTCCATCTGATGCATACTTAGTTTTGCAGACCCATTTACATCTAACAAGTTTTCTTCCTTTTGGAAGAGGTACAAGATCCCAAGTATCGTTCGCCATTAAGGAACGATATTCTTCATCCATAGATGCATCCCAATCTAGCTTTCCTGAAGCTTCTGCAGAGATTTTTGGATCATGATTCTCGGAAACTTGAGCCAAAAGAGAAGAGGCTCGCTGAAACTGAGAACGTGTTCGACGTTGATATCTAGGATCATCGACAAGATCACCAATTGCTTCACATGTTGAAAGAACCCATCGAGGAAGCACTTGTGCTGGTGCAACTGGAGGAACATGAGCAGGCGGAGGTGGATTTTCATCCTCACTATCATCATAAGAAATTGGAGTTGGAAACCTATCAAGGAATTTGGAAGAAGAAGAAGAAGGCACAATCACTGAATCAGGCTCGTGGGCCAAAGATGGCACAATCACCAATTTAGGCTCGCAGGCCAAGAGATTTTCATCAAATTTAACATCTCTTTTAATGATTACATCATGAGAATGTGGTTGAAGAAGTCTATAACCTCTTACATCTTCAGAATATCCAACAAAATGCACTTTTCACTTTTAGGCTGCAATGCTTTCTGTTTTTCATCCGGAATGTGAGCCCATGCTTCACTACCAAACACACGGAAGTGACTTACATCTGGTTTAATTTTACTCCATGCTTCTTCCGGTGTGATACCTTGTAATGCTTTAGTGGGGGTGCGATTAACTATGTAATTTGCACAATTAATGGCTTCATCCCAAAATTGAAGACTTAGTCCCTTAGATTGGATCATACAATTAGCCATTTCTTTTAAAGTACGGTTCTTCTGTTCAGCTACACCATTTTGTTGTGGTGTATATGGAACAGTGTGTTGTTGTTGGATTCCTTGTTCAATGCAGAAAGTAGTGAAATTTTTGTTAACATATTCTCCTCCATTGTCAGATCTTAACTTAATAATTTGATGACCAGATTGTTTTTCAACAAGGGCCTTGTAGGCCAAGAACATGTTAAATACTTCGCTCTTAAGTTTTAGGAAATAAACCCAAGTGCATCTGGTGTAATCATCAATGAATGTTAAGAAATATTTGAAACCAGAAAAGGAAGCAGATGGAAGAGGACCACACAAGTCACTATGCACAAGCTCCAAGGGAACCGAGGCATTCCAAGAGGCGCGTTTGTCAAAACTGTCCCGATGATGTTTTCCGAGTACACAACCGGAACAAACACCATCCCTGCAAGATACCATCGGAAGACCTGTCACCATATTGTCTTTACATAGTTGTTGCAATGAGAGATAATTTAACTGAACAAATCACACAAGCCAAAGTTTGCTCAAGTTATTACTATGAGCAACAAAAATTGAAGAAAAAGGTGATGACCCAAAGTTGTTAAACTTTTACAACCTGATAATATCATCAACAATTTCGGTAGCTAGGACCTGTTGAGGATCTTTAAAATCCTTGATTACAACTTAGTGAGGTGTAAACGTCACAGTTTTACCTTCACCAGAATGAGTGATCTGATAGACTGATAACAAATTGTCGGAAATTCTTGGAACACATAGTACATTACTGAAATGACCATTATCTACTGGAACTATTCCAGCTCCTACAACACTTAGAGATCTATCATCACCAAAAAATATTTGTTTGGTGTTACATTCATGCATAGTAGAAAAGATGGCTTGATCCTTAGCCATATGATAAGATGCTCCAGAATCAATGAGCCATTCATTTGAAGTAGAAGAAGAAGATGCATTATAAGAATAACCAGAAGCACAAAGTGCATGTCCATGAGAGGTATATTCTGAAGGCGAATCTAGGCTGATGTGGTGCTTATTCATTGCTGCTTCCAAGGATGCCATCTTCTTGAAACACTTAGATTCATCATGATTATCTTTCCCGCAATAGTTGCAATGACGCTCACTCTTATTTCCTTTTGGCTTGGATCCTTTGTCATTTTTTAAAGAAGGAGCTGACTGAGAGGGTTTGGGACCCTTGTTTGACTTATTATTGCGAAAATTTTGTTTCTTGGGAGGCTGGGACTTTTCTTTTTGTTGGGACAATAAGGCTTTCCCAGATGTATCTGCATTGTTGATTATTCCAAGATGGATGAGCTTATCTTGCTCTCTAATCAAGGAATCACAAAATGATTCAAGACTAGACTCTTGATAGCTAGCTGCATTCAAGGATTTTTTCATGGAGTAAAATGTACATACAAAAACAGAATATGCAGCCCAAGTTTGGAAAGAATATGATAAATACATTGTTTGTCTTCCCTCTTAATATTACATTCTGCACATAAGAGTTTAAGAGTTTTGTACTTAGATAAATAATCTTAAATGCATGAAAATCACTTGGATTTAAAGAAATCAACTCATTTTCGAGTCAATGACCTCGAATTTCATTGTGTTTACCAAACACAGATTCCAACTTGTTCCAAGCAGTATCAGGTTCATCAATTCCAGATATGTGGAATCGCAAATTAGTAGAGATTGACATCCCAATCAATCCACGAGATTCGTCACATCTATTTTCCCATTTGATTTTCTTATCATCATCAGTAGGTTCTGTTTCTTTCCCTGAGGTAATTCTGAAAAGTCCTCTACTTCGTAGAACATTCTCCATATGATATTTCCATGTGAAATAGTTGGAATTGGTAAGTAGAATATCACAAGGGGCGACCATATTTGTAAATTAATGGCTGTAAAAGCAGAAACCAATAGTTTGGATGTGAAGAGCTCGAAAAAATAGGTGGTTTAAAAAAAAAAACGGCACTGAAAACTGACTCTATATGATGAAGTTATGCTTGAACAAAGAAACTGTTGAAGATGTCCTCAATAGTGATGTGGCAGATAGAAAATGACCAGCTAAAAAAAAAGGACCCCCTCTTTCCAAGATGAACCTTTGACAATCACTTTACAATAAAGTTGCTTTAAGTGAATCATTTTTATAAAATAAGTGATTTCACTTTTACAATGATTTACTTTAAATAGTGCAGCAATAAAAATGAACTTAAGTGACTCACTTGTATTTGTATTTTTTATTATTTAAGTGAGATGCACTTTTACAATAAAGTAACTTGAAAATAGAAATTGCATGCACTTTGCTTTTTAAAAGTAACTTCCTAAGACTTGAATTCAATACCTATTAAGGAATAAAACAACTTTGAACCAAGTGAGCTAGATTAAAATGTATGTAAAATATGGGAATGAGGAAGGGGGCCTTTTTGTTTTTTTAACTCTTCTTGCTCGGTTTCCGTGCTTGCCTTTTTTCCTGCAAATCACACCACAAACCGAAACAAAAAAACTTTTCCACACTTGTGGAGTTAGATCTCATTAGCTTGCCCGAAAATTCTACATTTTCTCTTTGTTTCTAATTTGCCGAGATCGCGTAAGGCGCACGGCAAAGAGCATACGCAGCCGAGAAAAACCCTTTGCCTTTCTGTTTCTGATTTTCCGAGATCGCTCAAGGTGCATGGAAAAGAGCATACGCAGACAAGGAAAGCAACAATCCAAAACAAAAAAAAAATCTAATAGTAAACTGATAAAATATGAGATTTGTTTCTTTTAAAACAGAAAATAAAAAATGCATCATTGTAACATTATACCTTCAGATCTGATGAAATACGCGTTTCTGGAGCAACCGAGAACTGTTTTCGATCAAACAAAAACTATTTCCCAATGGAAACGACACTCTGGACGTAATGGAACACCTCCCATAGCCCAGAAATGCACAAAAATACCAGAACCAGAAACCCTTTCAAGTTTTGGCAACAATAGTTCAAGATCTAAATCATAACCGGAAGCGGCTCTTCATAAAAGCTCTGATACCATGTTCGGGTACACAGGGTACTCCCAAAATACTGAACACCTAGAGCAACCACTTCACACAAACAGATCACAGATCGATACACCGATGTTTTGACGTGGTTTAAACCCTAATGAGGGAAACACTCCATGGCCCCGGCCAAATAGCTTCTACGGGACAATTTATGATGCAAAGAAAGAAAGTTACAAATGAGCTTCTCATAATCGATCAACTAAACAATGACCCTCCATGCTCTTTAAATAGAGATCATGGACCAATCGGGTGTTAAACCATGGATCAAGGTTAGGTATGATCTAAGAGAAGTTGAGCCATCAGATCACTCTATGTCAGGAACATATCGTGACCGTCGGATTATGTATTTACAAATGCCTACTAATGCATACTAAATAAACACACTTTTCCTAACGAATATATTACACAAGTTGATCTTAACTAACTCCTAAGTGTCTAGATATCCTAGCATGGCCAAATAACGTTAATTTTGGTTGGCCATGGTCAACTAAAGTTAACCATGGTCGACCATAGTCAACCATGGTCAACCCTCGTCAACCAAAGTCAACCATATGGTTGACCATCGTTGACTTTGGTTTCCCTTGGTTTCTTAGTAATAATAATAATAGTAATTATTGTTATTATTATTAACTGTGGTCGGCTATAATTGATTATGGTTAACAAGTCAATTATGGAAAAACAAAGTCACCCTTAGCCAACCATGGGCAATCATAATCAACCATAGTCAATTAGTCAATCAAATTCAGCCATAGTTAAACAAAGTCAACAGTTGTCCATCATGGTCAACCATAGCCATCAAAAGTCAATTGTGGCCAACCAAAGTCAATCATAGACGAACATGGTCAAGCATAGTCAACTATAGTCTTCCATAATCAAACAAAGTCAACCATTGTTAGACAATGTAAACCTTAGTTAACCATAGCCAACCACAATCAACGATGGTCAACCATAATCAACCATATTGAACCATATTTTGCAATAGTCAACCATGGTCTACCATTAGTTAATAATGGCCAAATTAGGTCTACAATAATCAACAATGGCTAACTAAAGTCAACCCAATTATGTTAACCATTGTTGACTTTAATATCAGGCATACTCAACATAACCCAACCATATAAATGTCAACATAAATCAACATGATAAACATCAACCAAAGTCAAACAAATCCAACCACAGTTAAACGGAGTCAACCACAGTCAACCATAACCAACTAAAGTCAACCAAATTCAATAGTCAAACAAAGTCGGCCAATAGTTACTTATGGCCAAATAAAGTCAACCATGGTAAACCAAGTCAACTACAGTCAAAAGTCAAAGAATGGTAATCAATATTCAATAATAGCAAAACAAAGTCAGCCATAGTCAACCATGGTAAACCAAAGTAAACCATAGTCAAACAAATTTAACCATAGTCGAGAATAATCAACCATGGTTAACCAAAGTCAACCATCATCAACCAAAGCTAATAAAAGTCAACTATAGTCAAACAAATTCAACCATAGTCAACCATATCCAACCATGGTTAACCAAAATCAATTATGGTGAATCATAACCAACAATATTCAACAAAAGTCAACCATATGATTTTAAGGTCAACCCTTATGTCAACCAAAGTCAGCTATAGAAAAACAATAGTGGAATTATAATTCATGATATGATTTTAAAGTCAACACTTGTGTCAACCATAATCAAGTGAATAATCAACCAAATTCAACCATGCCCAACCACCATCAATCATAGTCAACCATGGTCATCCATAACCAACCATCTTTAACCATGGTTATCCACAATCAACCATAGTTAATTAGTCAATCATATTCACCCATACTCAACTGTGGCCAACCATAATGGAATTATAATCAACCATATGATTTTAAAGTCAACTCTTATGTCAATCAAATTCAACCATGGGAAAACAATAGTTGAATTATAGTTAACGATATGATTTTAAAGTCAACCCTTGTGTCAGTCATATTTAAGTGAACAAATCAACCATAGTAAACCATATGATATTAATAAACCAAAGCAATCCAAAGTCAACCATGCCCAATCACCATCAAACATAGTCAACCATGGTTAGTCAGAGACAACCATCATCAACCATGGTCAAGCACAGTAAAACATAGTTAATTAGTCAATTAGAGTCGCCCATAGTAAACTATGGTCAACCATAGCCTACCAAAGCCAACCAAACTCAACCATATATAACCAAAATCAACCATATCCAACCAAACTCAATCATATATAACCAAAATCAACCATATCCAACCAAAGTTAAAAGTTAAACAAGTTCAATGAATGGTTAGTTGTGGAAAAAAAAAGTCAACCATATTAAACTATAAACAATTAGTCAACCATTGTCAACCATGGTAAACGTTAGTAAACCATCATTACCCAAAGTCAACCATATGGTTGACCATGGTTGAATATGGTTGACCGTGGTTGACCATAGTTAGTTAAAAATAATAATAATAATAACCAACTATCGTCAAACATGGTCAACCAATGTGTGCACAATAGTCAACCATGGTCAACCAACCATCATCCAAAGGTATCCATGGTCAACCAACCATCATCCAAAGGTATCCATGGTCAACCATGGTGAACAATACTCAACCATGGTCAACCTAAGTCAACCACGATCAACGATAGTTAATCCTCCTTAACCAAATTCAACCATATGGTTAACCATGGTTGACTATGGTTGAGCATGGTTGGTTAATAATAATAATAATAATAATAATAATAACCAACTACGATTTTTAATAATAATAGTATTATTATTATAAACCATGGTTGTCTATTTAGTATGGTTGACCATGGTCGACAATAGCCAACCATGGTCAACTAAAGTTAACCATGGTCGACCATAGTCAACCATCGTCAACTATGCTCAACCATAGTCAATCCTCGTCAACCAAAATCAACCATATGGTTGACCATTGTCGACTATGGTTTCCCATGGTTTCTTAGTAATAATGATAATAATAATTAATAATAATAATAATAATAATAATTATTAACCATGGTCGGCTATGATTGACCACGGTCAATGAGTCAATAATGGTGAAAAAAAGTCACCCTTAGCCAACCATGAGAAATCATAGTCAACCACAGTCAATTAGTCAATCAAATTCAACCATAGTTAAATAGAGCCAACAATTGTCAATCATGGTCAACCATAGCCATCAAAAGTCAATTATGACCAACCAAAGTCAACAATAGTCGAACATGGTCAAGGTCAACCATTATCTTCCATAATCAAACAAATTCAATCATTGTTAGACAATGTAAACCTTAGTTAACCATAACCAACCATGGTCAACCACAACCAACGATGGTCAACTATAGTGAACCATATTTTGCAATAGTCAACCATGGTCTACCAATAGTTAATTATGGCCAAACTAGGTCTATCATAGTCAACAATGGTTAACTAAAGTCAACCAAATTATGTTAACCATTGTTGACTTTAATATTAAAATGGCCAAATTATTATTAATATTTTAACCATTATTATTATTATTATTAATATTAATATTTGTCATTTTTATTAATATTTTTAAATGGCCAAATTATTATTATTAAATTAATTAATTAAATAATAATAAGAAAATTTGGTCATTTAGCCAAATTTGATTAAAATAATAATAATAATATTATTAAATTAATATTACTTTATTAATATTAATATTAATAAATTTAGCTATTTCATTAACTAAAGTCAAACAAATTATTTCTTAATGGCCAACAATGATTAAAATATTAATAAAAATGGTCAATATTAAAATTTGGTTTCTTAATTTATTAATATTAATATTTGGACAAATAGCCATTTTAATATTAATATTAAAATGATCAATATTAAATTTGGCCAAATTAATATTAAAATGGCCATTTGGCCGAATTTGGTTAAAATATTAATATTAATAATAATAATAATATTAATAAATTTGGCTATTTGGTTAACTAAAGTCAACCAAATTCTTTTTTAATGGCCAACAATAATTAAAATATTAATAAAAATGGCCAATATTAAATTTTTTTTTCTTAATTTATTAATATTAATATTTGGCCAAATAGCCATTTTAATAATAATAATAATATCAATATTAAAATGACCAATATTAAATTTGACCAAATTAATATTAAAATTTTAAAGCAATTAATTTATTTAATTTATTGGCCAAAATTTATATAATTTATTTAATGGTCATTTAAATTATTTAATATTAAAATGGCCAAATTATTATTATTTTCTTTCTTATTATTAATAAGAAAATTATTATTATTGTTTTAACCATGGTTGACTTTAACAAATTTTAATATTTTAACCAATTTTTTTTCTTAATTTTAACCAAATAAAGAAATAATTAAATAAATTAAATTAAATAAAGTATATTTGGCCATTTTTATTAATATTTTAATTTAGTTATTTCTTGGGTGGTTCAGTTGGTTACTGGCAAGAACCAAATTTTTAAATGTGGTTGATATTTGCCGATCGACGAATATTAACCATTTTTAAACGTGTGGTCATCGTTGATATATGTTGATCAGCGAATATCAACCACATTTAAAAATATGGTTGTTGCTAGTGTTAGTTAGTTTCAATTATTCAGTTTCACAATCGGTTAACCTGTATTGGCTTGAACCGTCAAACATGTAACATATTTATACAGTTGTGTAATAATCGATAAGAAGTTTAGCCATCCGTTCCTGAAACTTATTTGTTTTTGTCTCTCCCCATATTTGAACAAACCATGAGTAGAGTCAAAGAAGAAAGTCACCCCATACAACCCAATTCTGTACATCCATCGTGTAGTCCGTACCTAGCTTCTACCAAATTTGAAGCTGCCATTTCAGATGCATCCCACGGATTTTATATTTAGCAGCGATTTGGAGAGAGGTTGTTGAGTCATTAAAGATCCTTACAACCCGTACAATTAGCTATGTAGTGGTGATTTTCAAAATTCTTTCAATTTCCAAAAATTGTTATTTTTAAGAAGCATAAGGGATTTCAGATCTATTAAAAGGCATGAATATGTCGTGGGAAAGAATAGGTTTCTGTTCACACCCTCAGTACAAAAACAACATTTCCAATGTGCTCAATTATCGTCTTGGTTTTTTAATGGAAATGGAATTTTGAGATCAATGATGATGGGTAACACAACCTGTGATGTTGGGTTTATCAAAGAAGAACTCCCAGACACTGCTTGTGGTATTTTCCCTACTAAAGAATAGACAAATATTTACAACAGACATTTATAAGGTGTGTGTATTCCTAGAAGTTTTAGTTTTTATGTTGTGAAATTACTCGCTACACAGATTTCAACGTCCATTAGTTATTTTTTTCTTCTTACAATCTAATACTATTTTGTTAGCAAGATCTTTGACAGATAATGGCATAGTTGTGCATTTATTGGTTGTTCTTGCTTTGTTCTATCAATGTGTGGAAAAAATGAATGATGTATGAAGAAATCTAGTTATCTAGGGAAAGACATATCAATCTTTCATGTTTTGAGAGGCCCATACTTAGAAGACACAAAAGCGATCAATTAATAGCTTAGTATTGATGGTTGTCCAGATAGTTCAAGAATTGTGGATTTCAAGCATGATCCCTCATTAGTAGTTGAGACATACATTTGGAATGCAGTTTGGTAATGAGGTTATGAGCGGGTGAAAATGCGAAGTTGGGTAACAATTTTTTGAGAATGGGTGCGTTTGGAATGCAAATTCTACTTTGTTGGCTAAGAAAAAAAGTCAACAAATTTTCTCAGGCAAGAGTTTAAATTTTTCTCGACTAAGAGTTTGAGACACACATGTGGAATGCAGTTTGGTAATGAGGTTACGAGCGGGTGAAAATAGGAAGTTGGGTAACACTTTTTTGAGCATGGGTGCGTTTGGAATGCAAATTCTACTTTGTCGGCTAAGAAAAAAAGTCAACAAATTTTTTTAGGCAAGAATTTAATTTTTTTTCGGCTAAGAGTTTGAGTGGAGTTAAATATTTTCTCGAGCGAGAGTTTTGACGGGGTTAATATTTTCTCGGGCGAGATTTTGAAAGTTTCTCGATTGAAAATTTAGATATGTGTCATCCACAAGCTCTCGGACATAACTCTTTGGAAAGAGATTTTAAACTCTTGGGAAAGAGAGTTAGTTTCCATTTTATTTTTCATCCAAGAGTGTGATTTCTATATAAGGCGCGTCATTCATCCCCGACCCTCAAAAATCCTCACTTCTGTGAACTGTTACTTACCTACTATGAAATTGTTTTGCTTACCTCCCGTGAAATCTTACTGCTTACCTCCCGTGAACTGTTACTACTTACAGGCTCTGATGAATTGACACCTCCATGTATCCATTTATGAATCTGCCACAAACCATTTTCTTGATGTCATGTTTTCTTGTCTTCCTACGCAGCCTCGACAAATTAACACATACGAATTGAATTATGTTTTCCTGTCTTCTTCGTTTAAGTTCTGGTGCATGTCTTAATTGAAGAAGGGGACAGACCACAATGAACCTGTTGGAACCAGAATGGGCTGAGAACGACTGGGGACAGACCGCCAGGAAAGCACATAATTCATTTTTTCTTTGGTCACCAGGTATGTCGTAAACCCAGGTCTAGAATGTTGTTTTCCCAGTTTTGTTGGAATTTTGATGCAGGGCTTCACACAGACCCTGGTTAATTTCCCTTCTAAACCTACTTTTGCAATTACCCCTTCTACAAGTAAGTCCATAGATTCCAGTAAGGAAGTCGTAATTGATAGAGAAGGTAAGATATATGAATTCTTTCCCTCTTATTTAGATGTAGGAGATCTTAGAGTCCTATCCCGTGATAGGTTCTTAGATACCCATTTTTTTTTTAATCTGTGGGAATCAAACCTTGCATGATCAGTCATCCACCAAGTCTATCAGTTCCTCGAGTTCATTACATGGTATGCCCAGAACTATTTACCCAAAAAAAGATTCATTACGTCCGTGGATAGTTCGAGGGTGATATGTTATATTACCTTGAATCAATTGAACAAATCTTCATGCTTCCCCGACATACAAAGCGTCAAATTCTACATGAATAAGTCCTAATAGTAGAATACAGGTCCTTGACACAAGAGGAGAAAAATGCTCTGATGAATAAATTCCTTCCCAAAGAGGTGCAGATGTCTAAAGATTCTCCTCCATATTCTGTTGATATTTTTGATAAGATTTCCAAGGAAACCATCACCATGATGAGTTACATTTTAGGTTTTGATGATTAAAAGAAAGTCAATGAAGTCCTCTTGGGTTTTCCACCTGTTATTTTTCTTCCTACCAATATTATGGTTAATAAATTTGATCATGCACAATACATTTATGAAGCTATTCATTCCCAACTGGTTAATTTTCCCACTACTAGACACTTCAGATAACGGTCATATCTGGTGTATTTTATTTTGTTCTATCAAAGTGACCATTTCCAATACTTGGAATTTAATATGTTGGATGAACTAGACAACCCTTAGACCTATTCCAGAGTGGACCTCATTTGCAAGAAAGAAGCCAAACAATGATGGTTTCTTTTAATTTGTCAATAACTTTATGTACATAGTATATGAAATCCTCTATGATGATTCTCCACCTAGAGTTTTTACAAAGATGAAGAAATGGATGTAGTTGAGTTTGGATACTATGATAGGCGATTAGTTCATTTTTAAAAGTTGAACAATAATCATAGTTTATGGATTAGAACTCAAACCTTTTCTACTGCCCGCTTTCCTCACTACTAGGATTTTTTCTCTACAATATATTTCAAGTTGACTTAGGAGGTTGGCCCATTCTTGGTCAAGAGTAGATCAACCCAATTTTTTGTGGAAAAAATTCTAAAACATTTTATTTTCAGTAGAGAGATGTGTGGAAATATGATCCACATCACATTATTGCATGAATAAGAAATTCCTACAAGTGTGGGACATATGCTCATCAATTCAACCCCCCACTGGAATTAGTGGAAAATCTAGACAACTAGAGGAAGTGCAAAAAAAATTACAAACAAATGTGTAAGGGCCATCACCTCTTATAGTTTTCTATCCCTTATTTGGTAGTGTAACTCATCTTTGATTAGCCTTTAATTAGGGTTTTCACTAGCCAAGGTGGGTCCATGCAATCAAATCCTATCAAAATTTACCAAAGAAAATCATGAAATGTTTCATGTACATGTACGAAAACATACCAAAAAATTTGATGGAATTTCATCTCACATGGCCAAATCATGAAATGTGTTTCCATACATTTTTAGGGTTGTACGACACACATTTCCTTGCATTTTTGGCAATGGTACATAACCTATACTTGTGTTTCCTACAAATTATGTTTCACACCTAATTCCTAATCTCTTCTCTTGGACAAAACTATCCTCCAAAATTAATGAAACAACCCTATCAAAGGGAAGAGTGACTAGAGACAAAGTAATAAAAATATCACATACCAAAATAATCTATGAAGGTAGAAGAAATATGCACAAACCACACATTGATCACATTCTCTTCTTCTAGCCTGCAATAATATTTAACTATGCCCTTGCGGATTTTCTCTTCTTCAATTCCCGCCTTTATCAAATGACAATGGATCTTCTCTTATTGCTTTCACTTCCAACTTCTTTTCCTTAAAAATATGTAGAACATCCTTCTCCGCCCTTTCCTCCATTAGAATGATTCAATCCTTCGATAAATATTATTTAATGGGTTTTGGATGAGGTCTTGGCATCACTTGTAATCTCCACAAGCAAAGCAGCCTTCTTAAAACATGCATTTATTCTTGATTTCATGGTTTGACTATGTCAGCAATGAAACACTACAACACCTTGTGCAATGATATTTCCTTCATTTATGTAGAAGATTCCTTGAACAATGTGTAAGGTGAAATATGCACTGAACAATAGACTTCTAAGGTGAATATGCCTCCAAATATATGAGATGCATGTTGAAAAATGTGTCTTTACCCCAAAAGACCTCCTCAAAGGTAAAATCTACCTCCAAATATGTGATACACATGTTGAAACAATGTCTTTATAATTTACCCCAAGAGACTTCCTCAAAGGTGAAATATGCCTCCAAATATGTGGAAGTGGTTTCATTTGATATATGAATGGGGATAATATTCACATGGTAACCCTCCTAGGATATCTCACATATGTAGTGTGTTGTTTGGATTTCAAATTAGCCATCTATTGTCTTCATTATGGCATGGATGAAGGATACAAGCATGCTTGGGCTAAATATCAAACCCAAATGTGTCTTCCAACTGTTTGCAATTGAAACTATTCCTCAAAATGGGCATACTTTTATGAATTTCATGTTTGAACTTAGGAGCATCCTAAGAGAGAAAAAATAGCCAATGGTTTCTATTGAGGTGTGGAGAAAGAATCATGCACTTCTGGGCTATAAAATTGACTCCATATGGAAATTGCACTACCTTGTGGTGTGCAATACAACTCTAGAATCTCTGACATGTCAACCTCTTGCTTTGATGTATTTGTAATATGATCAAAGGAATTGAAAATTTTTGGGTGGGATGGATTAAAACTTCACATCCCTATCAATCCATACGCATTGTTTCCAAACTAAGTTCTTAGCAAAATGCTTGAGAATGTGGCATTCCCTTTGTATTTTGACTCTACCAAGACTCACGACTCTTAATGAGTGTTAGTTGGGCCAAGTACTTGCCTCATACTCGGCCTTAAACTCACACTTGACAAGAATCATCCAGACTCTTCATGACTGGGCCAAGACTTACTAGACTTTCCTAGACAAGGGTATCATTCTCAGTTTTTTTTAATTTCCAAGTCTTTGTCGAGTCTTTACTGAGTCACCGAGTCTTGTTGAGTCCTAGGCCAATTAAGTATTTTTTGATTTAGAGTGTGACACAATGTTCATACCTAACTTCTCATTCTCAAAAGGCTCTACATATAAGGCATGAGCCAAAATGCCAAAGAGAAAGCATAAATGAAAACCTATAACTTGTAAACATCCAACTTATTCCTCCTACCCTACTATACAAGAGGAAACACTATTTGGTGAAATCAGCAACAAATGAAACCACCTAATTATTTCATCAAATGAATGAGATCTACATTTTTGTTTGGTAATGAACCAAAACAAGGACACATTGAATTGCCTATAAATATATCTTGGAACTTCTAAACTTTTGTTGTTGAATAAGGTTGACCCATGATAGAATATAATACCAAGGTCACACTAGGATTGCTCCTGCTATTTCCACACACATGGTCCATCCACTACTAGATAGGGGTGATAAAAAAACAATCCCTGAGACATGAATGGGACATCCCATCAACAAGAAACCATCTATCACTAAACCCTATAAAAGTTGTTGAGAAGTCATGTGACTGATTCAAAGTTATGTGTGAATCATCTCCCTTGTTTCTATAAAACAATTATGGTACCTCATCCAACAATGAATGAATCTTGTATGTTTCAAAAAAATATGCAAACATGCTATCCTCTTTCACTGCTACCAAGAAAACATCCACACAACACATGTATAAGTAAGTTATATTTAGAAAAAAAGCTAGATTGCATTCTATAGTTTAATGGCCCTATTTTAGTTGCTAAAATATGACGCCACATTTCAACAAATGTCTATGATTTTGGGCCATAGAAGGTATAAAAGGTGAAGTCCATGCATCTATTAAACAAATTTGAGTATGTTTTTTAATATAAGTATCAATATTTGAAGACATACGACCTCTATACATATTTAGTATCAGATTACTCTTAAGGAAAATGCTAGGCCATATAGGAAATAAAGGCAAGTGAATCCTATGTTGCACCCATTGACAGAGAAGAAGTGAGAAGTTGTTTAATTTTCAATGCATAATTTTGTTGTAATTAGGAAATAATATTTAGAATTAACAAAATTATTTTAAGGAATTAATAAACTACAAATTAGGGGCTAACCCTTGTTAAACTAGATGAACCCCTATGCATTGATCACAAAGGAAATCTTCCCGGTATTTATTTATCTACAATCTCTTGTGTTAATGATGAAATTTGCCTCTCCAACTAGTCATTTTCCAACCTTATGAGATCCCTTTGGTTTCTTTCCATTTATCCATCTGCTCTTCTATTTTAACATTTCTCTTTCCAATGAGATATCTTGAAAGCGTTGTGATTTGGTTCTTATAAGTATAAGCCTTTAAAGTTTGACCTTATTCAACATTAGCATGAGAAAAGAGCGTTTAGTAACAAGCAAAATTTAGGGCAAATTCAATTAAGACAATTTCCAGATTTGAAATAGCAATCAAAACATTAAAGTCTGACATTACCAACATTTGGAAATGTGTTCTTTTAAGTCAATTAATAGGTTGTAACAACAGTAAATAACGATGTAGAGACTAGGTTAAAACATGAGATGATCTATTGCATCTAACTATCATAGCTTTTTATTCTTTGATAGATTTTATTTCAAAATTGTATTCTACTTTTACAATCAGTTTAACCCATTGCATTAAACCCCATATCAGGGCCTTAATCTATCTCACATTACTCCATATGGATCGACATGAGGCACCTTGAGGTGTTTCCAGTGGTTTCAACCCTGGTAGAACTGTTTCTGATGAGTGTATTGGAGGCACAATAGGTGCATAGTTTGAGGGTCGTGCTAGATTGTTTGTTTTAGATACACGCGAGCACTTTACACACCTAGATATATTCGATTTTCATTTTTCATGTTCAAGTACATTTTATTTCATGCTTAATTTGAAGAAATCTAAATGGAATTTTTGTTTGACATGTTTATAATTTGAAAATTACTTCTCATGCATAGGTGCACAAGGTCAGGTTCACGCCAACTTGGATGCTTTGGACCCACTTTCACGGAGGGAACACCCATGTATTTTGGACTATTTTTTAACATGTTCAAGTGTAGGCATAATTTGAATAAATCTGAATTGAAATGTTGTTTGACATGTGTTACACTGTATTTTTCCACCTTGTGAGCATTATCACTCCTTGGCCTCCCTTACCCATTTGAAGACTCAAAACCATATCTTTGGTTCTCCTTGAACCCCTTTTCCCTATTTTTCCTACTGTACACGGTCTGCTTTAGTACACCTCATGTATACGCATGTTGCATTACTACAACCAATGTACATCGACGTTTGGTAAATAAAAGTAAAATCTCCATTTTTCACTCCAAATAAGCATCCATTGTGATCTTTGGCCTTCCATGTATCTTGAAATGACTCGATCCGACCTTTCACTTGCTTTTGGATGGTTATATATGAGCTCATGTGATGCATGGATGGAGGAGAAAGAGAAGATCATTGAAACTCTACCAAAAGTTTGCCTTGATTACTATTGCTTGAGTCTACATCCATTGACCCTAGTTGTTGTGAACCATTTATGTTCACCTCCCAAACTCTTTCATATCTTGTGAAGGATTTGTTCTTTTACTCGTGATTTTTCCATTGTATGGGGGATTGAAGTGGTGGAGGCACAAGTGGAGGGATCTAGTTCTTGGTTCAGATGAGTTGCCGATAGGAGGTTGTATCTTGTACTTCTTGTTTACATTAATAAAAATACTAATTTTCTCGTCCATTTATATTGTGAATAATAATTATTATCATTGGGTACATTTGCTTATCTACATCATGGATTATGATATTGTATATGCTGACCTCTTTTATATATCATATGCACTTGTTTGCATTTATTGTTGAGACTAAGCTGCAGGTTCAAGTGTTGTGATCCGAAAGCTCAACAAAATTCTTCATCAGACATCCAGTTGAGGTAGGTCCTTTATTTTGTTTATCAGCATTTACATTTATATAGCATATGTTGGGAAGTGGGTTGATTTCTCGAGTCCATCTGTCTGTTGTGGTCTACCCCAAGACATAGGAATTTTTACTCTGTAATAGAATTGGCGACTCCGCTGGGGAGAAGCCTTTGTTTGGGTTTTTTTGGGCAACTTTTCCTTGTTTTGGTTCGTTGTTCTTTTAGGTTTCTGTGTCGTTGGTAGGTCGTCAGGATTTATATAGAAAAAATCCTAAGTTTCTTGTTCATTTGACTCATTTTTGTTCATCTACCTTTCCCTGTACGCGACTTTGATGTGGTTTACCCACGTATACCTGTGACTGTTATTGAACCAGCCCGTGTACATACACTACTTGGTGAGATGTTGTTACCTTTGGGGGAGATATTGTGGCCCAATTTATTTGTATTCTGATATATATATACTCTGTATTTAATTCTCAGAATACTCTCAGGTCGAAATACCAAGTGGAACTATGTAAAAATACCAAACAGTGCATAAATGGTGCCATTTTCCCTACATCTTATTATGAAATCTTGAAGTTGCTCTATTTCAACTTGTATCAGTTCATATCTGTCATTTTTATGATGTATGAAGAGTCATTAATGTTTGTAATAATTTTCATATACATTGCATAATAATTTGGAACATAAATGTCGAATTTCATAGCAAGTGGTGAAGTTTACTAGCATTTCCCCCTATGTGAAGGCATGTCCACAAACCATTGATATATGGGAGTTGCAGAAGCCTTTAGAAACCGATTGATGATGTATTTGGGAGTGCATTTAAGTAGTTTAACAGTAACGTGTCTTTGTTCTTAAATTTGTGAAGGTAGTACATCATTTGCATATCCATCTTTGACCACTACCCTTGGGGGATTTGAACCTCGATTTGACTAGTAAATTGCCCCATCTTTCCTTGATTGGAATTGAATGTTGAAGAAGTATTTTGAGAGTGTTAAAGCATTCATCAGCCTCATTTTTATGTATTAATACCTTTCAAATACCTTCAGACCCAATTTGGAAGCATTTGGATCCATTTGGAAGCATTGGAGTCATAACTAGTCTAAGGGTCGAATTGGCCAAAAATTGCCATTTTTCCAATTTATCCAAATTTCTTAAAAATGGACACTACATTTCTACTCATGTTGGGAATAACAAGAGGGATTTCATCTAATCAGTTTGCAATTTTTTCACCAGATTATCAAATTGAATTTGTGTTTGATTTTCCACCCTTTATCTAATTTTATAGAGGAAACATTTCCTAGTTTGGATCCTAAAAGCTCTGGGCATTCTTTTTGGACCATATGTGACTCATCTTGCAACTCCAAGACATACATAATGAAATCTGCAGCATTTCGCTTAGCTACTTCGAGCAAGTCTCTTGCTTCTTTAAGAGACCTACTTTCCTCTTGTAATCTTGTAAATATTGAACCATTCTTTATAGAGTTGACATGAGTTCAAGATCTCAATCAACAACAAGAGTAGGATTTCATAGGAGTTCTAATGACATGTTTGATAAATAGGGTATATCCACACAAGTCAAACACCTCAAGGAAACTTCCCACACAAACATATCAAAGGTGACTACATAGATGTATATGTTGTTAAAACCTTAAAAGAAGGAAATAATCCATGGTCCCAACCAACATGCCAATTGAAGAAATATACTAATGCAAAATCAAAATAGTTTGCTTAAGAATCTCGCATAATCAATCATCAAAAAATGACCCTTCGTGCTCTTTAAATAGAGATCATGGACCAATCTAATGTTAAGTCATAGGTCAATTGTTGTTAGTATCACTGAGAATATGGACCATCCAATAATTTTAAGTTTAGAACAAAATCGTGACTTACAAAAAAACACTAATGAAACACACTTTACTTAAAGACACATTAGACCCAGTTTAACTTAATTGACTCCTAAGTGTTTAAATATCCTCACACACATCCATGTTTTGCATTCTATACATACTAAGGTTAACCTTTTCAACCACTTGGAATGGTCCTAGACAAACATGTTGGAACTTAAAATGTTTTTCATTGTGTTCATTTGGATTATGCCATTTCAATACTAGATCTTTCCCTTCAAAATTGTTGTCACCGGATGAGTGTTTTCCAAACCAACATTAGACAATTTGTTGGTGGGTTGCAATTATTTTCCTATCTCTTTCTAATCCATAAACTATCATGGATATTCAATTGAGCCGAACAAAAAGTTAGCCAACACAAAGATTACCAAAATATGTGGAATATCGGATAATCCATGAGTAAAAAATATGAATAAGAGATAAGATATGATATTAGTGATGTTTTACAATTACAATGATAGGGATTTATATAAGCCTTATCATGCCTTTTCAAGTATAAGGGCAAGTCTCATGAATTTTCTTAATTAATTAATTATTCGTGTCTATTTATTAATTATTATTTATTAATATTAATATATATTAATATTAATAATTAATATTGATATTTAATGTTTATATATATTTATATATCTTATTATGTTATATATTTTTTATATAACATTGCATTTCTCTTAGAGATGCTTTGTCCTCAAAGAATAATTATAGAAAATTCTTATCCTTTGTTCTTATTCGTAACTTCTTCTCATGATATTTTGAACTTGTAACTCTGATACTTGATGAAACAAGGCGATATGAGTTACGAATTCCAAAGAAAAAATGTCGCATCATTTGTGAAGTGGTCCATATGAGAGCTATCTTCATCGGAGCTATTTGTTGATCGCTTTGTTGGATGGAACTTCTCGTATTCCGCTTAGTTTGTTGATTTTGAGTTCTTTCTCTTCTGAATTCATAATTCTTCTGTTTATGTTAATTTTGACCCTGTTGTTGGTCAAAATGATTTTCATAATTTGGGTGTCGATAGGACGTTCTTATTGTTTGTTCTTTTACTGAATTGGCTTTTTTTTCCTCAACTTGAATTTGTTTTTCAGAGACTCTGGATGCTTCCTTCTGGATTTGTTCTAATTTGTTCTCTAATAGACTGTTAATATGCCAAATGTTCTTGAACTTTTCATCTTGCAACTTTTTGTCCTCTGTTAACTTCTTGATTTTTTCTTCTAGTTCTTGATTAAGATTTCTTAGGCGTTGATTTTCTTCTTACTTTTCTAGTATTTTTCCTTCGAAGTCTTCATTAGAACGATCTATCTTCCAACTATTTTTCAATTTTTTGATATTTGTACAACTAATGTTTTGTTATGATTCTTTAGTCGAAATATTTCTTCTATGTTGCTTGATAAGGTGTTATTGATTTTTGATATTTCCAACTTGTGTGTCTTCTTAATGTCATCATATTTCTGTTGGATTTCTTTCTTATGTTGCTGATGTCGACATGTCTCTAATTCTTGACTTTCTAACTTTCTCTGGTTTAAACGCCCATTTATTATCTTTGTCCATGACGAGCTGGTTTAAACGCTTTTTTTTTAATTTGAGATTGTCATTGTTTCTATAAGGTGATTCTCTGTTATTTTCAGACTTTTTAATTTTGTCTTCAAGGTCTTGATTGTGATTTTTTAATCGAGATATTTATTCATTCTTAGTTGCTAACATTTTCTTGATATCTTCATTAGCTCTTTCCAGCTTTTGACTTTGATATTTTAAGCGACGATTCTCTTGTTCTGTCAACTGATCAAGAATCCTCTGCTTACTTATCTCAAATTGTAGATTTTTATTGATTTCCTTGTAGTATCCTAATTCACATTCCAATTTTTGTATTTGTGATTGCAATTTTGATTGACCTTGATTGTCCTTCATAAAAATGTATTTACCACATATTGGACAAGAGTTATTGCAATTCTTAAAAATTGTCGCGTATTGGAATTTCATTTCGCAATAAGGACACTTAGTCCAAAATTTGGACTTATATATGGAATCCATAATTCGCCACTCACTTCTTCAATAATCGCTTCAATGAATTCCTTCAATATATATTTTTTAATAATAATTGTAATAGATACAATTATTAAATAATAATCATAATTATTACTATTATTAAAAATTAATAATAATAATATTATTAATAAATATAATATAATAGTTATTATGATAATAATTATTATTAATAACTATAATAATTTTTTTTGGAGTGGAAGGATAATACAAATGGTGTGGATTGGGTGGTTGGGAGGAATGATTGTTACCTTCCCCACCCAAGTTCAATTCTCGCGAGCCGAACAAAAAGTTATCTAACACAAAGATTACCAAAATATTTGGAATATCGGATAAGCCATGAGTAAAATATATGAATAAGAGATAAGATATGATATTGATGATGTTTTACAATTACAATGATAGGGATTTATATAAGCCTTATCGTGCCTTTTCAAGTATAAGGGCACGTCCCTTGACTTTTCTTAATTAATTAATTATTTATTTCTATTTATTAATTATTATTTATTAATATTACAGGAACGTGTAATATACCAAAGGCCAGATTCCGCAGCAGCTGGGAAGTTGTGCCCAACTTCAACTATTTGATCTCAGCGACAACAATTTGACAGGTTCATTAACCAATTAGCTGCCTTCTCTTCTAGCGTTGCAAGTCTTGAAGTTTCCTAATAATCGCTTTACGGGAAGCACTCCAGATATACTGTCAACTTTTTCTATTTTGTCATATATTGATTTGAGTGGCAATCATTTATCAGGGCCCATAACCCCAACAATTTTCAATCTTAGGAAGCTGCAAAATTTGCTTCTATGGAACAACCTCCTAACAGGAACGATTCCAAAGAATGTGGGAAACCGCAAGTCCTTGTTAGAGCTCCAGTTGGGTGGCAACAATCTAACTGGAACAATTCCATCAGAAATTGGCTTAGCCATGAGCTTGCAAATTCAACTCAATCTCAGCCGAAATTCTCTAGAAGGGGCAATTCCGAGTGTCTTTCCAGATTGTATATGCTAGAAATTTTGGATCTTTCCAACAATAAATTGACATGACAAGTTCCAGGTTCTTTGAGAAAATTGATGAGTCTTACACTGCTGAATGTGTCAAACAATAGATTAATGGGCATCATTCAAAATTTTGGAAAACAGGTGCTTATTGACTCTTCAGCAGTGATCAAATTTGAAGGGCGGGTATTAATTTTTATTGGAAGGGCATTTGTTCTTGGAGTCCTTCAAAGATGAAGGGCAATTTAAATAATTGTACTTCAATTGACAAGTATAAATTAACTAAATCCTCCCCCCCAAAAAAATACAAAACACAAATATTTCCCATCCAAATATTTACAATCTTAAACAATTGAGCACTCTTGAATGTCTACATGATAAAATGGTATCTTTTCAATAAAACCAAAATTGAACACATTAATTTGACATATATGTAACATTAATTTTACAGTTCATTAAAATAACAACTATTTTGTTGTATTTTTCTGGGTTAGACCACACTTCATTATACAGAAAAACTACTTAGACTATGCAATAACCATATTGGGGCATCTACATGATGTTATGCATACTGCTGAGAAAATTACTTACTGTTAACTATGTACAAAAAGGGCCACTAATATAATAAACCTACAACCAAAATCTACGTATAAAACCAACCAAAACCTTAATTCAAATTGGAGAGAGGGAAACCATCCAAGCTTGAGAGATGTAAGAATGATGGACACTAGGAGCCTAAGAAAAAACAATGCATAGCTAAAAAAAACATTAAAAAATAATCCTCCATACCAACCAAGTTAGCAACACTAGCATCATAAGGGCCTGGGCATCAAATTTTGTTGTTCAACACTTGTCGCGACAACATACAGGTATGGGATGGAGGGGAAATGGAATCAATCCTAAGTCAACTAGAGCCTTGCAACTCGCTACATGTTTGAGTCTCGACAATATACCTTTTAAATTGAACCAAAACAACAAAAGAAGTTTGTTAATGGCTCGATTTGCAAAAATTATAGATACATGAGTAATTAAGAGCTCGAGGCTCTAAAATTTGATGTGTTTTTACCAATCCACAATTCGGTGAATTCATAGTCATTGGCATGAAATTTAAGTTATTTAATGAAAGAATTAATGTATCTAGCTCTATGTCGAAACTGTTTTCCATGCTAATGCGAGCCACTTCCCTCCTTATTGTCTTACCAAAAGGCATGATAATGAGGAAGAAGACTTAAAATTATGGACTTCACCATCAAAGAAGCATTATAGTCACATTGGTAAGGAGTTATAAGAAGATCACAACAATCCAACGTGTCAAATCTCAAATGATAGTGCAAATTAAAGACTTATATGGTAAATTTAATATAAGACTTACTTATAGTTGTCTCTTACTCTTTGCGTCTTGACACATTTGATAATTTATGGTTGTCTCTACGCCTTGAACCAATTGATATTATAAGGTGAGGATGTGCATGCATAATAATCCTTAGTCATGACTATGCGATGAGGATTTAAATGGAAGAGGATGTAAAGACATGTAATTTTTATACGTATTTTGGTGGCGAGTGTCGAAGAGAAACGTGGTGAGAAACCACATATTTTTGGAAGGACGGAGGGAGATTACATGATCATGATCATGCCACCCATCAAATTGAAGACAATTCCTGAGCCAATTTTTTTTTTTAAATTTTATTAATAACCATTATGGTACTTTGGTCCAAAAGTTTTTTCTAACTCATTGTGTCTCCATATTGTGTTCCTAGTGCCACCTCTCTATATCAATGCATAAATCAACCTCAGCATGGTTTGTGGTTCTAGTTGCATGCCATTGAGTGTTGTTTAGAGTTGTCGTGATTCTGTGACATTCATGCAATAAATGAAGTCTTGTAGAGGAGGACTCATCAAAGGGGAAATTTGAATTTCATTTTGACGAAAAACTAGTGGACATTGGTATCCAGGTTCACACAGGTAGTAGGCACAATGTTTCGACCTTGTTTTGGGCCTAGTAGTGGTTCTGTTATTATAGCCATAGTCATTGACACATTGTCACACCTTAGATCTCAGCCCGAATTGAGTCGGGATTCAGAGTCAAATCCCAGTGGCTAGTACATCGTAGTCGCCAGTCATATCTCGTCACTTTGCAAAGCTAAGTAGTGAGTGCATGACATGAGTGAGTGAATGATTATAATTTATGATATTTCCAATATTTTGAATGACGAGCCGAATTTTATAGAATAGGAATTTCAACATATAAATTGAAATTTATATGGATGGGTAATTTCAAATGTTGCCCTTCTTTTGAAATGTTGATATAAATTATGTCCTTCCTATTGGAAGGATAAAATTCGGATTTTGATTATTTTTTGAAGGGCAATTTTAAATTTACACTTCTAGGAAGGGCTAGAACCCTTTGGAAGGGTTGGGAAGGGTTCAAATTTGAACACTGCTCTTCAGGAAACTCTCGTCTCTGCATTGGGCAATGTGTTTCTACTCCGGCCACAAGTACCACCAGACAAAAAGGAGTCTCAGCAGCTCTGCTCATCGAAGTTACCTTTTCAAGTGTTGTTTTCACATGCGGGGCAGTTGTATTGTTGAGTGTGTCATGCAAATACTTTTGGCAGAGAGTTTACGGATAAGTTCCGAAAAATACATTGTAGCTTTCAATTTGGTAACTTCATCTACAACAAAATTATTTTTAGCATTATAAGTTAGCATCACTTTATTTGTGGTATTTAGTTGGTGGTATTAATATCAGTTACAATTTTGTAGTTGTGGTATTAAGTTGGTGATTTTAATATTACTTACAATTTTGCGGTGTTAAAGTGTTGGTATTAGCATCATTATAATTTGTGGTGTTAGAGTAGTGAAGTTCTCTATAGCCCAATATAGGAGAGATGTTGTAACTTAACGCTGTGTAACATGCAATTGCCATAAAAAAGAAATAAAAATACAAATTATTTTAGATAGATCTATTCTGGTAAATAACTCAATTCAATTATTTTTTTTTATACTATTTAAACAAATAAATTAACATGATTCATTTATGAGACTTTGCAACACAAACACAAGAAGGCTAGAAATAATTATTTTATAAATAATTCAATTCAATTATTCATTTTTAATACTATTTAAACAAGAGCTGCAAGCAGCAATGTCTACGACATCAGCTTGCAGCATAGATGCATGACATGCATAGGACCGCAAATTAGAATATTTGCAGATTCAAATAAAAGAAAGGCATAGGTGATTTTTTGCACGATTTAGAAAAATGTTGGCAAACAAGTGATACGTAAAGGCCACATGAGTTCTGGGTAGTGAAAATATTGTGTCAAATGTTTGTTTTTCTCCCTTTTGATACCACTTTCCTCAGGGGCCTCATCAAACCATCCAACAAGTTTCAATTGTGTTTCCAATCCATCTAGTTCAAGGATAATTTTAAGGACCCATACTTATTTAAAAGTATATAAACCTTGGCGAATCTTACCAATTTTTAAAATGTCAACTATAAAATATTTGACGATATTTTTCTAAAATTATTTCAATTTCTGAGGATTTTATATAGTTTATATAATAGTTTGCCTATTTTTAGAGTGAAAAAAGTTTACCCCATCAAAATTGGGCGAAACGGGGCTTCAAAAAATGCAAATTGATGAATCTTTTTTTAGAAAAAAACATGCAAAAATAGCCCATGGGATAAATTTCGCCCCTAAAATTATCCTTGATCTAGTTTGAATCCTTGTACTTGTTGTTTGTTCTTCATGCTTATCTATTTGATTCCTATTGATCAATTGAAATGTGTGGGAACCCCCCCATCTAGTTCTCGCTCTCTTGACCTCATGTTTGTCCTAAACAGGGATTTTGAGGTTGGGGATAAACTCATCTAATAGAGTAGTTTCTTGTTTCAATGTTCAAATGCTAGAAAGCCATGTTGGAAATCAATAATATTTCATAATAAAAATTGAATTTAGATTAGCTGAGCATTGAATTTAGATCAGCTGAGCTATAAATATTGGCAATTAGACCACTAATATTTATTTTTCCAAAGAAAAAAAAATACTAGTGAGTCTACTTTTGGACAATAAAGTTTATGTCTATTTGAAAATTTCAGTAATAACTAATTGATATATTGTTCTCTCTATTTTTTATAGGGTTCTTTCGTTAGCATTCTTTGTCTCCAAAGAATTGTGATGTGAATAGCAAGTATAAAGATACACAATGTACATATAGGCTTCTTTCGTTAGCATTCTTTGTCTCCAAAGAATTGTGATGTGAATAAAAAGTATAAGTATACACAATGTACCTGATAAGTAAAATTTAAATGGTTAAAAAATTTGGTCAAATATAAAAAAGAAGTAGAACATAAAAATAAAAATAGTAATAATATACACTATCAGACATGCATATTTCAATTTATACTCTTTACACACATATCCCTTTGGATGTAGGTATGCTCATCATACACAACTTGCAACACGATAACTAAGGAGACAATACATCATAGTTATAGTTATGTTTTGCGATGGTAGATATTTTGCTTTATTTTAGTTAATTAAAGTATTTCCTTATATTATTTGTTGGATGCACGTATTATAATGCATGTATGTTTTTTGGTTTGTGTGCGGGATTTAATAAAGGAAGATGTGGTGTATCCAAAATCATTGCCGCATCATATGAAAGAAAACCTCCACCTATCAGTTAGTTTTAAATTGAATTGGCGGCTCTATCATTGCCACGTATCAGATTTGATATAAAGGGATATTATGTGGAGATTCAAATGAAAATTAATGCTAAAATGACAGGGATTTATTGCACGACAGATCATTTCATCGCCAAGATAAATGAGGAGATCTTGCCAAACTGCCTAAACTATTATTGATCTGAAATTTTCAGGATCCTTTTAACCAAAAACTTGCATGTAATATTCATAAAAATGGATTAAAAGATGATTTTAAATCCTTTAAAATCAACACATAAGCAAATTAAAGAGACGATCCACATCACAGTTGGCATTGTTGTCGAATGCTAACATCGACTGCGACAAGTCATCGATGTCGATACAACTTCGACAAGTTTCGACTCGACATGACTTTGACAAACTCAGCAACTCCGACAGGTTTCAATTTCAACACAACTCTGACGAGTCTTGACTTCGACATATTGCGACACACTCCGCACCTTTGACATGTTTAGCAACCTCACAGTTTCACGACATCGACATGCAGCGTCGACATGCGACCAGTGACTGTCGAACTTCGACAGACTCTCTCTCTATTTTCCAGTCGACTGTAATGGTTGAACTGTTGAACCGTTCTAACTTCTTCTTTGTAACTAAACGTAACGGGCAGGCACCCAAGCGTCTCATAATTTTATATAAGCATGTATAATATTGTAACATACATCTTCCTAGATTTTATCAATCTATCTGTTTGCAAGTAATAGAGAAGAACAATTTGCATTCCTGCATATTGTCTGTGCGTATTTGTGTTTATCTATGTAGTGTGATATTGCTTTTGCTCATTCTACTTCTTATTGGTTCCACCATAACAAAGCTGACTCATTCAGTCGAACTGTTGTTCCCCTCGTGCTTCCTGGCCATGACCTGGATCATTGGTATCAGAGCAATCAGTTTTCTTGCTTAAGTTCTGCATATACACTTCTCTCGAAGTTGCTTGACTTATGCTGGTTCAAACTTGCTTGCAATCTCAACAATCCAAGCAGACACTACCTTCTTTGGAAATTTCAAAAAAACCGTACGCTAAGGCAAAAAAATTAAAACTCGAGGGAAATATTTACTGCAAAAAAGAACATCACTGAACAAAAATAGATTTCACAGAACGGGGGAGGAAAACCTAGGGGTGTACCTTTCCAAGAAAGACCGTCACCGGTCCCCAATCTACAACTGCTTCTGGAATTTGCACACCGGTCCCCAATCTACAACTGCTTCTGGAATTTGCAACGAATGAGGACATTGGTTGAGGACAATGCACACCGGTCCCCAATCTACAACTGCTTCTGGAATTTGCAACGAATGACTAGGCAAACACCAAGGACATGGAGCAAGTATATTGCAAGTTGAAAACAACATGAAGAGAACCGACGAAAAGATCAAAGGAGGAAATAATACAACAACAACATCCACTGCCATTTCCCAACAAATAGACCCCCTAGAAACTCGAGAATGGTATAAAACTAGAGAGAGCCTCCCATACTCGACAAGACACTCACAAAGAAGCTACAATCACTGAAATGACACCACCCCATACCAGAATCAATGCAACCACATAGACTCAAACCACAATTGCAGCCTCAACGGAAACCCTTGCACATAGAAGAGCACAAAGGCATGGCCATCACCATCGAATGTCTGAATGAAAGGAAAAACAAGCCCCACTGAATTAACACCGTCATATCACAATGCCACACCCAGAGAATTAAACCACACCAACCACTTGCAACACATTTAACCCTGCCATGATGCCACCATGTTGTCGAGGCCCTAGACGCAGATTTCAAAGTGGACATCATGGCAGATGAACCTAATGAGAGAACATAAAAATAGATATTTCAAAAATCAGGAAAAACTACTAATCCATCCATCGCCACAAAACCCTAAGAAAACCATCGACCTCCCCTGCAAGATGTGCACAGTAACCTCCGGAGTAATGCCCCCGAACAAAAAATAAATTTTGGGGACATAATAAGGATGACATGGATAATGATAGAAGAAACTTGATGTGGAATCCCAGTACTTATGACCAAATTCCCTCCACACAATCCTCTCATACATCAATCCCGCCATACTTACCATGCAACCTCTAACATAATTAAAATCAATCAATCATTGGATGTAAACTTTTAGGACACTTGTGTATGATGTTGCTTCATTAAATGCTTGTGCAACCTACGAAATTCATGGTATTGAAAACATGTTAAAAACCATTTCAGACACTTCTAATGTATAAGCCACAAATAAATAACCACTAAAGAAAGCACAAGCGAAAAATCATTAAATTGTTATCGTCAACAAAGAGACAAGCAAAATGAAATCATGAGGCCTACAATAAATCATGACAAATTGATGAAAATCATTTAACATATTGCATTCAAAAGCATAAAGAGTAAGTAATCCACCAGCATCACCATTCAAACGTTCACTCAATTCATAAAGGAATTCACAAGTTGGTAATGTTGTAGAATCATAAAAGCAATTAAAGAAGGTAAGTCACAAGATAGGTAAAGCTTATTAATGGAACCCATTTAAAAAGGATTTGAAAGAGCCCAAGTTTTAGGAATTAGGGCTAGTTGAGGGCCTCAATATAGTCATAGGTTACAATTTACATGTACATTGTAATAATTATAAGTCAATTTTTAAAGTGTATGGCTTATCACCTCAACATGTATTTATATACATATTATTATATGATCTCAATTGATAATCCCATAATCTCATTTTAGATATAAATTGTATGGGTTTCTCTCTTCAGGGATGATGATTTTATGAAGTGAATTGTCCCAAGATATGATTTACCCTTGTATGGTTTGAAACAAGCTTCCAAGGTGTGGTATGAAAATATTCGTAAGTTCTTCCTCAATCTTTGTTTCAAGCATTGTAAATTAGATCACAACATTTATGTCTTACATGTGAATAATATTTTGATTATTGATTTGCATGTTGATGATTTGGGCATCACTAGTGGTAGTTCTAACTTGGATTTGGGTTTGAAGAATAGACTAACAAATACCTTTTAAATGACCAGCCTCGGTACGTTGAATTTATTTCTAGGTATTTGAGTTTCACAAGTTGATTATGGTATCTTTATTTCTCAAGATAACTTTTTTATTAAATAAATTTAAAATAAATAATCATAAACATTGTGATACTCCATATTAAATGAGAGTGAAGATGAATAAGGAGTGTGATTCTTTGAAATTTGATGTCACTCTTTACAGGAATATTATTGGTAGCCTTATATATTTGATTCATAGTTGAGAGAACATATCCTTTGTTGTTCATGCGGTCTCAAGGTTCACGCAAGATCCGAAAGAGAGCCACTTGAAGGCCACACACAAGATTGCTCATGATATCAGGGGTGCATTATATTAGTATAAAGTATTCTAGAAAGAATATAAACCAATTGGATAGTTATAGTAATTCTTATTAGGATATATATGATGGAGAGAAGTCGAATTTAGGTGTAACATCCCTAAGATTTAACCCCAGTTTCAAATGTAAATTTGTAAAATAAAATGAGTTCCTGTAAGGGATAACTCATCTTGTATATTTTTGTTAATATTAAAAATTAAGGTGGCAGTGGAAAGCCAACACGCTGAATGATCGGGGACTCATGTATTCACGTAGGTCGGTAAGGGCAGGTGGTGTATAACCTAAAAGCTAAGTATGACCCTATTTAACCCTGCTTACCTTATAATTTTGAAAAACCCATACTTTTCCTAATTAATTCCTTAAACTTATTTTTGAAATTAAAAAGGGAATTAAGAGAGAGATTAAGAAGTTAATGGAAAATTGGACAAGTATTGCAAAGAGGTGACAAGAACATGCAAGGTTGGTGGAACCTTGGGAAAAAGAGGAAAAAGAACGTAGAGTGTAGGGAGAGAAAAAGAGAAGGCAGCTGAGGAAAAATGGCAGCAAGCAGAACGTGAAGGAAAAATAAAAGGATTTTTTAAGAAGAAAAGAAGAGAAAAAACGCAGTGGGCAACATGAGAATGTTGAGCGTTGAAGGGAATTGTGACTAAGTGAATAATTTGTGGTCAATTGGAATTGTTGAGGACAGAGAAATAAGTCCAATTCCAAAACAAAGTGTCCAATATATCCAAAGCTTGTGGCAGTTGGGTTAGTTGAGAGTACCTGTAATCCCAAGCATGTTTGTTAACTTTTTAGTTGATAAATGACAATTGTTTTGCCTCTTGTTGCACCTGTGATATGGAAATGGTGTAACAAATTATTTTAGTGGAAATCTAAGCACATATGCAGTGATAGGTTTCACTGTGGTGCTAGTTAGAATGAAGCTAAGGGAAAGGATTGCACAGTTGGCATGGATTTGGTAACAAACCAATAAATCTTGTTTTCCAAGTGAGGAAATCCTGAGATAAACCTGGGACTAGTGAGAATCTATGGTGAATGCACAAGTCTCAGCTTGGGGGTGGAGTTCTCCTGAGAGAATAAAAAGTAGAACTACCTACGGTTGGGTGGAGCGTGGCTTCCACGAAGCTAGTTGCATGTGTTAATCCTTTTTGTAGATAAGTTTATTTCCTAGAAACTCTGTTTAAATTTATTGAAAGGATAATTAATTATTTATCGGTTAAAGATTTGCATTATTTCTTTGTTATATTTCCAAAGTTCAGATACAAGATAGGAATTTACATTTTAACTAGTTAAATTCATGGGCATGAAACAAGTGCAAGTTTAATAATGGGATATTGCTTTGAAATTTTATGCAAGCCAATTCTTTATTTAAGTTGAAGTCAAAATTCATTTCCTATAGAAAATGTTAATTCCAAGTTTGAAAAGGTAATGTTTAATTAAACTCCATCGAAAAAAACGGAGCTTGGAAAATTAGAAGGATGGATAATTAATTATTGAAAATTTCATCCATTTCTATTATTTTTCATTAATTTAAAAATTCAAGACAAAATGAAAATTTTATTGCTCACGCATATGTGATAATGCTAATTTATGCAATTAAATTGGGAAGAAAATAGCTCATTAAATAATGATTGAAGTGGTTGGTAAATTTGCCCAACTAAAATTTGAAAATTATAAGTCGAAGATAATTGGGAAAATAAAGTTAGATGTGTTATATAGAAATTGTTTGATATTTAATAAAGTTTTGATGATTGAGTTGAAGATGGGTTCGACCTATTTTTTCCTAATAGGTAAATTGAAGACCATAGGCTGATTTGATTCATTAAAACCAAAGTTGTTTTGGGTTAATAAAACCACATGTTGATTTGTTTTAATTGAAGAGATTAGATGTTTAAGTCGGAACTATTAGGTTGAAGCTCCTTAATGGAGTAAATGTCTAAGTCTTATTTATCTTTATTAATTAAATGATAAACAATACCTTGCGCTAAGGAATTTTTTTAGGAGCTTTGTAATGAGTGGTATTGCTGATTTGAAAACCACTGGTTGGAATGGTATAATTACAAGTAAGTTTTTAGTTGGGGTTAGATATATATCGACCGTAGTCTGTGGAAGACCTAAATATTGTTTTTTCTTGTCTTAAGGAAATGTCTGGTATAATTATAAATTTAAGCTTGAGTCAAAATTAGATACATATATAAATGCTTAACTTAAAGTTTTATATATATCGATCGTAGTCGGTGGAGGGCTTAGTCAGTTAGTGGACTAATTTATTATGGTCCAGTAATTTTATTTATTATAGTTTAAAAAGAGATTTGTTGAATTAATATTCCTTTGACTTGATAAGAAGGAAAAACCCATATATTTCAAAAATATTGATTTTTCCTTGTTTTAAGGGAATGTTTGGAAAAATTATAAATATATGCTTGAGTCGAAGTTAGACAAATATATGCATAAATCAAAGTAAAATATATATATTTAAAATCTCACTATCTCACAACTCATTGGTTGAAGCTCACTATTTCACAACTGCCCGGTCGGTTAACCGACCGACCGTACTAACTCGACCATAGTCGATGGAGGACCTAGTCGACGAGTTGACTAGGATCCTCTAACATAGTTCATGATATATGGTTGGAGTTCCTAAGAATAAGTTTTTATAAGGATATATTTGGAAATATTTTTTTTGAGCCAAAATTTATTATGGTCTCGTAATATTATTTAATAAAAATAACATAGTTGGTATTATTATGGGTGCATAAATATATGTCTTAACCTTTTTATTTAACATGGAACTTACTGCGTAGTAAGTTTTGAAAAGAAAAGGGTAGGTCGAAGTTTTGTTTATCTTTGACTTTATTAATGAGTAGACAAATAAATAAATGCATGTTAAATTAAATATTTATAAATGCCTATGCTCTAAATCTATGTAGTTTAATGTGTAGTCCCTAAACAGGGGGTTATTATTAACTGTGCAGGGGTGCATTAAACTATTTTGCATGAAAAATATTAAACAAATGTCTCATAGATTATTCCATGCTTTCGATATTATGAATTTTATGCATTTCTTCTAAGATTTTATGGGTCTTTTGAAATATTTTATGCTTTCGCTATTTAATTATAGTTAATATGATTGTAGAATGTATTTTTCAAATGGGTGTGTTACAGCTTGGTATCAGAGCTGAGGCTACAACTCTTGAACCTCTAGGATTATTGTTTGCTTTCAGAAAGAAAACTTAATGTATAAATGCATATGTTATTCGATTAATGTTGTTAATCGTGAGTAACTGAGGTTACAGTACATGATGTTTTGAATTTTTCTTTTCGTGTTTGCAAATCTTGCATGATTAAAAGCATGGGAAAAATATGCATTAGTTTAATTGTATGGGACATGGGGGTGGTATGAAGTCTCTAGTGGACCCTAGTATTGGATTGTTCACAATGAGAGAACTTCGTTGTTTTATCCTTTCGTTAATTGTCTTTGTGATCTCTGATTATTGTGCGGAGTCATTGTTATTGCAATTGTCTTGATTATTCTTGTAAATAAACTCTGGAATCATATATTTGTTAATTGTTTTTCTACTGAATGTTTGGGTGTTTCCAAGACCAAAGCTATTTCCCAATGTTATGGTGAATGTTGTATTTACGGACCCGGATGGAATTCTTGAGCACAGGAAATTAGTGTTGTGTCTCCCTGATTGTGTTGTTAGAAGGAAACCATGGTAGAAGGTAATATTCTATGCATTTCTTATAAGATTTAATGGGTATTTTGAAATATTTTATGTTTCTACTACTTAATTATAGTTAATATGCACTATAGAAGGTATTTTTCAAATGGGCGTGTTGCATCAGGCTATGTTTTTCATCTTGGATCTAGTTCTGAAGTGTGGTCTTGTATGAAGAAGAAGGTTGCTTCCTTATTGGCCACAGAGGTTGAATATAGAGGTGTGGTTATAGCTACCATAGAGGCAATGTGGATTTTGGAACCTAATAGGTGAGCTTGGATTTCCTTTTGGGAAGTCAACTACAATGTATTATGATAATCGATGCAATATAAGCCATTGATAGCTTTTCTCATCTCAATATTAGAAGAAGCATGTGGAGCTTTGTGCTCATTATTTAAGATAGTTGTACAAGATAAAGTTGTATCTCTTGTTTATTTAAGGACAAATGGTCCTGAATGTTGATTTCTTCACAAGACCATTAACATAAGCTAAGTATATAAAAATTTAGGCTATGCTTGGGCTTCAAAAAGTTGCAATTTTGAGGGGTGTGCATAGATAATTTCACCTCATAAATCCCCTACAATTTTCACTAATGGAGGGGTGTTATAACAGAAGGATCTTCCCAACTATAGAATTTTTGGAGTTAGTCAATGAAATTTGGGAGTTCTAAACTCTAACAAAATGAAATCTAGAAGAATATCACCATGAATATCCACTGTTAAAACCTCAATGCTCATATTATGAAGATTCAAAAGTCAAATGAGAGCCCAACTAAGTAGTTAACTAGTTGATCACACTGACTATATGTGTTCTCAACCAAGTCAATTCTTGTGTAGGTTAAGGCATAAAACATAGATTTTAGGGACACATGAGATGATCAAAGTAGAGTAAATATTCCTAACTTTAAGGGATCTAGTTACACCTTTGAGTATATATAGATGATCATATGGATCGATCTATCATATCATATCATATATTAACTCATAGACATTACCATTCATTTGTTGTGCTATGACCACTTGTGCTTGAGTGTTGTAATGTTGTCTTTTGACACCACCTCTCTCTCTCTCTTGAAATCATAGTTGTGACTTATGTAATTCCTTGGTTCTCCAACACACTCAAAGATGAATGAAATTGTGGGCATCACTACTGTCAATTAAGATTATCAAATTCGGATGCTTTTTATACCCAACAAACTTTAAGGTTTGGGGTATAAGAAACTTATGCCAAAGCATAAAGGGAGATCAATCGTTCTTCATGAGAAATATTTGGAAAGAGGATTTAGTCCTACATGGGTGTAACCTTTCCTTGATATAAATTGACATCTTACCATCTAAAATTTCCTCAAACTTTTCAAAGGGGTCCATATCAATGATAAATAATTTTTTATTCTTACATTTATGACCTGAGAAATATATTCCATCACAATCATAACATTTTCTTTACACTTGTATTCCTACAATTATAGAAATGAACTTATTGGACCTTGAAAGGTGGAGTGGGACATAGTGGTCATTGAACAAAATTAGGAACTTAGATTTGAAAATTGTCAACAATTGACCATATAAATCTTGTTAAAGATGCCTCCAACCATGTAGCAATTTTAAACATATCAACTTGTTCCTTGATCTCCTCCTTAATATCACTAATATAAAACACCCTTAAAAATCATCATCCAATTGCTCTACCCTAAGGGCCAATTTCTCAAAAGAAGCAATCAATTTCTCCATTGTGTTGGTTTGTCATTATTTTGGTTAATAGCCCCACAAAACTGGTATCAATTTCAAATCAAGCATACAAGACTTTGACAAAGTGAGACTAAGAACTTACTTTGAATATGATTTATTGTGCCACTGCCACCATTACCAATGCTCCCAATCCAAATACAAGAAACCCAAGTGGAGTTTTAATCCTTCATCCTGGACCTCTTTAAGAGAAAAATAGTGTTCTATTTGAACAACCCATCTTGTCAAATTGCACCCATAAAAATTGTTCAAATATATCTTTAGTACTTGGGGGAGTTGAGTGGTATTATTGCTATGTGGGAATGATTGGTATCTCCTACCTCTAAATTGAGAGCTTGTCTCCAATATCTTTAAAAATTCAATCATGCAATGCCTAAATTTGGGTGGTGTTGTTTTGTTGAAAGGTGGTCATGGACTCGATAATGTATGACACATTTTGAGTTAATTCATCTATTTTGGGCATACAATCTTCCATTGTCATTTGTACAATGGTATGCATGGAGCCAACTAATTTCTACCTAAGAGGGTATCGATATACTATCAATGTATTTCATTTGTGTGACTATGGTGTTGGAGGCTACAACTTTAAAATGGTTGTAACTTACTCAATATTGTTTGGAATCACTATAATGAGCCCAATTTAGAAATTGCACTAAAACTTTCCTTCTAATATATTGATCCAAAGGTAATTGGACACACCCCTCTCAAAAAGTGCCAATTGTAGTTTGGTTCCACTAAGGTTTCGAGATTGCAATTTAAAATGGTTATAACTTCCTCAATATTTCTTAAAATCTCTATTATGACCTCAATTTAGAAATGGCACCACAAGTTTACTTCCAATGATAGGTGCCTATTATTCTCTAATTAGTATATGAATAAATCATAAATAAATTCTTGCATGATTATTTACACATAACCCTAAAATTATAAAAACAATGATTATCAATAATTGATAAATAATAAATATGTTATAAAGTTTCATGTTTTTTCTAATTCATTATATGATTTAAAAAATTGAAAATTAAATTATCATCCTTATTATAATTAGTTCATTATATTTAATTAATTTATAAATTTATTTATCTTATCAAGTTATAATTTAAATTCCACATAATAATAACAATCTATTTTAGGGTCATATTTCTATAAAGGTGGACATATCCTATCCTTGAACCTATAACTTTATATATCATTTTGAGATAAAAAAGAAGAATAAAAAAATATTTATTTCTTTTGATTTTTTAATTATGAACGTTTAATTTTGTAACTAATTTTATTTTAATTAAAAAATTTGATTATATGTTAGTTTTTTTTTTAACTATGGGAATAGCAGCTTCCCAAGGGTATATCCATAATCCAATAGCCCATAAGCCAGACATACCAGTAACTTGTAAGTCAGATATACCAGTAATTTGTGACTCGGGAGAAGCCTAGACGTGAGTCTCTGGCCTACCTTTCGAATCTTGTCACAACAGACCAATGAGCAACCCTACAAGAATCAGAAACAGCTTCTTTGGCAGGACGTGGTACCACGGCTCACAGTATATGGACTCGCCGATAAATCTCTGCTCATTATAGCTGCTAGATACCAATAATAAACAAAGCAGAGAGCTGGTCAATATTCAGAAAACAAGCAAAGAAAACGAAGGAATAGTTGAAGAATGCTGGTCAGAGGAATAGTTTGAAGAAGTGATCCTTGAGCAGTGTCAAAATGAGCTCCAAGATACCAATAAAGCAGAGAGCTTTGCAGACTTTTGCTTGGCCTGGCAGATAGTTTTGAGTTTGCTTAAGGGAAAGTGCAGTAGTCATATAGGAAGCAAGTTTTGAGTTTGCTTAAGGGAAAGTGCAGTGTTTGATCATGACAAACAGCTGGAGGAAGCCATTGATTTTCTCACCGAAGTAATAGGGGGATAGTCTTGCACAGTAGTCATATAGGAAGCAAGTTTCTAGTTTGCTGAAGGGAAAGTGCAGTGTTTAATCATGACAAACAACTGGAGGAAGCCATTGATTTTCTCGCAGCAATAATGGGGGCCGATCTGAAACCCCCTTGAATCACAGCTTCATCTGAGAGGATAAATTCTACATATATTATCTCAAATAGCAGGGAGACAGCATTAACGTCACATTAACACATTGCTGAGGGTTAAAGCCATCCATATTTGGATAAAAATACTTATATATTATATACCCTGAGAACAATGTATTTTAAAATATATATACACACAAATTTATTGGAAAACATAATTAGTACATACTATATACTGAGAACAATATATTTAAAAATAACTCAAGTTGTTTTTTTATTCTGAAATTCCTTGTGTATTTGAGCAATTAGGGTTGCAAATACAAACACAACGAATTAAAGACATGCTTTGATTCTCTTTAAGAAGGTACATGTATGTTTTCAAACACGATTAATGCTGAGGTGATATACCTATTTATTTATTTTAAAATATTTTATAAAAAATGTTTAAAAATTTATAAACTCTTTTTGCACAATAATGAAAGTGTGATATATGCAATCCTTCTCGTCGTCGTTTAGGGTTTATAAAATTCCTCGTGTCCCTGCAAGCATAAATCCATGTGTGATGCCAATGTATTTCAAATATTGCATTCAAATTTCAACTTGTGATGCCAATGTGTTTCAAATACTGCAATCAAATTTCAACTTGTGATGCCAATGTGTTTCAAATATTGCATTCAAATTTCAACTTGTAATGCCAATGTGTTTCAAATATTGCATTCAAATTTCAACTTATTGTGCATTCCCCCAAGCTATTTGGTATCGATACATCTTTTAATTTAATTTATGGTTGTACAAAATTCAGTATTTTTACATTGATAGGTGTTATATCTTAGAATTTGAAGTGGGCTACCACATATGCTTTTCCTAGATTGCATGAGGATGACAGAAGTGTAGCTATCATGGATAACTAGTAGTTGATGCATGGATAACATGCATTTTGTGCAATTACCTATGGAGAGGAAGTACTAAGTGGATGTGCTAGTTGAACATTTTACAACTATAGGTGTTTATAAGTTAGAATTTGGGGTGAACTATCATCTATAATTTTCCTAGATTGAAGGAGGATGATATAAGTGTATTGTCCAGATTGATTTTACAGAGGTCGTTAAAAAATTGAAATAAAAAATTATTAAAAAAAACAAAATATATAAATCTCATTCGATGTTCATTAGTGCACAAGGCCACCCATCCAAGTGCCATTAAGTTTCGATCCCATACAAGCAAAAATTTGGAGGATCCACAATTAATTTAGTCCTCCATTCATCTTCGTTTAATCAATAGATCTGATGAATACGAATGTGGGAGTCCCATTGAAAAGGTAAACGTGCATTTCAAGGAGTCCCATTGAAAAGGTAAAGGTGCATTTCCAGCCAGTAGTCCCACACGACCGCACTCTTGCTAGACTGCATTCCCGTTGTCTAGAAGTCCCGCAGGGCAGCACTGTGATCACCGTTAAATATTTTTTGCAAGGAAATATATTGCTTCTTCTTAGAGTGTCCCCACAGGCCTGGCTATACTGCTTTTCCTCTGCAAATGACCCCAAGTCATAGTCAATACGATAGTGCCCTGGAAATGTTGTAATTAAATCATCATTGCATTGTTTTGTAGGTCAAATTGATTATTACTTGAATGAGTAGAAGATTTTACATTTTTGTGTCAAAGGGTGCATTCTACAACCTAATAGGGGGATGTGTAACTCCTTCCGTGCATATAATCGACTCAAATTAGAATAAAAAAAATTGAATATAGAGAAAAAATTGTCCTCTTAATAATCAAAACAGAATAAAAATAAAATAAATATCAAAACAGAATAAAAACTTGTCCGCTTAAATAATCAAATTAATTTTTAACTCAACCATCAGTATATATATATATATATATGCGGTTGTGTATATATATATATATATATATATATATATATACACAACCGCAACCGCATAGATATATATATATATATATATATATATATAACTACACAAATTAAATAAATTAAAACCATAAACATTGCATTACACACTTGATCTGAAGAACACGAAGAAGAACATCAACAAAAGTGCAGAGGTGTTAAATTCCCAACCATAAATGTGCAAGCCAGAGACCTAATATAAAGTTCTATGCATAACATAGGCTCAAATGAGGATATACATTGCCAAATTTGAAACACAAATCGTGCCAAATTCAAATTTGAACTACAACTTTGGTAACAATTGAATTTTTCTTTAATAATTTTTGTTTCAAAGCAATGCACAACTCGAATGGTTATGAGATAACCTATCGCATACTCTTCCTAGAGGAGTCTATATTGATAGTTTTTTATAACCTATATGGATCAGTTGTAAACTAGAACCTTTCAAGCGTCGGTTGTAAATTTAATAGACCGGTTGGTTGTTGAAATAAATTATGTTTTGGATCGATTCAAAATTTTTTAAAATAAATTGATTGTCCCGTGCAAAAAAAAAAATGGATTACAAAGTTATTTATATGTCATTGTTGCATTATTAAACTTTCCATTATGAAATTCCATACAAAACAATGCTATAGAAAGAATCAATGCTATAGAAAGAATCAACTTAGTCGATGCTTAGCCCTACCTAAAACTTTTAGCCTTAGTTTTGGGCCAAAATGCTTGATCACAGTGAAATTCCAACACTCCAAGAGCACGGGGGCTTCACTCAATAAACCACTATCATAAACCGTTCGTTCGTTGCATATGAAACAATACCCCTAATTTCACTAAATATTGGAAAATGCCTTCCAAAATAAAATTTTTTAACCCCCTCCAAATATGCCTTCCCAATTTAAAAAAAACCCTATTTTCACTAGATATTGTATGTATCAATTTTTTTCATTAACATTTTTTATACCCCTTTATATTTCTACCTAGTATATTGATATGATACCCCTCTTATGACCCCACATGCAATCTCCAATGCACCTTGCTTCTTTCGATGTATATTGTGGATGCACATTACTTCACCCACAATCCAATTACTCAACCACATATCATTATGATTTGCAACATCCAATGGTCTAATGAAGAGATACGAGATCACTTCTTGTATGTCACTAGAGCCAATGCACATAGTACAACATTTAGATTGCATGTTACAGTTCCCCAATCGCTGATTAAGCCTGTTGTGGGATAGGTATCTAAGCCCCCAGGGCCTGTAAGAAGCTCTAGGAGGCTGACTAAACCTACCAAGGCCTGTAATAGGCATGAGTGGTTGGGTATTCAAGCCCCCAAGGCCTATCGAGGGCCTATAACAGGCCCTGGAGGCTTAGAGCCTCCCAAGGCTATTGGTAACAACAGGCTGAGTACTATCGGTAACAATTGGCTCTCAATGACCACTGTCTCTTGACTATGATCGACTGGAAACCCACTTCACCATGAAACCCCTGGCCTCAAGCATGCCTCAAGACGCGATTTCCCTGCGTACTGGTAAGCATGAGCCTTGCCTCGACTCGATTTCTCATCCGACCATGATCTCTCCATCTCCATTTGGCAGATATTTGTCAGCCCGCCCATATAAAAAAGACACCAAAGTATTTTTGTATTTTTTACATTAAATAAAAAAAACCCTTTGCCCCTTAATATATAAGCAATACAATTTTTAGGTTTTCATGAATATTTAATACCCCAATATGAATGAACGTGGCATTATATTGCCTTCTAGTGAAGCCCCCGTGTCCAAGAGCCACCGTCCATGGCTCTTATAATAAAGACATGACAAATACTTCTGTTAGAGATGATTTCCAGAGAATTTCAAGAAACTTAAAAGCATCCATGGAAAACTAGACTGTCTAAAACAATTTGCTCAAAACATTAAAAAGAACACTTGATTTCGCATACTTGAAAAAAGGAAATAGAGACATTAAAATATAATTCATAGATATTTAAATGTATATCTACATTATCTTTCAACTAAAACTACATGATTGGATCTAGAAGACAGTACAAAAAAGGCAAGATTGCATCATCTTTCCCATTCACTTACAAGAAGAAAAAATTCCTAAATTCAAGCAATATGAGCCCATATCTTACTAAGCTATTGCTAGGTTGCTTCTTTGAAAACTTCCATCCTCTCGGACGCTCACTATTCTTTCTTACAACTATACGAGGAAGGGAAATCCACGGAGATTGCAATGGTATTACATTTATTTCCATCTGAATTTCTTGGGATAGCAAATAATACCCTCCATCAATGCTACAACGATGATTAAAATTATACTTAATTTACATTTATCATTATCTAATCATTTTTATTGATTGCACAGATGTAATCCTTCTTGAATTTAAATCCAGCATATCTTGCTATGGTAAATCACATTCTTAGTTTCTGCGTGGGGAAGATGTTTGTTACCATGATCCTAACTAGATTAATAATTAAAGTGTTTGAAGCTTGGAGCATATGAATAGCAGAAATAAACAAAATATATGCCCAGAATAAACACATAAAAATATGGAACAAATAATGCTGACCTTTTTCAGGGTCTTTCATATTCATTCAAAAATACAATCACAAGAATTGTTGCATACATGCTTCTATTAAAATCACATTCACAAGAATTCTTTTATACAGTTTTGTTCTTAGAAGAAAGGCTTTTGCAAACATTTACAACTATATATTCCTATGCAAACATCAAGACTACTATACATTTTTATAGGACATAATAACTTTACTATTACTATTAGTATATCGGAAATCTTTGAATGCGTGAAATTAAAGAAATTGGAAGATTTGTGTATACATTTGACACAAAAACATTTTTGGTTTTGGGGTTATGAGATGTTTGATTTCCTGTAATAAAAATAAACACAATTAATTTATGGCAAGCGTTGCATTGATTTCAGTGTAACTCTACAAGAGATATCGTTTCCCATGCCTCTATCTATATTTATAAAATTACGTCATTTGACCTTCTCACTCTATGCACCAATACTCATTGCATTGATTTATGCAAACTTATCTCAGTCATCAATCTATGTTGCATTGATTTTTATGTAACTCTAAGATGGCCTCTTCTCAATAGTCCTATTGCCCTCTTACTACATCCGCGAATACTTACTACACTGATTTTAACAAACATATCTATCATCAATCTCAGTTGCACTGATTTCAGTGTAACTCTGCAAGAGATGGTATCTCCTCTAAAGGATTGCATCCCTCTCCACCCACCAATACTCACCGCATAGATTTCAACAAACGTATATGAATCATCAATCTATGTTAAATTGATTTCAGTGTAAGTTGGTAAGAGATGGCCTCTCCGCTGCGGTCCTATGGCCCTTGCACTCCACCTAGCAATACTTGATGAATTAATATCAACAAGATTATCTTAGTCACCAAGACCCATTGCATTGAAATATGTGGAACTCTGTAAGAGATAGATAATTTGTAAGAACTTAGATAAGTTCGTTGATGGAGTGATATTTTTTAACATGCATTAATTTAAATCAGTGATATTTTTTATATTCTTACGATAAATCATTCATAATAGCATTAATTTAAGCATGCAGTTCTTAATCACCTTTACATGGTGCATGGATTTTACTGCTTCCTACTCACCCATGCCCTCCATGCCCGTGACTGGAACCATCATAGATCCATCTTAAAAATGGCTCTACCAAGCACTGAGAGGGATCAAATCTCTCGAGGTGCAAACCCTTTTTAGAGTACAAATACAGAGGAAGAGTTTTCACCTCGAGATATTTGATCCATCTTGGCTCTTGGTAGAGCCACTTTTAAAATGGATCTATGTTGGTATATGCTCAAGAGCCCAAGAAAATATGATTTTCTGAACATGCCAGTAAAACCAATCCATGTGATTGATCTTGAATGGAATTCTGCCATCGGTGGTAAGGGAGACATAATTGCGAATACGAGCTTACATATATTGGTTACTCAGTGTTACTTAGCATGTTGTGGTTTTGGAATCCAATCATTATGAGTACACCTATACCTTTATGAGTACACCTATACCTATATTAAAGGATAATTTCAAAATATTTTTTAAATTTTATATTCCAAATTTTATTAACCTTGCAATTATTATTATAATTAATATAATTATAATTGCTATGATTTACGATTTTTTTTTCTAAAATTTTTTAACATAAAAATAAAATTGTAAAGAAAATTAACTTCTTACCTTTTTAAGATTCCAAAAAATATTAATAACTATTATCATTAACATCATTTTAAATTAATCATATATTTAATTGAAAATACATATAAAAATTATGTTCTATTTCCTTTATCTAGTATGGAGAATATAGAAAATATCTACCATAATTTTATTACATCCCTCTCATCATTCATTAACAAGTTCTCTATTGAAGTCTCGGTTAAAAAGAGAGATAATAAAACCAACCCTTGTATGATCAAGAGTGTAAAGAAGCGAGAAAAGAAATTAAGCAAGCTATTGAACAATCACTAAAAGTGGACAATATAATCTAGTACTAATCCCTAATTAAAAGAAAAAAAGGCACTATCTAAGTAAAAGATAGGAAAATCTCTTATGCCTCTCCAGGATAGCTTCTAAGAAACTCTCAAGGAAATTTCTAATTCACAAAACAAAAGAAGATAATAAGATTGTTTTGAAGGACTGGAATTCCTACATTAAAAAATTTACAAATCCACAGATATCAAAGATAACATCAAAACCCTTCTTGCAATGAAAGAATTTTTCTCATTAGAATACATATATTTTGGGGTTAAGCACTTATCTAATGGAAAATCCAAAGACATTGAAAGCTTCCAAGAATAAATCTTAAAAATTGGAGTGAATTTCCTCATCCCGCACATCCACAAAATATTCAATCTAACAATTAAGCAAGATTTCCCCACACCTTGAACTCGGAGCCTCATTATCCCTATTTTCAAAAGTGGAGACTAAAAAATAACCCCTCTAATTATCATACCATTATGATTAGCCCTCTCTTAGCTAAGTTATATGGTATTATCTTATAAAAGAATATCAATGAATGGTTAGAAATGGAAGGTAAGCGAGATAAAGGCCAAGTTGGTTTTATAAGGCATCACTCAACCACAGACCACTTCGTTATGCTTAGGATCATTGTGGAGGATTTCCATAATAATAAGTCTGATATGTTTTGTTGCTTTGTGGACTTTAGAAAATATTTTGATACAATGCCTGGAAATAACCTATGGAATAGTTTAGAGGATCTTAAGTTTCTTCTTGAGTTGATAGCTACTACGATAAGGTCATTACCAAGTTTAAGAATAATGAGGGATGGTCGACAGATAAAAATTGTAATACTGGAGTTAAGCAAGGTTTCCCCCTCTCCCCTACTCTTTTCTGCATTTACATCAATAAACAAGAAGGTTGTTTAGAAGAAGAATGTTTCACTGGCACAATCTCAGTTGGGATAGTTATCATCCTACTGCTTTATGTTGATGATATTTTTCTTATGGAAAGGTGTCCCTTTAATCTTGAGAATCAATTAAGAATTCTTCAATATTTATTCTCTAATATGGGTATGATTGTTAACATCGATAAGACACAATTTATGATTATAAAGTCCAAAAAGGACACCTACGGTAACTTTATATATGGCAATAGAAAATTGGAGGAAGTGAATTCTTACAAATATCTCAAAATTGATATCCATCACAAGCTCATATGGAACTATAGCATCAAGAAAAGGATTAAAGGAGGGTGGAAATATTATTTTGGTCTTGAAAATAATTGTAAATCAACCAACTTGGTCATGTGGGATAAAAAGAAGTTCCTCTTTGAAACTCTTGTCATTCCCATTATATTATGTGGTTGTGAAGTATGGGGTTGCAACATTTCTAGAGAATCTTGGAGGAATAGTAATTGAGCAAATACATGATCGTTTAATAACTTATAATTGTTAAAGTTACAACATCATGATTCATTCTCCAGGTCAATCTTGTGTGTCAATATTGAGCCACATGTGTCGAGGTAGTGCCTTATAGGAGCATGAGTTGGACTCAAGAAACTTGGAGAAGAATCTTGAGTTGGACTCAAGAATGGTTAAGTTTCATGTGTTGATGCAAGTTCTTTTTATTCAAAATGATGATGTTGTACAATATTTCTAGTCAAGGCTAAGATCTTGTGTGTCAAGACAGATCCTCATGTGTTGAGGTGGTGCCTCATGTGTTGAGGTGATGCTTTGCATGTCGAAGCATGTATGGTGTGTGATGTACTACTAACCATGGCTGAGCTATTAAGTCTCCCCTGGGGACTGGCCACCCCTAGAGTGAATTACTTTAGCATATAACCACTTGGAACGATATTAGGACAATATGATCACATCATTGGAAAAATATCCTTAGTATATTTGATATGATAATTAAGTTGGGACATGTGAACCATACATATTAGACAAGAGATAAAGATAAGATGTGATAAGACATGAGAGAATTCGAATTGCACATAAAGAATTAATTAAGAGAGAATTTGAATTGTTAAAATTCAATGAAGACTTCATTAAATCAAAGGAGAACTCGAATTGATCACTACAGTGATGTTAACAAGAAAGAATCAGTTAAGAAAATTAACTAAGGGATAACAAAGAAGATCTAGTTAACTAAGTGTTATTGCATGATGACACTTATGTTAAACTAAAATATGGTACTTGAGTTGCGACTCTTGCATGATGACACTTAAGTTATCCACCTAGTTAAGTGGGAAAACTTTCAGTTAAGGGGCGAGTTCATCCTGAATTCAGTACAGTGAGTTAGAGCTATTCAATGAGAAGTGGGGCACACTTCTTCATGCAAGATTGATGCATCCAGATAGAGGGCAAGTTCATCCTAAATTCAGAAGATAAAAATAGAAGCCGATGCATGAGAAGAATATATAAATATGTTATAGAGGATTGATGAATTCATTATGAAGCGAATTCTCTTCTCTCTTGAATGCAATGCGCTTTTCTTTGTGCAGGATATTATTTTGAGTCTCTCTTCTTTATATTTCTCTTGCTCTATAATTGCACTGAGGGTGCTTGATGTAAAATACATTCTCTGCTATCTATCAATATACTAAGGAAGGTTTTGTTGGGGTGTTCTCCCTCAAGTCATAGAGGGTTTCCCTAGGGTAAATTCACGTGTTAAATGTGATTGCTTATGTGTATGATTTGTTCGGGTACACATGGTACTACCAAAGGACCAAACACCAAGAGCAACCATTTCACACAAACAGATCATAGATCAACACACCGATGTTTTGACGTGGTTTAAACTCTCTTGAGGGAAACACTCCACGGCCCAGGCCAAATAGCTTCTACAGGACAATTTATTATGCAAAGAAAGAAAGTTACAAATGAGCTTCTCATAATCGATCAACTAAACAATGACCCTCCATGCTCTTTAAATAGAGATCATGGACCAATCGGGTGTTAAGCCATAGATCAAGATTAGGTATGATCTAAGAGAAGTTGATCCGTCGGATCACTCTATGTCAGGAACATATTGTGACCGTCGGATTAAGTATTTACAAATGCATACTAATGCATACTAAAGAGACACACTATCCCTAACGGATATATTACACAAGTTGATCTTAACTAACTCCTAAGTGTCTAAATATCCTAACATCCCCCCTTAAGAACAACTTGGGATAGGATTGAAGGATTTACAAAAGTGACACTATTAAGAGAAGGAAGGAGGCATTAGAGCCTAACCCCCCTTAATGACAAGTTCCTGAACTCCTAACATAGATCGAAGTTTAGAAAACTTCGCTTCTGTAAGAGACTTGGTGAAGATGTCTGCAACTTGATCATCTGTAGGGCAAAGGAGCACTTCAAGAACATGATCATGAACAAGATTTATGATGAAGTGCATATGTAGCTCAATGTGTTTGCTGCGTTGATGTAGAACTAGATCTTTGGCAAGCTTGATGGCACTTTGATTGTCGCACCAAAGTGGAGTAGGCTGCTACTGCTCAAATCCAAACTATGAAAGGATCTGTCAAAGCCATAAAGCTTCCTGACTGGCATTAACTGCGGCTCGATATTCTGCTTCTGCTGAAGAAAGAGCAAGAGCTTGTTGTTTCTTACAAGCCCAAGTGATAGGTCCAGATCCCAGACTGAAAACATAACCTGCAGTAGACTTTCGATCATCAGGATCTCCGGGCCAATCTGAATCAGTGAAACCAACCAACAAAGGTTTCCCCCCTGTAATGTAATGAATCCCAAACTGAACTGTACCTCGAATATATCTAAGTATTCTTTTAGATGCTTTCTAGTGACTTTCATGAGGTGTCTGCATATAACGGGCAACACGACCAATGGCAAAGGAAAGGTCAGGACGGGAATGAGTCAAGTATAAGAGACTACCAACAAGCTGATGATACAAGGTGGCATCGACTTCAGGTGAAGCACAAGTGGCAGAAAGTTTGACTCCATACTGGAAGGGAGAAGGGGCTGGTGTACAATATTCCATGTGAAAGCGGCGAAAAAGGTCACAAGCATACTTAGACTGAGAAAGAAAGATTCCTTTTTTGGTTTGCAGGACTTGGAGACCAAGAAAATAATGCAAATGTCCTAAGTCTGACATTTCAAAATTTTGTTTAAGACTAGATTTCACATGGGTTATAAGCTTAGGGTCACTACCAGTAAGAATAAGGTCATCAACATATAGAACAAGTATGATGAGATGGTTTCCTACTTTCTTGGTATAGACATTGGGGTCAGAATGGCATCTAGAAAAACCAGTGTTAAGGAGAAAGTTATCCATTTTGGCATACCAAGCTCTAAGAGCTTGCTTAAGGCCATATAAGGATTTCTTAAGGCAGCAGACAAGGCTAGAGTTATTCTGAACATATCCAGGAGGTTGTTCCATGTAAATTTCCTCCTGTAAATCACCATGTAAGAAGGTAGACTTGACATCCATTTGATGGACTTCCCAATTGTGTAAGGTTGCAAGGGAAAGAACAAGGCGGATGGAGTTCATTTTTGCGACTGAAGCAAAGGTTTCATTGTAGTCAATCCCTTCAACTTGGGAAAAACCTTTGGCAACTAACCTTGCCTTAAGTCTTTCAACACTTCCATCTGATGCATACTTAGTTCTGTAGACCCATTCACATCTAACAAGTTTTCTTCCTTTTGGAAGAGGTACAAGATCCCAAGTATCGTTCGCCATTAAGGAACGATATTCTTCATCCATGGCTGCATCCCAATTTGGATTCACTGAAGCTTCTGAAAAAGTTTCTGGATCATGATTCTTGGAAACTTGATCCAAAAGAGAAGAGGCTCACTGAAAATGAGAATGTGTTTGACGTTGATCTCTAGGATCATCGGCAAGATCACCAGTTGCTTCACATGTTGAACAGACCCATCGAGGAAGCACTTGTGTTGGTGCAACTGGAGGAGCATGAGCAGGCGGAGGTGGATTTTCATCCTCACTGTCATCATCAGAAACTGGAGTTGGAAACCTGTCAAGGAAGTTGGAAGAAGAAGAAGAAGGCACAAACGCCGAATTAGGCTCGCAGGCCAAAGATGGCACAACCGCTGAGTTAGGGTCGCAGGCCAAGAGATTTTCATCAAATTTAACATCTCTTCTAATGATTATATCATGAGATTGTGGTTGAAGAAGTCTATAACCTTTTACATCTTCAGAATATCCAACAACTATGCACTTTTCACTTCTAGGCTGCAATGCTTTCTATTTTTCATCCGGAATGTGAGCCCATGCTTCACTACCAAACACATGGAAATGACTTACATCAGGTTTAGTTTTACTCCATTATTCTTCCGGTGTTATACCTTGTAATGCTTTAGTGGGGGTAAGATTAACTATGTAATTTGCACAATTTATGGGTTCAGCCCAAAATTGAAGACTTAGTCCCTTAGATTGGATCATATAATTAGCCATTTCTTTTAAGGTGCGGTTCTTCCGCTCAAATACACCATTTTGTTGTGGTGTATATGGAACAGTGTGCTGTTGTTGGATGCCTTGTTCAGTGCAGAAAGTAGTGAACTTTTTGTTAACATATTCTCCTCCATTGTTAGATCTTAACTTAATAATTTGATGACCAAATTGTTTTTCAACAAGGGCCTTGTAGGCCAAGAACATGTTAAATACTTCACTCTTAAGTTTGAGGAAATAAACCCAAGTGCATCTAGTGTAATCATCAATGAAAGTTAAGAAATATTTGAAACCAAAAAAGGAAGCAGATGGAAGAGGACCACACAAGTTGCTATGCACAAGATCCAAGGGAACCGAGGCGTGCCAAGAGGCACGTTTGTCAAAATTGTCCCGATAATGTTTTTCGAGTACACAACCGGAACAAACACTATCCCTGCAAGATACCATCGGAAGACCTGTCACCATATTGTCTTTACATAGTTGTTGCAATGAGCAGTAATTTAAGTGACCAAATCGCTCATGCCAAAGTTTTCTCAAGTTATCACTGTGAGCAACAAAAACTGAAGGGAAAGGTGATGACCCAAAGTTGTGAAACTTGTACAACCTGGTAATATCATCAACAATTTCGGTAGCAAGAACCTGTTGAGGATCTTTAAAATCCTTGATTACAACTTGGTGAGGTGTAAAGGTCACAGTTTTACCTTCACCGGAATGAGTGATCTGATAGACTGATAACAAATTGCAGGAAATTCTTGGAACACATAGTACATCACTAAAATGACCATTATCTACTGGAAGTGTTCCAGCTCCTACAACACTTAGAGATCTGTCATCACCAGCAAATATTTGTTTGGTGTTACATTCATGCATAGTAGAAAAGATGGCTTGTTCCTTAGCCATATGATAAAATGCTCCAGAATCAATGATCCATTCATTTGAAGTAGAATAAGAAGATGCATTATAAGAATAACCAGAAGCACAAAGTGCATGTCCATGAGAGACAGATTCTGAAGGCGAATCTAGGCTGATGTGGTGCTTCTTCATTGCTGCTTCCAAGGCTGTCATCTTCTTGAAACACTTAGATTCATCATGATTATCTTTCCCACAATAGTTGCAATAACGCTTAGTCTTCTTGCCTTTTGGCTTGGATCCTTTGTCATTTTTTAAAGAAGGAGCTGACTGAGAGAGTTTTGGACACTTGTTTGACTTATTATTGAAAAAATTTTGTTTCTTGGGAGGCTTGGACTTTTCTTTCTGTTGGGACAATAAGGCTTTCCCAGATGTATCTGCATTGTTGATTATTCCAAGATGAATGAGTTTATCTTGCTCTCTAATCAAGGAATCACAAAAGGATTCAAGACTAGGCTCTTGATAGCTAGCTGCATTCAAAGATTTTTTCATGGAGTAAAATGTAGATACAAAAACAGAATATGCAGGTCCAAGTTTGGAAAGAATATGATAAATGCATTGTTTGTCTTCCATCTTAATCTTACATTCTGCACATAAGAGTTTAAGATTTTTGTACTTAGATAAATAATCTTGAATGCATGAAAAGTCACTTGGATTTAAAGAAATCAACTCATTTTCGAGTTGGTGACCTCAAATTTCATTGTGTTTACCAAACACAGATTCCAACTTGTCCCAAGCAACATCAGGTTCATCAATTCCAGATATGTGGAATCACAAATCAGTAGAGATTGACATCCCAATCAATCCACGAGCTTCATCACATCTATTTTTCCATTTTATTTTCTTATCATCATCAGTGGGTTCTATTTCTTTCCCTGAGGTAATTCTGAAAAGTCCCCTACTTCGTAGAACATCCTCCATACGAGATTTCCATGAGAAATAGTTGGAACTGTTAAGTAGAATATCACAAGGGGCGGCCATATTTATAAATTAATGGTTATAAAAGCAGAAACCAATAGTCTGGATGTGAAGAGCTCAAAAAAATAGGCAGTTTAAAAAAAAATGGCACTGAAAACTGACTCTGTATGATGAAGTTATGCTTGAAGAAACTATTGAAGATGTCCCCAATAGTGACATGGCAGCTAGAGAATGTCTAGCGAAAAAAAAAAAAACCCCTCTTCCCAAGATGAACCTTTTGACAATCACTTTACAAGAAAGTTGTTTTAAGTGAACCACTTTTGTAAAATAAGTGATTTCACTTTTACAATGATATTACTTTTAAATAGTGCAACAATAAAAAAAGAACTTAAGTGACTCACTTGTATTTTTATGTTTTATTATTTAAGTGAGATGCACTTTTACAATAAAGTAAATTGAAAATAGAAATTGCATGCACTTTTTCTTTTAAAAGTAACTTCCTAAGACTTGAACTCAAGACCTAATAAGGAATAAAGCAACTTTGAACCAAGTGAGCTAGATTAAAAGGTATGTAAAATATGGGAATGAGGAAGGGTTTTTTTGTTTTTTTTAACTCTTATTGCTCGGTTTGCGTGCTTGCCATTTTTCCTACAAAACACACCACAAAATGAAACAAAAAAAAAATTTCCACACTTGTGGAGTTAGATCTTGTTAGCTTGCCCGGAAGGTCTACGTTTTCTCTCTGTTTCTGATTTGCCGAGATCGCGCAAGGTGCACGGCAAAGAGCATACGCAACCGAGAAAAACCCTTTCCCTTTCTGTTTCTAATTTGCCGAGATCGCTCAAGGTGCACGGCAAAGAGCATACGCAGACAGGAAAGTAACAATCCAAACCCAAAAAAAAAATCTAACAATAAAAATGATAAAATATGAGATTTTTTTATTTTAAAAACAAAAAATAAAAAAATGCGTCACTGTAACATTATACCTTCAGATTTGATGAAATACGCGTTTCTGGAGCAACCGGGAACCATTTTCGATCAAACGAAAACCATTTCCCAATGGAAATGACGCTCCGGACGCAATGGAACACCTCCCATAGCCCAAAAATGCACAGAAATACCAGAACCAGAAACCCTTTCGAGTTTCGGAAACAACAGTTCAAGATCTATATCATAACCGGAAGCGGCTCTTCATAAAAGCTCTGATACCATGTTCGGGTACACAGGGTACTACCAAAGGACTGAACACCAAGAGAAACCAATTCACACAAACAGATCACGGATCAACACACCGATGTTTTGACATGGTTTAAACCCTCTTGAGGGAAACACTCCACAGCCCCGACCAAATAGCTTCTATGGGACAATTTATTATGCAAAGAAAGAAAGTTACAAATGAGCTTCTCATAATCTATCAACTAAACAATGACCCTCCATGCTCTTTAAATAGAGATCATGGACCAATTGGGTGTTAAGCCACGGATCAGGGTTAGGTATGATCTAAGAGAAGTTGAGTCGTCGGATCACTCTATGTAGGGAACATATCGTGACCGTCGGATTAAGAATTTACAAATGCATACTAATGCATACTAAAGAAACACATTATCCCTAACGGATATATTACACAAGTTGATCTTAACTAACTTCTAAGTGTCTAAATATCCTAACATGATTGTTATTTGATTTCAAGTATTATTGCAGCTCTGATTTAAAGATTAAAAATTAGCATGGTATCATAGCTTGGGGCATGAAAGATCTAAGTTCAGCAATCAAGATTGATCCTAAGTAGATCATGAGTGTGCGCAGTACTTGAACAACAATGGCCTCAATATCAGTGAGATCCGAAGACCGTCTTGAAGGGACTTCAAACTTCAATACTTGGAAGGAAAGGATCCTAAATATCCTGGAAGAGAATGATTTATATGGATATGTATCCATTGTTATTAAAGAGCCTACTTCTAATGCAGGGTGCATTACCTTCAAGAAGAATCAAGAAAAATCAAAGAGAATCATTTATGATTCTATGGAAGACAGCTTGATTCCCGTGATTACTCCATTGAAAGCCGCAAAAAAATGCTTTGACACTTTGACAAATCTTTATGAGAAGAAGGTGCCTAGTCAAAAGAGAGCATTGAAGAATGAGGTTCGAAATATGAAGATGGAAAAGGACAAAGATGTTGCTTCCTTCTTCATAAATATCTCTCAAGTAAGCGATCAACTCATGATCATTGGTGTGACGGTCGAAGATGATGATATCATACAGACCGTTGTCGATGGTCTACCATATTCATGGGAGACATTCTTGGCTGCAATAAATGGTCAAGAAGTGAAACCTAACATTGAGATACTGTGGCATGATTTCCTACAAGAAGAAGGGCGAATCCAAATCAAGTATACTGCCTCCAAATAAGAGAACCTCACTCTTGCATCCCAAATGAAAAGATGTAAGAAATCTCACAAGAAATTCTCTCATTAAAAGGAGAATGATTTCAAGAACTTTGATAACTCTAAATTTAAATGTTTCAATTGCAATAATAAAGGTCATTATGCAAGAAAATGTCGTGCAAAGATAAGAGGAAAGTTCAAGGGTAGGTTTCATGCTTCTACTGCTATAGAAGATGAACCTACTAGAAAGAATTCATTTGATGATCAAGAGATGAGGAAGGAGTACTATCTTGTCTCGGCCCTTTCTGGATCCATTACCACTAGTACTAAGACATGGATGGTATACAGTGGCACATCCAAGCACATGACTGAATATAGGAGCACTATCACATATCTGAACGAAAAAAAAATTCCTGTAAGGTGGAGCTTGGAGATAATACCACCTACTCGATCCAATGTATTGGATCCACTTCTTTTCAGTTGGAATCAGGAAATGTACTACATGTGGATGAAATTATATTTTTGCTTGAATTGAAGAAGAACATTTTGTTTGTTTTGGTTCTAGAAGATAAAGGATTCAAAGTTATCTTAATGGACAACAAAGCACCCATGTGGCCTAAGCATGAATACTTGAACTCTGCATCAATGATTGGAGTTAGAGAGAGAGGCCTCTACAAAGTTCCTGGAAAACTCATTCAAGACATGATCAATGACAAAGTCAATCTGTATGAGCTGTGGCATAGAAGGCTTGGTCATCTCCATTTAAAAGCACTTCCTGGATTGTAGAAAATGATAAAAGGAATAAAAAGACAGGTGACTGTACCCTACAAACCCCATCAAAATTGGGTTGCTGAAAGAAAGAACATAAAAATATGTGAGGCTACAAAATCCATGATGTGTGATCAGGATCTGCTTACATCCTTATGGCAGAAACCTCCAGCACTGCTGTTTATATTCGAAACAGAATCCCTCATGTTATTTTGAGAGAAAATACTCCTGAAGAAGTTTTCACTGGTGAAAAACTAGATGTTGGACACTTGATGATTTTCGGTTGTTTGGTTTACATTCATGTACCAAAAGAGAAGAGGATAAAGATGGAGCCATCTAGAAAGAAAGAAATATTTGTTGGATATATTGAATCCTCCAAACCTTACAGAATCTATGTTCCAAGACAAAGAAACATTGAAGTTAGTAGAGATGTAACATTTCATGAAGAGGATTCCTTCAAGCACTCCAAAGAACTTTAATGTGATTCATATATGGAGGAGCATGATACCCCTATGATGGAGGATCCAGTTTCTAATTCTCCCATTTTAGATGCTGAGAGGGAGAATCTAGAATAGTTCGTAGATCCGCTGGATCCTAAAGAACTAGAAGATCTGATAGAAAGATCACTTGATGAACCTCCTGCTAAGAGGAGACTTACATGGTGTCAAGACATTTTGCAAGAGGCACAAAATCATGGACCACCTCTAGGCTCATCCAGAGAGTGAAAGAGACTTGAAATATTTTCAGGATATGTAGCACAGTTGAGTCACATCAGTGATTCGAAACCCTATACCTATGAAGAAGCTACTAAGCATAAAGTATGGAAATATGCCATGATGGAAGAATACAAATCCATCATGCATAATGATGTGTGGGAAGTGGTTCCTATACCAGAAGGGAAGTCTGTAGTAACTTCCAAGTGGCTTTATAAAATCAAGCATGCAACTGATGGAAGTATTGTAAAGAGTAAAGCAATATTTGTGGCCCGAGGTTTATCACAGAAAGAAGGGATAGACTATGATGACACATTTTCTCATGTTTCCAGGTACACTACTATCCGAACCATAATTTCCCTTGCTTCATTTTTGGGTTGGAAACTTCAACAGATGGATGTGAAGAATAGTACCTTCCTCAATGGTGAGGTTGAGGAAGAGGTTTACATACAACAACCTGGGGGGTTTGTAGTCCATGGGAAGGATTCCCATGTATGCAAACTTAAGAAAACCTTGTATGGAATTAATCAAGCCCCAAGGGCTTGGTATTCGAGGATTGACATCTATCTTATGAGCTTCGGATTCTCCAAAAGAAAATCTGACCCCAACCTGTACTTCAAGGTTGTGAAGAACCAACCATTGATCTTGGTTCTCTATGTTGATGAATTTTTCCTTAGTGGAGAGGAACAACAAATAGCTCGGTGCAAGAGGGAGCTCACTTCTGAGTTCGAAATCAAAGAATTAGGTCTTATGCACTATTTGTTAATGTTTTATCTTTAATTTATAGCTGCAATAATACTTGAAATCAAATAACAATCATACACATAAGCAATAAAATTCGACACATGAATTTACCTTGGGGAAACCCTCTATGACTTGAGGGAGAAAACCCTAGAAAAACCTTCCTTAGTATATTGATACATCAAGCACCCCTGGTGCAATTACAAAGCAAGAGAAAGATAAATAAGAGAGACTCAAAATAATATCCCACACAAAGAAAAGTGCATTTCCTTTGAGAGAGAAGAGAATTCGCTTCACATTGAATTCATCAATCCTGTATAACATATTTATATATTATTTTCATGCATCGACTTCTATTTTTATCTTCTGACTTCAGGATGAACTCGCCCTCCATCTGGATGCATCAATCTTGCATGAAGAAGTGTGCCCCACTTTTCATGCAATATCTTTAACTGACTCTACTAAATTTAGGATGAATTCTCCCCTTAATTAAAAGCTTTCCCACTTACGGTTACGTGGATAACTTAAGTGTCGTCATGCAAGTGTCACAACTCAAGTGTCTTCTTTTATTTTAACATAAGTGTCATCATGAAATAACACTTAGTTAACTAGATCTTCTTTGTTATTACTTAGTTAACTCTCTTAACTGACTCTTTCTTGTTAACATCACTGTAGTGATCAATTCGAGTTCTCCTTTGATTTACTAAATTCTTCATTGAAGTTTAACAATTCGAATTCTCTCTTAATTAATTCTTAATGTGCAATTCAAATTCTCTCATATCTTATCACATATTATATTTATCTCTTTTCTAATATGCATGGTTCACATTTCCCAGCTTAATTATCATATCAAATATACTAAGGATATTTTCCCAATGATGTGATCATATTATCCTACTATCGTTCCAAGTGGTTATATGCTAAAGCAATTCACTCTAGGGGTGGCCAGTACCTAGGGAAGACTTAATAGCTCAACCATGGTTAGTAGTACATCACACACCATACATGCTTCGACAGGCAAAGCATCACCTCAACACATGAGGATCTATCTTGACACACAATACCTTAGCCTTAACTAGCAAGACTATACAACATCATCACTTTGACATACAAAGGAATTGCCTCAACACATGAAGCTTAACCATTCTTGAGTCCAACTCAAGATTCTTCTCCAAGTTTCCCGAGTCCAACTCAAGCACCTATAAGGAACTACTTCGATACACGAGGCTCAATATTGACACACAAGATTGACCTGGAGAATGACTCATGATGATGTAACTTTAACACTCCCTCAATGAGGGAGGCATTTTCTACCACACCAAGCTTGTCTCAGAAGTACCTATACTTCGTCATGGACAGAGGAATAGTCAACATATATGCAATATTCTCACTAGTAGCAATGTAGTGAAGTCTTATGGCGCCTCTATGGACCATGTCTCTAATGTAGCGATATTTCATCTCAATGTGTTTCGATTTGTCATGAAACACAGGGTTTTCTGAGAGCTTTATACTACTCTGATTGTCAGAGCAAATGACAATAGTCTGAAGCTTCTCACCAAACAATCCAGCAAGTAGCTTCCTAGGCCACACATCTTCTCAGCAAGTGGTACTAGATGCAATATACTTTGCTTCTGTAGTACTATGGGATATGGAGCCCTACTTTCTACTAGACCAAGAGATCATAGTTGATCCCAAGATAAAACAAAATATGAATGTACTCTTTCGGTCCACAATACTACCACCCCAGTCGGAGTCAGCATATCCAAGTAGCATCACTCTACCACTGGAAGCATATCTGAGTCCATAAGAAATAGTACCTCTAAGGTATCTAAGCACATGATTAGCAGCAACCCAATGTCTATGTCTTGGCTCAGACATGAACTAACTCAAGATACTCACTGCATAACATATGTTTGGTCTACTGCGTATTAAATACATCAAGGAACCAATGAACTGTCTGTACATGGTAGGATCCACTAGATCTGATCCAGAATATGACTCATGTAGCTTCTTTATATTAGACATCATAGGAGTAGACATGAAATTACAATCCATCATAAAAAATATCCACAACACATCAACTATGTATTTTCCTTGTGAAATAAATATTTCATCTTTCCTTTGTCCAACCTCTAGACCAAGAAAACAGTGCATAAGACCTAAGTATTTCATTTTGAACTCATAAGTGAGCTCCCTCTTGCACCAAGCTATCTGTTGCTCCTCTCCAGTAAGGAACAAGTCATCAACATAGATAACCAAGATCAAAGGATGGTTCTTCACAACCTTGAAGTACAGGTTTTGGTCATCTTCACTTTTGGAGAATCCCAAGCTTAGAAGATAGTTGTCAATCCTAGAATACCAAGCCCTCGAGGCGTGATTAATCCCATACAAGGATTTCTTAAGTTTTCATACATGGGACTCCTTCCCATGAACTACAAACCCCTCAGGTTGGTGTATGTAAACCTCTTCCTCAACCTCACCATTGATAAAGGAAGTATTCACATTCAATTGGTGAAGTTTCCAACCCAAAACCGAAGCAATGGAAATTATGGTTTAGATAGTAGTGTACCTTGCTACAAGAGAAAAAGTCCCATCATAATCTATCCCTTCTTTCTGTGAGAAATCATGGGCCAAAAATCTTGCTTTATACTTTTCAATACTTCCATCAAATGCAAGCTTGATTTTTGCACTGAGTCTCGGTGCTCTACAACCCAGTATGGGGGAGATGTTGTAACGTTTGTGGTGTAACAAAACAAAATAATTTAAAAAAATCATGTCGGCTCATAAAATAAAAATTATGGAAAGTATTTAAAAAAAATCCATGTTGGCTCATAAAATAAAATATTATGAAAAGTAATTAAAAAATAGATGTTCGTTTATAAAATAAAAACTTAAAACTTAAACCCAGATCTATCAATCAAGAGAGATCAAATTTCTTGAGTTTATTTTTTTTTTTAAAATACACCTCAAGAAATTGGATCCCTCTTGATGCTTGATAGATACGGGTTTAAGATGGATCTATGCTGGTATAAAGCCACTTGGAAATTACTATTGAATTCCCATAAATTTTAGGAACCACTTCCCATACATCATTATGCATGATGGATTTGTATTCTTCCACCATGGCATCTTTCCATACTTTCTACTATTGAAATTTGGCTGTCATTGATGTCAACTAGTGTCAAAGAGGATGTCAATTGATTCAGTTTGATTCATTGATGTCAAGTGGATTCAGTATTCACATGCCAACTTGAATCAATATAGAAAATCCACTTTGAATAAGTATACGCGCAAGCAAGATGGTGAAGTATATGGATTTCAATCTGAATAAGTATATCTAGAAGTTGCATCCAATCTAAAGAAGTGTGTCCAGGGGTACATCATGTATATCCATTTTGAAGAAGTACATAAGGAACATGTACTTGAGCAGGTCAAAAGTCCATCCGGTCATAGTCCTTCAAGATACAAGCTAAAGTGTTGATTGGATAGAAGTTTGAAGAGTGCACAAGCGAGCCAAAGAATACATGGTACAAAGTCTAGTGTGCGCAAGCTAGTCAAGAGAATATTCTAGAGTGCGCAAGCAAGTCAAGAAGGAGTGTGCAAGCAGCATGGAACAAGAAATGGTTGAACAATTATGAAAAAACTGAAAGCACACAAGTCTCACCATTCAGAAGAAGCTTTCAGTTGTTGAAGCGTGCACAAGTTCCAAGAAGGATGTAGAAGTTGAAGTCAATATATGTGCAAATTCCACAACTAGTGACACAATAAGTGTGAAAGACCCACAAGTGATGGTATCGCAGGAGTCAAAGTCGACCCACTAAGTCGAAGATCATGTATGCATAATTTCATGGTACATCAAGGGAGCAAGACCACACCGCAGGGGTTTAAGTCCCACCATGTCAAGTACCATGTATGCATAGAACCCACAAAGAAAGGACACATCAACAACGCAGAACATGCCAAGTGGAAAAAGGACAATCCATGAAGCAAGGAAGAAGGAAAGCCACAACCAACTTGTGGACATATAATCCATGCAAGACATGTATAAATAAGGAAGAAAGTTGGAGATTTCAAGTAAGATTGATGGCAAGGATGAAGATATTGTAAGTGGAAGATACAGATTTATATTCGGGGCATCAAGGGCTCGAGGTATATAATACTATGATCTAGCAGAGAACCGAGTGCGCACAAGCAAATGAATGTTATAGATTATGGTGCACATAATGATGTTGTAGATCTGTGATGATTGTGCAAAGATAGAAATGAAGAATGAAAAGGATGAGCAAGCGCGTGAGGAACGAATGACCATGTTGCAGATAGCATGTAGATAGTCATAGATTTTCTAAGTTAGAATCGTAGAGATAGACATGAAGGATATCAGAACATGCGTGAAGTGAAGAAGTCTAACTGATGTATGAGGATTGAGTTGAAGTGTGCTAAGTAAAGAGGTCCATTAGATGCATAGAGACCTAGTTGCGGTAGAATCAAGTATGTGCATCATGATGAGGATGATCAAAGGAAAGTGGGTTAAACCAAAAGGACAAATCATATGATGCACAACATGTCGCATATTTTCTAAAAGACTATGGCACTTAAACCGAATGGACACATATTAGAAAGTGTGCAATTCCATCTGATACATGTGTGCGATACTAGAACAACAATTTATCAGCTGATGCGCAGTATCAATTGGTGAGTGTAGTTGCGCAATAGCAGAATGACACAGTAAATCAGTGGCACAAACTGCAGCAGATGAAGTAGCACACAATATCAAGTGCGACATCATTTGAAGTGAAGTGTTGAGTGTAATGAGAATTCAAGTGATGTATACAGGGTAGTGACAACAATACGACTACATACAGAAGGTGCACACAACAGAACAAACATAAGAATATCATAAGTGTGTACGTGTTAGAAGTTTAGCAAGAAAATATCATATTGTGTATATATGGATAGTAGGATGGGGCAAGGAACAAGGGGTCGTAGCCTCCTTCCAGCAGGTGTTGAAGAATGCAGGGAGTCGGTGCTTCCTTCAACTTGGTGCCTGTAAAACTAGGGGGTCAGTGACTCCTTCCAGTTGGTGCTGGTAAACACAAGAATTTGGTGCTTCCTCAAATGTAATCTTTTTCATCATAAAAGAGCATTCTGTGGTTTTCTCCCATTTGGGTTTCCACATCAAAATTTTGTGTGTTCTGTGTTCTTTGTCTTGGTGCATATGTGGATGAATGTTTTATTTATGTTGGATGCATAATTGAAGATTAATATTAAGTTCAAACTAATCTGCTAAAGAATTTAAAACTGCTCATAACCGCGCTAATACTAATTCAAACCCCCTCTTAGTATTAAATAGATCCAACAATTGGTATCAGCGCAGGTGTCTTCAGTAACAACTTAACATCTAGAAGATAGATCCCTGTGCAGAATTGAACTACTCCTTGCCTCAGAAAAATCAATAAACATGGATTCAAAATATGAACAGATGGTTGAAGTAGAATTCAAAGGAGAACTGATCATTTCTCTGGACGAATTGAAGAAGTAAAGAAAGAAAAGCAAGCTCCTGCAGGAATCACTTCTGATATTGGAGGCAGATACCACCAAGAAATTGAAATTGAGAGAAGACAACTATGAAAGATTGGAAGTCGAAATTGTCTATCTTAGATATGAAATACAAAAGGTAAGCTCTCAGTTAGAAAATGAACAAAAATGTAGAAACAACATTGATGAAGAACCACATTTTGTTAAGAGCTACGCAGGCACGCTCAAGAATCCATTATCAAGGATGAATCATGAGTATAAAGAAGAGCACAGGAAGCCAAGTCATACAGAAACCGAGGCTGCAAAATTCCAGAGAGCCTATCCTATCAAGTATCAAAATATTTTTCTGGGAAATTTTTATTATTGTCACAATTTTGGTCATAAAGAAATAAATTGCATAGATCGTGCAATAAAGTACACTAGGAGGAATGGTTTGTGCAATCATGTGAATTCCAAACAGAACAACCTTAAGAAAACGGTTGAGATCTCAAAAGAATATTCCAATCCCTTCAACATTTTGAGTATAGATAATGAGTGCGTTAAATGTCACAATCATGGTCATGATAGTCAGAACTATGAAAATATGTTCCAACCTGTGAGGTCCATTAAATTAGTTGAAGATCAAGAGGATCAATTCTATCAGGAAGCTTGCAGTCTAGCTCTACATGCACAAAGTAAAAGGGGGTAATGGTATATAGACAACAGCTTCTCTAAGCATATGACAGGAGACAAAAACACTTTTCTAAAGTATAGAGAAGATAAGGGAGGCAGTGTCTACTATGGGGATAATGGCTCAGTCAAAATATTAGGTAAAGGGTTAACAAGTTTAGGAAACAAAAGAACCAAGGCGTAAAATGTATTACTGGTAGAAAATATGAAACACAATCTTCTGAGTGTCATTCAGATGTGCAATCAAGGACACACACTTACTTTTGACTAAAAAAGATGTAAAATCAGAAACAGAGATACAAGTAGAGTAGTAGCAACAACATCCATAACTCCTAACAATGTATACATTTTGGATAAGGAAAAGGAAGAGAAATTTTACATGGGATAGACCACTGAAATTTGGCTATGTCATAGAATATTGGGACACATCAATTTTTACAATCTAGTCATAATTAGTAGAAAACAAGATATGAGGGACATTCCAAGAATCACCAATCCATCAAATTCATTCTGCAAGCACTGTGTACATGGGAAACAAGCAAGGATTACATTCAAGACAAAAGAGTACACTACTTATAAACCTTTGGAAAATTTTCATTCATATCTTTGTGATCCAATGAGAACCAAGGGGATGAATGGTGAATACTACTTTCTTCTTTTCATTGATGATTACACCAGAATGAAGTGGGTGTTCTTTCTTAAAGAAAAATCAGAAAATTTTGAATGTTTCAAAACATTTAAAGAGGTGGTTGAAAATGAAACTGATTTAAGAATAAAGTGTTTGATATCTGAAAAATGGAGGAGAATATACTTCGAACAAGTTCGATAACTACTGTGGTGGACATGCAATTAGAAGACAGTTTTCAACAACTAGAACTCCACAACAAAATGGGGTGGTAGAAAGAAAAAACAAAATGGTACAAGAAATGGACATAACAATATTGAATGAATCAAAGATGTCATATATGTTTTGGACACGTGCCATTCATACAGCTATCCACTTTCTCAACAGATGTCAGATGAGGACAAACAGTTGTTCTACACCATATGAACTTTAGAAAGGAATACCAGCTACAGTTAAGCATTTCAGGATATTCAAAAGCAAATGCTACATCGAAAGAAATGATGAGAATCTTGGAATATTTGATTCTAGATTTGATGAAGGAATTTTCCTTGGTTATCCCACCAAAATAAAAGCTTACAAGTGCTATAGTCTACGATGCAGAAAGATATTTGAAAGTCCATACGTGAAAGTTGATGAAGTACTGACTCATAGAAGAATAGAAGAAGATGATGATCTTCCCATGCTAGAAAAGTATTATGAGGAACTACTGGAAAATCAAGAAGCAGAAGTTCCACAAGAGGTAAGATATCAGCGCGGACTAGAAGATAGAAGATGGGACACAAAGGCTCCTTCCAGTTATGCCCAAAAGAATCATTCAAAAGACGTGATTATTGGAGATAAAAATGATGGAGTAAGAACCAGAAGAAGCCTAATATATTCAACTGAGGAAGTTCATTTTTCCTTGTTATCTCAAATAGAACCAAAAGGATTTGAAGAGGGAAGAGCATATGAAAGTTGGATGGAGGCCATGAATGAAGAGTTAAATCAAATTGTAAAGAATGAAACCTGGGAACTCATTCCAACACCCAAAAATAAGAATGTTACAGATACAAAATGGGTATTTAGAAACAAACTAAATGAAGAAGGACATGTTGTCAGAAATAAGGTAAGACTAGTGTGCAAAGGTTATGCGCAGATTCAAAGAATAGACTTTGAAGAAACTCTTGCTCTTGTTGTGCAAATGGAGGAAATCAGACTATTCTTGGCTTATGCTTGTGCAAAAAATGTCAAAGTGTATCAAATGGATGTGAAATCAACATTTCTAAATGGATATCTTGAAGAAGAAGTGTACATTGAACAACCAGATGGGTTTTCACTATCAGGAAACAAATATTATGTTTGCAAACTAAAGAAATCTTTATATGGACTTAAACAGGCTCTAAGGGCCTGGTATTCAAGATTGGAAAAATATATGCAATAACAAGGTTTCAGAAGGGGTAGTGTAGACAACAATATTTATATCAAATTTGAGAATGAAAAATGATAGTTGTTGAAGTATATGTGGATGACATTATTTTTGGAAGCAATGATGACAGAATGAGTAAGCAATTTACTGAAGATATGCATAAGGAATTTGAAATTTCAATGCTTGGATAACTATTCTTTTTTCTTGGATTGCAGATATCTCAATTGGGTATTGGCATTTCCATATCCCAATCTAAGTACGTGAAGGAGATGCTGAATAAATTCAACATGGAAGATTGCAATTCAGTTTCTACACCCATGGTCACTAGGTGCAATTCGAGTAAAGAGGATGAAGCTGAAGAAGTTGATAAGAGGCTTTACAGATCTATGATTAGCATCATATTTTATGTAACTGCGTCAAGACTAGATACCATGCAAGTTGTCGTAATTGTCACAAGGTTTTAGGAAGCACCTAAGGACTCACATTCAAGCGGTCAAGAGAATTTTCAGGGATTTTGTCACGTCCACTTCCATCAATCCGGTGCAAGGGAGGGAAACATGACTAACATACCGGGCTTATTTGACAATCTCAACCCCATACATTACTCATAAATTCATAACAATTAAAATCTTATGTGTGCATACTCCTACTCAATATAAACACAGTGGAAATAAACATATTTTCAAGCACACAAACAATCATGCATCATCATATCTAACACGGGCATATGATGGTTCATTATGTAGAGAATTCAATCTCGTACTCATGCTATGCATAGACTTCATGTCGATTTCATTAAGACAATCATTTCATTTCATTAACTTGGGCAATTATCATTCAGAATTAACACACTGCAAACACATAATGCATATAATGTAAATCACAGAAAACACTTATCTTGAAGATGAAGCTGTCCAAACAATTGGTATGTGAGAGCAACGTTCCACCCAACCATAGATCTTTGTTCAGCTTGTATTCTTTCAGCTAAGAGATCACCCCCGAGTTGGGTTGTGTATCCACTAAGGAGGACTAAACAGGCTCACTCACAACCATGGTTTCTCTCAACAGCTATGCTAGGCCAACTCATAGTTGAGTTTATCAAGCATAGAACAGACAAAGGAGGGAAATGCTAAGCCAGTGAGCTCATCCATAGAGCTACAGGCATCTCAAAGGAATTCAATAGTCTAGGAACCCACATTACCTACCACACCCAACACAAGGAAGGTCCCCTTCTTTGCTGCAGAGTCCCTCGGGCATCCCTTCCCTCCAGTGCTCTTTAGGGTTGGCATAGAAAGGTCTAGCTGCTAATCGTTGAAATTCTAGCATTCACTGGGTTTATCAAGCAAACCCAACATCTGCTCAGTCATTCACAATTGGATTTCTCACAATTCTGTTCATCAAATAACTTAATCCCGTCACTGGTTTTCTGGGCTATAAAAACTGGGTTTTCCAATGGATTTAGGGGTATCTAATACTCTCAAATTCGCCCCAAGGTTCATATCTATGGATCCTCCATTGGATTTCACTGTCAAATACCAAATCTGGGCGTTTTTGGCTCTCCAAAACGTGGGTTCTTGCAAAGTTGCGATTTTTGGTTTTGCTTTGCTGGGAATTCATTTTTGGATGGAAATGATGCTGGGTTCCTCCACCCTGGAATGGGAATGAGGAAGAAGCAACTCCCATGAGGTAGAGTGGCTTGTGGTACAAGAAAACAGAGCCCATACCTGCAAATACGAATTTCTGGGCTGCCCATGCTCCATTGAAGCCATGGACCGAAATCTTCAACTACTTCCTTACAACATAAATAAATGTCATCAAGGAAAGTCAAATGGGTTCTCACAATGACATTTGGAAGCATATGGTTCATCCCCACAACCCCCTCACCACTCCCTAGTGGATACACATGGCCCCTTCTCATTCGTTGCTCCCATAGCCAGTCTTTGGTATTTTATTGCAATATTAAATATTTACATCAATTTACAATATCCCATGGCTTAATAGCACATGGGTAACAAAATGTCAAATTCTTGTCCCTTTAAAATAAAATACGAACATATACTAGCGGGACCTTGGCCTTGAGCTCCACGCTAGGGAAACATACATCGCATGTACACAATATTCACATTAAGAACCAATATTTCATAAGGGTCAAAATTGGGGTATTACAGATTTGAAAGGAACCATGAACTTTGGTTTGTTGTATCCTTGAAGAAAATATCTAAATTTAGTGGCGTGCACTGATGCAGACTGGGAAGGTAGTATAGATGATAGAAGAAGTACTAGTGGAGCTGCATTTTTCTTAGGAAATTGTCTTGTAATGTGGATCAGCAAAAAACAACCATCAATCACATTATCTATGACAGAAGATGAATATATTGCAACAACTACCTATTCACTACAACAATTTACCCCTTTAGGGGCGATTTTGTCTTGAGGTGGTCTTGGAAAAATCGCCCCCAAAAGTTTTTTGGGGGATTTAGGGGTAGTTCTTAAAAACCGCCCACAAAAGTGTTGAGAATTTGACCTTTGGAGGTGGTTTTTTAAGAACCACCCCCAAAAGTACATTCCTCGTGACTTTTGGAGGCGGCTTTTTAAGAACCGCCCCCAAAAGTACATTCCTCATGAATTTTGGAGGCGGTTTTTTAAGAACCGCCCCCAAAAGTCCATCCTTGTGACTTTTGGGGGCGGTTTTTTAAGAACCACCCCCAAAAGTCATGAGGAATGTACTTTTGGGGGCGGTTCTTAAAAAACTACCCCCAAAAGTCATGAGGAATTTACTTTTGGGGGAGGTTCTTATCAAATAGCCTCCAAAGGTCAAATTCTCAAGACTTTTGGGGGCGGTTCTTAAAAAACCACCTCCAAAGGTCAAATTATCAAGACTTTTGGGGGCGGTTTTTAAGAACCGCCCCCAAAAATCATGAGGAATGGACTTTTGGGGGCAATTCTTAAAAACCCGCCCCCAAAAGTCATGAGGAATGGACCCTTGGGGGTAGTTCTTAAAAAAATGCCCCCAAAGATCAAATTCTCAAGAATTTCGGGAGTGGTTTTTAAGAACTTCCCCCAAAAGTCATGAGGAATGGAATTTTGGGGGCGTTTCTTAAAACAATGCCCCCAAAAGTCACGAGCATTGATTTTTTTTTTTTTTTGTTCGGGGGGGGGTTAAGAACCGCTCCCAAAATTCAAGAAAATTGGACTTTTGGAGGATGGTCACATTATGCCATACGCATGTGTTGCACAATATACATAGTGAATATGGTCACATTATGGTCACTATGGTCACCATAGGGGCCTTAGGGGTTAGGGGATTTAGGGGTTAGGGATTAATTGGTCACGTGGTTTGGGGATTTAGGCTTAGGGGGTTTAGAAGGAGTTAGGGTTATGGATTAATGGGGTTATGGTTACTATGGTCATTGTGGTCACATTAGGTGGTTAGGGAGTTAGGGGGTGGTTTTTAAAAAACCACCTCCAAAAGTAATGAGGATTGAACTTTTCTTTACCTATCTTGATAGTTTGGGATTGAAGGTTCTACATAATTTAATGCTTATATGTTAGGGGTTTGAGTGGTTAGGGTCCTTATGGTCATGTTATGATGCATGTGTTATGCAATATACATAGTCACTATGGTCACTGTGGTCACATTAATTATCATTTTGGGGATTTAGGGGTTAGGGGACTTGGGGGTTAGGGCTTAATTGGTTAACGGGTTAGGGGATTTGAGCTTAGGGGATTTATAAGGATTTAGGGTTAGGGTTCAATAGGTTTATGGTCACTATGGTCGTTATGGTCACATTAGGGGGTTAGGGGGTTTAGGAATTAGGTGTATAAGGAGGTTTATGTCTAAGGGGTCAAGGGCTCAGCTGTTAGGGATTTTAGTGGTTAGGGGCCTTAAGGTCATGTTATGTCATATGAATGTGCTGCACAATATACATAATCACTATGGTCACTTTGGTCACATTTAGTGGTTCGGGGCTTTAGGGGTTTGCAGACTTAGGGGTTAGGGTTTAATGGGTTAAGTGGTTAGGGGGTTTATAAGGTGTTAGGGTTAAGGTTTAATGGGGTTATGCTCACTATGGTCACTATAGTCACATTTAACGGTTAGGGGCCTTAGGGGTTAGTGTTTAAGGGGTTAAGTGGTTAGGGGATTTTGGGTTATGGGGTTTATAAGGAGTTATGGTTTATCATTGTCATAGCCATCATCATCATTATATTCGTCATCATCATCATCATTATAATCATCATCATTGTTTTCATCATCATCATCATAGTTATCATGTCAAACTCATTGTCATCATCATCATCATCATAGTTATCATGTCAAACTCATTGTCATCATCATCATCATCATCACCATCATCATCATCATCATCATTGCCATCATCATAATCAACATAATTTTCATCATCATCCTCATCGTCATCATAATTATCATTCGTGTGTGCTGTGAATATTTAATTAATATTATTATTTATATATTAAATAGATTATTAGGTTAATAAGAGAAAGGGTGTAACCCTTCGCTATTCTTGCTCAAGCCCTATAAAGGCGAGCTTATTATAACTTTATCATCATCTATCAATACAATATTATCTTTTATCTCAAATATGGAATACGGATTCGCTTCTTAACTTAGTGAACGGATATGTTCACTACATTTGGTATCAGAGCTCAGTTTTGGCTCTCCCTTCAAATCCAACCGGATACGGTTGCGGCAGTCTCGCTCCTCTAAGCTCGGTTTCAGTTCTCGGCACATTTTCGCTCCAGTACTCACTACGTGAAGTTCTCTTGGCGAAAATCTGTTCCAGGGTTCTCCATTCCACATCAGCGATCTCCACCAGCCATTTCCATCTCTACTCCACTCCTACTCGTGCAGCATACCACTCCTGCTTGCCCAACATACCACTCCTTCCCGCACTGCAACACTCCACCGCCCAGCACCTTCTCCATCTCCCTTCCGCACTCGTCCATATCTGCTCTCCTTCGTGCGCCCACGCTCCTGCCACCTCCACCATCTGCTTATGCAGCTCCCACACTGCCTCCTCCATACCTCCTCTCTTCATCCCCCTGCCTCCCACCTCCGTCTTCCCCTCTACCCCCAACTCCACCCCGTGCTCTACATTCCCCTCGTCCCCCGTCACCACCACTCCACACTAGGCCATCCCTTCGCGCCACCCTCCTCCGTCCAACTCCACGCTTCCGCTCTTCCTCCCTTCACCCATCTTTCGACTCCTCTTCGTCATGCTTCACCACCATTCCGCAACCCACCATTCTACACCCCATTCTGTAACCCTAGTTCCACAGCTCGCTCCACTCCCTATCAACACCACCATTCCGTAACCCTAATTTTTAATCAAAATTAAATACTATATTAATATTTAATTTTATTAAAAATTACATTTCCAAATTAAAAATATATATATATATAATATTTAAATATAATAATTACTGTCTTTATAATAATTCATATTAACTAATTTAGTCCTACCAAAATTGATTCCATATATTCACCTCCCCACACTAGGTCAAGGACCATGGCCGAGTTACGAGACCGACTAGAAAAATTAGAAAAGGACCAAATTAGAGATTTAAAAATCCTCGAAGTTCTAAACTCCAGAATGGACAAACTTGACAAAGTGTTTCAAGAAGATTTAAAGGAAGAAATAAAAATTTCTAATGCAAAGCTTAAGAAAGAAATCAAAGATGAAGTTGTTCTTGTACTAGAAAGAAGGTTGAGTGAAAAATTTGACACTCTGAACGAAAAACAAAAAGACTTGGATGACAAAATGAGTGCTATGACTCAAAACATAAACACCATAACCCAGAACTTGAGCACCATGACGCAGAACCATAATACATTAATAGAGGTGTTACAAAGACTAATGCCTAAGACAAACCAAGGCAGCAGTCCATACATGCTAGATGCCTCATTTCATATTTTCACACAAAAAGCACTTGCCAAGAATCAAGAAGAATTTCAAAAAGAAATAAAAAGTAACAATGCGACGCTTAAGAAAGAGATAGAAACAAAAGTACTACCAAATATGGAGGAACGATTAAACAACAAAATAGAAGCTATCAGTAAGATAGTAGAGAATTAAAAAGCTAAAAATCACCGCCAACAATGAAGCAGTTCAAATATGTCATCTACATTGTCCAGTAGTTTTGATCCATCATCAAACGATAAAGCAAAAGGAAGTCAACTTCATCCTTATATAGTGTACCCACCTAAGGAAAAAATAGAGTTGTCGAAATACAGTGGAAGTGAAGACCAATACGTTGCTTGGCTAAACAAAGTGGAAGAATACTTCGACATTTACAATATTCAACCTAACGAGGAGAAGGTGAAATATGCGTCAATGCATATGGAAGGGTATGCCTATAATTGGTACTTATGGGGGAAGAGAGATAATTTTGCGTACACCTGGAACTTGTTCAAAAATTATTTTTTTAATAGGTTTCAAGGAATCAAAGAAGATGATTTTTTTAGTAAACTTACCAGATTACAACAGGTTGGAAGCGTGGAGGAATTCACACATCAGTGGGAATCCTTATCGACACGAGTATTTGGGTTGTCGGAAAAACAAAGACTCGAAACCTATTTAGGAGGTCTTAAACCGTACCTCCAAAAAGAGTTAAAGTTACACGACATACCTAACGTAGAGATAGAAAGACATAAAGCAAAAGCCGCAGAACGCAAACTGGAAGGAATAAAAACAAGAGGCGATAACCATTATCGACAAGAAAAAGAGACACAATGTAGGTACTATGAAGTTACTTGGTCACCCGGCCATCAATGCCACAAACCTCAACCATATGCCTATGAAATGGAAAATAGATCAAAGTCATCTAACAGTTACTCTGAAAATATAAAAAAGAAGAAAAACATATGTCATTGATGCGGTGATGATTGGACCCCAGGCCATAAATGTAGGATCAATCAAACAATACAGTGCAAAATCATCAATGGGAAGGAAGTGCAAGTCTCTACACAATAAATCGGGTCTGATTCTAATACCGACACTAAATTTGAATGAAGGACGACATTAGGAAAATACTTAAGCTTTGAGGACAAAGCTTTCCAAAAGGGGAAGGCAATGTTGTGATTATTTATATATTAAATGGATTATTAGGTTAATAAGCGAAAGGGTGTAACCCTTCGCTATTCTTGCTCAAGCCCTATAAAGGCGAGCTTATTGTAACTTTATCATCATCTATCAATACAATATTATCTTTTTTATCTCAAATATGGAAGACGGATTCGCTTCTTAACTTAGTAAATGGATACGTTCACTGCAATGTGATTGTGATTGTCAATGTCATCATCATCATTTTCATTATCAAAATCCTCACCATCATCATCATATAATCATGTCATCATCCTTGTTGTCATCATGATCATCATTATCATCATTGTCGTCATCATTGTCATTGCTAATTTTTCCATGGTTTTGTAAACCAATAAACCAACCATGGTTTGATATTTATAGATTATGTAAACCAATAATGGTTCTCATAACCTAAATAAATAATGGTTTAGGGTTAACTTTATTGTATGACTCATGGTCCATGTGTAGGGCCCCAGACATAATTACTTTACCTTACAAGCATGATATGGTGACCATTACAATATTTGTAACATTGAGGATGGTTCTCATGGCCTAGACCATGGCTTGCGAACTAAATTTAGGGTCTAGTTCCATATTAATTTGCTACCACATAATGCCTATGTACATAATCTTTAGCCTACATGTGAGATATTCCCACCATTTTGAGGAGGGGCACATTAGGGATGGTTTGCAAGACCCATGACATCCTAAAGGTAAAATCCAAGGTTTTAGCATGGAGAATTCTTGAAACAAGGCACTTTGTGGTCATCATCATCATTGTCGTCATCAATATATAATCACATCTTCAATTTCATTGGCATTGTCATCGTGATCATTGTTATCATCATTAATCGATATCATTGTCATTTTCATCATCATTATAATCATTGTCGTCATTGTCATTGTCATCATTGTCATCCTCCTCCTCCTCTTCCTCCTCATCATCATTGTCGTCATCGTCATCGTCATCATATAAACATTGTTTTTGTTGGTCAATAGTTAATTTTTATCATTACATAATTTTTTAGGTTGGAGATAATAAGGTCAAAGACTTTAAATATGATATGTTAATTTTGAAGTAGGACCATATTTTCGACCAAAAAATTGATAATAATTAGGTAGAAATTTTAGACATAATCAAAAGTTTCATTGTGATCCAGTTTTGTACATAGTGGAACAATTCCCTTAAGAGTTTTACTTAAATCCAAATTGACCTGAACCATTAAAAACTTGACCAAAGTTATGGATCCATTAAAAATTTGATTTCATCTATCGCCAAATTACAACAATTGAAGAAAATTTTGCTAGGAAATTAAACGATTTCATCAATATAAACTATATAAGAATATATTTTTTAATTTATTTGAATTGATAGTTATACCATGATACAAGCATAATGATGCGAAGTCAAAATTTAAAATAAATATAATTTTTTTTTCCATTAATGTGGAATAAGGTCTATGATAAGGCAAGTGCCTTCTACTTGAAAATGTGGCATGAAGACATAAGGCCTAAACATAATTTCATATCTCATATTTATATTCATAAATGTTTCATTTTGGGATTATTGAGGGGTGATCAATTTCATTGCATGTTTTGCATTAAGCACTTGCATTGATTTCATGTTGACTATGGAGAATCATAGAGAGTGTGTTGCCAAGTGTCAAGATAACTTATTCTTGTGTAATGAGATTGGGTTGCAATCCAGGGAATTATGTTGAGTCTTTATTTTCATGCCAAGTTGATAGTATTACACTTGCAAGGGAGTAACAACAATGCACTGAATTATCAACGTAGTTAAATGGCAATCCCTTTGTAACAAACATAAATACAAAATATGTTATGTATAAATAATAATTAACTTACAATATTATTATGAAAAGGTGCATGTGTTTCTTATTGTAATCATCATTCATCTTTTATTCAATATCATATTATATATATATTTATATACTCTTGTATATTTAAGCACTCATGTGTAAGTTTCCGCTTTTATGCGCAACAATGGTATTAGAGCTTTGGAATGTTCTTATGGAAGAGCAAAGGAAGAAAAAGTGTTACGGATTAATCCGCTTACATTAAGTATCAACTCATACAATGTTCGGAAAAAAAACATTGTAGTCGTTGCATGGGTATAAAAGTTTTTAATAATGAGAACATGAATGGATGCACCTTATGGGATAACCAAAGGTCGTGACTTATCTTAACAATCAATCCAATGTTACTCAGAATAAAAGAAGTGCAAGGGAATATATTATATAAAAGAAAAAAAAATTGAATGTTTAATGATACAAAAGACATAAATATTATTAATAATACGTTATTATCTAAGTAGTATTAAGCGAAATAATATTATGTGTATAGGTAAAGTTTAAATATTATTTATTAGGTTTTCATATCACGTGAAACCATGAAGGATTATGACAAAGGATTATCCCAAATTTTAAAGGCATTTTATATATAAAAAAAGAGTTATTATTTAATTATTTCTTAAACATTTTTCCAAGGTTGTCACCTTATAAGTATCTACAAGAAGTAAAAGTTTAAATAGAAAGAGAATTATTAAAGAAGGAAGAAGAAGAGGATGGAAGCCTTGTTAAAAAATATAATTATTTTTCGAGGAATAAACAAGTTTAAAGACATAGTTGATCAATTACGGCATTTCGAGGATGAAACATTCTTAAAAGTGTGGCAATGTAACAAACATAAATACAAAATATGTTATGTATAAATAATAATAAGCTTACAATATTATTATGAAAAGGTGCATGTGTAAAGACACAACCTATTACGAAAGGCCATCTTAATAGCCTATAAAGGCTAAAGCCATTTTCTCATTGTAATCATCATTCATCTTTTATTCAATATCATATTATATATATATTTATATACTCTTGTATATTTAAGCACTCATCTATAAGTTTCCACTTTTACGCGCAACACCCTTACTCTAGAGAGTAGGATAGAATGAATTCGAGACTTTTAGTCAAGATAAAAGGAAGGGAAAGATAAATTATTTTTGCAAGTAGGATATCAAGGTTACATAACTAATTGTAGCCCTTTTATTGAGGTATAGAGTTGTTATAGCTCTCACAATGTAAGAAAGAAAGTTAATAAGGGTTATGTGCAAAATTCTTGGAAATGATTGTGAGACAAAGTGCCTTCATAAAATTTTATAAGTTTTTCTCATATTCTATCCCCATCTTGGGTTGGGATTCCGACAAGGATACATATGGTTGGGGGGTGAATGCTTCCATGGGTAATATAACCCAATATTTGGATCCACCTAAGATAAGTTGCATGTGTGTTAATTATTATAAGATGTGTTCTAGTTAGGGTTTAATTAATACAATGCTTCTCTTCACTCTCAATATAAATAAGATATGTTATACATATTTTATGTAAAAACTTTGGGATCAACATTGCCACATCAGGCTCCACATTTCCACATCCATAAGCACTAACTAAGCTAAACAAATTCACCACTGATATACTTCTTCCAGTATTCATACTCACTAAAAATTACAAATATACCTTATACCCCTCCTTTGCTTTCTGTAACTTCTAAAACGACCACTTAATGCTCTTCGCATTAACCCTATAAGGTGTGAAAGGCTCACCATGCAGGACAACTCTCTTTGTGTGCATACGAGAGAGATAGAGAGATATTATACACCAGTTCTCCATGTCGCCACATTAATACAAGGTAGATTCTCAAAGATTACATTAGTCATTATGTTTTGGGCATAACAGGGATTGAAATGGACACAAGTAAAGTGATGTGAGGTAAATATAGGTTCACATACCTTCCATGGTTGGGGTCAAGATACTAATGGATTTTACTTGTCATGGCTATGTGCATAATTTTATATGGATCTAAAGGTCCAAGGGCATGTAGTCTCTCCTCCACAAAAGACTTGGTATGGATTTGATCTAGTTGCTACTTGTGTCCTTTAATATTTCTCATAGGGAAAATGTTAGCTCATCCAAGGATAAGGATTTATCACATGTTATCTTATGTTCATAAGTCACCTTATTAACACCATATAACTATAGTATTGCATGGCCATCCTTAATTCATCCGCATGTTTACAAGATTGGAACATCAACGTGTAATGGGAAAAAAACTCACGCTTGGTTATTTTTAGTCTTGTGATTTCGATACTTGCATTTTTAAGAATATATAATTGTTCCTCGTCTCCTTTATCACTAGAGATTTTAAAAAACCATCCATAATTCTATCATAAATCTTGAGCTAATGAGATTGGGCTATGATATGAGTCCCTCTTCCTTGATGGATTTCATCAATTTGAAAGGTTGGAAAAACTTGGCAACATGCATTTTCTATTCCTAATCAAAAGGGTTGAATCACAAAGCCTTAGAAACTTCTTCAAATTATTCTCAAACTACCATGTTCTAGTTTTGCTAAACCATGACTTATCAAACCAAACACTCATAAACCACAAGCCATACCTACAAAATTTCCTTTAAACCTTTAGCTACACCAAAATTAATAGAGGATAAAACATGAGCCAGATTGTATTAAGGGCTCACATAGGCCAATACATCTTAGAGCAAAAATTATATTCCCTACTTACACAAATTATGATAAATTTCTAACATAACTTTTATTTTTAAAACATTTTTAATGTTGAAAATAGAATGTCCAATTAAAACTTGAGCATATTGGTAAATGCATGTGTAACTTTTATTTTTAAAGCATTAAACATGTTCAAAATAAAATTTCCAACAAAAGCTTGAAATTTTACTTTTTGGGCGGGATATATTGGTAGTATTTGATTTTTTTTGGAGGGGGATATTGGTAAATGGAGCATAGGAGAAGAGAGAAAATATCAAGAACAAACAATCGCAAGAAGGATGATGGTGATGCTGAGGGAGGACATGGTTTCTGATTAGCCTCTGGATCTCCGTGTCTCGGATTGGGAATGGGCTTGCTTCGTTGGTAGTACCCCTTCACCAGACAAGCGTGTAAGTATTTTTCCCTAAAATTGTATTTGGTATTTTGGTCTTTTTGTCATTGGCAATGGATTCCTATTCCTATTTTTATTTTCTTTGGACGTGGAGGAGGCCTGAAGAGGAAGGAAACTAAGGGTTGAGACACACCCCAAGAGCCTCAACCAAAAGAATGCATAGATTCTTTTCTCATTCATTTAGATCGCTATTTGCATTAAAAAAATTATGTGGGAAGCAACCTAACTCCAACACAAATCCATGGAACCTGCAAAAATGGTAATTTCAATGCTATAGGTATGATTTCAATCCTCTATGGATTATTGGAATTACCCCCTTCAATCAATCTCTATTTTCTCCACTCCTCTATATTTGAAGCATAACCTTGTGATTGAATTGTTGAGAGGGTTTTTCAGGATTAATTTTTTTAGGGTTTTTTGTTGAGGAGTGAGAGGAATTACCCAAATTTTGAGACTATTTATTTTATTTGCAAAAACATTATGTTAAATTATAATTACAAAGTTTTGTAATTATGATCAAATCTGGTCAAGGATGATTGTAATAAACATATTTTTATTATTTAATAAATTAAAATAGGAGACAAACACCTAAGGGAATTGTTAAATGAGTGTTCACTGACCCACGAGGAGGAATGGAAGCTGTTAGAAGGCATGGGACATGTGTCAACATTTGCACTCCACCACTAGATATTGGTTATGGGAAAACTACCCCTAAATTTGTGGCATTATCCCCCAGGTGGGTGGAAGAGAGTTGTTAGCTCATTAATGACCAGGTTAACCACTAAAAGGCCTAGGTAGCCTATATAAGGCAATTCGAATTGAGTAGGGAGCTCCATCATTATTTTCTGCAGAAATGATTCCCCAAGTGTATCAGATGATCACTGAGAGATTCGAATAGGGAGGCTAAGTGGAATGTGCATTGTGAGTCTGTTGAAATTATTCTGAGAAGGAAACCAGAGGAGCTGGTGCAGGTCTCTTTGACTGCTGAGTCTATATGACTGAATGATCTACATTGTTGTTGCAAGTTGATGTCCTAAAGCTTCTACAGATTCTTCTTCCTAGTGGTTCAGTGAACAGGCTCGGGGGTCCTAAGGCAAGTAATTTGGTTGCCTTCAGAAGTAGGTTGGGTGCAACAAGCCCCTTGGGTTGTTTGTTTCTCCTACATTCATCAGGTTCTACTATTCTGTCTTGTTTATTCAGTGAATGAATGAAGTTGTTTTATTTAACCTCTAACCCTGTTTCCTGGTTTAATAATGAAGACTTATTGACTAAAATGTTAGCTGAATTGTTTATTTTGTTAAGTTAAGATAGATTAAAATAGATTTGTTTTTGAATAATTAAATTACCATCCTGTATTTTTCCACACATCAGAGATATCATATTCTAGTATAGGAGGTGGAGAATTAAATAGGATAATCAAAAGATGCAGTTTAGAAGTTAGCATTTCATATTATAAGGTAGCTTAATATTTTCTTTATCTACTATTAGAAAATAAATATCTCATTTCTGTATAGAAATCTAGGGTTTACATTCTGGATCATCTACTGCATTTCAAAATTACACATGCATTTTTATTCTCATTTCATTCAAAACTGTAAAGGACTATAACCTCATTCCATTTCTTTCATCAAACATTCATGGTTTAAACTTAGCAGTGTTCCCATTATTTAAAACAATCTGCTATATTTCAAATTTTGCATAATAGATTTATTCTAGGTTTTATTTCCAAAATCTTATCGTCCAACTATGACTAATTCCCAACTTTGCAAAGTTTGTAGACACTTGCAGTGTTCTTTTTAAAAACCCTCAGACTTTAATACAACCAGTTTAAGGCCAAGCACTTAAAAACGTAAACATCAGATTTCCAAACCAAAAAGATTACTATTATTCAACTATCACATATACATTACCTATCTATACAAGACAATTGCAGACAAAGTTTTATTATTCTTATCAACCACAATTTTATCATTTGGTGGTTCATTACCAAAACTGAGTCTTAACACCATTCCAAACTTTAACTCGAACACTACGATCACAAGGTTTCACTTTTGTAAAACAAGTTAGCCACAGCTCTCGTCCTGGTGTAACACTGTATTTTTTCTAAGTCATTATATCAATCTTTATAAACATAGAAACCGCTCAGATAACTATTTTAAGTTTCATTGCAAACTCAATTCAATATTCCCATTCAAAAGCAAACCGTTAGTATTATGTTTAGATGATTATATCGCAAGAACATTTAAACACAACACATAGATTTATAATTAACACAAGCATAACTAATATCGTAATTTGTGTTAAGAAGTATGAAGTGACGTCATCATATTTTGTTTTAGTTAAAAGGATTTGTATTTAATTTATTTTCCGCATTAGTAAATATAGCACTTAATGCTATTTTTAAATTTTTAAATTTTTGTAAATTTTCGGGATGTTACAGGGACACATGTCTGCATATTCTTCAACATATAAATAACCAGGCAACACAATGCCACAAGGCATTCTCCATTTGAAGTTTGCTATCCAACTCTTGGCACCTTGTGAGATTTTGATTGTTCTTCCATCACCAAACACATCCCACTAGCAAAAGGAGCAAGACATACTTCCTCCTTTGTGCAAATATTGGCCTAGCTTCACATCAAAGTTCAAGATGCTCTCTAGCAAACACAAGCCAACTTTAATGCACTTCATGATCGACATCAATATCCTCATTCTTTGAACATTTATGGCTTCACTTGTATAAGTAGAGGTTAAAGAACAAACAACATCACAAGCTTGATGCAATCTGATATGAGCCCTACCATATAATCCTTTGTTGTACGGGTACAACTACCAGGAGCTGGGGAACCTGTTCCCATCATTTCCTACCCCCATGAGCTTCTGAGTGGGTATGAAACACTTTAAAACTGGACAGATTGGCTGTGGGAGTATGGGAGCTTATCGGGAGATTTTCATGTGGGGTTTTGGGAGTGGGTACTCATGGTTAGGAGTACTCAGAAGCTCCTTGCATCTCAAGAAGTGTCTGGAAGCTCCTCAACAGACAAGTATCCATAGAATATATGAGGACCCATCCATAAGGGGCCCGAAATCCTATTAAAAGAGGGATTTCCATAGTCTCCCATGATACTATTAGAGGGATTGCTTTGAAGTCTTAGATATGAGTTTGACTGCAACTTTTTAAAGCACTTTTCAACTGAACCTCCTTTACAATCCCTATCAAACATCCATTTAAGTCTAAACTTCCCTTGAGTAACCTTCCCTCAAGTAGGGGCAGAATATTAGTAAGTGGTCCTATGTTTTCTTCATCTCATTTACACAAGACACATCTGTTTGGCCCTGGTTAATTCCTTCTCTGAAGAACTTCCCATGTGAGTGTTTTATTTCTGATTGCCAAGGACATCAAAATTATGGACTTTAGAAATGCTCCAATTTTCTAGATGCTCTTCTTCCACCAGAGCATGTCTTCTTGTCTATCTGGGATATAAATTGCTTTGTATCCTAACTTTGGTGGAAATCCCCAAGGATGGATTTTTAGACCATATAAGTTCATCATCAGAGTTTTTAATATGGACATAACACAATTCTAATCTGTTTATAAATAACTCCTACCGAATCTTGTCTTGGTCTTCTAGCCCTATCTGTTCATCCCTCTTCCAATGCAAGAGTTTCCTGGTGCATTTTCTTGGGCCATATCAAAGATACCTTCTCCGTGAAGGGAGTTTATCATTACTTCTGGCAGCTTGTACTCAACTCCACTATCTAGACACCCATGGATCTATCCCAATGGTCTAGCAATGGGGAATAACCATGAAACCATTTTGTTGAATAATATACCTCTACACACCTCTAAAATATCCTTTTTCGAGTAGTATGTGGAAGAGACCTTACCTCTCCTTGAGCTTGATAACTCTATTGCTATCCATTCTAAGAATGTGGCTGAAGATAACCTTAGTTCCATACCTTACATCAGCATGCCCCTGGACATTGTTCCTTCTCTTGATTATCTAATTAATCCCTTGGATGTCACATCCAAAGCATTTGAATGTCCGGAGGTGGGATTACTATTATCAGATCATACCAATTGTCATAACTTCCCAACCATCTTTAACATCGAATGTCCACCAAATAGAAAACTAGTTATCAAAATTGTTAATTACCAAAATGACCTGTCATCGTTTCATGTCTCCTCTATAAAAATTAAGAATGATGTGGAAATTGTAATATCTCTTGGTTTCCAAGATGATAAATTTAAATCCATTTCCTCTAGTAGCATTCCAGAACAAGGGAAAGGAATCCATATTGATAACTTTTCATATTCCCCTGATCCCCAGGTCCCGTGGTTGATTCTTATTGAGAATAATTAGTTGAGAGAAGATTTGAAGGCATAGTGCTCTCCTATTCTTTCTTTCATGAATGATATAAATAAAGAACCCAATGGAGGCAAATCACAGGTTTACAAAAGAATCCAGATTGGCAATCAATATAAGGATGTTGGTTACATATATGTCCTTAGAACAAATAAAGATCATGAGATCAATGATGTACATCAGAAGGACATTCCAGCTACAGAAATAACACATTCAGATTCATGTTTCGGTGCTTAGGGACAACCGAAAAGGAAGGGAATGTCCTCATGAATAACTAAGATGTTATTATTTTAGAAGGGAAGCCCATTTATATGAAGATGATGAATGCTTGGAGGCATATGCCATGGTTGAGAGGTGTTGTAGAATGAGAAAAGAATTCAATGATTAGGTGCTTGTATATCAAAATGAAAGTTCTCATGTTGTGGTAGCTTAGCTGAATGAAAATTCTCATGTTTAGTGGTTTCTTTTTCAAGCGTTGTTTTCCCTACTCAATCTCTCAGTGCCAATTATAATGCCACTCAAATTAAAGGAAACACTTAGAAAAACATGTCTAGACCAAGGTGCTCTGCAAAGAATTTATTTTCTTTGGATTAGGTGGAAAATATGAGAGGTACCTATTATGTAAAAATAGGATTAAAACTTGTGCCATTCAATCGAAGAAACCACATCTCTGTATCACCAGTCTCTAGAGGATCATCCATGGCCAAGTTAGAAAGTGTCAAATGCCACTAAATGTCAAATATATCACTAAATGTCAAATACCAACAAGCTCAATGAAGATGCTACCCTACTATATATGGGAGGCCAAGTAGGCTAATAGATATAATCAAACCCTTATAACAAATTTTATGGTTTTGCAAAGTTGGAATTTGAAGAAGGCCGATTTAACTCTAGAGGCTTGACATTGGCAATTTGATGGTATCCACAACTGTCAACAATATTTTAAATTTTTACCACATAACAAAATCCACAATGAAAATTGAATAAATTTAAAACTTGGGATTAAGGAAAGGCTAAAGTGTGAGAGTACATGTATATTAGACAAACTTGGTTATGCAATGTAAGGTCCTCCAAGATTGGACCCAATTCAAAAAGGTCACCCCGAAGAATACCCAGCTGGAAGAACATGCCATTCTTATTTGTATTCAAATTTAAATCAAAGATATCAAAGATATCAAAGATATCAATGATATCTCGATTGGTTTTCAAGACTTGAAATTGTTTCCATACCTTGAAATGGGCATTGAGCATGATGGTAGCATGAAGAAATACCTGATCTGAGTAATTGTTTGTATTCATGGAGAATAGGCTGGGAAAAGGTTCTATAAGTATTAATGTAAATGCTCAAGGATAAGAAGTAAATTTCTTAATTATGCTAAATGCTAGAGGAAATATATATGTACATTGTTACACAATTAAGAACAAGTAAACATAGCAGTTACATAGAAATCATGCATTTCACATTAGAAAATCATTATTAGTGCATTTATTTTACATTTTACAAAGTATTTATTCAATTTCTATTGTTAATCGTATGGTTAGGAATGTAGCTCTCATTCACATATTGATCCAACCATGTGAAATTGAAATTAGAAGGGGGGTTGTGGCTTAGGTGCAACCATTCTTAATGTTATAACCATCACCACATTCATTAGCAACTTGTCAACAGACTCAACATCACACTTGTCAGCAGACTCGGCAACACACTTGTCAGCAACTTGTCACCACATTGACAATAATTATTTGGACCATAAAGACTTCCAAAATGTCAGTCTTTGTAGCAAAGTTGAATAGACACTAGTATTTCCCTACAACATTGATCATTGGTGCCTCCTACATATAATAATCATCAACAATTCATGCATTTTTTTCAACAACTCCATAAAAATTTCAAATACATCAATTTACCAGGAATTACAAGATAAAACCCAAATGGCTATAATAGGATGGCATATGTAATGTTCATGGTATGAAATGTGATATTTAAGAGTTAAATTGTCATGGAAATTCAAAATATCTAAAGATAGGTGACGGTGATAGTTAGATCTTATTAGAGTATTATTTTCTTATAGACTATCATAGCTTACAATACAACTACATGGGATTTTAAATAGGTGGCGGCGAAGAGATGAAGGCAACTCCATTTTTGTGAAAGGCAACATATTTTCTCAAACCAACATTAGTGAAGAGACAAAGGTGATTGCTCTGTTATTGTAAAAAGCAACATATTTTCTCAAACCACAAATTTTGAAGTCTGCATGAGAAAATTTGTGAAGAAATTGAAGTTGGAGAGATTTGTGAACTGTTCTTGACTGTAAAGGTTCTGCAGCTTTGTAAGGAAGAGGATATAGCATTTGTAAACTTTTTTGAAGTTTGTAGATCTAGTTTTGTACTTGTTGCAACCATATCTATTTGGTATATGAAATTACTCTTTACATCTCATAGATATGCATAGATCTGGTTGTGTATTTGTTTCATATGGGTTGCAGATGAAGAAATTGAATCTGGAGATATATTTGAACTAATCTCGACTATAAAGGTTTTTTAGCTTTGTAGTAAGGAGGATATAGCATTTGTAAACTTTTTCAAAGTTTGGAGGATCTGGTTTTGTACTTGTTGCAACCATATCTGTTTGGCAATGAAATTACTCTTTACAGCTCATAGATATACATAGATCTCGTTGTGTACTTGATGCAACCCATATCTATTTGGCATATGAAATTAGTAATTACTCTTTACAGCTCATAGATATACATAGATCTGGTTGTGTACTTGTTGCAACCCATATCTGTTTGGCATATGAAATTACTCTTTACAGCTCATAGATGTACAATCTTTTACCTATGTGACTAACATCATTTTGCTACTGTTGCTTTATTTAAGAAAAAAATAAAGTTGTAACTGTAAAGTAGTCGGGGTGGATTTTCTCCCTTTTTGTTCTCTTTGTATTGCGGAATTTTCCATTGTGTGTCGTGTCTTGGCTGTGGAACTAAAAATAAAACTTGAAAGGAAACGATGGCAGAAATTTTGATGGGAAGGTTTTCCTTCTTTCTACATAAGCATTGTGTGTCGAGGGTTCCATTTCCATCTGTAAATGTATATTTGCTCTATGATGTGATGTGTAGGTAGCATGGTTTCAGTGCAGAGTTCATGAGTTTCTGGCTCCTCTACTAGGCTATGATACAAATTCAGTGATGAATATAGACAATTTATATGTACGTATTGAAAAAGGAATGCACAGTGGCATTTTTACGAAAACCATTAGGACAAGGCCTTAGAACATTGAGACACGCAATTTCATGAGAGTGAATATTGTTGTTCTTCTTCTGATAGAAATTTGGATGACATGCCCTTGATTGTATCCTAGGAATCCAAATGGCCCAGAATACAATCAGGGGAAGCATTCTAAACTCCCTCAAGGATTTAGTAGTAAACCATTTAAGCATGTGAGCATTTTGTGTGTTTCTCCTGCCAAGTTCCCTGTCCTCCTGTCCAAGGTAATATTCAACCCCAAATCTTCTTTGTATAAGCATAGTGAACCAGAAGGTGGTCAACTATTTCCCCTTCACATTTGCACAGATAATAGAGGCTCAGTCCAATTCCATGCTCACTTCTGCCACACTTCCCAACTCAGCACTGTTAACACCCAAAAAGTGCTCACTAGCTCATTTCCTTATTCACATGACCCATTTGTCCACTTTTCCACCATTTGAGCCTCTAAAGCCATCAAAAGGTCACCAAAAGACCATAATACACCCTTTTTTCCCCTCAAAATGAATATTTTTCTTCAAAAAGCATAAAAAACCCTCAAAAAGGGTCCAGAATTCCCAAAAATATTAAAAAGGGAATAAAAATATTAAAAATATTTTAAAAAGGAAAAAGGAGGGAAAAGGTACCTAAACCATGTTGGTCAATACCATTGGTTTCCTCGAAACCATAATGGTATTCCCCACCACCAAAAACTATAAAAAGGTGGTAGGGGCTCCTCACTTTCCATCCATCCATCATCCTATCCTCACGCTGTCAAAATCTCTCATGAGACCTTTGGCCATTTTCAGCATCTTGGAGAAGAGACCTTTGGAGCTTGGAGCTACTCACCTTGGGAGTTGCTCAACACAAATCCTCACCATTTGAGGTATGTTAATACAAAATACTCATTCTTTTATTTCTTGTTCTTGAATCGTTTTCAGAAAATTTTATTTGTTATATGCACATGGTAGATTTAGATTTATAATTGTTTTTTGCTTTCAATATTTGAAACTGTTATCACTTGTTGATAGGTGCCCATTGCACAAAGCTTGGTTGCAAAACCAAGCCAACAGTTTTTGGCGACTCCGCTGACTTCGAATTCTTAGATCTTAGTTTTTTGCTTTAGATCTTAGTTTTTCTTAGTTTTAATCATTTTTATTCATAGATCTGCCATCCTAGACAGTAGATCCATTGATGTTCTAGATCTTGGCCCCTTCTATTGCCATTAACAGCCTGAAATTTCCATTTTCGAGTTCGTTTTTCGGCTTTCGCCTCGCAGTTTTTCGCCCGAAAGTCGGGTGGCTCATCGCAACCTCGAGGCTTTTTTCCGCACGGCACGTGACGGCTTCGCAGCCATTTTACGCGCTGCACATCATGGCTTCGCAGCCATTTGCCGTGCTACACATCGCGACTATGTAACCAAAACTCGTGCTGCACATCGCGACTTCGCAGCCGAATCCCGCACTGCACATCGCGGCTTCACGGTCGAATCTCGCGCTGCACATCGCATCTTCGCGGCCAAAACCCACACTGCACATCGCGACTGCGCGGCCGAAACCCACGCTGCACATCGCAGCTGTTTTCCCAAAACCCGTGACGCAATTTTTTTTAATTCAACCAATTTTTTTTAAATTATTTTTGCTGTATTTTCTGCCCATTTAGCATATTTTACAGCATTAATTTTTCTGCATTTTTACAGCCACATTAAATCTTTTACTATTTAGAATGCTCCATTAAAAGTCTTTTAAAAAAAAAAAAAATCAATAATTGAAAGAGAGATTTTTTCTGCATTTTACTTATATCAAGGTTTTATTGTTTATTTGCTCGATACTTTGCCCAAGCAACTTTTAAGAGATCCATTTATTTCTGAAATATTTATGTTATTTGCTTTCCTTCAAATTATTTCAAAGATCCATTATTTTTGAATGGTTTTTTCAAGCATTTACATTTCACAAACGCCTTTATTTTTTGCAAAACGGGAAGCGTCTTTTCTTTCATTTGTAATCAATCGCCCAAGTGAGGAAAATCAATTTCAGTTTAAATACCACACTTGCACCCACTTTGCCACATAATTTAAACTGAGCCTTAAAATTTACCTTAAACTCAACAAACTTTTAACCCCACTTCGGGAGCACTTAAAAGAATTTTGTAGTTAGGTAGAATTGAGGGGATAGGTGTTCCAATAACACCCCTCAATTATTACATTTGAAACATAGTGGTTGTCCTCTACGGTACCAAAATCGCTTATAATTTTGACACGGTTATCAACCAATTTATCGGGAAGGCCTCTCCCTTAGGAGGGTTGAAGTAGCCAGACTAGTTCCGGAAATCTGAGTGGAATACCGCAATCCATTCAGTAACCGAAGGATACTTTTCAAAGTTCTCGGTGTACACCCAAGAGGGTGTACAGTGGCGATAGAACCAAACTGCAGATTCACCCAACCGAACGTGTCATGAACGGGGTATCCTAGTTGCCACTCTTTAGGATTGTCTACCCGGTAGGGGGATATCTAGCCATTGATTCAACACTCTATATTGTCTAACTTGGATTTCATCACCTTGTAGAGGATATCGTTTGTTGACTCATAATACTTCTAGTTAGGTGTTTGCATGATACATTACCCACCTTTGGTCTAGTAACACCCCTTTTTTCTAGAAATTGTTTGACTTTTGGTATTCTGACCAATTTTGTTGCATCCCTCCACTTATTATAGAATAGCTGCTATAATAAGTGCTTTTTGAGGTTGATTGTTGGCCTGAGAGCCTTTATTTTTTCACTCCCCTTTTGCACTCATTGTTGCATTAGGGTTTCAAGTTTTTTACATCACCACCTTACATTGAAATTTTTAAAAAATATTTCTCACCATGGAGAATTTAAGACGATCTCGTCATCTTTAGGGTGAACCCCCTCAGTTCGATATACTTGGCTCTACACGTCACCGACGTAGAGCCTTATCCCTTGACTCAACACATCATCGACCAAACACACAGTCATCCGAGATTGACACGCCTCACTTCACATCTGATTCTGAGGCTGAATCCGAAAACCCTACTCAAATATCACCAACCAACCTCATGGCTAGACCACAATACGACCCACTTTTCACCAGTACTATTGGAGATACATCCACAAACCCTTCTACTACTATGCCATCCATGGTAACAACAACCCCTCTAGGCATGCCTAATTTAGGGGACACTCCACCTTTAGGTATGCCCAACACAGGACTACCTCCTATTATGGGTATGCCAAACATAGGAATCACACCACCTCTCATTACCACAACCCAGATCCCAGGAATTCCTGGCACTATTCCTAACCCCGGTGTAACCCATGTTGCACTTGGGAATGCTGGCCCATACCAAACCACAATGGTTGGACAACACATACCTTCAATACCTAGCATACCCTTAGGGGCTACTGGACCACTACATAATGCCACCATTAATAGTTATGTCCTAGTCACTACGCCACACCCATCTGCTAGTTTACCTTACATGGCTAGTTTGAACTTACCAGACCTAGCCAGGCTAACCAACGATCCTATCAGGCACAACCCTACATGGCCACCCATTCCTACAAAGCTCCCCTCGAACATCCCCAACTTTGAAGGAAAACCTGGGGAGGATCCCCAAAACCACATAATGTCATTTCACCTATGGTGTTCATCTAACTCCATAGTGGATGACTCCATTCGACTGAGACTGTTGCAACGAACGTTCACTGGATCTGTAGCCAAGTGGTACATCGAACAACCACATGGGACCCACCATACATTTATATCTCTCACCTCCACTTTCCTTCATTTTTTTCAACTGCCTGTACGCTGTGATGCAGGAGTTGAAATACTGTTGTCTTGCAGACAAACAATAGCTACCCACATCACCGACCATATCCACGAGTGGCGCAAGCGTCATAGCCTCTGTAAGATAAAACTAGATGACCATATATTTTTGGAATGGTTTCTTAAATCACTCCTACCCCTCATAACCAAAGACGTAGCTTCCAAATGACCCCAGTCAGAGGAAGAAGCTATTTTAAAAGCTCAGTAATTCGACCTGATTTATGCCCAGTCAGGCTATCTCTACACCATCATACCAGACGCCCCACGAGGCTATTCTTCATGCGGTGACGCTTCGGGGGCATCACATGCCACTGATGGTATTATCGGCCAAGTCACGGTGCAAATTAAACCTTTTAGCATGGTGAGCACCATAAATGCCCCAAACCTCTCTAGGGCTACATCTAATTCTGGAGAGACAACTTCGTATGCTCCAATGAATCAGAATCATCACACTCATGGACCCTCTTGTCCACAACATTTCTATGGGAAAGCGCCATTGACATATGTACCACCCACATACTATAACCAACCGGCCTCCCAGAACCCAATTCATTTACCGGCACAACCAATGTATTACCCATAACAAGCTACAACAGCTAACCCAACACCTCCAATAGCTCAGGGTTACCAACAACCCCAGCAAGCCACTGGACCACCTCCAGCCCCACTAGCTTATTATCCACCGCTACCTGCTCCCGCACCTGCGGCACCCCAAAATCCTCCCACTACTCAAGGGCAAGTGTACACACAACATAATCAGCCCCAACATCAAAACAACCAACGCAACCAGGGTGGACAACAAAACCGTGGAAGAGGACGTAACCGCGGCAACAACCAACAACATAATCAAGGTCCACCACCTCCCAATCCTCCAAATAATAACAATGCTGCTCCTCCCAACTAGAATCCTGATCGTCATCCCAAGCAGCCAAAAAACAATAACTTGCGAACAAACCATCCATGTTCTATATGTGGAGTCTATGGACACTACACTCATAACTACCCCCATTTAGAGAAACCACGTAAACTTTGGGTTGACGATGCTCAATGCCAGGGCCAAGCTGGACAGCCAGCTCCACTTAATCAACCGCAACCCATGATATTACAAAACCCATTTCCAAACTAGGGAGTAGTAAATACTTGCCCTATGGATCCCCACAAGGATCTGCTGCACCCCAACAGCAAATCACCTATGCCGCAACTGATTATCAGCATGCAGATCCAGGCACACACCATTTATTAATGATGTCATCCAATGACATCAACCTCCAAACTCGCAGGAATCAGTACGGCCCACCCCCAAAAACTCCACCCACTGACGCATCCACCTCCCTTCCACCAAATCAACCACTACGCATACCAAATATGCCATTGGACGGAGGACCTAAAATCCCTCGCATCCCTTTGCAAAGGATTAACAACAATCCTAATGCTCGCGCAACATCCAATTATAACGTCATGGAAGACCTAGCACAATCCCCCACTGCTATGTCTACTTTAGAGGTACTGAAAACATGCCCTGCACAATGAAAACTACTACTATCCGCCATCAGAGGAGTAGAACTTGATGACACACACATGATGGCTTTCGACTTAGACCAAGTCGAACCTCGATTGCCATCAAATTTGGCTTTCCAAGTATCAGTAAACATTCGAAACCTTGTTGTGCATCGATGCATCATCGATGAAGGAGCTTCCACTTGTGTTATGTCTACCCTTGTGTGGCAGAAGCTTGGCTCCCCCGCTTTACAACCATCCACCACGGCATTACGAGCTTAAAATGGATGCTCAGCTCAACCACAAGGCCTCTTAGCGAACGTACCTGTAGAACTAGGCAACAAATTAGTTCTTATCGACATCGAAGTGATCAATGCCCAACTCGACTACAACCTCCTTCTTGGATGTAGCTATATGTACAAAATGAAAGCAGTGGCTTCATCTGTTTTTTGCCTCATGATGTTCCCACATGAAGGACACATTATCAAGATTTATCAACTCACATATTATGATCCTAACGCCCCCGCAGCTCCTCAAAATGTGCTACCAATGATTGAACAAACCATTCAAAATGCACCAACATCATTTGTGTCGTCAATTGGTCCTGGAATCTACACCGAGTCACCTATGACTTCCACATTTCCATCGATCTCACCACCTTTACTGATAACAAAAACATCGGATTTGTGCACCATGTCACACACCACACAGTAGCCTTCGTCACTACCACAAACACCCACAGTGCCTACTCATATTGGCACAACGCCAATTCATACTATCCCGTTCTTGTTCCCATATTCCGGAGTTGTCAGTTTGCCAGTAATGGCTACACTCAACCTTCCTGGCTTAACATTAGGGATACCTGTATGGTACTTACCTGCTCCAAGCCCCCCGCCGACTCCGACTGTTATTTTACAATCGGTACAACCTATCCCTATTACCAACCACCCACCCCCTCCGGTCACTCATCTGCAAAATAGACCACCCCCAATGGTGACTACGGCATCAACATCCAAAAACTCCCCACCTCAGTTACGGAACACAGGGGGTAGAGGCCCACCAACCTATAATGCTGGACTCATAACTCGCACCCCCCTAGCAACCCCCAAGGTAGCTAAGAACCCCCCAACTATTCGCATTCCCCCTAAGTGCTCGTTGTGTGACGACGTAGGCCATGCCACTCATCAATGTCCACAATTACCTGCACTCCAAGAACACATGAATATGTTGGATGACGACACCGAAATTCCAATGGTAAGACTTGAGCCACCTCCTCACCCTCGCGACAAAACGCTCCACACTAACCATCCTTGTGCGATATGCGGCATTTATGGCCATTATTCACACCACTTCCCCGATCTCCCAGATTATAGAGCAGCCTTGTACGAGATGAACAATGCCGACTTAGAGATATCTCCTCCCCTCATCGAGGAGATCTACCCTCCGAAATCATCTTCTTCGGAAGAATCAATACCATCTATATGATTTCAACCACATACAAACTAGAACCCGTTGATTTATGGTCTGATTACTTTCATACTGATGAGCAAATTTTAGAAACACTCACTGCACCGGACTACCCTTGGGATGATATGCATCATCGCTCATACTTCCTCCCTAAGGCGTCTACATCCACTGCAGAAAACTAGCTATCAGTCGAATCAAAATATTTCCTACCAACTAAGGTTGATTGGTTAAAAGACCCCATCCCAGCACCAGATGCCTTCGAAGAAGGTAACATGTCCAACATTTCCCCTATTATACAAATCGACATTTCCACCACACCTGGAAAACCTGAGCTCATCTTGCTAGGCACATCATGCACTCAAGCGGAAACTCAGGCATATAAGAAACTATTCCAAGAGTTTCGTGATGTCTTCGCCTGGTCTTACACCGAGATGCCTGGCCTCGATCCCAAAATTGTGGAACATCACATCGACACTTGGCCCAATGTGCCTCTTGTTCGATAGAAACAACGACCAATTCACCCGTCCAAGCTCCCAACTGTTAAAGCTGAGATTGAAAAACTCCAAAAAGCAGGATTCATATATCCTATTGCCTACACCACCTGGGTTTCAAACCCCGTGCCAGTAAACAAAAAAGTGGGCACCATACGCATTTGTACTGATTTTCGAGACCTCAACCTTGCTTGTCCCAAAGACAACTTCCCCACACCTTTCATTGACCAACTAATTGATGAATGTGCGGGACATGAGGTTCTTTCTTTTATGGACGGTTTCTCCAGATATAACCAAATAAAAATCCGTAAAGAAGATCAATACAAGACAGCTTTCACTACCCCATGGGGCACCTTCACCTATCGCGTCATGCCTTTTGGTCTCAAGAATGCCGGAGCCACTTTCCAATGCACCATGACTTATTGCTTCCACGATCTACACAGGATCATAAAAGTTTATCTGGATGACCTCACCGCTCGATCCAAGAAGCGATCTGACCATTTAGATGACCTTCGACAAGTTTTCTTATGTTGTCGAAAATACAACATCCGCTTGAACCCTCTCAAGTGTGTCTTTTGCGTTACATCAGGTCACCTGTTGGGGCTCGTTATCTTAGAAAAAGGCATCACTGTAGACCCCTTAAAAGTCCAATCCATTGTAGAATTACTGTCACCCCGTACATTAAGACAACTTCAAAGCCTTCAAGGGAGGTCCAACTTCCTCCGCCGCTTTGTCCCTGACTATGCCACAATGGTCCACGGTTTCCTACAACTACTATGTCTGCATACCCGTTTCATATGGGACCAACAAGCAGAGACAGCTTTCACCGACTTAAAGAAATCACTCACAAATGCCCCGTTGATCTCTCCTCCAGATTTCACAAAAGATTTCACCCTCTATGCTTCACCATCCGAACATGCTGTATCTGGAGTTCTTGTACAAGAAGATACTGCTCACCAAGAGCATGTCATCTACTATGTGATCCAAACCTTGTCCAGCCCACCCCTCCACTACCCACACGAAGAAACGATGGCCCTCGCCGTCGTCTTTTCAGTACAAAAGCTGCGACATTACATTTTCCTGAGCCACACCACAGTTGTAGCCAATTCCAATCCTATGGTTTACCTCTTGACGCGTCGCCTCCTTCAAGGCCACGTACCTAAATGGGTGATTATCCTGCAAGAATACGACCTAACTTTCAAAACCCCAAAGAGCACCAAGGCCCTAGCACTCGCTCAACTCATCACAGATCTCCCATCCTCTTCGTCATCACCCGCTATCCAAACAGATCTCATTGACGATCACATTTCCATCATTTCTTCTGGCAACCCATGGTACGGCGACATCTTAATCTACCTCCGCACACAAAAATTTCGAACCCACATCGATCGTGATGGACGCCGTCGTATACGACACCACGCCCCCCGATACCTCCTATTAGGCGATGTACTTTCTCGACGCGGCGTCGATACCATCTTACGACGCTGCCTATCTCATAACGAGGCAGAACAAGTCCTTAATGACTGCCATAGCAGTGCCTGCGGAGGCCACTTCTCCGGCATGGCCACTACCCAAAAGATCATCCGCGTAGGTTACTTTTGGCCTTCATTATTTACAGATTGCATCACCATAGTCAAACATTGTCAAAACTGCCAACTTTTTGCCCCCAAGGCAAGAACCCCACCCGCCCCCCTTCATCCAGTCGTCATTGTTGGACCATTCTGCAAATGGGCCATCGACTTCCTCGATTGCAATCCCATGTCAGCCGGTGGTCATAAACACATTATTGTGGCCATAGATTATTTCACCAAGTGGGCGGAAGCCATGCCAACTTACAATTGCAAGGCCGACACCGCAACACGTTTTTTCCTCAACCATGTTATCACTTGTTTTGGAGTGCCAAAGCAACTCGTCTCAGACCACGGCTCTCACTTCGAAGATGCCGTCTGGAGAGAATTATCAACCTTACTGAAATTTGAACACCATTTCTCCTCCGCCTACTGCCCCCAAGGAAACGGCCAAGTCGAAGCGATTAACAAAATTTTGAAGACCATCCTCCAGTGCACTGTGGACAAACACAAATCAAACTGGCACCACATGCTCTTCGCGACACTATGGGCATACCGCACGTCAACAAAAACCGCCACAGGTTTTACCCCTTTCCATTTAGTTCACGATGTCAAATCCATCCTCCCCATCGAGTGCCAGATTCCAGCCCTACATATGGCTGTTGAACTCTTACCGGACACTTCCCCAATTGAGCAACGCTTACTACTCCTGGAGCAGGCCGATGAAGATCGGTGCACAGCCCTTCAAACCATGGAAGCAACCAAGAACAGATCCAAACTGAGTTATGACAAACATGTCCACCCAAGAAATTTTACTGAAGGAGACCTTATCCTCACCTATGATCAAGCTCATGACAAAACCGGAAAAGCAAATTTTGTGTCCATGTGGCAAGGCCCATACATTATACACACTTGCCCTGGATAGGGGGCATATATTCTGACCAATTTAGAAGGAAACCCCCTACGCAACCCACGCAACGGGTTGTACCTCAAGCGATTTTACCCATAGCAAATCTGATGGACACCACAGTCCATTATTGTACAGTCTTATTTTGTTTTTTCACAAAAAATTCAAAAAACCTAAATATTTTTTTTCTCTGCATGACCACAGATGGATCCTGTTCCACTCTGCTTCATCGGTTTCATTGATGGTGCAAGCTGTTGGTCCCCCAATCTGGCCTCCGTAGCTTGGTTAATATATTCCCCTTCACATGAGTTGATCCACATCGACGGAGTGTGCATAGGTGCCACCACCAACAACCAAGCTGAATACGATGCCATGACCGGTCTCCTGGCCGCAACTCTCCAAATGAACATAAGTCACCTTAACGTTTTCTTGGACTCACAACTCCTTGTTTCCCAACTCAATAATGATTACCAGGTACGCGATCCCTATCTTTTCAAAAAATTCTTGCGCACTAAACAAATGGTTTGACAGTTTGAATCCATTTCATTCACACATGTCCCAATGAATCTCAACAGTGTAGCAAACCATATGGCCAACAACATTCTTGACTGGCACACCAATCAAACCATATAGTAAACACAAATGTGCCTCCACGGGCATATACAGAAATCAAAATGTTGCATCCACGTGCATAAACATGTGCCCCCACGAGCATACTAAAAAACAAACATGCCTCCACGGGCAAGCAAATAGACTATAAATGCACCCATGTGCATACACAATTATATACCAAATCATATATATATATACATCATAATATAGTCAAACATGTCATAGGTACCCTCAGCACCCAATATACAAAAATACATCAGCCGTACAAAAAGGTACTTCCCCATATGCTCATCAGCATTTGGGGGAAAATACAAGATCATCTAATCATCATGGTCTCTAGGCTCCTCTGGCGCCTCCTCCGCTGGCCCAACCGGATCATGTTGAGCCCGAACTCTCCTCTCCGCCGACCCCGCTGGATCATCTCGCAAATGAATCCTCCCCTCCACCAGCCCTGCGGGATCATGCCGAGCCCCATCCCTCCACTCAACCGCCAACAATGCTGCTCTGAGCAAGATCGAGTGCCACTCACGAGGCACATCAAAACAACGCTCAACAATGTCCCGATCCAAATCCCTCCACCCATCCTTTGGAAATCCTGCTAGGATCATGTCCAGTGTCTCTCTGACACCCTCCACAGCATCATCTCGAGGCCCAGCTCCTCGACCACGAGCCCCAACTCCTCGAGCATGAGGAGGTGGTACCGCTACAGGAGGTGGAATGACCACCATCGCCCATCCCCTACGAACCACATGGTCGGCTGGTGGTACAAGACCAACATCTGCACAATCATGCAAGTGAACCATCATATAAATATATAACTATAATCATAACAAACACATCTAAAACACATGATACAGTCGAGAACAAAACACAAAACATACCATCTAAACCCCAGGCCTGTCCCTGGGCTCGAGGCATCTCCGGATCTCCTTGATAATCCATACCGGCATATGGATAGTCATCAATCAACAGGGGGATCTACTCCCACTGCTCATACATATCCTACAAAAAGAACCCACGGATACCACCACCACTGCGGGGCATCATCTGCCCCCACCGCACCATACGCGGCTTGCTCACCAACCCGTCTCGAACCGGCACCCGTGGCCACAAAGTCGGTACCCACTCAAAGAAGAAACAACACAAAAAGGAGGCATAGCAAAACTCTCCCCCCTCCCGACTGACCTTGTCTAGATCTCTCCGGATACCAGCCAAAAACATCTAACCCCACGCATAGTAGGTCCCCCTCAGCACAGAATCCACCATCATCATTTGTCCCCCCGATAAACGATGTGGCACCGCGGCACCCAACACCCATAGAACACAAGCCCCAACAGCTCGCATGTCCCACTCCCGCAAAGATCTCAGGCTCAAAGCGTTGTTCTGCACAATCTCCCCAGCAACACAGAAGGTCTCCAGGAGATCCTCCATGTCCACACCTGTAGGGATCCTCGGCAGAAGATCCCCCACCTCCTCTAAGCTAGGTAACCCGATAAGAAAATATACATTAGTAAGGGTGATCTCTAACCTCTCACCCCCAACAATAAATGCACCCTCTGCAGGGACCCACAGACTCACCAATTTGTTCAGTAGCGACCCTACTGAATGCATCAGTGGAATCTAAGCGAACTTCAGGAGCCCACTCACAGCCAGAGCCTGTCGGACCCCCTGATCGGTTTGAATCCGAATCATCAAATCCTCTTCCATCTCTCGCTCTTGCCATGACACCAATGGTCTCCTCAACATCCTGCCAAAAAACAAAGAAATTTTTTAGAACCAGAGAAAATTTTTCAAAAAATTTCATCGCAGCTTTTCCATCAAAAGCCGCGATGATCATCGCGGCTTTCATCCAAAAACCCACGATGAACATCGTGGGTAATGACCACATAGTTGCGATGAACATCGTGACTATCAACCCCATAGTCGCGATGAACATCGCGACTTTCAGCCCGACAGCCGCGATGAACATCGTGACTGTCAACCCCGAACCCGCGATGTTCATCGCGGAAAAAGACGTGAAACCCGCGATATTCCACGTTGGAAGGCCAACATGGAATTTCGCGGCCTTTGGGGGCCCACCGCTAACCAAAAAAGACATAATTAAAAAGGCTAAGGTGAATAGGGTTACCTGAAACTCACGGAATCGAAAACCAACGGTTAAATCTAGCGAAAATCAAGAAAGAGCTCTAATTGCTCTGCCAAACTCACACGTAACAATGACACGTCATATGGGCCTCACACCCTATTTATAGAAATTTCACCATTTTTCAAACAACCATTGCGGTATCATACGATGTCTGTTCTTCAAACAGTTGGTACCGTTGGAATCAGCACAGCGAGAACTTCATGATAGTTCTTTCCTTTTCTTGTTTTCACCAGGTCCATTTTTTGACCATTTTTTCACGCCCTCGTTGCCTCGGTTTACGTGCCACATCGGTCATTCTCCATTTTTTACGAGTCTTATATCATCGGATTCAGTTTTCCATGCTCGTGATGACGCTTGAGATCATTTCTCGTTCTCATGCCCATATTTTTCAGGCATTTTTCCCATGTCCCCTCGTTGCCTCGGTTTGCGTGCCACATCGACCGTTCTCCGTTTTTAACAAGTCTTATATCGCCGAATTCAGTTTTCTGCGCTCGTGATGACGCTTGAGACCATTTCTCGCTCACACCCAGATTTTTTAGGCATTTTTTCCCATGCCCCCTTGTCGCCTCGGTTTGCATGCCACATCGGTCGTCGTCCGTTTTTGACAAGTTTGATATCATCGGATTCAATTTTCCGCGCTCGTGATGATGCTTGAGATCATTTCTCGCTTTCAACCCATAATTTTTGGGCATTTTTTCAAAATGCCACTCATCACCTCGGTTTGTGTGCCACATTGGCCGTTGCCCCTTTTTGACAATCTTTATGTCACTAGATTCAGTATTCCGCACTCATGACGATGCTTGAGACCTTTTCTCGCTCTCATCAATTCCTTTTTGTTCGGTATAGTTTTACCCCTTTTTCGGGCCGAACAATCCCTTTTACGAAAAAGGCACTTAGGGAGTTTTTGTTAAGCTCTTTTCTGACTCCTAAATCAATGAAAAGATTGCCGAGCAATATTGCTTCCTTTCATGCTCGTTAAACGTATCTGAAAGGGCGTCTACCTGGTATAAGTTTACCCATTTTCCAGACCTTGTAGACTAATTACGAAAAAGGAATACTCTAGTCAGATCGGCTAGAAGAGTTCTCCATTTGCATCATATTATGCTTTTTCAAGCCTTGGAGACTAACTTACGAAAAAGAACACTAATGGATTCCACTTACCGCTTTTAGACTCTCTAAAGATGAAAGCAACCATGACCAATCACCATCCTGGGCTCGTAAAAACCCACAGGACGGTACTCACAACCACTGCAGAGTCTTCTTATCGTTTTTAGACTCCTTAAAAATGAAAGCACCCATGAGCACGAACAGTCCTAGGCTCACAAAATCCACAGGACAGTACCATTTCAGAGCACACTTTTATCCCTTCTTGGAGCTCATTAAAACTACGAAGAAGGACCCAATGGTGCTTCTCGGCACCACAACAGATCACGTCTACTCATATGGAAGCTTCCCCACTTTGGTCACCTTTGTTCAGAGTATTCCGCAGTAGGTCAACCTGAGAATCCCTCGACAACACCCATCAGCTTGACCCCCCAGAGTCAATACATACCTTCTAGTCCCTAAAAGCTATGATCCCCACATCTACAAATCATCCCCCCTACGCTGCCAAGTCAACCATGTCATCATGCTTTGAACAAAGGAAATTTGAGTCTACCCACTCTATGACCCCAGTTACTTCCCATCCCCACAAGTATGTCAGTCCTACCATCAGTACTACCACACTTCAGTTCTACACCTCATGCTCCTATCAAGGAAACATCATTGCCTTGTTAGTTGTTGGTCTCCCTCTGTCGACGACACACAAATTTATTCCAGAGGATAGACCTAGAGGTCCCTGTGTCTTGGACTCATCACCATTTATGATGAGTGCCTACGAATCATTTAGAGAAGAGTCCTCAGTGCCTCTCCAAATGGTTGTTTCTCACATGCTCGACTTCAACACCTTGATCATATCGTTGAGACTCGCACAGGGTATTGGTCCGTTCAGTTATTTGTTGAAGACCCCGGATACCACCTGACTCTTCCACATTTCAGAGTCTACCTATGGAAACAACCAGTTACATTTTTTCTATAAATATCCGGGTTGCGCATGGCGACAGTATTCAGATGTACCCCAGTTTTACACTCCCTCGAGTATACAGTTACATATACTCCTCAGAGTTGACTCAGAGTCATTGAGTCCCTACAGATGTTGGACACCTTCAAGATTCAACAGTTCATCAACCCTTCTGACACCTTGTTCAGAACGGTTGTCGCTTTATTCCAGTGTATCAATTATTGAGATCAATCATGTTATGATCATGAGTACATCCAAAAATAGTGTCCCCTTTGGACCTTTATGATGTACCAGCAGATTCTTTATTTAGGTCCCCCTTTCTTGGGACTAATTGTTATGTATATATACGAGCATGGGTATGCCCGCCTCGTCCATTATCAGAGATTATTCCTCATTCATATTGAGGCCATGTAATATTGTTTGTTTTGCAGCTTCCAAGGGTCGTGGATCCAGTCTCCAACCGGTCTCTTCTCTTCCCCAAACCCCAGGAAAAAGACAAAAGAACTATGATGTCTATCGGCCATACGATGAGCTCCTGCCCTCACACATCAAGGGGCAATCTATTAACACCCAAAAAGTGCTCACTAGCTCATTTCCTTATTCACATGACCCATTTGTCCACTTTTCCACCATTTGAGCCTCTAAAGCCATCAAAAGGTCACCAAAATACCATAATATACCCTTTTTTCCCCTCAAAATGAATATTTTTCCTCAAAAAGGGTCCAGAATTCCCAAAAATATTAAAAAGGGAATAAAAATATTCAAAATATTCAAAAAAGGAAAAAGGAGGGAAAAGGTACCTAAACCATGTTGGTCAATACCAATGGTTTCCTCAAAACCATGATGGTATTCCCCACCACCAAAAACTATAAAAAGGTGGTAGGGGCTCCTCACTTTCCATCCATCCATCATCCTATCCTCATGCTGTCAAAATATCTCATGAGACCTTTGGCCATTTTCAGCATCTTGGAGAAGATACCTTTGGAGCTTGGAGCTACTCACCTTGGGAGTTGCTCAACACAAATCCTCACCATTTGAGGTATCTTAATACAAAATACTCATTCTTTTATTTCTTGTTCTTGAATCATTTTCAGAAAATTTTATTTGTTATATGCACATGTTAGATTTAGATTTATAATTTTTTTTGCTTTCAATATTTGAAACTGCTATCTCTTGTTGATAGGTGCCCATTGCACAAAGCTTGGTTGCAAAACCAAGCCAACAAGCACATTGTTGGATAACTTGAGTGACATGAAGACTTGATTTCATAGGTGCATTCACCTTCGAAATGGGTCTCTACCACCATACAGCCTCTGCTACCTCCTCACCAAACGTTTCCCTATAGCCAAGACTAGCAGTAAAGTGACCTGTGGAGATATTCTTCGATCAAACCAGTAATCCCTCACCTTAATTAAATTTTTGTGCAACTGTTGAGTATACAAGTTCCGAGAAACTACCTATGGATTCACCATGTTAAGAAGCTCAGTTGTTTTCCATGTTTATGCCAATATTACCTGGATCTGCAACATCAACTAGTGTGTAAAGTCCTTGGTCTTGCAAAAATTCTTATCACCCTCAGAGGCAAGAATGTTGGCCTTCATGTCCCACCCAGGTATTAATGCCCAATCTAACTTTCTTGTAGTGTCCAATTTTCCATGCCAACCAGTGTTCTACAAGGGAATGACAAAACTAGTTCCTTCCGGACAAATGAAACATTTGAGATAAAACTTTGCTGGTAATATAGTCCATTCCTCAAAGGAAAGTGGATCCAAGTATTTTTGCTGGATAACATTCTGCCAGAAACCTTCTACAAATATTAAACTCCACAAATTCTTGGAAGCCAGGGCCTTGCCAAATTGGTGAATGCATTTCAACCCCCACCCACCAGCAGCTTTGGGCTTAGGTACCTTTTCCATTTGAATAGTGGAATACCTTCTTTCTCCCTTCTTCCTGGCTATAGAAAATGAAAACATTTATTCCACCCACCAGCAGCTTTGGGCTTAGATAACCTTTTCCATTTGACTAGTGCAATACCTTCTTTCTCCCTTCTTCCCAACCATAGAAAATAAAAACATTTATTCCTGATTTTTTTTCCAGCATCCCAATAGGGATGTAGGATAAACAAATCCAATATACAAGCATTGTTTCTAATACTGATTTAACTAAAAGTGAGTCTTCCTCTTATGGACAGCCACCTAGTCAACAGTTTGTGACTCTTCTTTCAATTTTTTGATACAGCCAGACCCAGTCTTTAAATCCATAATCATTAGATTTTGACATGAGACATAGATATCCTAGGTCATTGCTAAATGGGGTGACATTTAAAGAGAAAATCCTATTAATGTCCTCATTTTGTCTTTCATGTAGTTTGTTCAGGGTGATAGAGGATTAGAGTGTTTATCTCCATTCCTGTTGCAAAGTAGTATGAGTCCAGAATTTCCAAAAACTTAAGAGCTTTACTGTAGGAGTGATTCCCAAACAAAAGCATATCATCCAAAGAGTAGATGTGTCGATGCCAACACCTTGCCCAATTCTATATTTTTTATTGAACAGATCTCGTAGGCCTCCTTGATGACCCTACTTGAATGCTCATCCTATGGGTTGCTTAAAGAAACTAGATGCTGCCCCATTTATAAGAACAGAAAATGGCACAGAATTCAAACAACCCATAATCTACTTGACCAAAGGAACACATCAAGCATTGTAAATTAGAATTAACCCGAGATATAATTAATTGACCCTGGTACAGGCTTTAGAAAGATACAATTACACCACCATAGCCTGTAGAACAAAGGCCTTCCTAAGCCTCTTAGAATTACAAATGATGCAATCTAGGTGTTCATATTCTCCTCTCCACAATTCTAAAAGGGTTCTAGCTCAATGGAAGAGCGCCTGCCTTACAGGCAGGAGGTTGGTGGTTTGATTCCTCCATGCCCTATTGATATTGCAATATTGGTATTTTTAATAAAATATATTTTATTACAATTTATTATGGCTATAGAGGGGGTTTCAAACCGTCTTTGTATGTTGCTACGAGGGGGGTTCTAAACCGCATTCATATGTCACTACGAGGGGGATTCTAAGCCACCTTCATATGTCACTACGAGGGGGGTTCAAAATTTCCCTTGTATGTTACAACAAGGGGGGTTTAGAACCACCCTTATAGGTACCTACAAGGGTGGTTTGTAACCGCCCCCAAAGGTTTGTAATAAGGAATTTTAGGGGGGGTTCTGAACCACCCCCATAGATGTCTACAAGAGGGGTTCTAAAGTGCCCCTATAGGCCTCTACAAGGGGGGTTTCAAACTGCCCCTATAGGACTATACGAGGGGGGTTCACAACCGCCCCTATAGACCTCTACGAGGGGGGTCTGGAACCACCCCTATAGTCCTCTACGAGGGGGGTTCCAAACCACCCATGTAGGTTTGTATGAGGGGGCTTATGAGGGGGGTTCACAACCACCCTCGTAGGTCTCTATAAAGGGGGTTCAAAACCACCCCTGTAGGTCTCTATGACGGGGTCTACGAGGGGGGTTTAAAACCGCCTCCATAGACCTCTATGAGGGGGGTCACAAACCACCCCCAAAAGTCACTTTTGGGGGCGGTTCCAATCTCGTCAAAAACCTCCCTTAAAGGGAAAAAATTTTAACATCAGTGCCTTTAGGGGAGGTTTTTCCAAAACCGCCCCCAAAGTCAACCCCCCCCCATAGGTCACTTCTAGGGGTGGAAGACAACCCCCCCTAAAGGCCAAAAATGTAGTAGTGATTGCGCACAAGTTTTATGGATGAAACAAACCATGAAGGATATGCAAGTAGATATTGATCGGCCAATACAGATTCTATGTGAAAATACAAGCGTAATCAATATCTCAAAAAATCTTGTTATGCACTAGAAAACTAAACACATTCCAATCAAATATCACTTTGTGAGAGAGCAAGTTATTGAAAATGTTATCAATATAGAATATGTTGAGACTAAAGAGCAAATAATGGATATATTTACAAAGACTATTCCACGAAGTACATTTGAATATATCGGAGAAAAATTGGGTGTGGTTCTCAATCGGAAACATGACGAGAACATAAACAAGGAGGCATGAATGAAAATTGATTTCAGCATAGCACAAATGGGATGAAAGGATGATTGCATGACTCACTGAGCAAAGAAGGATGAAGTGTTGTGATTGGAACATGATATCAAGATATAGAAGTAATATAGCACCTGAACAGGGAAAGAAATCAAATATAATTATGAAAGAAATATACAGATTACAGGACATCAATGCATAAAATTCAACAAATGAAATAAAACTTGAAGACAGGGGGAGTTATCCCTGTAAGAAGATAGGTGAAGGCTTGCAGAAAGAAAATAAAAGAAGAACCATAAATTGCACAAGTAATGGCACCTCTTTTCCATTGATGTCAAGGGCGAGAAGAAGCGTGAAGCTGAGAAGTAATGTAGCTGAGAAGAAACAACATAAGCAAGAGCTTGCAGAAGCAAAGGAAGAACATGAAGCAAATACGAGAAGCTAATGATAAAGAGTGTGAAGTTGATATTGATCATGAAGCCGAGCTCAATCCAAGTCATTATAGGATCATGCAGCAGCACAATAAGAATGATCATAAATCATGCGATCTACGTAGAGGCAACAGAAGGAAAAAGATGCATTAATAGGATAATGCATAGATGTCAAAGGTTCAAACTGACAAAGACCTCAGGGGGAGTATGTACACAAGGGGAGTGCTACAACAAGCATAGATGAATCACACATGTTCAAGAAGATGATTATGCACAACTTCATAAGGTGTTGACATCAATGCCAAAAGGGGGGATTGTTGAACTTTGGTTGTCATTGATTTCAACTGCTGTCAAAGAGGATGTCAACTGATTCAGTTTGATTCATTGATGTCAATTGATGTAAAGTGGATTTAGCATTCACATGCCAACTTGAAGAAATATAGAAAATCCACTTTGAATAAGTATATGCACAAGTAAGATGGTGAAGTATATGGATGCCAGTATGAATAAGTATATCTAAAAACTGCATCCAGTTTGAAGAAGTATGTCAAGGGGTATATCATGTATATCCAGTTTGAAGAAGTATGTCAAGGGGTATATCATGTATATCCAGTTTGAAGAAGTACATAAGGCACGTGTACTTGAGCAGGTCAAAAGTCCATCCATTCATAGTCCTTCAAGATACAATCTAAAGTGTTGATTGGAAAAAAGTTTTAAGAGTGCGCAAGTGAGCCAAAGAATACATGGGACAAAGTCTAGTGTTCGCAATCAAGTCAAGAGAAGATGCTAGAGTGTACAAGCAAGTCAAGTGAAAGTGTGCAAGCAGCATGGAACAAGAAATGGTTGAATAGTTATGCAAGTCTTGAAAGTGCGCAAGTCTCACCAATTAGAAGAAGCTTTTAGTTGTTGAAGCGTGTACAAGTTCCAATAAGGGTTTAGCATTTGAAGTCAATATATGCACAAATTCCACAACTCGTGACACAACAAGTGCGCAAGACCCACAAGTGATGGTACCACAATGGTCAAAATCCCACTAAGTTAGAGATCATGTATGCACAAGTCCATGGTACATCAAGGGCGCAATACCACACCGTAGGGGTTTAAGTCCCACCAATTCAAGGACCATGTATGCGCAAAAACCACAAAGAAAGGACACATCAATGACGCAGAACATGCCAAGTGGCAGAAGCACAATCCGTGATGTAAGGAAGAAGGAAAGACACGACCAACCTGTGGACATACAATCCATGCAAGACATGTATAAATAAGGAGGCAAGTTGGAGATTTGACGTAAGCTTGATGGAAAGGATGAAGATCTTGTAAGTGGAAGATATAGATTTATATTCAGGCCATCAAGGGCTCAAGGTACATGACAATATGATATAGAAGAGAGCTAAGTGCACACAAGCAAAGGAATGTTATAGCTGATGGTGTGCATAATGATGTTGTAGATATGTGATGATTGTGCAAAGATGGAAAGGAAGAATGTAGAGGATATGCAAGTGCATGAGGACCGAATGACCATGTTGCAAATAGCATGCAGATAGTCACAAATGTTCTAAGTCATAAGCACAGAGACATAAATGTAGGATATTAGAACATGCACGAAGAGAAGAATTCTAACTGATGTATGAGGATTGAGTTGAAGTGAGCTAAGTAAAGAAGTCCATCAGTTGCACATAGACCAAGTTGCAGTAGAATCAAGTATGTGCATCATGATGAGGATGATTTGAGGCAAGTGCATTAAAATGAAAGGACAATTCATATGATGCACAACATGTCACAGATTGTCTGAAATACTGTGGCACTTAAACCGAATAGACACATCTCAGAAAGTGCACAATTCCATCTGATACTGGTGCGCGATATCAAAACAACAAGTTATTAGTTGATGTAATATCCCGATTTTGACCCTATTGCATTAAAATGGTAAATGATGTAAATATCGTTATTTAATCATGCCGAGGAGCTCAAGGCCAAGGACCTGCCATTGATTTAACTAGTATGTATCGGCCATTAAAAATATATGCCTATGGTTCTTGTGCTGGACATGCACAATGTAAATTAAGACATCATGTAAATATGAATTTTAATGAAATACCCACAACTAGCTATGCAATGCAACAAAGAGATGGGGGCATGATTTCACAAGAAATAGGGAGGGGAAATTATTCAAACCCTTGAGCCAATAGTGTTAAGCCAAATTTCATTAGAAAACCCATACATCCCAACTACCCATTTTGACTTATGCACCCAATCATTTGATTCTTCCAAGAGTTAGTTGAGGTAGTTAATGCCTTGGGAATGAAGAGGTATGGCAGCCAATTTCGTGCATGGGAAAGCCATCGACCTAGGAATTCGTATTTTTTCTTCTTGGGAAAGAAAACACCCATGAAATGGTGCCCAAAGCCATCTTTCACCCATGGCCTTTGCCATCTCTCACAGTCTGAGCTAGCTGGGCTTTCCCCATCACGTTTTTCACCATTTTTCCTGCATTTTCCATGCCTGGGAACTCGTTTTTGTATTGTACAATGGTTGGGAGGAAGGGAGTCACGATTTTGGGGTTTATGGAGGCCGTTTTTGTCACTTGAATTCCCATAAACATTTTATGAAAACAATTTTTCTCTCCCAAGGTTGATTCCCAAATTGCCATTCCGTTTTTGGTTGTCCATGTTTTTCTGAAGCTAATGGAAACTCCATTTTGGGCATCCCACTGTAGAAACATTTTTCTACATGCCCAGCACTTGTGATTTTGCTTTTATGTGCATCTCTGTTTTGGTTTGAACCTGTGAGCAAGAAATTTGGAGTGGTAGTGGATAGAATTGGCTTGATAAACCTAGTGAGGGGAGTAACCTCTCAAAAATATCAAAATGGCTGGCTACTCTTCTATGCACACCTTGAACAACACTAGAATGGAAGGTATAGCCTAAGGGACTATGTATTGGTGAAGGGAATACTTCCTTGAGTGGGGTGTGTATGCATTGTGGGTGGCAAGCTAGATAGATCTTGTAGAGGGCATCCATATCTCTGTGGTTGAGCTCACTAGCTTAGCAATTCTTCCTTTCCATTGCCTTAGTAGCCTGATAAACCCAACTGTAGATTGGCTTGGCTGATTTTGGTGTATCCCTGGTTATGTGTGAGCCTATTGTTCCCTTTTTCCTTGTAGAAATCATGCCCAGCTCAGGGGTGGCAATTGTGCTGAGAGATTGATGAGCACAATTAGCATATGGTTGGGTGGAACATTGCAGTTGCATAGCCAGTTGCTCAGGACTACTCTGTTTTAAGATAAGTACTCTCTTGTGTTAAATTCTGCAATGTATTTATTTAATGGCTTTCATGAAAATGTGGAATGTATGTTAGATATTAAACATGATTTTAATTCCATTGTGTTTCTACATTATGCATATGTATATGTTTACTTATTATCAATGAGTTTTAATTAATGGATATGGGGCTAGATGCCCAGTTTTAGTTTCATGTTTTCTCCCTGTCTCCGTCTGATGGGAGGGGACTTGACAATTGATGCACAGTATCAGTTGGTGAGTGCATTTGCACAGTAGCAAAATGACACAGTAAATCAATGGCACAAACTAAAAAAGATGAATTAGCACACAATATCAAGTGCGACATCAATTGAAGTGAAGTGTTGAGTGGAATGAGAAATCAAGTGATGTATGCAGGGAAGTGATAGTAATACAACTACATACAGAAGGTGCGCACATCCGAAAGAACATTAGAAGATCAAAAGTGTGCACGTGTTATAAGTTCAACAAGGAAATATCTTATTATGTATATCTGGACGGTGGGACAGGGAAAGGAATAGGGGTTTGTATCCTCCTTCCAGTAGGTACTGGAGAACACAGGGAGTTGGTGCTTCCTTTAGGTCGGCGCCTATAAAACCAAGGGGTCGGTTCCTCCTTCCAGTTGGTGTTGGTAAACACGGGAATTTGGTGCTTCCTCGTGTTAGGAACCCGTGTCAACCCTTCTCTTTACTTTTTTATTATATTGTTGTTGGACACATATGATTTGTAAGTCATCCCGTGAGTATATTGTATTATCCCACATTGTTAGTATATTGTTGTTGGACTCATATGCTTTGTAAGTCGTCCCGTGAGTATATTGTATTATCCCACATTCATGGGAAGTAATGGTTCTTTAGCTTAGATTTAGTATATAAGTACGTGCTAAGGCCAATGAAGGAATCCATGAGTTATTTGTATTGAGCTTGATCAAAGGAGGTTTCCCCCTCGATGTGGCTTGCGATCAATAAATTCCTTCTTTGTTCTACTATTTCTGATATATAGTGCATTTTCATCATTTACTTGTTGGAGGTTCCCCACATCTTGTATCAAAGCACTTTCTTGGGCTCATTGGGTGGAATTTCTGCCAATTTTTTTTTCACAATGGCTTCCAGGCACTGTGATTATTGCAGTAGTTCTTTTTCTTTGCATCTGTATTGTTCCTTTCAATTGCAAGTTTGGATCCGGGAATAATCCCTATCCGCTTAACTGTGGGAAGTACCTAGGCATAACCCTAAAACTCATTGCGAGGAGTACCACAGAAACCCCAAAGTAGTTTTCCCATTGAGAGGACCTTCCAGCGAAAATGGAAACACCCCCCACCTGATTGACTAGTTCCCACCCGTGAGGTAAACCAAGAGTTGTCATTTGTGGCAAAGCAGTTATCAGTTTTACTTGAGCTGTGGAGTGAGGGGTACTGCCCCAATAGGAAAGCCATTAGACAACATTAGTAGCCGAGTGAATCCCCTGAACATTTAGGAAGCTGAGCATACCTAGGGTCCATATCTATTTCCAGCTGATAAATAACAGATTAATTCTGAACCGTTGCAAATCAATTCCAGCAAAAAAAATAAAATACAAATTTTTATTTTTTTTCCATATCTTCTTTGCTTTAGCTCTGTTTCCCTTTAAAATTCACTAGAACCCCTACACTTCCATTCTGCATATTTCCTTCCTAAGGACCCTATCCCAAATTCCACTTCGGGAAGCCATAAATCCCACATTTGTCTATTTTTAGGGTTTTCCATAACTTCTTCAATTTTCACCCAATCGGCTTCAAATTTTTCCACAATGTTCATTTCCTATTTCTGCTTCTTTGTCCCTCTTTGAAAAATTTTCCCTTTCTTTCACCCTGATTCTGAAATCCCCATTTTCTTCTTCCCTATCCATTAAAAAGTGTCCAAAACCTAATCAAAGCCCAATTACCCATCAGTTTTTTTCCCAAATCGAAATTTTTCTTTACTAAAGAAATTTCGATTTTTGTTTTTCTACCCATTCTCCCCTTAAAAAAAAAAACATGGTTATTGTTGTCACCCACGCAGGAGAAAAAAACATGGAGGGAGAACTTGCAACCATCAAGACCAAACTCCAAGATCTAGATGAAAACATTCTCGGCCTCCATCTTCATCATTCATCCATGAAAAATAGATGACAGTCAGAATCTTCTGCAGACACTAGGTTCTCTTCTTCCAGTAATTTTCATAGGCCAAATCTTGATTTTTCTCGCTTCAATGGTGATGATCTGATTGGATGGATATACCGAGAAGAACAATATTTCAGTCTGCATAATAGTTTTGATATCAACAAAGTTCCACTTGCATCCTTTCATTTGGAACATGAATCCCTTCAATGGTTTTGTTGGTACATCAAGGCTCATGAAGAGCCAAAATGGATAGATTTTTTCCAACTCCTTTTGCAACGATTTGGTCCTAGTGATTTTGATGACTTCAAGGGAGAACTCACTAAAATTCGCCAAATTTGCACTGTGAGAGAGTATCATACATAATTTGAGAAACTGGACAATCACACAGAAGGATTTCCTGATGAATTCTACAGGAGTTGTTTTGTCAGTGGTCTGAAGGATTCCATCTGATCTGAGGTTAAAATGTTCTATCCCAGCGCAATGATGGAATCCCTAGGGTTGGATAAGTTGGAGGAGGACAAGATCATAACCCAACAATGCTCTAAATCCACTTTTGTTCCATTCATAAATATGGTTTCCCAACGACCTCCCATCATGCCAGCTCCTAGAGCAACTCCTATCAAGCATTTGTCTGAAGCAGAGATGCGGGAACGTAGAGAAAAAGGGATTTGTTATAATTGTGATGAGAAATTCACTCGGGGACATAGATGTGTTGAGCAAAAGCTCTATCTCTTGGATGTGAATTCTCTGCCTGCAACTGAAACTGGTGAAGAAGCTCAGGATACAGTAGATGATTAGTTCGGCATTCAACAACCACTTGTTGACCCTCCTTCTCAGGACGACCAACCAGAGATATATCTCCATGCTTTAGCTAGATTCACCAACCCACAAACAATGCGGGTCAAGGGTTACTTCAAGAATCTTCCTCTTGCAATACTCATTGATTCTAGTAGCACTCATAATTTCATTGACCTTCGAATCACCAAATAGGCTGTTTTTTTATCCATCCTTGCTCCAGCTTTGAAGTCATGATTGCCAATGGGGGCACCTTACCTTGCAAGGGGAAGTGTCGCAATCTGCGTATCTCTATTGGAGATTATAACCTGCACTCCGACATGTTTTCCTTTCCCTTAGGTGGATGTGATGTGTTTGGGCGCTCAATGGTTACCCACACTTGGCCCCATCTTATGGTATTTTACTAAACTTTGGATGCATTTTTAAGTCAATGGGAAAAAAAACACGTTGAAGGGCTTAAAACCAGGGTCTCTCAGCATCATCAGTTCACATCGCAGGGAAAATATCCTTAAGAAGAATTCACATAGTGTCATCACTCATCTCCATTCCATTCAGATGCACCCATCAGTGGTCTCCACTACTCCTTTATATCTACAACAAATTTTCGATAGATATGCATGTGTCTTTGCTGAACCAGTGGGATTCCCACCTTCAAGACCAGAGGACCATCATATTCAGCTCCTTCCTAGAAGCGTTCCTCCCAACATCAGTCCCTATCTCTACCCATTTCACCAAAAGATAGAGATTGAGATGCATGTTTGGGACTTACTGAAGCAAGGTATTATTCACCCTAGTACCAGTTCCTTTTCTTCACCAATTCTTCTTGTCCAAAAAAATATGGGTCATGGTGCCTCTGCATTGAATTCCAAGCACTTAATGACCTAATAATCAAGGATAAGTTTCCAATTCATGTTGTTGATGAGCTTCATGGTGCTCATGTTTTCTCCAAGTTTGATCTTCGTTATGGGTATCACCAAATTCAGGTTCATGAGGATGATATCCCTAAAACAACTTTCCGCACACATGATCGCCACTGTGAGTTTTTGGTCATGCCCTTTGGCCTCGCTAATGCTCCTTCCACAGTCCAGGCATTGATGAATAAAATATTCTGGCCCTACTTGCGTAAATTCAATCTCGTCTTCTTTGAAGATATCCTCATCTATAGTAAAACATGGGCTGAGAATCTCCAACATCTGGATCTTGTACTGCAACTTTTCTCTGATCATCATCTCCATGCCAAAAATTCTAAATGTGCTTTTGGACAGGAGGAAGTAGAGTATCTCGGGCATATTATTTCAGAACAAGGGGTTCGCATGGATCCTGCCAAAATAGATTCCATGCAAAATTGGCCACATCCTCAGACACTCGAGAGCCTTCATGGTTTTTTTGGGATTGACTGGCTACTACCGCAAGTTTGTCAAGGATTACAAGAAGATTGCAGCTCCATTAACCACTCTATTTAAAAAGGATGCTTTTACATGGACACATGCTACTAAGTGTGCATTTAACAAACTAAAACAACCTTTGTGTAGTACACCTGTTCTAGCTATTCCCAATTTTTCCAGGCCCTTCACTATTGAGAGTGATGCTTGTGACAATGGACTTGGCGTTGTTCTCCTTCAAGATGAAAATACCATTGCGTTCACCAACAAATCCCTTTCCGATAAGAATTTAGTCAGCTCTACATATGAGAAGGAAATGATGGCTATTTTGGTTGCAGTACAAAAGTGGCATCCATACCTATTAGGGAATCATTTCTGCATCAAAACTGATCACTAGAGTCTGAAATATTTCCTAGAACAACTGGTCTCCTCCCTAGCACAACAGAAATGGTTTATAAAAATCATGGGTTATGACTATGAGATCACTTACAAGAAAGGTAAGGACAATCTTGTGGCGGATGCTCTTTCTCACACATTTGATGACCAAGCTTCTCTTTCAGCTATTTCTATGCATGTTCCAAATTGGTTTCAATATGTTCAGCAGGGTTATGTCAATGACTCCTCATTATCTCAAATCATCCAACAGTTGGCCAACAACCCTTTTGTTGTGCCGCATTACTCTTGGGATGATGCTTCCCTGAGATACAAAGGTCGTCTGGTGCTTCCCCAGAGCATAGATCTTCAATAGTTTGTCTTCTATGAAATCCAAGATTCTCCATCGGCATGGCACTCTGGGTTCCTCAAAACATATGAGCGAGAACGTCGTAACTTCTTTTGGATGGGAATGAAAAGGAAAATTCAACAGATGGTGGATGAATGTGATTCCTGTCAGCACAAAAAGGGTGAAATGACACTCCTTCTGAGATTGCTTGAACCCTTTCCCATCCCTACACAGATTTGGACATATATTTCTATGGATTTCATTGAAAGGATCCATAAATATGAATGGAAGACAATGATTTTGGTTTTGGTTGATCACCTCTCCAAATATTTTCATTTTTGTGACCTCATCCATCCCTATACTGCCTTCTCATTCGCACATATTTTCCTAGACTTGATCTCTCGTCTTCATGGAATCCCCTCTTCCATTGTCTCAGATCGCGATGCAACTTTCACCAATAATTTTTGGACAAAACTATTTCGCAACACTGGCACCAAACTGAAGATGAGTTCAAGGTATCACCCACAAACATATGGTCAGACCAAAGTTATTAACAAATGCTTGGAAACTTATCTTTGTTGCTTCACCTACAAACGATAGCATCAGTGGGAAAAGTGGATCCCTCTTACTGAATGGTGGTACAATACCTCCTACCACACTGCATCTAAAATGACTCCATATGAAGCAATCTATGTTTAGGTACCGCCAATGCTTCTTCCATACACCCCCAGCAGTTCACCAGTTCTGGAATTTGACATGGTTCTTCGAACCTGAGATTAGATTCTTTGCATTTTACAGGACAATCTTTACATGGCAAGAAATCAAATGAAATAACAAGTCGATCAACACCTTTCTGAGTGCACTTTTCAAGTAGGTGATATGGTTTTTATTCGTCTACATCCTTACAATAAATCATCCCTAAAACTCAGAGGGTGTCATAAGCTGGCTCCAAAGTTGTATGGGCCATATAAGGTTCTTTAGAAGATTGGTTCTGTTGCTTATAAATTGGAAATTCCTCTTTCTTCCCGCATTCATCCAGTATTTCATGTCTCTTGTCTAAAGAAAGTTATTGGCACCAACATTAGAGCACAAACTATTTTACCAGAACTGGATAATGAAGGATCCATCATTTGGGAGTCGGAGGCCATCCTCAATAGGATCACTCATCAGCTTCTCTCTCGATCCATCACAGAGGTATTAATTTAGTGGCACGAAATGCAACTAGATGATGCTACATGGGAACCACTCCTTCAGATTCAACAACAATTTCCACATCTAAAGCTTTGAGGATAAAAAATTTTCTAAGGGGGAGGGGATGTTAGGAACCCATTTCAACCCTTCTCTTTACTTTGTTAGTATATTGTTGTTGGACACATATACTTTGTAATTCGTCCCGTGAGTATATTGTATTATCCCACATTGTTAATATATTGTTGTTGGACACATATGCTTTGTAAGTCGTCCCGTGAGTATATTGTATTATCCCACATTCATGGGGAGTAATATTTGTTTATCTTAGACTTAGTATATAAGTACGTGTTGAAGCCAATGAAGGCATCCACTAGTTATTTGTATTAAGCTTTCTCAAAGGAGGTTTCCCCCTCGAAGTGGCTTGCGATCAATAAATCCCTTCTGTGTTCTTCTATTTCTGATATATCGTGCATTTTCATCATTTAATTGTTGGAGGTTCCCCACACCTCGAATGTAATCTTTTTCATCATAAAAGAGCATTCTGTGCTTTTCTCCCATTTGGGTTTCCACGTCAAAATTTTGTGTGTTTTGTTTTCTTTGTCTTGGTGCATATGTGGATGAATGTTTTATTTATGTTGGATGCATAATTGAATACTAATATTAAGTTCAGACTAATATGTTAAAGAAGTTAAAACTGCTCATAACTACGCTAAGACTAATTCACCCCCCTCTCAATATTAAATAGATTCCAATAGCTGCTTAGCAGATTCTTCATAGGTAAGGGTTTTGAACCACTGAAGTGACTCATCTTTGTTACATATCCTAAAAATATTTCATGTCTCTTTCGCTCTCTAGATGAGCTTGGTGGCTCACCATGATTTTTTTCCTCTTGTAGAATGTCTCAAAACCATGCAGATCTCCTCTTAGCAGGAGGTTCATAAAGGGATCTTTCTATGAATTTGATTGGTTCTTCAGGATCAAGCCGATGTGAAGGCTCTTCTGAATTCTCCCTCTCAACATATGAAATGGGAGAATTAGAAACTGGATCCTCCATCATAGGAGTATCATACTCTTCTATATCTAAATCACACTGAATTTATTTGGAGCGCTTGAAGGCATCCTCTTCATGAAATGTTACATCTCTGTTGACTTCAATGTTTCTTTGTCCTGAAACATAGATTATATTGGCTTTGGAGGATTCACTATATCCAAAAAATGTTCATTTCTATTTGGATATCTCTGTCTTTGTCCTCTTCTCTTTTGGTATGTGAATGTAAACATGACACCTAAAATTATTCAAGTGTCCAACATTTTGTTTTTTACCAATGAAAACCTCTTCAGGAGTCTTTTCTCCCAAGCTAGCATGAGGGATTCTATTCTGAATATAAATAGAAGTGATAGAGGCTTCTTCCCATAAGGATGTGTAAATATCCTAATCACACATAATGGATTTTGCAACCCCACATATTGTTTTGTTCCTTCTTTCAGCAACCCCATTTTGTTGGGGGTTCTAGGGTACAGTCAACTATCATTTTATTCCTACATCTCGATCATATAATTCATTGACTTCATGGGACTCAAACTCTTCTCCATTATTAGATCTCAAAGCACGAATGTGATTTCTAGTCAGATTCTCAACTAGTTCTTTAAACTACTCTTTGCTTTCAGAAAATAAACCCATGACTTGCGAGAGAAGTCATCTATGAAAAGCACATTATACAAATTACCACTCAAGAATGGTGTATACATAGGACCACATAGATCAGAATGAATCAATTCAAGTATCCTTTTGGATATTTTGTTTCTACATGGAAAACACTTCTTAATGTTCTTACCAAGAGGGCAACCTCTACAAACACTATCAAAATCAGATTTAAATACGAGCATACCTTTCACAATTTTTTGTAATCCAGGTAGCGCTTTGAAATGGAGATGACTAGGCATTCTATGCCACAACTCACATGGACTGACTATGTCATGGATCATGGCTTGAATGAGTTTTCAAGAAACTTTGTAGAGACCTCCCTCTCTAACTCCAATCACTAATGCAGAGTTCAAGTCTTCATGCTTAGGCCATAGTAGCGCTTTCTTTCCCATAAAAATAACTCTAAATCCTTTATCTTCTAGAACCAAAATAGACAAGAGCTTCTTCTTCAATCTGGGGACAAACAGAATTACATCCACATGTAGTACATTTCCTAAATACAAATAAAAGGAAGTGGATCCAATACCTTGGATCGAATAGGTGGTATTATCTCCAAGCTCCATCTTACAGGAAGACTTATTTTCCTTCATATATGTGATAGCGATCCTATATCTAGTCATGTGCTTGGATGCACCACTATCTACCAGCCATATCTCAGCACCAGTGGTAATGGATACAGGAAAGGGTTGAGATAAGATAGTACTCATTCCTTGTCTCTTGATCATTGGATGAATTATTTCTTGTAGGTTCATATTCTGTAGCAGTAGAAGCATGAAATCTACCCTTGAACTTTCCTCTTTACTTTGCACGACATTCTCTTGCATAATGGCCCTTCTTATTGGAATTGAAACATTTAACTTTAGACTTATCAAAGTTCTTGAAATCATTCTCCTTTTGATGAGGGAATTTCTTGAGATATTTCTTACCTCTCTTCATCTATGCCACAAGAGTGAGATTCTCTTCTTTGGAGGTAGTATACTTGCTCTGGATTCACCCTTCTTCATGTAGGAAATCATTCTCTTCCAATATATTTAGGATCCTGGCCTTCCAAGTATTGAAGTTCAAATTTCCTTCAAGATGGTCCAGTCTTATTGAGATTGAATCCAGTGTTCTTCAATTACTGTGCACACTTAGGATCTATGTTGGCTCAAGCTTCATTGTTGAACTTAACTCTCTCATTCCCTGAGCTCTGATACCATATTAATTTTTTATCTTTAATTTGGAACTGCAATAATACTTGAAATCACATAACAATCATACACATAAGAAATCACATTCAACACATGAATTTACCATAGGGAAACCCTCTATGACTTGAGGGAGGAAACCCCAACAAAACCTTTCTTGGTATATTGATAGATAGCAAAGAATATCTTTTACATCAAGCAACCCTAGTACAATTACAGAGATAGAGAAATATAAAGAAGAGAGACTCATAATAATATCTTGCACAAAGAAAAGCGCATTTCCTTAAAGAGAGAAGAGAATTCGATTCACATTGAATTCATGAATCCTATATGTTATCGGTCAAAATAGCACTTCTCTGTCCGTGATCACATTTCCCTGTCGGTCACACAAAAGAACACTATGGATGGAAGAGCTTGCTTGACCTTATATGATTTGGATCTAAACTTTTCAATCCTTTCCTCAACAAACATATTTTTGTGACTATTTTAAAGCATAACCGCGACTTTTACCATATGCAACTTGCGTATTTGTTTGGAAACCTGCGGCTTTACCATGTGCAACCTGCGTTTTTGTGGGAAAATGGTCAAGAACAACCTTTTCTGGGGGTTTTCTGGAGACATTTTGGTCTCCAAAATTGTTCCCAAGGTTATTACCTATCAAATGGGCCATGAATTAGGTAATTCCATTCATCTAAAGTTCCAAATATAGCTCTTCCATCCACAAATTTCCTTTTGTGTGACTCACAGTAATCTCATTAAGTGTCATTGTGTGACCAAGAGATGTAAGTGTCGTCACGGACGGAGAAGTGCCAATTTTGGCTATAACATATGGCCCCTAATGTATGAGGTGTGAGGAGAAGACGATGGCTGAAATACATTATAAATAATAAAATGTTGATTCATGGTGTCAGAGAAACCAGAGAAACCAATAATCATAGGCTCAAATGAAGTACCTGAAAGAAAGGAAAATGTTAGACAACACTATATAACATATTTGTATATTCTTTTCATATTTATATATTCACTTAGTTAACTCTCTTAATTGATTCTTTCTTGTTAAAATCACTGTAGTGATCAATTCGAGTTATCCTTTGATTTACTGAACTTTTCATTGAAGTTTAACAATTCAAATTCTCTCTTGATTAATTCTTTATGTGCAATTCATATTCTCTCATATCTTATAACATCTTATCTTTATCTCGTGTCTTATCTTATCACCCATTTTTAGTCATTTTTTGGGTCACTTATCACCCATTTTATATTAGTGTCCCATTCCTACCCAACCCTCTGATGTTCTATCAGTATAGGAAAAAAATCAAAAGGAGAAGCAACAACATAGGAGGTGAAATAAGGAGAAAAACAAAAGGAATGGAAATGGGGGAAGAAATACTGACAACAATAGTGTTGGAGAGTGCAAAAATGAAAAGAAGAAGATCAAGTTTGCACTCTCTAACATTATTCTTGTCAATATTGGTTCCCCCGTTTCCATTCCTTTTTTTTTTCTCCTTATTCCCCCCTAGGTTGTTGCTTATCCTTTTGATTTGTTTCCTATACTAACAGAACATCAGAGGGTTGGGTAGGAATGGGACACTAGTACAAAATGGGTGATAAGTGGCTAAAAAAATGACTAAAAATGGGTGATAAATGACTAAATTTGGTCACATGACTGTTGGTCAAATTAGCAGTCACTTATCATCCAACCAAATTGGTCATTATCACTTGGTCATTTATTGCTTGAATTGATTCATGCATTGGCCATATATTTAGTCATTTATTTGGTCATTAATTGTTTCTATTTGGTAATTAATTATTGCTATTTGGTCATTTTTTTGGTCATTAATTATCATTGTTTGGTAGTACATATAGTCATTTATTTAGTCATTGGTTGTTAATTGGTCATTTATTTAGTCATTGATTTCTATTAACTATTCATCTATTTATTCATTGATTGTTGTTAACTAGTCATTTATTTAGTCATTGATTGTTGTTAACTGGTTATTTAATTAGTCATTGATTTATGTAGATAGGGCACAAAAGAATCGAACCACTAACCTCCTACCTGTAAGGTAGGTTCTCTTCCATTGAGATATAAACCTTAAATAGAATCAAATTTCACAGCAAATTTAATGTATCAATAAACTTTGATTGTACATTAACTGACTCTCCTATAAGGCTTAAGTCAAAATAGTGAAAACTAGTGACTTGATTGGATGTAGGAAGGTAATTTCGAACAATTCTCAAAGGAATTAGGATCATGATATATAATAGATCCTTTTCAAAATGTACTAGGAACATTAATGTTTCAAACATCATCTAGGTTGAAGTCTACTCCAAGGCTCCTCGGCACCCGAGCATATGCAAACTAGATCTTCAACTTGGCACTACCTGAGAACCAATGGTGAAGTATTTTGAATTAGGAGGACTTCAAACATTAATTGAATTTAAAATATAATTTTGGATTCACACCCAACAATTTTGAGGAATTTTTTATGAGGTTCCAAAAGCAAGGAAGCAAAATTGTCTCCCGGGACTTCACAGCTAGTTCAACTTCAGTATTTCCCAAATAGGGGGAGAAGGATTCAAATTATTAGTTTTAGACATGGAATGAGTTTATTGACATGTTAAGTGATAGAATCAACTGAAATAAATCAAATTCGAGTTTTATAGGTTCATATATTGATTAAACACTGAAAACTAGCTATTTTCCATGGCAATCTAGACTACGTGCAAGAAATTGATATGAAAATCAGACTTCTACTCATTCAATATGAAGAATGGAATTCAAAGGTTCAAAATTACATTAATGATATCCATCAAAATATGAAATACATCTCATAGAAGTCTCAGGAAATAAATACATAAGAGACATAACTCTTCATCATAGAAAGACTAGAAATCATCAGGATTCTGAATGGGAGGCTTCACAATATCTGCAAACAAGCTCGAAATTCATTAGATAAAACTTAAATAACTGAAATAAAATCAATGATGAATACTGGATTTCATCCTCATCTCAGAATAAGCAAGCGCACATCTCCCAGCTGTTAGAAAAACATGATCGCGGAACAATAACAATAAACAAGATGCAAATATAAATAACATAAAATACATTACAAGAGGGACACCAATATAACCTGGTTCACCCAAGATGGGCTTAAAGGAATTTCTGGTACTTATTATTATACCATCCAACAAATGAAGGGATACAACCTACAGCACATCCGCTGCAACTTCCTCTTCACTCTCTACAATGCTACAATACACAGCCATATTACAATGCTACAATACACAACCTTATCACAATGCTACAATACACAACCGTATTATAATGCCTTCATTTTAAAGAGGGATTACCATGGAAAAATACTATGCGAGACCCAATACCATGGGCCAATAAATCACCCATTATTGACCAAGTCGTGACTATGAAATTACAACATTTTACAAAGCATTTTTTTTCAAAATTTTCGCTACAGGGGTGCTGCCCTTGAACCCCTTCTAGGGGGTTGGGGGGATCCTAATCTAGTTCCCCCCCAATGGACCTCCCATGACGACTATTTTGGTTGGGAAATAGCCCCCAAACCCCCCCATCATGGGCTGGGATCCAGACACAGCTAAAACACAACCTATGAATAAGGAATATCAGGCTCCACAACCAACACCAGCTTGGACTGGGGGCACACCTCCCAAGTCAAAGAGGAAAAATAGATCTCCATTCAATTCTCAAACTGTCAAAATATGGGCAAGTGGTGCGCACTCATTTTCTAGACTTGAGGTGAATTTTTGAGCAAGTCATCTAGTCTAATGCGCCCTCATGGAGTGGATAAGCATAGCTTGATTTCAAGCTTTTCTTTTTGCTTTGCTTTATCCTGCTTTTTCTTTTCTATCCTACTTTTTTTCTTTTGACTGTTTTTTCCTGCTTTTCTAATTTATCCTACTTTTTCCTGTTTTTCTACCTTATCCTACTTTCTTCTTTTATCTTATTTTCTGCTTTATTCTATTGTTCCTGGGCTTTACTTTTTTTCTTCCTTGTGCCAGCTTTTCCTTTCTTTTTCCTTCTTTCCCAGCTTTAACTTCTTTCATATTTTCTTATCTTTCAAGTTATCTCTCTGTCAAAGCTTATCCTCTATTGCGCCCTCATCCAAGTCATTAACTCATTTAATAATAATTAAATATCAAAACAATAATTACATCACCTCTAATTTAATTTATTAAAACAACTATAGGATCAATTATTCCTAGTGAATTTAATTGTGTAGGTAATTAACCAATGTTATCCCCCTATTATAAATTAAATCACTCATTTTCACTAGGATATATGGGGATTTGATGATTCATGGGCTTCTTCATGGTGCTGAAAAAAATTGGAACATGACAGTCCTCCCCTCCCAAGATTGCTTATCCTTAAGCAATAAACCAACTCCAATCATTTATGAAGCCAACCAGTGACTTCACTCCTCAAAATATGTTGTTGGATTTCTAGAATTGGAATCCTCAATTCCAAGCTAATTACTAGAGGTCCACCATGTTTCTGCTGCACCACTCTGATTCTTATTTTCTCATCAAAACTAACATTGTATCCTATGCAGCTATCCAACCTCTAGATGCAACAACTAGATTCTAGGATCCCACTTTTTGTGTTGCATTCCTCTAGATGACAATGCCATCCCAAGCATTCCATAATGGCATGGAATTCCTGGATCCCACTATCTCTATTGCATGTCTCCCAATGGCACTACTGCTTGTGGAAAAATACCATTCCAAATAATTCCAGGGTCCCATTGTCTTAACTACATCCTCCCAAACACCAAAATCAACAGAAAGAATATATCATCATGGAAATGTCTATATCATTCCACCAAACTGGAAGTTCATCACTTCCAAAGGAATATTGAGTCTCTTCATAATCCATGTGCAAAGTAGATCAGCAATTGCCATCCATAAGATATAGGTGACAATCCCATGTCCATCCAAGTATACTATAAACATCACATAGCAGCCATAAATTCCTATACAACTTCTCACAAAATATTAATGATGTGTCCATAAACTTTCCACTTATGGAAACAACAAAATTACCCCATGGGGTACCCAAATCCCTCATGTATCTATCCACCCAATCAGTGGATGAATGCACACACCATCTTAGTGAACCGGATGGAAAACTTGTAGCTTCCCCATGTACCATCTTCGCTCTGGTGCAACAACTCTTTACTCTGCTACTTGTTCCACCTAAGTGGCTCGAGTGGAACTCTCTTGCACTGTTATACATGATGGAGACATCATATAGATGCCTCTATTGTTTCTCATCAAACTGGTAAGGGACAGGTTCACTTGTCATACCCCAAGGTCTAACCATCAAACCATCAATAAAGTGTGTGGGAGCCTCATTCTCCTCATGTAGCACTAGAAGAAAAAATTGGTTTACCCAATTTTCATCCCTATGTGTGTTGGATTCCATATGTGTGTGGGATGGAGAATGGTGAACCAACTCTTTGTAACAGTCCATCCATTATGGTTGGCTCAACCGAAGTGAGATCATGTGCCTCTAAAACTATGCAACTACCACCTAGATGTAAGTCATAATATCTCTAGCAATGAATAGGTGCTTGGTATTCATTTTGCTTGACCTCAAACTCCCCAAGCACATGCAAATTAGATTGTACTTCATGTTTCCCATGCACACAAGTACCAAAGATCAAAACATTTTTGTTCCAATGAAAAGGGTGAAAGTCTCATGTCCAGTCATAAAGAAAGTAGGCATCATCAAAATTCCATGGATTCCCATTTTACTCACAAGAAGTGTAAAATGTATCCAAGAAGTATCCATAGATGCAAGCAGGAATATCACTCATGTATCTTTTCTCCCAAAATCTTTTCTCCCAAATAGGAAAAGAAGAGACACTCCAACCCAATGCTACATCTAGAAAGCAAAGTACTTCCCTATGTGAATACTCCCAATGGCTCAACTCTCTACCACTGGTCCAAGGGTGAAAAGTGTCACATCACCACGCCTCCCTTGTGACCTTCAGAGGACATGAGAGACCCTGACACTTTTTTTTCTTCCAAACCTTCCAAGTCCTTCACACATTCTCCATGATATTCGGTCTACAATCCTTCTTCCGAAATCTGAAACCCACAATCTGCATGCGGATGTCGGAAAGTGGAACCCAATTTTCAATTATCGTAGAATACTTACCTTCTCGCATTCCGCAATTTCCAATCCGCATTATTGGATTCAGAAAAGCGGAAATCGTAATTTTCTACACCATAAAATCTCCCTTCCGCAATCCGCAATTCCGCATTGCAGAAATCGGAACTGTGGAAATCCAAACCACCTTCTCGGAGGTTCTTCCCTCCCGCAATCTGCAATCCACATTGCGGAATGAGGAAATGTAGAAACTCAACTCGCATTTCTGGGAAAAAATCACCATGAGCATTCCGCAACCCGCTTGTGGATGTGGAAATGTGGAATTCTATTCACGCCTCTTCACCGTTCAGTTCCTGACCCCCGCAACCCACAATCCGCAATCCGCATTGCAGATGCAAAAAGGTCTTTGTGGATGCGGAAAGGACAGGTCCATAGACCCCTGCTCCCGCAAGCTTCTAGAGTAAACTTCTGAGGGCAGAACTCCTCCATCCAAGGTCCAAATGGGACAAAGCTGGTACCGATGGAAAAATATTGGAGAGCCCTATTCAATGGTACAATCGTCTCCCACAACTGAGGTCTCTAACCTTGTCATTTTCTTATCTGAATTTTTTACCTATAACCCCCTTCAGCATGCCTCAATATTTCAATAGGGACTCTACTTGTCTCCTGCCATGGCTTTTCCCTTCACCTGATCCACAGAGGGGTTTTGAAACACATCAGGGTTATCCCCTTCCTTTCCCAAGTCCAGGTGAGGTCCAACCATCCCTTTGAAGGGTGCGTACAATGCATAATAAACACATGTAATGGACTAAGTTAGCCAATCATATTAACAACCTGCCAGGGTTAGCCATGCCTATCATTCACAAGGTTAATCAATACATCACTATGCATAAGGTGCATGAAGTTAGGTATAACCATTACACCTTTCACATGCCATATTTATAATGCATTAAACTCATGCAATCAAATGAAGTAGTCAACATGAACTTGTCCTTCTACTTAGGCTTATACACAATCTAACTATTGATCCAATTCATACAACATTCATTCAATAACTTGAGCATCAACACATAAGCATAATACATAAAACATCACAGTTACACCACAGAAACACTTATCGTTAAGTCTTGAAGCTTCCCAAGAAACTTGCTAAGTGAGAGCAACGTTCCACCCAACCTTAGGTCTTTGTCCATCCTATACTCTTTCAGCTGAGAGACCACCCCAAAGCTCGGCTTTGTATCCACTAAGGAGGGATAAGGAATCTCTCTCACAGTCAATATCTCATCCCCATGCTAATCCAATCTGTAGTTGGGTTTATCAAGCATTCAAGGGCACCTACTCATGCTAAGCCAACCTACAATGGGTTTATCAAGCATATAAGGGCATACTGGTAATGCTAATCCAACCTCTAGTTGGGTTTATCAAGCATACCAGGTAACAACCATGCTAAGACAACCTGCAGTTGGGTTTATCAAGCATATAAGGTAACACAACCATGCTAAGCCAACCTATAGTTCGGTTTATCAAGCATACAAGGGCAACAAGAAATGGTATTGCTAAGCCAGTGAGCTCAACCACATAGTTGCATGCATCTCAACACTCAGTAGACATGGCACCCACATTACCTACCTCACCCAAAACAAGGAAGGACCTGTTCTCTGCTGCACAGTCCCTCAATGCCCCTTCCCTTCCAATTCTATTCAGAGTGGGCACAAAAAGGTCCAGTTGCTAGTTCTATGAGAATTTCAGCCTTCACTGGGTTTATCAAGCAACCCAAACATTAATTGATCTTCCACTCTTGTCTTAAAACAAACTGATGCTTTGTTGGGTTGCGGACTAATCTCTTTGTCCCGCTATTTAACTCCCTGCAAACATAACCCATGTATTCTCACGACTTCCTCAAGCTACTAACACTCTATCATTCACAACATGGTTTCCTTTCATGGGTTTTCCCAAACTAATGAGACTTACATGCATGGTTTTCTATGGCAATTGACTATGTGATTTTCGGCTCACACAGGTATTGTGATTTTTCCTTCTTCGCTCTTTTTTCGGCTCTGCAATGTGGGTGAATTAATTCGTGTCCCACTGCACGAATCCCCCCAGCTCTGGGTCAACCACGGGATATTCATCTGAACAACGAATTTTTTCGGTGATTGAGTGTCTTACGTGACAAGTAATACATGCCATGCCCTGCCATACGGATCCATAGGGCTGCCCATTCTCAGTCGGCTCATCAACATGGTTCTCAACCACCCTCTATCACAGAATTAAATGTCAGCATGGAGGTCAAATGGGTTTACCAATGGAAAAGTGGCGGCATGGGCTCCCATCCCATAACCCCCTCACCTCTCCCTAGTGGATACACATGGCCCCTTCTCATTGGTTGCCTCTTTATCCAGCTTCTTGGGTATTTTATTGAAATAATTAATAATTTCATCATTTACATTTCTTCATGGATTAACAACTCATGGATAATCAAACTGTCCAATACTTTCCTATGCAATTAAACTGGACATCCACTAGTGGGACCTTGGCCTTGAGCTCCACACTAGTGCACATACACAGTGTATTTACACAATATTTACATTGAATCCAATAAACCATAAGGTTCAAAATAGGGGTATTACAAAAACCTCCACCATATGATCCACTCAATGAATATAGGTGGAAATCCCATGCACCTCTATACATGGAGGCATCAAATATAGCCATGATATACCTCTGCAACTGATGGGAAGGGGATGGTGTTGTCATTGAATCCAGTGAAGAAAATGTGGGAGCCTTCTTCTCCTCTTCAGGCACCATCAAGAAGAAACCCTTCACCCAATGCTCACCCTCAAATGTATAGGATGAGGAAGGATGAAACAAGTCTCTGCAAAAAGTATCCACCAAATATGTGGATGTGTCAACTCCATCAAAGGTTGGTCCAAGAAACAAGAGCTCTTATAAATCCTCAATGGAGGAATGACTCACTCCAGGAAGAAGCTCACTTTTTCTCTGGAATACAGTATGTGCTTGGAACCCATCATCTGCATCCCAAAACTCCTCAAACACATGCTGGTCATTATGCACCTCATGAACCACCATCTCATGAGGTTCCTCCATAGAACTATGAATGCCATCAACTGAAAGAGAGTGGATGACTATAATTTAGAAGGGAATATGTGATCTCTACAACTCTTGGTGAATTTTCTCTATCTCCATCTTGGATTCCAAGAGGGCACTTTGAGTGCTTCTCAAAGAATCTTGGGTGGCCATCAACTCATCATTGAGCTTGAAAATATCTTCATCATCCTTCAAGGTGCTGCCTACAACATATGAACAAGCTCATACAAATAATCTCTGTCAGAAAGCATGTGTGAAAATTTACTTTGGATTGTATTCATTGCTTTTTGGATCTTCTCCATGGCTTCAAGGAAAGATGAATCTTCTAATGAAGTAGCTCTCCAACAAGACTATGATACTTAAACATGTGTATCATGGAGAATGTGTAAGGCCTCCTTGATCTTTCTTTTTCTCATCTTGAGTGGCCTTTCAAAAGGAGAAGGTTGAGAATGAACCTCCTCCTCATCTCTTAGTGGATCAACCTCATGAAACTATTCTAGTGATAGTGAGATCTATTATCACTCAGAAATTCCCCTTGGATGTGGAGGAAAATTCCCAAGGTAACCTTATCAAACCAAAATTTAGACTGAAAGCTAGCCCTTTCAGTCAGAGAGGGCTCTCTCTACAAGTCTGCTACACACTTTCACTATGTAACAGCTTGGGATGAAGCTCAATGGCCAGATTTATAAAATGATAGGGTTGGGTTTAAAAAAGACTAGTTGGACAAGTTGGAGGAAGAAACCATTGGGAAATGGGGTCAAGGCCCGAGCTTAAATATATTGAGTTAATAACTGGTTATGTGCTTTCTGAAAAAAGAGGCAAGGTAAATTCAATCTTAGGATAAATTCTTAATGTAAATTTAGAGGAATTACCAAAGAGGAAATATCACCATGGACAAAGCACCAAATAAATATGAATTTTGAAAGATGTAATCCTTAACAGTTAAACAAGTATTCACTATGTGAGAGGAGCAACAGACATAGATGAATTCCAAACACATATCCTCAGCTAAATACTAGAAGAGATAAACATAAATGGAATGAGCATTAAACACAGAGAATAAACATATTTAAAACAACACCATAATGAATCTCAGATTCATGAAAACACTGTACTTCTCATTAAATAAAAAATATGTTCATGGAAAGGATACATAATACAATAACTTTCTTGTCCAACTGAAGGTCGAACCCCTTACAAGTCTGTCTTTATCTCATATATAAAGAAAAGCTAACTTTTTCAGTTACAAATTCAAATCCTTATCCTTTTCCATAAAATAGAAAATAGTTACATATATGTGACACATAAGAAAATGAATTCTAATTTATATGAATGGTCATATACAACCTACAAAACCATCTCCTTACTTTTAGGACTTATCCTAACTAAAACTCTTTAATTACTTTGAAGGAAAAAATATTTACAAACATGATTTTATACTGCCTCGGTCTCAATTCGTCCATGTAAAAGTAAAACTCTGACTTATTAGGTGAGTTGGAGAAAAAGTCAAAGATGTTGTAGTCCCACGTTCATTTCTGGCTTTCAGTGCTGCAAAAATGCATTTTCTAGAACTTTCTGTAGCACTTTTTCCTGTTTTACACCATTGGCGCTGCAAAAGTTTCTAAGACAATACAAAATCTTGAATATCGCTCCAACTTAAATTTTAACCATAGTTTATGCTTTTTGAAGGTCTACTGAGATTCTCTAATATGTATAACAAGCCATCTTACCAACTGAAGCTTCAATCTTGTCTTTAAAGTAAGGTTATACCTAACCCTAGTTATATCCAAAATTAGGGTTTGATAATAGGAACTGCTTTTGTGTGCATATAAACGAACCAACCTCTGCATGATGATACCCTTCTTTTGATGACTAAATCCACAACATGAAAAACGTAATATGAACTCGATGCTAGTAGGATAACCAAGCTTCTTTTCTTTGATACTGCGAAAACTACGACTTTCAAAACTTCGGTAGTGTTTTCATTGTTTTTATATGGTTGGCGCTACAAATTTTTTTTGGAAATGACATTGTTGTACAAATCTAGCCTGAATCCTTCCAAACCTTCATCGAGCCTCCAAAACTAGAATTTGAGCATATTATGGTCTGAGTTCATCAAGATCAAGAGCTGCCTTAGCGAGGATTTCAAGATTATCTTCAGTAACCCCTTCTGTTGACATTTGTAATTTTTTCTTTAACTTTCTATTTTTTCCCTGAAGTGATATGTTTTGTTTGTATACATTATGAAGTTGGCGATGTAATGGTAGTAATATTTTTACCATTCCTTTATATTCATCCAAAGCCTTCTCATATATGTCCAAAGTTTCAGATAGTGTCACCTATCTTCTTCTTTCAAATGGATAATTACCAATTGAGCTTCTTTCAACTACACTTTTAGTTTTTTCACTTCTAAATCATCAGCCTATGATTGTTCAGATGTTTGTGTTTTGGAAAAGGGTTTTTTATTTGGTTGGGTATATTTCTCAGTTGGAGCCTTTAATATCTCCTTTTCCATATATTCTTGTTCTCTTGTTGCTAACCTAGTTCTAGGTTTCCTAGCTTTTATCATTTCTTTAGAAAAAATTAGTCTTCTTCCCTTTATCTTATTTGTACCTTTTTTACTTTCAGGAGTATCTTCTATATCTATTACAACCCTGGGGCTATGTTCTATAGGCCTTTTACCTTTGTTCTTCCTTCACTTCTATCCTTTTTCTTAACATTTTCTAGGGTCAAAATTTTTGTATTTTTTTCCTTTGAGATAGGAGTACCTTTCTTTACTAAAGGAGTGCCCATCACTTCTGGATCATATCCATCCAAGAAAAGAAATGTATTCCAATCCTTGTTTATTCTCCTGATCTCTTCACGCACTAGCAGTTTGATTAAACTGAAATGAAATATATAGTGTTCTTCTTTTTTAGGTTTAGACTGCGCCTTGTCTGCCATTTTTCGAGGACTCCTGTATAGGTAAAAAGGGATGTCTAGAGATCTTTTTACAGTGAACTGCAGCAACACTTTGAATTGAAATTGACAAAATGTGTCAAATGTTCCCTCACAGGTGAAAAATTTCCTAATGGAAAACATAAGCTTCTCATATTCCTCTGACAGCCAAGCCTTTGGTATCCCATGAGTTAGCTCTACTCCCTTGTGCTCTTCTTTGATAAATTCATCACAATTGTTTAGCTGAAACTTCATTACTTTAAACCATTGTTCTCCATGCTGTGGTATTTCTGTAGCAGCAGCGATGGAATCTATGGAAACTTCCATCAGAAGAGGGGCCATGTTATTTTTTATTCAATCGAAATTGAGCACGAATTCTTTAGCAACCTGTTTGTGGAAACCCTACAACTTTTCACAAAATTTGAAACAACCCACCTACTATAAATACTTCTTGACTTCAAGGTTCATCTAAAAAAATATGGTGTTCTGGGGCTCGAAGCGAACAACAGCTCTTCCATTCTTTTGCTTTTTATGCATTGGTTCTGTTTCCATAGTATGCTAATGCCAAGAAATTAGCACATACGATACGTGTAACTGGAAAGGCAGCTACTAGGGTATGACTGTCAACGAAAGGAGTTTATTTTGAACATGGATTTTGGTAAGGATTAAAATGCATAACCTACTCAAATGACTCGAGGAATATATTTAGTGACCATTACAAATGATAAGACACGTTGCAAATGAATTTTAAGACCACTTAGGATGCAATTAGTACCACTAATAATTTTTACAGCGACCATAGTTAGGATATGATTACTTTGCTGCAGAATTTTAGTGTGCCTAGTTCAGAAATAACCCTTGGCACTACAGAAATTTAAAATTGATGGTGATGTGACAAAGAGAAAGGGGTGATGGATGGGAAAGGTTAAACCTAGGTTCATTAGGACTCAATCAACATAAAAACACCCCATTACACCACTTCAAACGTAATGACAACTTTTGGACTTAACTCATCATTATAAGGGCATGACATAAGCTTTGAAAACAATGATGAGAGGCTATTTAAAAATTACCAAAATTTTGACCAAACCTGAAAGGACTGATCCTATATCTAAAATTTTCAAGTGTCAACATCGGCTCCAACTAGGGATGCTAACCTCCTTGTGAGGTAGCAAAGAACCCACAAACTAATGCCTTTTCAACACAATCTGCCTTCACACATCTCTCTACATATGTAAAGCAAAATTTTGAAGATTTTCTGAAAATAACAAAATGATGGCATTCTTCAAACCTTAGGGCCTTCACTGTGGGATTTAAGTCCTTTGACATGCGATTCATATCTACAATCTTGAAATAGTAATATGAAACCAATATATACAATGTTTATTTACACCAAAATTTCTTTGTTCTCATAAATATAGTGTTTTAGGAGCCCTTTCATTTACTGGACCCCCTCCAATCATTTGACCATTAAGATCATACAAAATGTAAGCATTATTTCCCTGATAAGCAGCAATCATATAAGGCCCTTTCCATAAATGATCAAACTTTTTAGCTTTATCTTCATTCCTGGAGTCCCACTTTAAAACCAAATCATTTACCTAAAAATCATCAACTTTAGTCTTTCTATCAAAGGTTTTTTTCATTTTTTCTTGATAAAGATGGATTTTGTCGTATGCCTTCTCCCTCATCTGATGGACTTCAATCAGCTGATTTATTCTTCTCTGCATATGATTGGGCTCTTGTTCCTCTTCTTGTAGCAACTTCATAACAAGTAATTCCAAAGAAGGGGGAAAAATAACCTCTATTCCATAAATTAACTGAAAAGGTGATGTACCGATGGACCTTTTTGTGCTAATTATGTCGGCCCATAATGCATGATTTAATTTTGTGTGCCATGCTCTTTTGTTTCTTCTAACAGTATTTTGATAATTCTGACTAGACTTTTATTTGATGATTTTGTTATTCCATTCCCCTATGGATAATAGGCAGTAGAATGAATTACACAAATATGATTATCATGACAAAAAAAATCATCTTTTTGGATTTGAAAGCTTGTGTGTTATCTGTGATGATTCTCCTTGGACACCCAAATCTAGAAAGGATATTTTCTTCCAAAAAATTAATAATAACTACATCAGTAGATTTTCTAGTGGGAACAACTTCTATCCACTTTGTGAAGTAGTTTGTAGCGATCAAAATCCATTTGTGTTGTCCTGAAGAAGTGGGATTAATTTCTCCAATAAAATCAAGCCCCCATTTCTAAAAAGGAGCTTCTATTGAGATTGGCTTTAAAGGCAAAGGCAATAATTTCTTCTTTCCATAAAAAATTTGACATTTGTGACAGGTTGCAACTTCTTTATAAACATCTGAAAACATAGTTGGACAATAAAAAACAGCTCTTAAAATCTTGTTAACAATAGTTTTCCAAAAATGACGACCTCCACAGACACCTTGATGAAAATATTTCATGGTTTTAGCAACTTCATTTTCCAACAAACAATTCAACAAAACTCCTCCTAGATCCTTCCAATATAAATAACTATTCATGATGCAGAATTTTTCCGCCTTTAATTTCACTGCTCTTTCCTTAGTTTTGCTTAGTTCTGGTGGTGCCTACAAATTCTGCAATACATATATAATATTTTTGTACCAGGGAGATAGTGAGAAATCTTGTGATACCTGTACTTCTGGAAGTGATTGACTTGGTATATTGCAAATAAAATTTATTCCCAAAGAATTACAAATAGACTCAGTCATTAACTTTGCTAACCCTTACCCTTTAACCAGCTTTGTTGGTCTGATCTCCAAGTCATATTCTAAAATAACAACAATCCACTTTTCTCTCCTCCCTTCTGGATCAGGCTGGGTCAATATGTCTTTCACCATAGTATTAGGAACAAAAGAAATCACATGAGAGTGTAAAACGTAAACCCTGAAATCCTTCAATGACTTAATCAAAGAATATGCATGTTTCTCCATAATTTTATATTTCAACTCTGCATCCCTTAATATCTTGATGAAAAAGGCAATCGGTTGTTATGCATTATCTCTTTTTTTGCAATAAAACTCCAGCAATGGTATGCTCTTATGCGAAGGAAAAAATGCTAAAATCCTTTGTAAAATCAAGGTGGATTAAAACCGATGCTTCTGTCAATGCCTTTTTTATACCATTGAAATAATTCTTTGCTTCTAGTGTCCATTTAATCTCGCTCTCTTTCCTCGGCATACAAGTAATGAATCTCAACATTTCAACAAAGTTCATAACAAACCTTCTCAAAACATTTATTGTATCGATGAATGACTAAATTTCCTTTTTGATTATTGGAATTCCAATTTTCTGAATTGTAGCTACTATATCTAGATCTATTTTGATACCATCCTTTGATATTATATGTCCCAATAACCTTCCTTCTTGCATATAAAAATTGGACTTCTTTAGGTTAAGGGAAATACCAAATTTTCTACATTTTAGAAAAACTTGTCTCAAATGTTTCAAATGATCAATATCATATTTAAAAAACACTATTATAGCATCCATATAGACCACCACAAACCTGTATTTTTCCTCCACAAATGCTATATCCATTTCCCTTTGAAATGTAGCACCTGCATTCATCAAACCTAAACACATTTTTGTATACATAAAATTCCTCCAAGGTGTAATAAAAGTTGTTTTTTCCTGATCTTTCGGGTGAAATTTAATATGGTTATAACCTAAAAAACCATCCAACTCTGATATTCTTTCAGCCCCCACGACCTTCTGCAAAATATGATCCATTTTTGGGAGTGGATAATTGTCATTTAGAGACACTTTGTTCATATTTATGAAGTCTACACATAGCCTGATTTCCCCAGTGTTCTTTCTTACGGGGACCAAATTAGCCACCCATCTGGAAAATCTAAGAGAAACAACAATTTTTGCATCAAAAGGCCTTTTGACTTATTTTTCTATGAGTGGCATCAACATAGGGTTTATCCTCCTAAGTTTATGTTTTAATGGATTTTCATTAGGTTTGATTGGAATAGTGTGCTAAATAATGGATTTATCATACTCTTTCAAATCCTCATAAATCCAAGCAAACACATCTAAAAATTATTTCATCAATTCAACATACTTATCTTTCTCTTCTTTGAACAAGGACTTAGACAACTTCACCATCTTTGGTTTTTGTTCTATACCAATATTGCAGTATTGCACTCTGTTGTTATCTAGGGTGACTTTGGGATTCTTGGCCACATCATTATTGTCAAACAACTTCTCTAGGGGAACCAATCATTTAGGAATGCAATTATTTTTTAATTGAATAATCTCCTTACCCCCAATTGTATTCATCAACTCTTGTGGATCAAGATCCCAATCTTCAACATTATTTTCTTATCCATCCTCTTCTTCATTTTGGTTCTCCCTGTCAAATTTAGTACTAGTAAACTCATCTGTTAATTCCAAAAATTTCTTCATTTGCTAATCATCTTCAAAAACCTGCCAATATTTTACATTATCTGGTATGGAGGGCCTATGTTTAACTTCAATTTCATATTTTATGTTGGGATGAATTGGAATTTTAAATGTACTAGTAGCAGTATCTAAAGAATCAACAACGTTTTTTTGCTCTCTTGGAATCAAAGAAACCTGATGTTATTTAAAGAAATTTCCAAATAAATCCCACACTTCATTCCTGTATGCTCTCATTCTTGGATGTTTAGTCTAATATGTGCCATTAATCTGATTGATTATTAATTTTGAATCTCCATGTATAACAATTCTTTTAGCTTCTAAGTCTTTCAAAATATTTAGTCACAAGATTAAGGCTTCATATTCGGCATCATTATTTGTACATTTGAAAGCCAATTTAAAAGAGTGAATCCTAGAATCATTAGTTGGGGATATTATCCATACACTAGCACCAAATCCTTTCTTACTAATAACCCCATCAAACTCTATATTCCATAAACCTTCAGTATTTAGTTGATCTTTCAATTTCTGCTCTTTTTCAAACTGTTGATGGTTGTTATATTCAAAAATTTCAGGACTGTTCAAGTCTGATTTTCAGGACATATATCATAATAAAAAATAGAGGATCCAACATCTCTATCAATGGCACATATAGGATGGTTTTCTGTTTTTTTTTTGTTATTGACCACATATGCTAATTGTTTCTCTCCATACAACCTTCTCTGATCACCAAAAAGCGGGATAGTAGCATAAGAAAGGTCCATCTGCAAATTCCCTTTTAGTTTAGATGCCCCAGACCTGGATAGAAACATCCCAAATTTAGGTAGGATGTATGCAACTACTACGTCCATGTCAATGCTTTTATCCGGAATCTGAGTCAATGATACCACCAAATCTTTAATTAAACCCAAACATCTTACCTTTCTTGAATCGAATGAGATTAAATCTTTATAGGGTCTAGTAATTTCGAATCCCAAACTTTCCACAACATCCTTTGGAATAAGGTTATGGGATGCCCCTGAATCTAACATGGAATTATGGAGGATCATATCATGTACATTCAAGTTGATATAAAATGGAGGTACATCTTCATCAATATCTTCAATCTTTGGACCAAACACAATGGTAGGAGTATCATCATGAAGTTCTAAGGCATCAAGTTGCTGCTCTTCTTCTCCTTTTACCATTCTAGAAATTTGATTCTTCTACTCAGTGTTCTTCAAGAGTTCATTGAAGGGGATTGAAATTTTATTTTTAGAGATTTCGTTCTCAAGGCCAAAAGATGATTGAGACTTTTCCAGTTCTTTTACATTGGCATTTTTTTCCCTTCTGAAGCTTTTTTGAGAACATCGATTTTAGGCTCATCTTTTTTCTGCTGACTTGCAGAAGGATGATCATCAGAGAATTTAATTGCATTCACACCAAATTTTTTGTTTATGATATTGTATCTCTTTTGAAAATCAATTACTGCATTCTGGTATCCCTTTTGGTATTGTTCTTATTTCTTTTCTAACATGTTTATTTCATTTTCTTGAACAACACTTTCATAGTCTTCTCTTGTCAAATAAAAGTTAGGTTCAGAATGGTCAAATGAATGGATTTGATCCTTAGGTAATCCATCATCTTCTTTGGCAACATCATTTTCAAGGAATGGAAGCCTAATTTGTTGGTCAACTTGGTTTCTTTGGTCTCTTTGTCTTATCTGAGGAATGGGAGGTCTCCTGAAATTATGATTTCTGATTTTAGGTTATGTTTGTTCTCTAACAACAGGCCTATTTTCGAAAGAAAGTTTCTCCACCAATATTTCCATTGTTCTCATCATCATGTCAAAATGAGCATCTATTGTTTGGGATGTGGAAGGTTGATTTTATTCTTTAATTTTCTTTTTATCAACTTCCACCTTTTGTTTCACTTTTCCTAATGCCATAAGATTAGCTTCTACCTCTACTGCATCTCTCAACATGTCAAGTAAGGTTGCATATTTCCTTTCCCTCAACAGTAATGCAAAATCACTCTCAAAAGCATCGGCATAATGCAATTTGGTAGCTCCAATAGGAGGCTTGATATCAGATGGGATTGAGTTATAAAGTTTCATGAACCTAGTAGAAATTCCTGAACAAGCTCTGCATTATTCTTTTTCAGGTTATTGTATTGATTCAAAATCTGCAAAGGGATTTTCTTTTCTTCCCACCTTCCAAGAAAAGTTGTCTCAAAATCATCATAACTACATATACTCCCTGCTGCAAGTCCTCTGAACCATTTCTTGATTTCTCCAGAAAAAAATTTGAGCCAATAACCTCATTTTAACATCATCGTGATCAAATTCTTCTAAATTTATGAAATAACTGAACCTATCCAAATGTTGTTTTGCAGTGATGTTTCTATACAATACAATTCTCTAAGCATAGTTTTGAGGAAAGTCATGTAGTACGGCAGGTAAGGAAAGGGGATAAAACCTAGCAGCCATAGATCTAGAGGGTGCTTGAGGAGGGTTTTGGGCTTGTGGAGGAGTAGTAGGTATTTGAGGAAAAATTTTAACCTGGGGGATTTCAGGTTGAAAAGGATCTTTTTCTTCAGAACCTTGTAAATTATCCCAAAGATACTCTAACAGATAGGTCTACAAATTTTTCTCATCAAGAACGGTTTTGACTAGGTATTTTTCATATTTTGTTCACAGGAATGATTTTTCAAATTCCCAATCAACAGAAATATTTTCAATACTAGTAACTTCTTCTTTTGGTAAAGATAAAAACCTTTGAATTTGAGAAATACCTATTTGAAGCTTTCCCTTTTCTTTTCTGAGAATTCTTTCTAGATCATGGACAAACTCTAGTGGGTCAGGGCCTAGATTTCGTCTTGTGTATATCTTTCTGGAAGCCAAGGTTTCCCAGTGAAATCACCTTTCTCTATCAAATCAATGGATTCACGAGAGAAAAACACGGCCTATTTTGATACCTAGATTTTTGTTTGCTCTCAGAAACCAAATTTTCTTTTGTATGTCGTTCTCTCCTAGGGGAAAAAATTTCTCTTTTGCTCCCCGGAAATGGCGCCAAGATGTTATCGCTCAGAAATTCCCCTTAGATGTGGAGGAAAATTACCAAGGTAACCTTTTCAAACCAAACTTTAGACTGAAAGATGGCCCTTTCAGTCAGAGAGGGCTCTCTCTACAAGTCTGCTACCCACTTTCACTATGTAACAACTTGGGATGAAGCTCAATGGCCATATTTATAAAATGATAGGGTTGGGTTTTAAAAATATTGGTTGGACAAGCTGGAGGAAGAAACCATTGGGAAATGGAGTCAAGGACTGAGCTTAAAGATATTGAGTTAATAACTGTTTATGTGCTTTCTGAAAACAGAGGCAAGGTAAGTGATGCTTTTCAACAAATAAAGAGCATTGGGATGGCAACAGAAATAAGAAAAGAGCAACTCATTACACCAAGAATATCAATGTTAGGATAAATTCTTAATGTAACTTTAGAGGAATTACCAAAGAGGAAAGATCAACATGGACAAAGCACCAAATAAAGTTGAATTTTGAAATATGTAATCCTTAACAGTTAAACAAGTATTCATTGTGTGAGAGGAGCATTAGACATAGATGAATTCCAAACACATATCCTCAGCTAAATACCGAAAGAGATAAACATAAATGGATTGAACATTAAACACAGAGAATAAACATACGTAAAACAACACCGTAATGAATCTCTGATTCATAAAAACATTGTACTCCTCATTAAATCAAAAATATGTTCAAGGAAAAGATACAAAATACAATAGATTTCTTCTCCAACTGAAGGTCAAAACCCTTACAAGTCTGTCTTTATCTCATATATAAAGAAAAGCTATCTTTTTCAGTTACAAAATCGAATCCTTATACTTTTTCCTAAAATAGAAAACAATTACATATATGTGACACATAAGAAAATGAATTATAATTTATAGGAATAGTCATAAACAACCTACATAACCATCTCCTTACTTTTAGGACTTATCCTAACTAAAAATATTAATTACTTTGAAGGAAAAAATATTTACAAACATGCTTTTATACTACCTCGGTGTCAATTCTCCCATGTAAAAGTAAAACTCTGGCTTATTAGGTGAGCTAGAGAAAAATTGAAAGATGTTGTAGAGTCCCATGTTCATTTTTGGCTTTCAGTGATGCAAAACTACGTTTTCCATAACTTTATGTAGCACTTTTTCATGTTTTACACCATTGGCGCTGCAAAAATTCCTAAGACTGCACAAAATATTGAATACCGCTCAAACTTAAATTTTAACGAGAGTTTATGCTTGTTGAAGGTCTAGTGAGATGCTTTGATATGTATAACAATCCATCTTACCAACTGAAACTTCAATCTTGTCTTCAAATTAAGGTTATACCAAAACCTATTTATATCCAAAATTAGGCTTTGATAATAGGAACTGCTTTTGTGTGCATATAAATCAACCAACATGTGCATGGTGCTACCCCTCTTTTGATGACTAAATCCACAACAGGAAAAACGTAACATGAACTCGATGTCAACAGGATAACCAAGCTTCTTTTCTTTGATACTGCAAAAACTGTGACTTTCAGAACTTTGGTAGTGTTTTCACTATTTTTATATGGTTGCGGCTACAAATGTTTTCTGGAAATGCCATTGTTCTACAAAACTGGCCTGAATATTTCCAAACCTTCTTTGAGCCTCTAAAACTAGAATTTGAGCATATTATGGTCTGAGTTCATCAAGATCAAGAGCTAACTTAGCGAGGATTTCATGATTATCTTCAGTAACCCCTTCTTTTGACATTTGCAATTTTTTCTTTAACTTTCTTCTTTTTTCCTGAAGGGATCTGTTTTGTCTGTATACATTATGAAGTTGGCGATGTAAGGGTAGTGATATTCTTACCATTCATTTAGCTTCATCCAGATCCTTCTCATATAGGTCCAAATTTTTAGATACTTCAATTATGTGTCACCTATCTTCTTCTTTCAATTGGACAATTACCAATTGAGCTTCTTTTAACTGCACTTTCAGTTTTTTCACTTCTGAATCATCAGCCTATGACTGTTCATATGGCTCTGTTTTGGAAAAATATTTTTTCTTTGGTTGGGTATATTTCTCAGGTGGATCCTTTAATATCTCATTTTCCATAGATTCTTGTTCTCTTGCTACTGACCTAGTTCTAGGTTTCCTAGCTTCTATTTAATATCCCAATTTCAACCCCATTGCATTAAAATGTAAATGATGTAATATTGTTATAAAATCATGGTGAGGAGCTCAAGGCCAAGACCCCGCCATCGATTTAGTGATGCATATGGTTTATGTGCTAACCAGGCACAATGGAATTGCAAATATCATCTAAATATTCATTTTAATGAAATACCCACAACTAGCTATGCAATGCAACAAGAGATGGGGGCATGATTTTACAAGGAATTGAGAGGGAAAACATTGAAACCCTTGAACCAATCAAATCAAGCCAAGTGTCAATGAGAGAACCCATAAAACCCTCAACTACCCATGTTGACTTTTGGTACCCATCATTCATTTCTCCCACAAATTGGTTGAAATAGTTAATGCCTTGGGGAATGGATAGGTATGGCTGTCCAAATTCGGGTATGGGAAAGCCACCCATCATGGAAAATCATGTTTGGATTCCTTGGCAAGAAAAGAGCCACGAAATTGCTTCCCAAGCCATTCTTCGCCCATCATTTTTTCTCTTTCACGAGTTGGGAGCTTCCTGGTCGTTTTCCTCCATGGTTTTTATGTGTTTTCCTTCATTCTCAGCTGGGAGAAGGGCGTTTTTGTGTTGTATACCAATGGGGAAGAAGGGGAATCAAATTGGGGTTCCATAGAGACCGTTTGGGCCGCGGAATGATTAGATAGTTGGGGGAGAAATCGTTTTCCTCCCTGTGATTGTTTTTCCCCATCGCACAATCCGTTTTTGGATTGAAACGATTTGGGGAAAACTCATGGCCATCTTGTTTCTAAATCCCATTGTTAAAAATGTGTATCCCTGCCCAATGATTGAGTTTTATTGTGTGTAGGTAGAGTATGTTGGGGTATGGGTTATGGGTATCCATTGTTTTAGCTTGATCTTGAGTGCAAGCATCCATGAATGAAGAGGGTTCATATTTAGCCTGATAAAACCCAGTTGTGGACTGGCTTGGCTTAGATGCAATGATTATTTGGCTGTGTATGAGCTTGAATGTCCCATTTTCCTTGTAGAAATCATGCCCAGCTCAGGGGTGGTCTCTGAGTGCTGAAATAATACAGGCTAGGCAGAGACCTATTGTTGGGTGGAATGTTGCAGCGACATAGCTAGTTGCTTGGGACAGCATCACAATAAACATAAGTGTTTTTCTATATATGTGTTTTGCCTCTGCAATGTTTTAAATTGATGATTGTTTTGATACACTAAATGCATATGAAATGTGTCTGGATGTATTTTATTTCCGCTATACATGTTTGCTTGATTTGCATATGCACACATTCATTTTTTTGCTATGAATCTAATGAATGGGCTGAGTTTATGCAAAAGCCCCAGAATTTGGTATCATGTTCCCTTCCTCGAATTGGGTCCACGGGAGGGGACGTGGCAGATTGGTATCAGAGCGAAGGCTAAAACATTGGGCCTACATGGCCCAACTTGCAGAGGTAAGTATGCTTCCTGCTTAGCAGTGATCATTAAGAAAAATTTCAAAAATTTTCTAAGTGTTTTATGAGTTTTCTGCCAAAGACTGTGTCGGCGAAGATAAGCCAGAAACGCCGAAATAGTCGACGAGTTTTGTTGAGATTGCACCGATGCGGTCGGCGATTTTAGCCCTTTTTGTTGCGACATGGTCGACAATTTCCGCCCTTTTTGCTGCGACATGATCGGAGATTTTAGCCCTTTTGCTGTAACACGATTAGCGATTTTAGCCCTTTTTGCTGTGACACGGTTGACAAGTTTAGTTGAGTTCGCGATGACGTGGTCGGCGGTCGACAGTCGGTGGTTAGAAGTTTAAGGCTCGGTCAGCGGTCGGAGGTTTAAGGCTCGGTCAGTGGTCGATGGTCGACGGTCAGAGGTTTAAGGCTCGATCGACGGTCGTAGGTTTAAGGCTCGGTCGGCGGTCGGATATCAAAGTTTTAAGACTCGGTCGACGGTCGGTGGTCAGAGGTCGAAGTAAGACTCAGTCGGAGAAGTTTTTCCAAGTTTGCAGCGACACGGTCGGCACGAGAGTGGTCAGAGGAGATCGGTCGGCGATGAAATATTTAAAATGCCGAAACAGGTCAGAGGAAAAACAATAAGTCCGTCGAAATAAAGAATTTCAACAGTTTTTAGGGGTATTTTTCAGGTGTCCGAAGGTAAAAAATTGCCATGGAATTTATGCGCCAGATTGCGCAAAATAGAAAGAATTACAAGGGGGAAAGCCCCCTTGACCCCGTCGTCCCCCGGAGACAGTAATTGAATGTATGAAATGCATTCTCTATGCTTGGAATGTGCACTATGAATTGCATAAAGGGGTTTCGGAATACTCGGTAAGAGCAATGGGTTGTAATATCCATTATGGAGGACGAAAGAGGGAATTTTCCTACCTGAAACTATTTATGTTTTCAGCGTAAGAAGTGTATCCTTGGAAAATAGCAACTAGGAATGTTTTACATACGTATATGTATTGAATTGCTACTTGGTGAGAAATCACAACTAATGAATCCTTGTGTGCTTGGTAGGGAATCCAAGAAAATGATCAGCTATGATGTAGAGGAGGAACTCCATGTCATGATGGGGAATTGGAAAGGGAGAATTCCTTAACTCCTCTCTTGCTATTGTATTTATATTTTCTGAGTTTTATATACTGAAAATTATGGCATAGGGATGTTGGAAATGCAAGAGAGTAGCAAATTAAATATGAATTAGTGGGCATGATTAAAGAGTCATTGCATAGTGCATGTGAATTGCTTATGCATGAGCATGATGTTGCATATGGGTAAAGGTAGTGAAGTCACACATGCAATAGCCCATTAATAGTATTACGTATGGTTGAAGTCACACATGCAATAGCCCATTAATGGTATTACCTATGGTTGAAGTCACACACGCAATAGCCCATTAATGGTATTACGGCGCCAAAAGATGTTATCACTAAAGTTGAACCCTGACTGCTAGGGTCAAGCTTAGAGAAATCTTAACAGTAAACATAGTTTAATTGGGAAACAACTTTGTAGATTTAGGTGGTAGGAAGACCAGCACTACAAAAATCAAGCTAAATTTGAAAGCGAATACTGAACAGTAGTATATGTATCACAATCAAGACTAATAAGACAAAGCTACGAGTATGACTTTATGAAAGACATGAACCAGGTTCTGCATTAAGCACTTTAAAGATAACTTCACATTTAACAATGAAAATCTAGCAATGGATTTAAGACCATACACCAGACAAAATCACAAAAACATGAAATTCAGTTATTAAAGCGGAAAGCATGTTCATATGAACATAATCATTTCAAAGCAGCTTATTAGATTAGCACAAGATGAAATGTATACATGCCCTTGCCACTCCAATATCAGAATTTTCAAACCCCTGCCTCAGCCCTCTCAGCTGGAACTCTCCATCTTTTTTTTACATTCCAAATAGTATATATAAGAAACAATACATTTACAGGCCCCTACTAATCAAATCCTATCGGCAGACTCAGAATAAACCAAATCAATGATTTGGTTACAAGAATTTTGGGACTCGTAAATGACTTCAATTCTTCAAACTTGCCACTTGTATTTGATTCTACAACTACTTGCTGAGAATATTGCTTGAAATCTGGAACTGAATGCTTGAAGAAGTCACTCTAATGCTCTATCTCCCAATACTCTACCACTTGTTCATGGAATGTTTAAATGCATTCTGAATACTTTGATCAAATATATGATGGTCTATATATGATGAGATCGAGCTATTGACTGTTGATTATTTGCCTTGAAATCTGGGATCTTTGCTGCCAGGGTTATTGATTGTTGCCTGAAGATTTTCATTAAACTTCCAAATAATTGAAAATAATAAGATCTATGCTTGAAAATATTAGATTGAAAAATCTGGAAATAACCCTTTGTCTGCTGACTGAAACTGATCCCCAATCTAAAAATATAGAGCAAGTTCTTTGACTATTGATTCGAATGTTGATCCAAAATCTAAGATTGCTTGATTTGCTCACTTCAAATCCTGCCATATTGTAGATAACCCTATACTCAATTGGCATGTGTGTTTAACATTTCTTTTGCTCAATGGTGCTCTCTACAATTTGCTTTATCGGGCTCTTAGCTTAACGTTTTCAACACATGAAATCACTTTGATAATTGGGGGCTTCTCTTTTGATGCGGTGTAATTTCAAACTGATAAAAATGACATCAACCATAATATAGAAATTGAAGGTACTCATATTTGCAACCTTGGCAGTGTAATAATGTAACACCAGAGCATGAGCATCTAGCCTTTTCAAGGCGTTCTCCTCTGACACTTGATCATGCCATTTAAAAGCCTGTTGTTTAATTTGAACTAAGTAGTGCACTGTATGCTCCATTGTCAGCTCGCACTTGGACTTCAAATGTGTCATCCCTCATGACACATTTGAATACTTGTCATAAAACTTGATATTTTATTGACACGTTGTGCAAGGTAATGGATATATGGGGTCTATGTTGACAAAATTTGAAACTTGTGTTGTTGTGAACTTGACTCTCCGATGGATCTATAATATTATAAGTGAAGACAATACTTGAGGAAAGGGATACGACTTCAAAAGAAGACAAGAGTCCCAAAAATTTTATATGATAATACTCTGTCCATTTTTTAAAGAAAGCCACGTAACAAGTTGAAAAGATAATGGGTAAACTCTTTTTTTTTACACTTCTTAATAAAATTATTATTTTAATAAAAAAGTTATTTTATTAAAATAATAATTGTTAATTAAAAAGAATCTTAATTCTCATGTTAACAACAAACTGAACAAGAGATAATGATTTGGGAAAGCATAGACTCATAAGATGAAATTTGATGAAATGGAGAGTTTTTGGGAAAACAAAGATAATAAGGTTTGACACTCACATCAAACTAACCAAGATGGAGGTTCGAGACGATAAGAAACTGACCATGTTGACTGGGACATCATGACCTATGCAAAAATACTAGTAGACTTTACATCCACACTGTCAAAATCCAAAAAATTTGTGGGACATATCTGGTGACAACACATTGCATAGTGCATGTGAATTGCTTATGCATGAGCATGATGTTTGGCATATGGGTAAAGGTAGTGAAGTCACACATGCAATATCCCATTAATGGTATTACCTATGGTTGATGACAATTAATGTTGTTGATAATGGTTGTACGAATCGGACCATAGAAGCATGATTGAAAATGCAAGAGATTAAATAGATGAAGTGAATATGCACTAGTTGGAATACTAATAGACATTGCACAGTGCATGTGAAAATGTTTGTGCATATATATATGATATTGCATATTGGTAAAATAGTGAGGTTTTACATATGCAATGAGCCACTTAAGATAATTATTGTGGTTGTTAATAATTAATTGTGTTTGCATTGGTTGTAGGACTAAAGACAATTGAAGCATCGTTAAGATGTGGATGATGTTGTTGCATATGACCAACAACCTTATGAAGAAAGGTTGGGGAAACAAATCTATGATCATGAGGTTGGAAAAAAGACTGTGAAGCCTTGGTAAGAGGCCAACTAATTAGGTAACATCAAGTGATGTTAATGACAGCCATGTAGGTGATGGTTATTTGTTCTTAAATTGCATGAATGTTGAAAGATGATTTGGTAAAGTCTCTTCAACTATGTTTAAACTATGTTGATTTGGTTTGCATGTGGTATTGACTGCCTGAAGGTGAATTTCAACCCACCGAGTATGGTGAGGTGTGGGTAAGTAAAGGAAAGGAGCCTTGCACCCTATAGTTTCTTAGAAACCTCAATGCATTCATATGAAATTATATCATGCCATTTGTGTATATTGGTTGTGAGTTTAACAACCAAAGAAAGTAAAGAGTTATAGTCATGTTGTGGTAGTGCATGCCATATGAGACAACCATGGTTAGGCTATAATATGCTAGAATGCATATTATTCGTGGATTAATGCAAGGTTGTATTGAGGGGTTATGCATTGAGTGAATGCACACCAAAATATTAAGTGAATGTTGTGAATGTGCATGCATATGTGCGGTTTCACATGTTGAGATGCATTGTGTGAATGCATGGTTGTGAGATGTGTGTGTGTGTGTGTGTGTGTGTGTTTCAATGCAATTAGATAATAGATGAAATGGTGAACTATTATTAATCCTGAGTCCATTTCCTGAGCTATTGTGAATGCAGGAGAATGATTGCATAAAGAAGGTAGACATGTTGATGGGATACCAGAGTGCTCTGTTGGAAGGACAGAGTTGCATGAAATGAGAAGTAATGAGTATTCACAGTTTATTTAAATTGCATGGATAGTGTATCCGTGTCTTGCAATTTTATTATGATAATGATGCCTATACAGATATATATATCTCATTGCATTTCAAATGTTGATAGTTGAAAGTGTTTGAATTATTGAGCGTTATAATTTTGAGATCACTTTAGTGACTGTTGTAGCAATGAAAAGATTATATGCATATATACTCACAACGTTTTTGGCTAATTGAAGTTCAGATTTCAGGTAGAAAGTCTTGCGTATGGCAATGAGGATAAGTCCATAGTAAAGACTGGGATCTACCATGTGCAGAAGCTAAAGGTTATGAGAAGGTTCTCATGGTTGTAACTTATGCATGAAACAAATCTGAAATTTTCCTAGTTTAAGTTTATAAGAATAACCTCATGATTGCAAATCTAATTTTTGTAGGAAAACAGATTTGTAAATTTCAAATTTGAAATTTTGCTAAATGTTGCTAATGATTGTTTGGCTTATGTAAAATTATGTCAGGAGGACATGTTGTAGGTGGATGTTCATGTATGGTAGAAAGTGTAACACCATAATGGACAGAGTGATACCACTTACGAGAGCCAAACAATATGAGGATGGCCTCATGATTAAACAAATCAATTTCTGTAGTAGACAGAATTGCAAATTCATATTGAATTCAATTATTAATGCCATTGATTGGTTATGGAACAATCAGATTTGAGGTTTATTGTTAAATGTTGTTGACTGTTTGGCTATTTGATAAGTGTGCCAGGAAGACACATTGCAGGAAGACCATGAGTGATGGACTGCATAAGCTAAACTCCATGGGAAGGACTCCATGCTTTGGAAATGGGTTTCAGGTGAAACGCCATAGTAAAGTTTGATAATGTCTCAGCTGAACTACATGTTAGTAAACCATGTGAGTGAGATAGTAAAATTGTTCCAAGAAGGCATGTGTGGATTATGGAACGTGAAAAGATTGGGGTGGCGAACCAAAGGACTGTGACTCAGAGAAGGGCCTCATGAATTTGAGCCTCCCGGTGACATGATTGAACATTTTCATCCATATTTCATAGTTATGAATGTGCAGTTCATTATTTAACAAGTTATTCATGATCCTTCCTGCGAGCGGAAACCAGTGGTATCCATTTTGAACTACATAGTGATGAGTCAAGTTCCAACCCCATTACATCAAATTTATCGATCCCATTCTCTGATCACAGTTGACTTATTTGAGGGAGACCAATGATATCCCCTAATACTTGGGGGGGAATAAGCATGACACCAATAGCCTCTTAAAATAATTCAAGGCAACGAAGAAATCATGGATAGGTCAACCTGTGCTCATAGCCTACCTAAAAGATTGGGTCCAAACATAACTAGCTTTAATATTTAGTCAAAATCCTTTCATGGATGTGATGATAGAACCGTGATATGGGTTGGAGAGACTACCTCAACCAAAACCTAGGCCCTGAAAACTAAACTCTCAAATATGTGCTATGGAGGCCATCATCTCCACCGTCTTTCGAATAATGCACTTCCCCCATGAGGTTTCCATTGTCGCTATTGACCAGTTAGATGGGAACCTTTCTTGTCCCATTGCTTTTTCCTCCAATTCTCCCGGAGTTGTAGATTGTAGATGATTTCTCAGGTTTGGGTGACACATCCCACAAGATGGTTCTTAGGTCAGACTGAGGCTACGCAAACTTATGCAGTCACACATCAGATACCACATATCCTTCATTAATTCTAATACCAACGAATGAAATGAAAGGTAATAATAGCGAGAATAAACCTAAAGAAACTATGTGGAGTAAACAAATACCTATCTTTTCAAGTTCTATATAGCTATATTCTTCAATGTAGGATATGTGTGATATGCTTCTTACCTACTGTCAGTATTTGAGGTTGATTTTCATTGATAGTGTCCAATGCAGCCTGGGAAGGTTATTGATGTGCTATTTGTTCTATTTTACCATTGGTAATCGTAGATTTTCTTGGGTTGTTTGAGATATTAGGGTTGCAAGTTCATAATATAGTTGCAATGTGAAGGGATAATCCATTTAACATCAACAAATATATTGATTGAAATAAATTTACAAATTATAATAGAAACTCTAGATTAACAAGGTTGATTTATGATCAAACATCACTGTAAACACACACAATCTAAATTAATCCAAGCCAAGAATTGAATTTATATGGTTACCTATCACCAAGACAGCTTGGGAGATCCATTTTTGAGAGATTGGTTGTAGAGTTTGAGAATTGTAAAATTCCACTAATTGCCTCATAGCCATTTCTGATTTGCTCATTCCCTACATAGAAGAAAGTTTTCCCCAATTTCTTTGCCCACAATTATTTTCGCCCAATCTTTACTTCCCTCTTGTTATTTCCCCCCATTTTTTTCCTCCCAATTTTTATTTCCCTCATGAATTTTAAATTTGAGTTTTTTAAATTTATTAATATTATTATATTGTATTATATTATATTATATTATATATATTTTTATATTAAAAACATTTTATATAATATTATATATAATCCTAACATATTAACATATTATTATATGTAAGCTTAACACACACACACACACATATATATATATTAACATATTATTATATTAACAAACTATATTAATATTATGATATTATTATATGTAAGCTTAACATATATATGTGTGTGTGTGTGTGTGTGTGTGTTATATTCGCCAATTATAAGAAAAAACATAAAGAATTCAAAATTCTATTTCTAGCAAATTACCAATGCCAAATTTTCTAATGAAATGAGAAATCGCTGACCAAGTTGTGGTCCCTAATGAAAGGAGAAATCGTAAATATGCATTGACCATTGCATTTACGTACAGTGAATCCTACCATCAAAAACATTGAAATTAAAGACATGAACATACCCTTCGATTGGCCCCCAAACTACCCACTTACTACTCCATTAAGATGAACCTGAACCTTTTGGTTAAAGAATTTTAGAAGGGTGGTAAACTATATTATAAAATATGGGAATTTTATACAAAAGGTGGATTTCTATTAGTTTTTTTTTTCTTTAGGGGAACACCAAGATGGTATTTCTAACATTATAGACATAGGCATGATGAGTTAGTGTCCATAGACAAGATCAACAAATTAAACGGGAGGTACAAACTAGTTGAATTTCAACCGATGAGTCGATATTGCAAGACTCTAATTACTTGTTGAAACTTCAATCTAGTGCCAAAAGGATCAAATGATGACAATTTTGACCAAACAAAATATGAGTGTGATCAATGCGATAAGTTGAACACATTAGTATAAAATTCAAGACATGATGATACTTTGAACAAGAAATGACCAATCTCCGAGACTGTCTAGTCGTATTTTTTATCCCATGACTAATTTAGTCATATTTTTTATCCCATGACTAAATTAGTCATTTATTTTAGTCATTTTTAATTGTAATCACTTAAAATTGCTCAAATTTGGTCATATTTCACTTTTAAAAACTATGGCTACCAACTTGTTTGGTGGTTTAGTCATTTATTTCGCATGGTGGCCAAATTTTTTAGTTGCTTGGTCATTATCACTCATTTTTCTACTAGTGGGATCACTAGTGGTGGTTTGGGTAGTTTCTGATGTATTGGCATTTAAGGACATTTGTCCCATTTGATCTATTACTTGAGCATCTACAGAATTCTCTACAAAGTCGATCACACCATCAACGTGTGGCCTTGGTTGAACTCGTGTTGGGTTAGTATCTTCCCTAGGATCCATAGGAAAAATATCATATAATATCTGTGACTGAGAATATACCAATTCTAACTACTAGGCCTTGATAATTACATGTTCTTCAGTCATGAACCCTTATGGGGTGATTTCCTTTGCAATATAAGGTTGCAAAGACTTAAAAAACCAATCTACAATAAATTCATCATGAATCTGAGCTTCGATTAGACAACAGTGCCTACACCACTCATGATTGTGATCCATGATGTGTGGACTTATCCTGTCGGAATGATATTGGAAACTTGGTTCATGTTTCATAACGTACAAGCAACTGGAAGTGGTTTAGAAATATCATAGATAAGGCATCAAAATTTTGAAATGAATCTTGAGGAAGATCCATATACCACTTTTCCATGAATCCAGTCAAATTTCTCTAGAAGAGTCTCTTCTTGACACTATCATTCATTAGTGATTTTGATGAGTGGCACAAATGGAATGTCATTACGTGAGTGGTTGGGTCCTTTCTATATTTTCCCTTAAACATAGGAATGTTAGAGGTAAAATTTGTTGGAACAAGAGACCAACTTGTATTGTACATAGTTGGATAATTGGTGATCTTGGTTAGATCAGGGAGGTTTAGTGTTTCCAAGAATGTCAGCTTGGTTTGGGAAAGAGAGTTCCAACACCTAGGTGAGATTCTTGTAGATTGGTCGATGAAAGAGTTACCTAGCATATAGGAATTTACAGGCACAAATGATGAATTTGTTTGTACCAGGTATATGGGTGTGTTCAAGCAAGACTTGAATGAATGAAAAAATGATCCATTCATCATGTCCCCCATTCCATGGAAAGGCATGCTCCCTTGTGGAATGCTAGAACTTGGGAAAGTTGTAGTCCCCATTGAGGGGTCCAACAAGGGAATATGTCTTCCTCCAAATGGGAAAGCATTGAATAGGATTGATGTGTTTCCTACTGGCATTTTATAATATACTCCAAATGTATTTTTGATGGCCATGTGTGGTGTTCCTACTAATATAACCCAAATGAAAAAAGGATTTCTACCCTAAGTTATAGGGTGCTATGGTTCCTAAACTACTACTAGGAGCATCAAAAGAGGCAATAGGCCCTCCAACAACTACTCTTGACATCGATGGGAAAAGCTTATGTTCTAGAACACTAGATATTGTAGGGTTCATCCCCCCCATGGGAGTGCTTGAAATGGGATTTGAGGTTCCCCCAACCCCTAAAGTGCCACTAGCGTCACTCATATTTAAAACCTAGTATCATGGAGATGATTGTGCAATGTGGCCTCAACTATCAAAACCACGTGTTTGGAAGAATGAAGGACATATGTAACCAGTAGTAGGCTCATCAAAATCTACTAAACCTACACTATCCATCAAATCCTTGGTCTCAACTGGACCAAGGTTTTCAAAGATGGGGTGATATGGCTCCCTAACATGAACCTCAATGTGACCTTCAGATTCACTTGAAGATATTCCCATTAATGGTTCATACGAACTGCTAAGTCCTTCCTCTCTTTCCTCTTTTATAGGATTGTTTGGGATTTGATGAATTGTATTCATTAGGATCCTATGGAGTGGGTTTTGGATTATCCAGCATGCACCTCTTTGGAAGGAACTCCACCCTTGCAGGAGAGAGGCCTCTAGTCTGATTGGACCTGCAAAGAGGTTGGTCTACCACCTTGACTCATAATAGAATAACCTCGCAATATATTAGTGAAAAAAACACACATTGTTAGAAAAAAAGATTCCAATAATATGTAATCAAGCAAACTTCTCTCCCAAAAATGAATTGGAGAAGATATGGAGAAGGAATTCCCGGAGGTAAACCCTAGATGATTAGGGTTCAATTCTAACCAAAGAAGGTGAGGTATATAGTTATCGTAACCTCCATGCAAAAATCATCGAAAATGAAAATACCCTCATGAAGGTGGACACCCTCTAAGGGAGATGAGACGAATATTATGCATTTATCTCAGGTACCACAAGCACTTCCCACTTTCAGTCACCCAGGCAATTACACCTAGAAAAATAAAGCAAGGATACCACTTCACAATTAGGAGATGGGTGAAACAGTTGTGGGTCAAACTCTCATGTATGGGTAGGGAATGTAGGACACAAGTCCTAAATCCAAATCCTCTATTGAATTGGTGTCACCCCGAGGGATTTTCAATCCAACCAAAACCCCCATACACACAAAATTCCACTAAATGCAAGTAGAGGGGATAATCTCTCAAAAACACCTAGCTTGATCTCATTCTTGACACATGCGTTAGATTCACTTTCCCAGCTAGTACTTCTTGCTACTAATGGGTTTTGTCACTCTTTAGTTAGATCCTAGCTTTGCTTCACATGACCTTGGATAATTTACTCTCCAACCCTACAACCAAGGCCCTAAGACCTAAACTATTATTGGTTTCTCGAAATAAAATGAGCCAAATTATTTTTACTCAAATTTCATTTCAAAAAATAGTTCACTTTCAAATAGGAAAAACAAGGAAATTACAATGTTCACAGGATGCAAAATTATTTCTTGATACTAAGAATGTTTCATGAACACTCACTTTTTATTCTTCATTATTTTGTTCTTAATGAAAATATGTGTATGACAAGAACAATCACCTAACCAATAAAATGATTACATTCACTACTTTGTTTTTCTTTTTCACAATCCCAAAAACTTTCAATGCAAGATGAAGAATGCAAGAAAAATCAAACCTACATTATTATTCTACAAAATTTTCATGCAAATTCTCCTACAAATGTGAATGCATATTGAAGATTACACTTACAATGCAAACATGAGAAGTGAAACTTGATCTACAATATGCTAATAACTAAGAAATTTCACTTTGATTTTGAAAACAAGTCAATGATCGCAAAAGGCAACAATACTTTTACGATACTAGACTCTTATGCACCAAAACCAAGAAATATCGTAAATATGATTTCACAAGAAACAAATCAAGAATCACACCAAATAAATATATTATACGACCCTTGTAATATAGTCGAACCAAATAATCCACTCCAACCACCTTCATCTCACAAATTTGTAATGTCCCCAATTTGAAATTTTTCCCAATTTGCCCAATTTTCAAACCTTGGACTAGTGAAGCTCCAAATTGTTCCAAATGATCCCAAATGGTTTTGAATTATGTATAGAGTGGATTGAGGTGTATTAGGAAACCCTAATACATTTATTATATGCTTGGAAACCTTCTAATTACTTCATCAACTTGCATTTACAATTAGAGAATGATAGGCAAAATTACTAGGAAACTCGATGTTGAAACCCCCAAGGGTAGATGGCTCCAAAAGACTCCTAAGGATTTCGAATTGGGACTGAGAGTGTTTGAAGGGTATTAGGACATAAAAATTAACCTAATGGGTTCTTAGAAACTATCAAAATACTTCTTCAACATTCATTTAAGTTCAGGAGAAAATAGGGAAATTTGCTAGTAAATTCGAGGTTCAAATCCCCCAAGGGTAGAGGTCACTAATGGCTTCCCAAATGCAGTACGAACCTCCCAAATTTAAGAAACGATACATGGATTAGTTATATTAATTCAATGGGAACCCAAATTCATCATTAATCAATTCCTAAATTCTTCTTCAACTCCCATAAATTAGACATTGGTAAACATGTCTTAACATAGGGGGAAATGAGAGAAAAACTCTATAACTTGCTATGAAATTTGTGAGAAATGTTACAAGGAATTGCATAAGGTGTGTGAAAATTATTCAGTATATTAATGGATATCCAAACAGAAATAAAACCACAGATATTTACTGATACCAGTCGATACCAAACAACTTCAAGCTCTCTCAACAAGATATATGGGAAAATGGCTCGAATCTCTTCCTTGAATGTAAATATAACTTGAAATACATAATGTTTCGAGATGTGGCTCTCATTATATGATTATTACATATATATATAGCATATAACATGTCCATGAAGTCGAAATAGCAGTCCTTCACTAACTATGTGCAACAACAAGTGCGCTATGCAAAAGCTATGCGGGTGAATGGCACCATTCATACATAGTTTGGCATTTTTACATGGTTTTACTTGGATATTAAACCTGAGGTTCATATGAGAATCAAATATAGATTTTATACATCATATTACAAATAAATGGGGCCCCTTGGACTTCCACAAAGATATCAGCATCTCACCATGTGCGCCCTTCCTCCAAGAGCAAGAATATAGAGAGAAAAGTGAGAGAGATGTGGGAACAAGTTGAAGGAGAAATGGTCACAAGCAGACCTATATCTTCAACTTGAAACAAATGACTTCATTTAGATCCAAATGAAAGGTTTGAATGGCCTTTCCAATTTCTAATGAGGATGGGAATCTTGCACCCTCGAAATTGGTACTAAGGCAAGTAGAGTAAACACTCCACTAGCATGGACAAGCTATGCTCTCCAATTTGCAAAATGAGAAATGATCAAAATCCCTTTTCCTTATTTTTTCTTGTATTTTATAAGCTTACCAAGTCCTCCATGGTTCGAAATCCTTCCAAAATCCTCATGCCAACTCAAGTTGGGAAGATATTCCAATGTGTGCCACTTGTCCAACAATTCCTACTCTCCATTTTCCCTCAATTCGAATGGGGAAGCTTCTTGGCTGCCATAACTCCCTTGTGTGCCCTATTGGAGGCTATTTTTAGCCCTAACATGTCATATATGTCATATGTCATCAAACAGGTCTGAAATTTGTCATAAGTGTCATAGAATCTTCATTATTATTGTCACAGGAGTTAGGGAATCTAGCTCCAAGTGTCACAATTCTTCTAAGATGCCTCTTCCTCTTCCATGGGAGTTTCTCTTCCACTCCAATTCGACCTTACATGATTCATGCCATGAATAATACCTCTTCAAATCCCCCAAGTATTTTACCCTTCATCTTGAACTCCAATTGGTGAGAGAATAATGCCAAGTGTAGTGGGGAATCTTGCCACATGTGGGTCCCACAACCTCTTATGTGCCATCATGATCCAATGCACCTTATTTTCTTTTTATTATTTTTTTTTTGACCCATTTAATGTGAATTTGTAATTCTAAGGTCATTTTGGGTCTTGTAGCTCCCTTATTCCAACTTGAATGCTTCCACCCCCAACCTAGGGAACTAGTAATTCTCCTCCATGATAGTTCATTTGGATGGGTATATTACAACTTTGAATTGGGAATTTCTCTTAATGTGACCCACCTTGTCCATTTGGATCTGATTTGACATTATTACTAACTTGGAAATCATTCTTGGCAATTATTTGACCCTTAGCACCAATTTGACAAACTATCATGAGTATGGCCAAGTGGCTTAGGCCATTGTGACCCAATGCAAAATTTGGGGACATGACAAAATTCCACTCAATAGAGGGTATACACTAGTTCCTATGGAGCATTAAGTGTATATACATGACTTCTACATAGAAAAAAAGCATATCTATGCTTATGTATAGAAGATAGCTAGTGTATGTATTATATTGTGTGCAAATAAACACGCATATGGAAATCTACAGGATCAAGGAAGACAAGAAAAGTCAAACTTTTCTTCACACAAGGGAAATCTATTTGATAGAGACTTTTAAAACATGAAAAATACCAATTGATTCTACCCATAAACTGAAGAAAAACATAGAACCCTTCAAGGAATTAATCACAAGAGTTGCTCCCCAGTGGAGTCACCAAATCTTTTGTAGGGAAAACTAACCCAAGTGACAAGGGTTCAAGTCACTCACATATCAGTTTGGAGATAAGATATTTCCAATCCCAAATTAAGAAATACAAACATGAATTCAATGAGAAAAGGTGAAATTGCATACGTAGATATTGACGATTGTCCTCACTAGTTGAGGCCTACTAGTCTTGGACTTGATACTTCAATCCAATTCTTCTTGTATCTAACCTTCTCACAAAATAGAATAGTATCTTTCTCAAAGCCAATCAAAATTAAAAAAAAAAACATTTAAGAATTGACATAAAATTCAAGAGTATCAAAGCAATATAATTATCAAATCAGACCCTATTATTCCAAATCATAACATTCATCATATTCATAGATGTGAAACACGGGGATTTGGGGAGGGGAAAGGATATGGATCTCCTATATTATTTCAAATGTTTAACAACAATATACAATGTAAAACAACACTTGAATTCCTTGTTGTAAAACCTTCTTCTCCAGATTTTGGATTCTTCACGCCCATGTCACCAACAAGATTCCACTACTAATGCACTCTATAAATATTCAATAGGAAGGATGATCAAGATCCTAACACAGTGATGAGAAAGGGAAATCATACATAGAGGATTATGAGGGTAGCACTATATAAAATTTGGACACACTTAATTACAAATCTCCAACATGAGGGAAAAATCAAGGTATTATCCCATTCCTATGTTCATTAGACTTTCTCATATGCGGGTGCTTTCCCCGAGAAGTCCCCACATGGCAGTTCTTTCCAGGTAGCTGGAGTTGGCACGCTACACCCATCACCTCTCAGTAATGAGGGAAGGCTGCCTCGTAATGAAGGACATCGGGATTATGAGAGGATTAATGAACAGTTTAATGGTTTTTTCAAAGGGAGTTGGAGACCTGTGTGGAGTTTTTGCTCTCGACGCGTTTCGGACTCTATAGTTGAGTCCATCTTCAGGAGAAAATGTATCTCAAAAGAACAACCACCACGAATCTACATTTTAATAATGTTAGTTTGTTTCTTAATTTTATTAAAAAGAGCCGACCTAATTACTATAAAATTAATATTAATTAATGCTATTATAATCCAATCTAAAATTTTATTTTTGTTTATTTAAATTTATTATTAACAAATTAATCTTTTTAAAAATGTTTCTTATTAAATTAAACATATTATGTTTCTAGATTATTCTTTAGAATGTTAAAGTAAATTTTTTAGTGTATAAATGTTAAGATCTCAATTTTTACAAAATAATAATTTTAATTGTTTTAAATTTTATTAACAAATAATTTTAATTGTTTTAATTTTTATTAACAAATTTTTTTTAATTTTTTACCTTCAAAACTTCAAACTTTTACATTAGTTTTTATTTTCAAAACTTCACACTTCATTAGTTTTTACTATGAATTTTATTAAATTTATTGAAGTTTATGAGGTTGAGTATTATAAATATATTAATTTTTATTGATATATTTAAATTTCATTTTAAATTCTTTAAAAATTTTAAAACCTTAAATTTTTATAATTTTTTAAAATTTTTTTTGTTTATAAGGTTTTTTAATCTCACTTATTAAAAATTAAATTTATTACTTTAAAATTATTAAATATCTCATGTTTTATATTTTTCTTAAAGTTGTATTTAACATTAAAAATTATTATTTTCATAATTTATTAAAAAAAATTATTCTTATTTTATTTATACAATTTTTATAATTCATTAATTTTTTATCTTTTTAATTTTTAATTTTATTTTGGAGTCTTAAATTTTTAATTTTTTAAATTTAAAACTTTATTTATTTATGTTTTTATTCCGAAGGGAATGAATGATTGGTTTCCAAGAATCACATAGGTTAAGACCATCGTCCCTATTGAAGTTTCTAGGGTGTTTCTCAATTTCAATTGCTTCACGTATGCGTCTTCTATTGTAGTTCTCTTCAATTGCTATGACTTTTGCTTCTTCAATGCAAACATGGTGGTTTGTCATTGACGAATGCTCAGCCACGACTGATTTCTTAATTCTTTCATGACTAACATCTGCACAATGCTCTTTCAGTCTTGTCTGAATTGAGCGTCCTATCTCCCCTATGTAAACGTCTTCACAAGAGCACGGGAACGAATAAACACCTTTCCTTAGTTTTGGGTCAATGGGGTCTTTAGCTCTATCTAAGAAATTTCTTAGGGAGTTAGGAGGGCAGAATATCGTTTTAATATTCTTCTTCCTCAACATTTTGGCAATCTTATCTGTTGTTCCTTGGATATAAGGGAGAAAAGTTCTTCCTGCTTCTTCTTGTCTATTGTTACGATTTTAATTTTCTAAGCCTTTGGCTCTTCTGAAAGCCCTGTTGATATCTTTTCTTTTGTAACCATTGTTTTGGAGGGTTTTATTTAGGTGCCTCAGTTCATCGTCAAGGTGTTCCTTATCAGAGATCCTCACAGCTCGTGTAGCAAGTGTGTGCAATATTCCAAGTTTTTGTGAAGGGTGATGGTGTGAGTTGGCATGTAAGTATGTGTCTGTATGGGTTTTCTTACGATACACCTGGTGAGCTAGGGTGCCGTCTTCCTTCTTAGTGATTAGTACGTCAAGAAAAGGAAGGGAGTTGTCTTCCTGGATCTCCATGGTAAATTTTATGTGTTCGGATTGATTATTCATATGAATAAGGAAGTCATCTAATTTCTCCCTACCATGCGGCCAAAAGAAATTGGTGTCATCCACAAAACGTTTCCATTCTTTTGGTTTAAGAGGGTAAGAATCTAATGCTTTCTTCTCAAAGTGTTCCATGTAGAGGTTGGCTATCACAGGAGAAAGGGGGGATCCCATTGCAACACCGCTAGTTTGTTCATACATCTCCCCACGAAAGGTGAAGTATGTCGATTTTAAACAAATTCTTACAAGGTTGGTAATCTCTTTGTTAGTGATTTCTTCCACCACATTGATGGCTTCTTCCACCGGGATTTTTGTGTAAAGTTGGGTTACATCAAAACCTACCAACATATCGTTATCATCAATTTTCAGATCCTTTATGTTTTCCACAAAATGTGTTGAATCTTTGATGTAAGAAAAAGTGTGGCCAACTAATGGTTTAAGGGCTTTTGCAAGATATTTTGCGAGATTGTAAGTTGGTGACCCAATGGTGTTCACTATTGGTCTTAGTGGCACACCATTTTTATGAATTTTTGGGAGTCCGTAAATTCTTGGAATGATATGGTTCTTCGGGGTGAGTTTCTTTTTTACGTTATTATCTAAGGAGGACTCTTTTATGGCTTTGTTGACCTCTCTAATGATCCTAGTGCTGGGGTCTTTCATCAGTTTCTTATAGCAGCCCGTCGTTGTGAGATGATCTTTCATTTTAGCTTCATAATCACTGGTGTTCATTATTACCGTTGCATTACCTTTGTCAGCCTTCATAATCATGATTTCTTTGTTAGTTCTTAAGTGTTTAATGGCTGCTGCTTCATTTTTAGTTAAGTTGCTTTTAGGGGGTTTCGCTTTCCTTAATATAACTGCACAATCCTGCCTTATTTCTTCTGCGGTGTCTGCAGGAAGTGACATTACTGAATCTTCAATGGCGCATATGATGTCTTCAACAGGAATTCTGTTAGGTGCAATCGAAAAACTCAAACCCTTCCCTAAAACATTCAACGCATCATTATTCAGTTGTTGGTTTGATAAATTTACTACACTGATCTTCTTCTTATTATTTGATTCACCGGTACTCTTATCGGCCGAGTTTAGATTGTTATCAATCATTAATGCTAAATTATTCTTAGATTCAGTTTGAGTTATCTGTTCTACAACGCTCAATACCTCCGTTTGATAGCACATATGTTCTGGGTTATTGTTACATCGTGTATCTTTATTGTTTAGCAATTCATCCCTCACGCTGACATCCAACCTCTCCTGCGGTCTCAGCTGTATGTTATCACGATTTCTTGCCAACTCTCTGTTGTTATCACCTGCGATCCTTTTTCTGTTTCCCCGTTCATCACTGAGGCTATCGACTAACCTGTCATTCGGTCGCCACTGCATGTTGTCACCATCATTTATGAGTTCTGTGCTGTTACTACACATTGTGACCCTATTATCCAAGTTATTTAAGAGTCCTGTATTGTTATTACCCACCGAAGCCCTATTATCTTTATTATCTAATTTAATTACCTTATTCTCTCCAACGTTATTATCTGCAGGTCGCTTCTGTCTATCAAGTTGTTTAAGCTTCTTCAAATGAGTTTTCTTCAAGTTCTCGGTTGTTCGTTCTGCTTTTGCAACCAGGCAGGAGTGAAACCGGTTCCAGATATTTTCATTAATCCTTGCAACCAGTGTTAAGTGGAGACGTAGGCATTCTTCAGATAATTTGTTGAGGTGCTTCCTCACTTATTTAATTTCTTTTCTTACCAAGTCCATGCTTGCGTGGTTGAAAATAGCTTCGTTATTTTTCTTCATGTTGTGGTTGATTCTAGCGAATTTAGGTATGAATCCATTATCCCTGCATCTTTTTAGAAATGTAAGTCGTGCAGTTCCTTTTGAAATACCAATCCGTTTTTTCTCCAGTTGCTGAATTTCACCCAGTGTTTCCCTTCCATGTAGGGATTTGATGGTTTCGTTTAAGCTTTCACAGGTTGCAGATATTTTCAAAGGGAGTTGGAGACCTGTGTGGAGTTTTTGCTCTCGACGTGTTTCGGACTCTATAGTTGAGTCCATCTTCAGGAGAAAATGTATCTCAAAAGAACAACCACCACGAATCTACATTTTAATAATGTTAGTTTGTTTCTTAATTTTATTAAAAAGAGCCGACCTAATTACTATAAAATTAATATTAATTAATGCTATTATAATCCAATCTAAAATTTTATTTTTGTTTATTTAAATTTATTATTAACAAATTAATCTTTTTAAAAATGTTTCTTATTAAATTAAACATATTATGTTTCTAGATTATTCTTTAGAATGTTAAAGTAAATTTTTTAGTGTATAAATGTTAAGATCTCAATTTTTACAAAATAATAATTTTAATTGTTTTAAATTTTATTAACAAATAATTTTAATTGTTTTAATTTTTATTAACAAATTTTTTTTAATTTTTTACCTTCAAAACTTCAAACTTTTACATTAGTTTTTATTTTCAAAACTTCACACTTCATTAAAACGATATTCTGCCCTCTTAACTCCCTAAGAAATTTGTTAGATAGAGCTAAAGACCCCATTGACCCGAAACTAAGGAAAGGTGTTTATTCGTTCCCGTGCTCTTGTGAAGACGTTTACATAGGGGAGACAGGACGCTCAATTCAGACAAGACTGAAAGAGCATTGTGCAGATGTTAGTCATGAAAGAATTAAGAAATCAGCCGTGGCTGAGCATTCGTCAATGACAAACCACCATGTTTGCATTGAAGAAGCAAAAGTCATAGCAATTGAAGAGAACTACAATAGAAGATGCATACGTGAAGCAATTGAAATTGAGAAACACCCTAGAAACTTCAATAGGGACGATGGTCTTAACCTATGTGATTCTTGGAAACCAATCATTCATTCCCTTCGGAATAAAAACATAAATAAATAAAGTTTTAAATTTAAAAAATTAAAAATTTAAGACTCCAAAATAAAATTAAAAATTAAAAAGATAAAAAAATTAATGAATTATAAAAATTGTATAAGTAAAATAAGAATAAATTTTTTTAATAAATTATGAAAATAATAATTTTTAATGTTAAATACAACTTTAAGAAAAATATAAAACTTGAGATACTTAATAATTTTAAAGTAATAAATTTAATTTTTAATAAGTGAGATTAAAAAACCTTATAAACAAAAAAAAATTTAAAAAAATTATAAAAATTTAAGGTTTTAAAATTTTTAAAGAATTTAAAATGAAATTTAAATATATCAATAAAAATTAATATATTTATAATACTCAACCTCATAAACTTCAATAAATTTAATAAAATTCATAGTAAAAACTAATGAAGTGTGAAGTTTTGAAAATAAAAACTAATGTAAAAGTTTGAAGTTTTGAAGGTAAAAAATTAAAAAAAAATTGTTAATAAAAATTAAAACAATTAAAATTATTTGTTAATAAAATTTAAAACAATTAAAATTATTATTTTGTAAAAATTGAGATCTTAACATTTATACACTAAAATTTTTACTTTAACATTCTAAAGAATAATCTAGAAACATAATATGTTTAATTTAATAAGAAACATTTTTAAAAAGATTAATTTGTTAATAATAAATTTAAATAAACAAAAATAAAATTTTAGATTGGATTATAATAGCATTAATTAATATTAATTTTATAGTAATTAGGTCGGCTCTTTTTAATAAAATTAAGAAATAAACTAACATTATTAAAATGTAGATTCGTGGTGGTTGTTCTTTTGAGATACATTTTCTCCTGAAGATGGACTCAACTATAGAGTCCGAAACGCGTCGAGAGCAAAAACTCCACAGAGGTCTCCAACTTCGTGCTTTCAAACTGGAATGTGGTTAAACTTTTATATTAAATCATGTTTATTAATAAAAAATTGTGATTAAATGAAAATACATCTAAAAATTGAATAAAGTCTTGAAAGTTTTAATGAAATACACTCAAATGTCACGTCTAAAATTGAGTAAAAAGTCTTGAAAATTTTAATGGCTCATTTTGATTGTCTATTTTTATTTTTCTCATAGACTTTGACTTTGTGATAGACTTCGAATAGTTAAATGTTACGTCTAAAATTGAATAAATGTCTTGAAAATTTTAATGGCTCACTTTATGATTTTTCTAATTTTCTCAAAGACTTTGACTTTGTCGTCGACTTTGAATAAAAGTTAATTATTTTAATACAATATACAAATGTCACATCTAAAATTGAATATCTTTGACATTTTTTATGGCTCACTTTGGTTGTTTATTTTTCCCATGGACTTTCGACATTTTATAGAAATTAAGTTAAAATACTTTTTAAACTTTGACTTTGGGATTATTCAAAGTTTTAAAAAATAAAAAAATTTAACTGAAATGTGATTGATTGAATAGTTAAAATCAAACATTTTTAATATTTGAAATATATTAAATAATTTAATTAAAATATATTTAATAATTAAATCATTAATTATTTTTCACATATCTATTTTGGAATTAAATGTTATTTATTTATAAAATAAAATATTTTTATTAGTATTTTTAATGGTTAAGTTTTTTTATAAAATTAATTAAAAAATATTATTTTTATTTTATAGTAATTATTTCATTTATTTATTTATTTTGGAGGTTTACTATTTTTTATCTTATATATTTTTTTGGGTTCTCTAGATAATGGGTGGAGTGTTTACTCGAAACATCGAGACATTTCAAAATTTCAACATAGTTCATCACCAAAAGATCTAAACATATGACAAATTATGGAATTCTTCACACTTAAATTAAAATCTGATTAAATAATTAAATATAAATATTTTTTAACATTTAGATTTCAATTAGAATTTATATAGCTAAGCATAACACCTAAAAATGAATGGAAGTCTAAAACTCTCAACAGCTTATCAAGCCACTATTGTAACGTATTAAAATTTCCACACCAAATATTAAATGTATGTCCTACACTCGATCATTAATGATTATATCCACTCATCAACATATTTGTATCCATGGTTTCATGGCATAGGACAATACTAATATTAAGAAATTCATCAAGATTTGGCCATGTGTGAAAGGAAAATTGGCATCAAGAGGAAAAGAAAGCTCGAGTCGATAGAGGAGATTAGCCATAAGTCTTTGATGATGTTTTCACTCAAATATGATATCCAAATCTGCATATTATTTGGAATGCAATTGTTCACCATCACCATTAGTAGCAAGAAGAAGACACCTTCTTAGGGATCAGCAAAAAAATGCAAACCACAAAAATTCTTAACTATCCCACCTTATTCTCACTGAATTAATCCTAGTCTAAACTAAGTTGTTATCACAACTCACATACTCACACGTAACATTAAAATAATTAAATATAATCTAGGAAAATACTAACTTAGATTAAATAACTATATTGTGCTAACCTAATATTATTTCCAAAAATTCCCATAAAACAAATTCAAAAGTCGAAGAGGGATAAAAAATCCTTTAGAAAGAGGAAGACAACAATATGAATAGATTACTAAAGGACCTTGAGGCCTAATTGAATGTTAGCTTAGTCATTAGGCAAATTATTTCATTTGTTGGAAGTGTATTATAGGTGTTCAGTGTGAAATGTAGGTTCAAGTTGGTGTGCCATAGGTTTTTTTTTAAGCGCACTCTATTCTACAAGCTACACCTTACAGACTCGATATGGTTTAAGAAATTTTCAATTCACTTAGTATGAAATCAAAAAGGGGAAAGGAAATTTTGACCCAGTGCACCCCCTTTTATTCCTATCCAAATTGATTTGGGTCGTTGATGACCTAAGATGAAACATTGCAACTAACCATGGCCAAGATTAGAAAAATAGAGCCCAAAACAAAACCCGGTTGGTTAGAGGGTGCCCCAAAAGGTCTTGCAAAGTCAAATCGGTGATTAAAGGCCAAAGACAAGGGAGAAAATGATAAGAGAGCACATCATAGGCATCTCAAAGAGGCCATGGATCTATGCCAAGGTAGGTTGAGTCAAAAGGAGAGTAATATAGCATGGAAGAGATTCCATATGAAGAATGAGATGTATAAATGACATCAACAAGGGATCATACATGGCAATGATACAAAAGTAGCACTCTGGTACCTCTAAGTGGGTAGGTGGATGTGAGTACCAAATTGAAAAATCCATACACGACAACATCCACCATAATAAGATGTTCGAAGGGATATCAGGGTTGTGAAAGTAACATGAGATTTTGGTGGAAGAGGTATTCCTCATAAATGATACCTAAGACAAAATAATTATGCTCTTTATTGATTATGAAAGGATCCAGAGGTTAACTAGATTCATGATTAGAAGAATGGTGAAAAAGAATGGTTCACCCTACAAAAAATATCCTAAGTATGAACATATAATTTGGTCATTATATCAAAAGGTTTAAATCTAGATGGAATCATGAATGAAAAATGTGCATTACATACTCTATGATGTGCTAATATCTTAATCATTTAATCTGGCTTGACCAAGTAATTCCAAGTGCTTGTATATTATCATGGTGTGTGCACCTTTATCATAGACACACTATTTCAATTTAGTGAAAACACACTCATATAAATGGATAGTAATAAGTAGTCATACATAAAAATATAATAGTCAAGATTGATTATTTAAGCTTCTCTCTATCTTTATCTTCTTAAATTTTATATGCATATTTAATTTAGGATAGGATAAAAAGATAAATGAATCATTTTATATTTCATTACTAAATAATTTGTATATTGTTTTAAGATTGTAAACGCGTTGATGAATGATGATTGATAAATATGGATGTGTCATTTAGCTTCCTGTTGTTTGTATATTATCATATATCTTCATTTCATACTAGTAATAAAATGAAGTTGTACATATTAAAAAATAAGGATGTGTTGTTCATATTAATGTAATGATTTGATTTATACATTATTTTTTTAAAGAAAAAGTGAAGCTTTATCATTGATTAAAAATATTTTCCAAAAGAGATTAGAAATTGCTCAAAATCCTATCAAATTATAATAAAAAAGTCGATATCCATCATTTTGTAGCTAGTATAGATCCTTTAGCATCTTTCCATCATAGGCTATCAAAAGCATCATCATCATGATCAAGATCTTATAATCATGATGATCAAAAGAAATAGAAGAAACAATAATCTTCTGCTACTAGAGGTAGGGTTTGGACATAAAGTCCTCAAAAATTAGAATAAATCTTCACCTCGGATGACTTAAACCTAGATTACATTATCTTGATGGAGAGGAAGATGATAATATGGAAAGATCCAATATTAGTTTAAGATAGTGAATTTTCTTACCAAAATATTTTAAAGTTGAAGAGCTCAAGCCTAGAATAGAATCCACTACCAAGGAAGTAGAAAGAGACACTTGATCCATGGAAGTTGTCCCCATGCTAAATCCAAAACATTTCCACTTTTCCTTTGCCACTCCCATCTCATGAAATATGGCCTCAAACATTTCCTCAAACTCTTTGCTTGATGTCTATGGGAAGGAGCGAGTATTCTCTAACAACTAAGAAAATTTCCCCAATGAATAATTATTGGGGGACTCAATAATGGTCAAAGAAGAGCTACACACATAAAATGGAGATTTTTCCTAGTAATCCCACTTGACCACCTACATGCCTGAGAATAAACTTGCATAAGTGGGAGTTAATATGCCACTCAAATATGCATCTTTACATTCGTATACCTATTGCATATCCTTGTTGCCACCAATCAATCCAATCATCTATGCATTTAAAAAATGCTCACTCATGAGAAAGGAAGTTAATCTTGATTCTAGTCTTCCATTGAATGAAATCCATTTCTCTTCCTTCACCTCGATCCCACTAATTCCCATCAATTGATATGCTTTGAGAAAAACTCTCCATGCATATGGATGTATGCATATACCCTTGATCTAATACTAAGTTTGTTTAATATTCCTTCCACATTATCCCCTAAACCTTTCATTCCCTGTTTCCCTTTACCTATGTTTGGGAAAGTCAATTCCACTACCATTAGTTGAGGCATTTTCTCTATCTTTTTCACTTGGTCCTTCTCTTTTTTTTTTTAAACTGAAACGAGTATTGTATATTAAAAAAAAAGAGGAGTTACATGAGCCGAAGCTTGAGCCAAAATCAGCTGATCATCAATAAATTCTTCTCTAAGATCTAAGATTTAGACATTTTCATATAGAAAGAGATCTCATTAATGCAAGTTTCTCCAAACCCCGCTAAGATCCTTTGAGAATGATCTTCCCAAAAATGCATGAATTAGTCAATTAGATGTACTGTATGGTCATCAGGCTCTGTTTTAGGCTTGATACTTTTAATTCACAAACTGATCCTATAATCCATAATCGGACAATCACTAAAGAAGAAGAGTGATTAAAGACCCCCAACCCATACTTTCTCTTGTAAGATCCACTAGAGGCCCCCGATCTATCCTTGATCTTGATAGATCTAGTCCGCCTAGTACCTTCTGAAATTTGATATGACCCAAAACCAAAATTTTGGAACATTTTTGTAGAGTCACACTTTGGAGGGAGAAATCATGAAACACGTGTTCTTATTGAAGGAAAAGCTAACATTATAATATTTTCATAGTCCAAAATCTACTCCAACTCTAATCTCCCCATTCACAAATGAATTTTTTTGGTAACCCTTTTGGCATAGAACTTGAGATCAAAATATGTAGAAGTGACTTCCTAATACAAGGTTTCTAGCACCACTTCATGAAAAGACCCTATGTTGTCTCTTGCAATATAAATGTAGGGGTAAAATACATAGATGATATAAATGTAGGGGTAAACTTGGAAGCCACACCAATAGATTAAGTTTATCTTTTAGTACCTAATTTGAGTCAAATAAATCATACTAGGGCATAGCACCAACCAACCTTGAAGAACCATAAATCTAGGGACAACCGAAGACTTAGCTTCCTTATCCACCAAGTTATCGAAAAGAAAGGAGAAAATCCATAAAGGTCCAAACCTTACCCTTGCCTACTAAATCCTAGAGAGAGGCTATCTCATCTACCATCTTGAAGACATGCAATTCAAGACAATGTAATCACCCAATTAAAACTCTCTTCACCGACGCCTTAGCTTTATTCATGATCCATTCCTCAAAAAAGAAGGATTCCAAAGGAAAGATCCTCACCAATGATGTGGATTGAATACATCACTTTCTCGAAATAATTTATTTAAAAAAAATGTAAACTAATTCACCAATTTTCCGAGCTTTATTTTTTTAAATTATAATATGAAATTACTTCAATGAAAATGAAAATTAAGAAATTTATTTATAGTGTTTGATCTGACTCCTCACTCAAACAAAATTCAATAACAAAAACTTGATTTCGTGGAAACTTCTTAGCTTCGTTGAATTGTCACGCGTTTTAATGTTAAACAAAATCAATATTGTCATAGAGTTTGACTTTGACTTTGAAAATTTATGTTTTCAAATTGGGATGTGGTTAAGTAGTTAAATTAAAATGTATTTTTTTGTTTGCTAAATTTTTTTTTGAACTACGGGAGTGGCTTTTATCAAAAAAAATTATGATTTTGAAGCATTTAAGCCCTCAAAATCATGTTGGAATGTTTTTAGTTGGTCCAATTAACTCACTTCCGAGAAATTGAAATCCGATCACCCACATTTTAACCAAATAAATTAACCAAAATTAACTAAATTAAAATATTTTTAATAATAACATATTATTAAATTAAAAAAAAACATTACTTTAATAATATTATATAAATAATATAGATATAAGTGTCACACCTAAAATTCAATAAAAAAATTTGGAAATTTTAAGCGCTCAGTTTAATGGTTTATCTTCTCATAGACTAAGACTTTAACTTTAAGATAGATTTTGAAGATAAAAGTAATTAGGTTTAATTAAATTAAAATATTTTTCATAATTAAAAAAATTCAATAAAATTATTAAAATATAAACTAATGATTCAATTAAATATTATTATAATTAAATAATTAAATTAAATATTATTATAATTAAATAATTAAATTAATACAGTTTTAACATTTACAATTAAATAAAATAATATAAGTAAGTATCACGTTAGTCTTAAAAACTTAATAGCTCATTGAAACAACAATGTAACGTATTTCCACATCTAAAGGTTAAATCCAATTCCTGAATAAATTGATCGAATTTGAATAGAAGTAGAAGTTTGAAAATCTTAACGGTTTACTACACATCAGTGGATTTTCATAATAAAAAAAGTTTTAAATAAATTTTATCAAATTTAAGTGAAATGGAAGTTCATTTTATTAGTAAAAAGTTATTTATTAATAAAATAATTTTTACATTTATTAGTTATTTATGTTTTTATATAGTTTTTTAATCACCGTAGTATAGTTTAAGATGTCAACATTTGCTATTCTAGGTACAGAATTAAGGTATGGCTAGAAATACAATCATTACAATAGGGGCTCAATAAGAGCATCATGTCACTTACAAGAATTGGACCTAGGTGGGGAGGGTAACAATCATTCCTCCCAACCACCCAAGCTGTAACCAATGGATAATATAGTTTTACATTCAAGTATGATAGAGTTGTTGTCATCTTTAATGTTGACTTAAAAAAACTATAATATCATAAATGTTATATATTAAGACACGCTCACAATAGATTGTATGAGAGAGTAGGGAGGCTCGCATGGACACTGTTATATCTAGGATTGTTCCTAAGATTTACTTAGCCTTTATTTATTTTCTGTATATTTTTCTATCAGTCTAGTCTATACTTTTCCCATTCCTTAAACATTTTTGCCATTAGTTATCTTTTCATAATTTAATTAGGATTTAGCTCTAGTTCATATTTTTTATTTCAAAATAAATTTCATTTTCTTGCATTAACAAACATTACAAATACTTGTGAAGCTCTAAATATTATAATTTTGATTTAAAATGGTGAACTGACAGCTTCTACTGTAATTTCAAATTTGAAAATGTTGTCAGTTTCGAATTTCAAATCATGATTTAATAGGGTTGTAAATGCTTGTAATTTTAATTCGTTGCAATCATGATTCGAAATATTTGGGGGACTTGTAAGTCATACATGCATGAATTTAACATATGGTCGACAGCATGACTACTTTCTCCATTCGACATTTGGCAATCAGGCCAGTACACCGGACAGGATCATGAGTAGGTTTGTTCAGCATCGAAATTGGTGAATGCTATGGACATAAATGAAATATCGGGAATGTATCAAGCAAATTAGGGTCTGTTAATCCAGTGAAATTTCCATGCAGGTGCAGAGAAGGGTTTCGAAATTGAAAAGAGGTTATCAATATTGAGAGTTTATGTATTGTAAAAGGATCCAATGGATGAAATTTCCACGCAAAGCCCGAAGAAAAAACCTGGAGGACTCATATGCAAAGTTGAGCCCAACAACATTGAATGGATTTCCCAATTTCCTCTGACAACAAGGTTAATGAAAAATGCTGGATGGTTTATATTTTGTGAAAGGTTACAGGGGTATAACCTTCAGGCGACGAAGGCATTTATAAAAAATTACAAAGAAGGAGTGGTCGATTTCAAGGATTTCAAAATTGTGGTAAATGAGCAAGTTGTTGCAGAAGTCACAGGTATCATTGCTGAAGGCGAACAATGGTTCAAACAGCAAGACTTTGAGGGAGATTATGGCGAGTTCATGTTACTAGGGTTTGAAAGTTTGAATTGGAGCAATGGCGTGCACATAAGCAAAATAAAACCTAATTGGCAAATTCCACTCGAGGTAATCCAAAATTACATTACCTGTGATGGTTGGTTTGATAAGGTTTTAAGATGCCATGTTAGGTTATTAATGCATTTACAAGGAAGAAAGAAGTTAAATCTTCCATATTACTTGTGGAGGAGTCTGCAAAAAATGGTTTTATCAGTTCAAAAACGGGCAAAGCACACCGACCATTCTATATTTCACCAAGGGCTTATTAAATTGTTGATTTTACACCATTTGAAGCAAATAGGCAAAGACTGGGACTAGTTTATTCGTGAACAAGGGTTTGAGACTAAAGAAAAGAAGAAATTCACCAAGAAAAAAGGTCAAGAAAGCAAATCGTCAGATGGGCAAGCACAGTGTGAAAATTCTGAAAAAGAGCAAGATACTATTCAAACCCTGCTGAACATTGATGAAGATAAACCAATAAATAGTGTAAATTCAGAAAAGATGGATTTGGGGCCGAGGACCAGAGCCAGAGCTAAAGTGGCCGCAGAGATTAGATTGTTAAAACAACCTGTAGGAGAACATCAAATTGTGCCGGTGAAAGAGTCCGATGATGAGATGAATATACAGGAAAAAGATACTCTTGTAACTGAAGGTGAGGGTTCTATTGATGTACAGATACATGTAGGGAAAATACCTAAAATATTTGTGGAAAGTAAACAAAGGAATATAAAAAATCAAGCTTCAAGCTCTGGCATACAGAAGGATAATATTGTAGTGGATGAAGAGGAAATTAAAAGACTCCCAGAATTGGATTTGGTAAAGAGATCTTTGCAATCTTATAAAGAGCAGTGTCGTTACTTGCACAGTATTAATGAAAGTTTGATGTTATCGAACAAAAGATTGCGAGAGGACTTGGAGCAGAGGGATATTGATTATGAGAAGCTAGCAGAGATTGCCAAGGATACTTTGTAGAAAACGAAAGTTATGAATGAAGAATGCAAGTAGATGAAGGCCCAGCTAGACCAGTTGAAGGGGTGAGAGTGCAATGAAGATGCAGAATTTGCCAGGTTACAACGAAGATCACAAGTTTTAAATGAAATGGCTGATTTAGCTGAGTCATCAAGAAGTCTTTAGTCTGTCTTCTACAATTAAGAGATAAGATATCTTAGGTGTCAAGTTGTTATGATTAGGTTTTCCTGTTGTAACAATTCGATAGACTTAGAATTTATTTTAAAAACTCTATCTTATTTTTTTGGAGCGATTAGATCCAATGTAATAGGATCTAGTAACTGTTTTCTATTTTTGAACAAATTTTGTATAAATAGGACATAAACAGAGGTAATAAGGGTTGGAACTGGAGGAACATGATAGAAGTTTGATTTTAAGGAGCTGTTTCATGCAGATCTGTATGTATTTCTTATGTTAATTTTTGCAGAAGATGACTATTATGAATTAAAAATATGATCTTTGAGCCATTTCTTTTTCAATTTATGAAGTGTATGCTTTTGGTATTCTGTCCATATGTGGTCTAAATTCCATATTATGATTCTTCCAAATAGTATATAACTATGCCCTCATCATGAAATATATTTGAGCTTTTATATTCATAGACTTAAGATCACAGTCTTTCTTCTGCTTCTATTCATACATTGAAATGTTATACTATACCTGTCTTTTATTTCCTTTTAAATATTTTAAATAATTCTATTTTATGCTTCCACCAAACAAAATTGAAACAGTCATTGTGTAGATGCCTCATTCCTACTATCCAAGATTACCTTAATCTTGAACCCTTGTAGTCTAGGTTCAACTTTAGGGATAACATCTTTTGGCGCCGTTGCCGGGGACGAAGAAACGAAAGTATATCTTCCCTGGGTGTTGACATTTTTATAGCTGGTTTTGAGAGGTGACAAAATCAGTACATTTGTTTACAGAATACATTCACTTGACAGTCAGAAAGTCACGGTGGTTTCAAAGCCGATTGGTACAAGAGGGAATCCTACATCTCCTTTACATGAAGGAGTTTTTGATCCAGAAAAGATTATCAGGGAGGCTAGAAGGAAGTTAAATTTTCCATCATCCAGTAACCTTCAGTTTTCCACTAATGATGCACAATTAGGACCTTCCTCTTCAAATCTTGTGGATATTCAAGAAGAAAATAAGTCAGATCTATCTCTGAACATCCCAGAGGTGGATGATCTAAATCCAACACAGGTTGGTGAATTCAATGTTTATTCAAAACCCCTATCTGTAAAACATAAACATGTCCCTGAAGAAGTCTTTACCCTGAAATCTCTGACAGTTCCTGAGATTCCTCTCACGAGCAGAATCTTCATTGGCCAGTTGAAGATAGAAGCACCTTCTACCCCACAAATTGAACCCCCATCTCCTTCACAGGTAGCGCATTTTTCACATATAGTGCAACCTTCAGCTCTACAGCATCAGCCAATTGTTATTCAGACATCTCATTCACCAAATATGGCTGGTCAACCTCCTGATATGTTTGACCGCATGGTAACAACAAGATATGCCCCATTAGTTATGCCCAGACCCTTAAATCCTTTTCCTAGTGGGGATTACCAGAAATACTTGCCTAGATTTGATGGCCAAGGTGGTAGGACTGCAGAAGAAAACTGGGATAAGTTTTGTAGTTATGCTGATAATTACAACATTGAAGCTAGGGATGTGTGGATGAGAATGTTTGTACAAAGTTTGGATGGAGAGGTGAGAAAGTGGTTCAGGGAACTACCAGCAAATTCTATAGATATTATGGAGGAATTACACCATGTTTTTATCAGGCAGTGGGGAGACACAAAAGATTATCTCTACTATTATACAGAATTTACAGCTTTAAAAAGAAAGCCTGATGAAGCTGTTGCAGACTTTTCCAAAAGGTTCAATAAAATGTATAACAAAATTCCCATAGAAATTAAACCTACTGAAACTGCAGCCAAGTTAACTTATGCCAATGCCTTTGATCATCAGTTTTCCTTGTGGTTAAGAGAAAGAAAAGCAGTGTCATTGATGAACATGCAAGATGCAGCTTTAGAAGTTGAGTCTAACATTTTGGCATCAAATAAGCTCAGAGAAGAGGATGAGTATCAAAAGACAGACCGAAAGGGTAAAAAGGAGATGATGCCTTCTTCTTTTGTTACAAAAGATGCAGATAATAAATATGATGAAATGCATAAGACTATAAAAGAATTGTCTGCAAAGATTAATAGAATGGAAATAGAGAAGAAAAATCAGAACAAGCCTGCCTATGATAATGACAATAGAAACCCAAATCAATTTAGGTGCCCTTATCCTCCCAGATTCATGTCCAAAGAGAGAAGGAATAATGACATTGAAAGGAAGGAGAGAGAGAATGAAGATCAAAAGGTACAACCACCTTTTCAGAACAATTTAATAAGGGAGGATGATCCTTATGAAACAGCATTAGAAGAGAATGAAGAGTCAGGCCATGATATTAATCAGTTGGATGATGTATATGCTTCTAAATTTATAACTAGGGATGATTACTATGCTGCAGCAGAGATTAATTATGAAGAAGGAAGTGTTAATGAGCATCAATCTGAAATTTGTTAGCAACAACAGCAACAAAAATCATATGGACTTAGGTCTGGGGTAAAACAAGCTGCACCATTCAAAAAGAAGGTAAAATTTGTGCCCACTAAAGTAGCATTGCCTTCTACAGAACAGCAGGAACCACAAAAAGATAAAAACAACCCTGTCAAATTAGCAGAAGGAGGTAATATGCTTGGTTTTGATTTGGAGCATGAGATAAATAGAATCAAGGTTCCCATCCCTTTAACTGAATTGATAAGGAGCAGATCGTATAGAGAACCTACCATGAAAATCTTGAACTCATCACCTGTTCATGCCTCAGAAGATGTGATAAATTTGCAAGAGAAAGATCCCACCATTATCACTGGTTCGAAAGCCTCTGACCAGTTAGAAATAAAATCCTGTTATCCCCCACCTTTTTATATTACACTTACCATACATGATCAAATGTTGCATAATTGTCTTTTGGATTCAGGTGCTTCGCACAATCTTATGCCAAAAGAGGTTATGGAAGCCTTAGGATTATCTGTCACAAAACCTTATCATGACTTATATGCTTTTGATTCCTGACCTGTCAAGTGTTTAGGATTCATAAAAGACCTTGTAGTCAACCTTACTCAGTTACCTATGAAAAGTATTCTCATGGATGTTGTAGTGGCTGATATCTCTCCTAAGTTTGGCATGTTGCTGTCAAGATCATGGGCTAAAAAGATAGGAGACACTCTCCAAATGGATCTATCATATGCTTCAATTCCTATATTTGGAGGTGAATATAGAAGGTTACACAGAGAGGTGCAGTTGGCATTTCTGGTAAGTGATGACAGAAATCCTACAAATCATCCTATTTATACAGTACAAGAGGATATGGGTTCATGCATGTTACAGGTAAATGATGATGATGTTGGGGTTTTGCAAGTTCGGAAAGACAGTTCAGTTCAATGTGACACAGAAGAAAAGGAAGGGATTTGGCAGATGTACTTTGATGGGTCATCAAACAAAAATGGAGCAGGGGCTGGTGTGTTGTTAATTTCTCCTGGAGGTGAGATGATTTCATTAATGTATAAATTGGAATTCCAAACCACAAATAATACTGCTGAGTATGAAGCACTAATCCTTGGATTGAGGGCTGCAAAAGATATGAATATTCAAAATCTTGCAGTGTTTGGCGACTTCGAATTGATAATTCAGCAAGTGAAAAGAATTTATCAGGTAAAGCAGTCATTATTGAAAGTTTACAGAAATGAAGTGTAGGATATGATAGATAATTTTTTATGTGCTTTTAATATAACATATATTCCAAGAGATTGTAATCAGACTGTAGATTCATTGGCATTAGCAGCAGCATATTTTAGAATTCCTAAATTGACACACTTAAAGTATCCCATTGATGTGAGGTATAGGCCAGCAGTCCCAGATGATATTAAACATTGGAGGGTTTTCCAAGATGAGCAGGAAATAAAAGAGTTTTTAGAATTAACTGAAGAGTTTGCAGATGACTAGGTTGACCTAGATGAATACTTAGATATGGCTGAAATGTCTACTCATGCAAAACAGTCAATTGCTGATCCAAAAATTCTGGATTTAAAGAGCAATTTTATCCTTAAGGGACTTGTTCCATTAGAGAGGCTGTTTTCAAAAACTGATACACTGTTGAAAAATATTTTTCAGACCACTGAAGAGAGTGTAATCAGCTGTAATATTGGGTCTGTGGTAGAACCAAGGATGGTTAAGATATCTAAACAATTATCAGAAAAGGACAAAAACAAATACATCATTTTGTTGAAGGCATTTATGGATATTTTTGCATGGTCATACGAGGATCTTAAAACCTATGACACTAATGTTATTCAGCATAAGATCCCATTAAAGCCTAATACTAAGCCTTTTAAACAAAAATTAAGAAGGCTTAATCCAGCACTTTTACCAGTCATTGAAAAAGAGGTGAAGAAACTACTGGATGCCAAGATTATTGTTCCTCTTAGGTACTCCTCTTGGGTAGCTAACCTTGTTCCAGTACGCAAGAAAAATGGGGAAATAAGGTTATGTGTAGATTTTCGAAATTTAAACAGATCATGCCTTAAAGATAACTATTCATTGCCTAAGATAGATCAGATTTTGCAGAGAGTGGTTGGTGCAGAAAGAATTTCAATGATTGATGGTTTCTCTGGTTATAACCAGATTGTGGTTCAGCCGGAGAATAGAGAGAAAACAACTTTTACAACCCCCTGGGGTACATTCATGTATGACAAAATGCCTTTTGGGCTAATGAATGTAGGTGCCACATTTAAAAAGGCAATGGATATAGCATTCGTAGGTGAGAATGAAAAGTTTGTGGTCATTTATCAAGATGATATCACAGTCTTTTCTAAATCTGATGAAGAGCATTTGAAACATCTGAAGCAAAATTTTATGAAATGAAGAAGATTTGGGCTGTCATTGAACCCAAAAAAGTCTCACTTTGCTATGACAGAAGGTAAGTTATTGGGTCACATGGTTTCTGCAGATGGGATTAAAATAGACCCTGTGAGAGTGAAAACTATTTTAAAGATTGCTATTCCCAGAAATAAAAAAGAAATCCAGTCTTTCATAGGAAAAATTAATTTTTTGAGGTGGTTTATTCCTAACTTTGTTGAAACTATTAAGTATATTACTGATATGCTTAAGAAGGACAGGGAGGTAAGATGGTCTCAGCAAGCCAAACAATCATTTGAGAAAATTAAGCAGGCACCGGTAGAAGCACCTGTGTTGGCAGCCCCTAATTACAACAAAGATTTTGCAGTGTTTTCATTTGCATCAGAAGAAACAATTGCTGTTGTGTTGTTGCAAAAAAATTATGAGGGATTAGAGTAGCCCATATCCTTTTTTAGTAAAACATTAAGGGATTCAGAGTTGAAATATACTAGTATGGAGAAATAGGCCTATGCTTTGGTGAAGGCACTTAAAATTTTTTAGAATATATTTACTCCATTCTAAAGTTTTAGCCTATGTGCCTAATTCTGCTATTAAGGAAATCCTAGTACAGCCGGACAGTGAAGGAAAAAGGGGTAGATGGGTTGCAAAAGTCATGGAATATGATGTGGAGATCAAGCCCACTAAATTGGTGAAAGGGCAGGGCCTAGCAAAGCTTCTCTCAGAATCAAATTGTCAAATACTGGATTTGCATATGATGGCAGAAGGTGCAGAAGAGGTCGAAGAACAAGTCTATAGCAGCAGGTATGATGACAGTCCTTGGTATGCTGAAATTGCATATTTCCTGTTACATTTACAGTGTCCCCAGGAGTTAAGTAAAAATGAATGCCGATCAATAAAATTGAAAGCTCTCAAATATGTGTTGATTGATCAAGTATTATACTGGAAGGATCCTGGAGGAATACTTCTAAGATGTTTGGATAAATCAGAAGCAAATAATGCCATTGAGGAGATGCATGCTGGTGTGTGTGGTGGACACAAATACTGGAAGGCCACAACCTTCAAAATATTAAGAGCAGGGTATTACTAGCCCACCTTTTCTCAGATGTATACCAACAAATTAGGGCTTGTGAAAAATGTCAGAAGTTTGCAAGTAAACATCAGTTACAGTCATTAGCCTTGAAACCTATTTTAGTAGATACTCCTTTCCAACAGTGGGGTCTGGATTTTATAGGTGAAATTCATCCTCCATCTAGTGGCCAACATAGATGGATATTAAGTGCAACAGATTTTTTCACCAAATGGGTAGAAGCCATTCCTACCAGAAGAGCCACAGACCAAATTATCATTAATTTCCTGCAAGAAAATATTCTCAGTAAATTTGGGTGCCCTAGAAAACTCCTTACTGATAATGCCCATGCATTCAAATCCAAAAAAATGATAAAATTTGCTGAAGACCATAACATTTCCTTGAGACAATCTACACCCTATTATCTCCAGGGAAATGGACTAGCAGAGTCCATAAATAAAAGCATTATAAACACTATCAAGAAATTGTTATCAGAGAATAAGAAAAATTGGGATACTAAATTAAAATTTGCATTATGGGAAGACAGAGTTACTTTAAAGAAAGCTATCGGAACCACTCCATTTCAAATAGTGTATGGAACTGAAGCAGTATTCCCAATTCAATTGATGACTCCAGTAATTAAATTTGTGCAGGAAGCTGAAGAAGAACCAGAAATAAAGAAAAGGAGAACATTTCAGATAATTCAATTACAGCAAGAAAGGGAAGCTCTCATAGACAAAGTTGAAATACACAGAAATAGGATGAAAGAATGTTTTGATAAAAAGGTAAAAAAGAATATGTTTGCAGTGGGTGATCAAGTGTTAAGATGGGATGCCAGATATGAGGATAAAGGAAAACATGGTAAGTTTGATGCTCTGTGGTTTGGACCATTCATAGTGATGAAAAGCTTGGGAAACAACACATTTGTTCTACAAACTTTGGGAGGTAATGAGATTCCAGGTCCAGTTGCTGGACGTTTTTTAAAGTTGTTTCATACTTGATTGAGATGACAGGATTTTGTATATATTCATTGTACATATCAGTTCAAATAAGTTCAGTAGACTCCAGCCCAATAAGACAAGTTTAAGAAGGCACAGGTCATAATGTTCTTAAGATATTACAGAGAAGACCTTATCCCCAGACGGAGCCAGATGTTATCTCTAGGATTGTTCCTAAGATTTACTTAGCCTTTATTTATTTTCTGTATATTTTTCTATCAGTCTAGTCTATACTTTTCCCATTCCTTAAACATTTTTTCCATTAGTTATCTTTTCATAATTTAATTAGGATTTGGCTCTAGTTCATATTTTTTATTTCAAAATAAATTTCATTTTCTTGCATTAACAAACATTACAAATGCTTGTGAAGCTCTAAATATTATAATTTTGATTTAAAATGGTGAACTGACAAATTCTGCTGTAATTTCAAATTTGAAAATGCTGTCAGTTTCGAATTTCAAATCATGATTTAATAGGGTTGTAAATGCTTGTAATTTTAATTCGTTGCAATCATGATTCGAAATATTTGGGGGACCTGTAAGTCATACATGCATGAATTTAACATATGGTCGACAGCATGACTACTTTCTCCATTCAACATTTGGTAATCAGGCCAGTACAACGGTCAGGATCATGAGTAGGTTTGTTCAACATCGAAATTGGTGAATGCTATGGACAGAAATGAAATATCGAGAATGTGTCAAGCAAATTAGGGTCTGTTAATCCAGCTAAATTTCCATGCAGGTGCAGAGAAGGGTTTCGAAATTGAAAAGAGGTTATCAATATTGAGAGTTTATGTATTGTAACAGGATCCAATGGATGAAATTTCCACGCAAAGCCCGAAGAAAAAACCTAGAGGACTCATATGCAGAGTTGAGCCCAACAACATTGAATGGATTTCCCAATTTCCTCTGACAACAAGGTTAATGAAAAATGTTGGATGGTTTATATTTTGTGAAAGGTTATAGGGGTATAACCTTCAGGCGACAAAGGCATTTATAAAAAATTACAAAGACGAAGTGGTCGATTTCAAGGATTTCAAAATTGTGGTAAATGAGCAGGTTGTTGCAGAAGTCACAGGTATCATTGCTGAAGGCAAACAATGGTTCAAACAACAAGACTTTGAGGGAGATTATGGCGAGTTCATGTTACCAGGGTTTGAAAGTTTGAATTGGAGCAATGGCGTGCACATAAGCAAAATAAAACCTAATTGGCAAGTTCCACTCGAGGTAATCCAAAATTACATTACCTGTGATGGTCAGTTTGATAAGGTTTTAAGATGCCATGTTAGGTTATTAATGCATTTACAGGGAAAAAAGAAGTTAAATCTTCCATATTACTTGTGGAGGAGTCTGCAAAAAATGGTTTTATCAGTTCAAAAACGGCCAAAGCACACCGACCGTTCTATCTTTCACCAAGGGCTTATTAAATTGTTGATTTTACACCATTTGAAGCAAATAGGCAAAGACTGGGACCAGTTTATTCGTGAACAAGGGTTTGAGACTAAAGAAAAGAATAAATTCACCAAGAAAAAAGGTCAAGAAAGCAAATCGTCAGATGGGCAAACATAGTGTGAAAATTCTGAAAAAGAGCAAGATACTGTTCAAACCCTGCTGAACATTAATGAAGATAAACCAATAAACAGTGTAAATTCAGAAAACATGGATTTGGGGCCGAGGACCAGAGCCAGAGCTAAAGTGGCCGCAGAGATTAGATTGTTAAAACAACCTGTAGGAGAACATCAAATTGTGCCGGTGAAAGAGTCCGATGATGAGATGAATATACAGGAAAAAGATACTCTTGTAACTGAAGGTGAGGGTTCTATTGATGTACAAATACATGTAGGGCAAATACCTGAAATATTTGTGGAAAATAAACAAAGGCATATAAAAAATCAAGCTTCAAGCTCTGGCATACAAAAGGATAATATTGTAGTGGATGTAGAGGAAATTAAAAGAGTCTCGGAATTGGATTTGGTAAAGAGATCTTTGCAATCTTATAAAGAGCAGTGTCGTTACTTGCACAGTATTAATGAAAGTTTGATGTTATCGAACAAAAGATTACGAGAGGACCTGGAGCAAAGGGATATTGATTATGAGAAGCTAGCAGAGATTGCCAAGGATACTTTGCAGAAAAAGAAAGTTATGAATGAAGAATGCAAGCAGATGAAGGCCCAGCTAGACCAGTTGAAGGGGCGAGAGCGCAATGAAGATGCAAAATTTGCCAGGTTACAACGAAGATCACAAGTTTTAAATGAAATGGCTGATTTAGCTGAGTCATCAAGAAGTATTTAGTCTGTCTTCTACACTTAAGAGATAAGGTATCTTAGGTGTCAAGTTGTTATGATTAGGTTTGCCTGTTGTAACAATTCGATAGACTTAGACTTTATTTTAAAAACTCTATCTTATTTTTTTGGAACGATTAGATCCAATGTAATAGGATCTAGTAACTGTTTTCTATTTTTGAACAAATTTTGTATAAATAGGACATAGACAGAGGTAATAAGGGTTGGAACTGGAGGAACGTGATAGAAGTTTTATTTTAAGGAGCTGTTTCATGCAGATCTGTATGTATTTCTTATGTTAATTTTTGCAGAAGATGACTGTTATGAATTAAAAATATGATCTTTGAGCCATTTCTTTTTCAATTTATGAAGTGTATGCTTTTGGTATTCTGTCCATATGTGGTATAAATTCCATATTATGATTCTTCCAAATAGTATATAACTATGCCCTCATCATGAAATATATTTGAGCTTTTATATTCATAGCCTTAAGATCACAATCTTTCTTCTACTTCTATTCATACATTGAAATGTTATACTATACCTGTCTTTTATTTCCTTTTAAATATTTTAAATAATTCTGTTTTCTGCTTCCACCAAACAAAACTGAAACAATCATTGTGTAGATGCCTCATTCCTACTATCCAAGATTACCTTAAGCTTGAACCCTTGTAGTCTAGGTTCAAATTTAGGGATAACAGACACAAACCGTTCCACTCTAGTAAACCAGACATCTAGCATGGGAAAGAGGACAAGTGGCGAAGGACAGGGAGCTTGATTTCACACGAGGACGTCTCCCTTCGAGCCTAGGAATGATGGTAATGCAAGACATTAAGGGTGGAATTAACCATCAATGAAGGAGAGGTGTGCTAATAAACTAGGTTTCCATGATAAATGTGTTCCCTCTATCTGTGATCATAATGGATCTACCTTACGTGGGTTGCTGGTGAATGATTATCAATATGCATTCGAAAGTTGTCGAGGTGTGTAGAGAAGAAACCCCATTAATTTCTTTCCTTGTTTTGAATGCAGTTGTTGTTTTTTTGGTCGTTTGGTTTGGCGAGTGGCAAGTTAATCCTAGCATCCCTAATGATTCCCCTTTCTCTATTTCCATGCATTGTCTAAGGCCTCAGTCTACAAGGTTGGTGTTACAAATATAAAATAAAAATAGATAAAGACAAATTAATAATGATTAATAAATAATGATACAAGGTTGGTGTTACAAATATAAAATAAAAATAGATAAAGACAAATTAATAATAATTATTAATGATTAATAAATAATGATAATAACTAATCTAAGAGGACGTGACTCCTCAAGTTGGCCACCCTTATGTCGATTGCAGATTCCCTCAACCTGCAGACGTGGAGGCTTGGTCCCACCTCTCCATCTATGTCTACATAGACGGACGTTGGCCCACATTGCCAGAACCATTTTCCTTCTAGCTGTCGGGACTGTTTGCCATCTAGTTGCAGGAAAACCGTACCCTATGTCTCCGCTGGATAATTAAATGCATTGAGATTATGGAGATCCATCCGTGCAGAGGCCGGCGATAGATGAGGGGACTGTTATGGCTCACCTGAACAACGCCTACCCATTACACACCATCCATACTTGATTCCACAGATTACCATGCTTGATACAAGTGATTACATGCATGTTTAAAATTTGAACTTGAAATTAAATAATGTTTTCCGACTCTTCTTTTGTAGATCTTATTTATTCATTTCCATTCAGAATATTTCCACCTAATTTGTTGTGATTTGTAGGGTTTGTGTTTATGGGAGCTTAGCATTGATAAACCAATGGCAGAAATCATTCTAGCGAGAGTATGAGTATTATGCTCAGTGGTCACGTGAAACTGAAGAGCATACGTGGTTGGAATAGGTAAAAATCTTCAAACAGATGAGGGGACTGTTATGGCTCACCTGAACAACACCTACCCATTACACACCATCCATAATTGATGCCACAGATTACCATTTACCATGCTTGATGGACAAAATGATATTTAATTATGATTAAAATATTTGATTAATTATCATGTATAGATGAGCAGGTTAAATTCAAAAAATATTTTGTTCAAATTTTGAAAATTTATGTAAAGGTTAATTTATATATATATAAATTATATATATATATAAATTATATATATATATAATATATATATATATATATATATATATATATATATATATATATAATTTATGTAAAGGTTAAATCTCTTTAATTTCTTCAAAATTAAACTTACTTTTATATATATATATGTAATTTAAAATATTTAGTAAAATTTTTGTGTAAGAGATTGTTTTTTTCCTTAGGTTGAAATTTTGATGGGCAAAATGCTAGTAACATCACATAAGACCTCTATTCTTTCAATTAACTATTACATGAATGTGCTTTCTAAGAAATAACTATAAAAAATAAGTGACTTCCAACAAAGAAAAAAGTTAACTCGCATCAAGCTTTAGATTACAGTTATCCAAAATTAAGAGAAACCAACAAGGAAATGATAAAATAGTTGTTATCCAAAAATGTGCAAAGATCCATGAGAAATCACAATATTTTTTATGTGTTACTCATAAAGGAGGACCCCTTCCTCCAAACCAAGTTTTCTTTTTGAAAGAGAATTGACATCCTCTTGAAATTCTATGTAGACATGTAGACAAAGTAAATTTTAAAATGATGCTTGTAGTTGGCGAATCCTTATCAGCCAATGTTCTAATAGTGTCACGTGTATGTTTTCTTTGCCATCTTTCCATTCTATAATAACTTTTGAGTCCCTACTACTTGGAGAGCTATGAAACTTTTCGTATGAATAGAGATAATAAGCCCCAAAGTGCCATTTATTCTCCCCTAGAATGTGTTCCATAGCCACAACCCATCCACATTTTCATAACGTGACCTCCTCTTTGACTAATCACCATACAACTTGCACAACCCGTCAAAGTGACCTACACGTAGCTCATCAGACATTCTTAGAGAAACAACATTTTTTGTAGGCTTTATAATTGGATCCTTATAGAAGTCTTTGAATACACCAATGATGTAACATGTATGACTGATAGATTTTTTTGGAAAATTTTCAAATAGAACCAAATTTTTGTAGGGCTCACACTTTAAAGGGAATTGACGAGGTTTTGTGTTAGAGTACGCATCAGAGTTGATGACAATGAAGGTCACCAATGGAAGCACATTTATATCTTAGAAGAAATTTAGAAGGACCTGGACAAGCTAGTAAAAATGAACAATTGCAACCACTACCAGAGCTCCCCCATTATGGTGCAAAAGATATGGACAAAGACTCTGTTATCTAGCTAGTCAACAAAGAGAATGGCTTCAGTATGAGTAATGGTTAGATGGTGGTTTCTGCTTCTCTCTTTTTTGAACTATTATGTTCTTTAGGCTCTTGCTTGGTGGGCAGTTCGATCAAATCTATAGTACAAGTAGGTTTTTAATAGATGAGTATCCTGTAGAATTTTCTTTCAGAATTTTAGAGCCATACTTCATATGGGATTTTTTTTCCACAATTTTTTCTTTTGAACAAGATTTGGATCTCGGTAACTTTTTGTTGGAAACAACTTTATAATTCTCTCTTATTTTGAAAATTAGTATTCATAAATGAAACAATAAATTTGTAGTTTCATGAATTACATTTTGGAAAATAGTAAATAGTTGGTTTAACAAGTAGGAGAAATTCACATTCTTTTAACTAAAAATCAAATTTCAATAGTTGGTTGATTGCAATTTATCAAGAATTGCAATTTCAAAAATTAAAAATTTGTTAAAATTAATTTTTTATAAGAAAATGTAATTTCAACAAATTTAAATTTCCACAATACAAATTATCAATTTGAAATGATTAAGGAGAATTAGTTGATTGCGATAGTGATCAATAATTACAAATTGAGGACTTATTAAAATTGCAATTTCAACTATAGGAAAATGCAATTTGGGAATTTTGATAATTACAAATTTTAAAATTTCAACAAGTATAATTGAGGAGAATTCACATTTTGTAAAATATAAATGCAATTTGAGAATGAATATAATTTCAACTATCATGAATTGCAATTCCAAGAATTGAAAAATTAAAGATATTGCAATTATTTATGAGAAATTGTAATCTAATCATCCAAAAATTGCAATTTCAACAATTAATTGATTGCAATTTTCATAATTACATATTGTAATTTGGACAATTAGAAATTCAACAATAATAACAAGCATGATTGAAGAAAAAATAATTTTTTAGGAGAATATGGAATTTCAACAATTAACTAGCTGCAATTTCAATGATAAAAAAATTATAGTTTCAACAACTGGAAAATTATAAAAGTTGTAATTTTTTTTAACAAAAATTTGAGTTTGGACGATGCCAACAATTAATTGATTGCAACTATAAATTCCAAGAATTGAGAATTTATAGAAATCGTAAATTTTCTATGAAAAATTGCAATTTTAGCAATTTCAAGAATTAATTGATTGTGATTTCTATAATTACATATTACAATTTGAACACCTTTTAATTCAAATTGGCATTTTAAGAATTAGTAAAATTCACCAATATTTTTACACTTTAATATAAATATCCATCCTTTAAATTTTCCTAATAGTGAAAAACATGGTTATGTTGAGACTATCTATGAGGCTAGAGTGACATAAGCAATTTTGTAGTCACATGAGAAAAAATGCTCTCTAGATCATTGCTTTTGTTGGAGACATGTGCAAAACAAAATGGATAGTGAAAAGGTCAAAGGACATGGATATAGTTGAAGGTATCATTGAAAGTTAGACAATTAACCAATGTGATGATAAATAGGATGGTAATCATGAATATTGTTTACCAATTTGATCATAACTTATAATCAATAGAGTTGTGGTAATGTTGTGGAACCTTAATAAAGCTCTTAGGTGAAAAATGTATACTATGTACATGTGTTTTATATTTGAAGTAATGAGGTTTAGTCAACATATTTATCTATACCTATAATATGGCTGGTGTCATTATAAAATAAATCCATGTGTGATCACCTTCACAGAATTTTACACTAACTTATTGATGCAACATGTTGGATATGAACTATGTGTGTATGTGTGAAGGTTGGTGTATTTGGGCATTGATAGAGAAGAATCATGTGCAAGAGTAAATATATTTTTCACCCAAGTAAAAAGGAAGTGGATGTGTAGTTACATGTGATTGTGTGTGTTGAAGGTACGAAATGTATGAAGAAACATAGATGTGAGGGAATAACAAAATGAAATGTTGTGTAAGTGATAGATGGGATGTCTAAGGAGTAGTTAGGGAAAATGATGAAGAACCAAGGAAAGATCAAAGATGATGCATAAGATAATGGATCAAGACATTATTTTGTCATAGGATGGAAGAATACACATAAGAAAATCTAATGCTTGAAGGAATACAAAGTAGTCAAAGGGATATGCAAGGAAGGAATGTATAACTCAAATACTTAACAATAGAAATATCAATAATGAAACGATTACAATTGACATTAATGTATGGTTTCTATGTTTCATAAATACTATACACATATCCACATAGATATGATTGAGTGGGGTATTCATGGTGCATTGGACATGAATTAGAATTACGAGAAGGTTCTACAACAAAATAATCTTCAATTTTTGTCATACCATTTCAATTGATAGATAAATAATTTGTTTTACCATTATGTGTCTATTAATTTTTTATTCCACATAATCCTATGAGTCAAGTAGTTGTTATATACTGTTGACAGGTATAACTCCCAGATTCATTTATTTCATTCATAAAACTCTTTATTTATACATTGGCTAGGTGTCTCTTGGGCTTCGGATTCCAAGAGATCTGTTGGAGTCTCCAAGACTCCTCATCTTCCATAACTAACTAAATATGTACAATATCGTTGAAATCATAATCCTAGAGGATTATATTTCCAACATCCCCCCCCATTAATCCGAAGGGGTGTTTGTAAGTCCAAGCATGGTTCTAAACTTTTCAAACTTTTCTCTTCCAAGTGCTTTGGTGAAGATGTCTACAATTTGCTCATTTGTGGAACAATGACATAAATATTTCAAACTTTACTCTTCAAACTTTGCTCCCTGCCCAATTTGAGTCTGAGTAACCATGCAATCACATCTTTCTCTTTGCAACCCTGTTATGTTGTGGGTTGTATGAGATTCTCTTCTCCCTCTTGCTCCCTGCCTCATCCCTGTCTCCTTACAAAAATATTTGAAGTCATTGGAGGTGTACTCTCCCCCATTGTCTGGCCTCAAAACTTTGATCTTCTTACCTTTCAAGTTCTCCACCTGATCTTTGAACTCCTAGGACCGACTAAAAACCTCTTCCTTGGTCTTCATGAAATAGATACAGGTTTTCCTGGAGAAGTCATCAATGAACGACACATAGTACGATGCACCCTAGAAAGATACTATAGACATAGGCCCACATACATATGAATGAATGAGATCAAAGATTCCATTGGACATACTCTCACTACTTGGAAAAGAAGTCTTGACATTCTTGCCAAGTGTGCACCCTTCGCATACACCTTGATATGTAACATTGAACTCTGGAAGACCATTGACAATATTCCTCAGAATCGACAATGCTCTACATTTCCTTCTGTGCTAAAGCTTGAACAGGTTGTCGTTGTCATGTACCAAGGCCTGAACATGATTCCCTTGCAACCTATATAGGTTTCCCTCTCTAACCCCAATCTTTGCTATTGTGTCTTGTGAAGAACCTGCAACAATTAATTAATGAAAATACACGAGATAGCAGAAATAACAGAACTCATAATCACTTTTATTGATTGCAGGCCACTTCAAGGGGGAAACCTCCTTTGAGCAAGATCAATACAAATAACTTCACGATACCTTCATTGGTCTCAACACAAACTTATATACTAAGTCTAGGCGCCAATACTATGGGTCAATACCATGTGTCAATACAAACCATTGGCCAATACAAACTATGGATCAACAATTACTACGGGACGACTTACAAAGCATATGCGTCCAACAACAATAATACAAAATATGGATCAACAAATACTACAGAACGACTTACAAATCATATATGTCCAACAACAATATACTAACAAAGTAAATAGAAGGGTTGACATGGGTTCCTAACATCCCCTCTCCCTTAGAAAAATCTTTGTCCTCAAAGCTTTAGATGTGGAAATTGATGCAGAATCTGAAGGAGTGGTTCCCCTATAGCATCCTCGGGTTGCATTCCGGGCCACTGACACCTTTTGAGTTTCAGGGAGGATTGCTTGGAAGGCTGTAGACGAAGAAGAACCATATCAGCTGCGTGAAAAGTGCGCTCCGAACGGTGTTGATCGGCTTGTTGTTTCAGTCAAATTCTTTCCATGTGAAGATTGTCCTGCAAAATGAGAAGAATTTGATCGTGGCTTTGAAGAACCAAGTCAATTTTCGGAACTGGGGAGTTGATGAGGATGTATGGAAGAAGAACTGGCGGTTCCTGTCCATAGACTGCTTCATATGGTGTTCTTTTAGATGTGGTATTGTACCACTGGAGCGCTTCTAGGAAATCCATAGAAATAGTTGTCCAAATCTATGTAGGGATGGGCAAGGGTTCGAGCAGTCCCGAAAGGAGTGTCATTTCACTCTTGTTGACCTGGAAAGTATCACAGTCAACCACCATCTGTTGAATTGTCATTTTCAGTTCCTGCCAAAAGAAGTTACATTGTTCCCGGTCATACGTTTTGAGGAACCTAGAGTGCCCTGTTGATGAAGAAGCAGGGAGTTCATAGAAGAGATAGCCCTGTTGAACATATTGCAACCAATTTGGAACAAGTAGAGAAATAGCTTGAAGAGAACCTGGGTCATCAAATGTGTGAGAAGGAGCATCTGCCACCATATTTTCCTTACCTTTCTTGTAAGTGATCGCATAGGCATAACCCATGAGTTGGATAACCCATTTCAGGTGGGATGGGGAGGAAACCTATTGTTCCAAGAAATTTTCCAGACTCTGGAGATCAGTCTTGAGGCAGAAATAATTACCTAATAGGTATGGCTGCCACTTCTGTCCTGCATGAAAAATAGCCAGCATTTCCTGCTGAGATGTAGGTGCGGCTAAATTCTTATAGGAAAGGTCACTTGAAGGCGATAAGCCCACTAGTTCAGCAAAGACACCTGCATATTTATCCAATGAAGTAGAGGAGACCGTTGATGGGTGCATCTGAATGGAATGAAGTTGAGCGATGACAACATGTGAATTCTTCTTAAGGATATTTTCTAGGCGATGTGAACTGATGATGCGGAGAGACCCTTGTTGTAAGCCCGTAAATTTGTGTTGTTTCCCATTGACTGAAAACTACATCCAAAGTGCAGCAAAATCCCATAAGATGGGGCCAAGTGTGCGTAACCATTGGATGCCCAAAACCAAATCACATCCGCCTAGGGATAAGGAAAACATGTCAAAGCACGGGTTATAATCTTCTAGAGAGATACGCACATTGTGACACTTCCCTTTGCAAGGTAAGGTGCCCCCATTGGAAACCATGACTTCAAAGTTGGAGCAGGATGGACAAAACAATCATCCTGTTTGGCGATCCGAGGGTCAATGAAGTTATGAGTGCTACCAAAATCAATGAGTATTGTAAGAGGAAGAATCTTGAAGTAACCCCTAACCCGCATTGTTTTGGGGGTGGTGACCCAGGATAAAGCATGGAGAGATATATGTGGTTGGTCATCCTGAGATGGGGGGTCAATAGGTGGCTCCCGAATGTCGACCTGATCATCCCTTGTATCTAGAGCTTCTTCACCAATTTTAGAGACATGCAGAGAATCCATATCCAAGAGATAGAGATTTTGCTGAACACATCTATGTCCCCGAGTGAATTTCTCATCACAATTATAACAAAGCCCTTTTCTCTGTGTGACTGCATCTTTGTTTCAGACAAATGCTTTATAGGAGTTGGTTGAGGAGCTGGCGGGGTGGGAGGTCGTTGAGAACCCATTTTTTAGAAGGAGACAAAAGTGGGTTTGGAGCGTTGTTGGGATGCAATCTTGTCTTCTGCCAACTTATCCAACCCTAGGGATTCCATCATTGTGTTGGGATAGAACATTTTAACCTCTGAGCGGATTTCATCCTTAAGACTACTGATAAAACAACTCCTGTAGAATTCATCAGACAACCCTTTTGTGTGATTGGCTAGTTTCTCAAATTTTTTCTGATACTCTCTGACAATGCCAATTTGGTGAAGTTTAGTGAGGGCCCCTGTGAAGTCATCAAAAGCACTAGGACCAAATCGTTGCAAAAGGAGCTGGCAAAAATCTATCCATTTTGGCTCTTCATGAGCCTTGATGTACCAACGGTACCATTGAAGAGGTTCCTGTTCCAAATGAAATTATGCAAGTGGAACTTTATTGACATCAAAAGTATTATGCAAATTGAAATATTGTTCTGCATGATAGATCCATCTAGTTGGATCAGTACCATTGAAGCGAGGAAAATAAAACTTCGAACCATGGAAATTGCTGGAAGAAGAGAACCCATTGTCTGATGAATACTCGGACTGTCGTTTGTTGTTCATGGCTGAATGTTGAAGATGGAGGCCGAGAATTTTTTCATCCAGATCCTGGAGTTTGGTTTGGATGGTTGCAAGTGCTTCCTCCATGGTTTTTTTCTCTAGTGCGGGTGACAACCATAACCAAGAGTTTTTTTTTTTTTTTGGTGGGGGGGGAATGGGTAGAAAAACACAAACAAAAGCTGATTTAGTAAAGGGAAATTTGGATTTGGGAAAAACTCTGATGGGTAATTGGGGTTTGACTAGGTTTTGGACACTTTCGAAATGACAAGGAAGCAGAAAATGAGGATTTCAGAAGCGGGGTGAAAGAATGGAAAAATTTGTTAGAGAGGGACAAAGAAGCAGAAATAGGGAATGAACACAGTGGCAAAATTTGGAGGCGAGTGGGTGAAAATTGAAGAAGTTATGGCAAACCCTAAAAATAGACAAATGTGAGATTTCTAGCTTTGGGATAGGGCCCTCGGGAATGAAATATGCAGAATGGGATTGCAGGGGTGTCCAGGAAGTTTCAAGGGAAACAGAGTTAAAACAAGGGAGATATGGCGAAAAAATGGATTTTTTTTTCCAGAATGGATCTGCTATGGTGCAGAAGGGATCGAAAATAGATGGATCTGAAATGACGTGGAAGTGATCGACAACAAATGGATCTGAAATGACGCCGAATGGATTGAAAACGGCTGGATCTGAAACGACTTTCAAAATAGATCTAAAACGACTGGATCTAGAATGACATTCAAAATGGATCTAAAACAGCTGGATCTAAAATGACGCGGAAGTGATCGGCAACAGTTCAGCTAAAAATAGATATGGACCCCAGGTATGTGCGGCTTCCTAACAATTCAGGGGTTTCACTCGGCCACCAATTCTATCTAACGGCTTGCATATTGGGTCAGTACCCCTCACTCCACGGCTCAGGTAAAATTGATAACCACTTTTCCACAAACGACAGCTCTTGGTTTACCTCATGGGTGGGAACTAGTCAACCAAGTAGGGGTCATTTCCCTTTTCATTGGTAGGTCCTCTCAATGGGCCATCTACTTTGGGGTTCCTGTGGTACTCCTTACAATGATTTTTAGGGCTTATGCCCAAGTACTTCCCACAGTTAAGCAGAAAGGGATTATTCCCAGATCTGAACTTGCAGCAGATGCGAAAAAAAAAATTGGCAAAAATTCCACCCAACGAGCCCAAGAAAGTGCTCTGATACCAGATGTGAAGAACCTGCAATAATTAATTAATGAAAATACATGAGATAGCAGAAATAACAGAACTCAGAATCACTTTTATTGATCGCAGGCCACTTTGAGGGGGCAACCACCTTTGAGCAAGCTCAATACAAATAACTTCACGGTACCTTCATTGGTCTCAACACAAACTTATATACTAAGTCTAGGCACCAATACCATGTGTTAATACAAACCATGGTCCAATACAAACTATGGATCAATAATTACTATGAGACGACTTACAAAGCATATGCGTCCAACAACAATAATACAAACTATGGATCAACAAATACTACGGAACGACTTACAAAGCATATGCGTCCAACAACAATATACTAACAAAGTAAATAGAAGGGTTGACATGGGTTCCTAACATGTCTAGCCTAGCTCCATCTTGATGTATGAGTACTTTCCCTCTCCTAAAGATAATGAAAAAATCCATGTACTCCATAACTAAGACTGAGATCAAGTTCTTCTTTAGTCCTGGTACAAATAGCACATCCTTGGCATTGAACGAACCACCTAACTCAAGCTAGAACAAAAAATTTCCTCCTTTCATTGCATACTTGGAATCATCACCAAGCTCGAAATTGATCCTTGAGTCCGACTCCAGGTTCAATCTGCTGAATACATATTGTTCTTTTGTCATATGACAAGATGCACCACTATCCACGTACCAAGCATTCCTAGTGATTGAACTGGTAGAAAGGTAGGAAACAATAGAGAATTCACTCTCGAGGTTCGTAGCAAACTCACTCAACTAAGTCTCAATAGATGTTTCTACCTCTTGCTTCTCACCTTTACCTTTCTTCTTCTCCAGACACTGAGATGCATAGTGCCCATTCTTGTAGCACACAAAACACTTGATTTTACTCAAGTATTTCTTCTTTCTAGGCTATGATTCTTCCCCCTCAATGTTACCCTTCTTGGTATAACTCTTTCCTGTTCCCTTTCGTGCCTTGCTAACAAGAGCCAAGTTCTCTTTGCCACCTTCTTGCTTGCGAGATCTGGAATCCTCCTGAGTCTCTTCCTAGATGCAATCGTACCATAGCCTTTCCCTTTGGGAAGTTTTTCCCTTGAGAAAAGTTGTTAATGCTGAAATTGCAATTACTACAATCCTCAAATTATTCTTTATGATTGTTGAGACTGCAACATCCAACTGCTAAACTAGTAAGCAATTAATTGTTGAAATTGCAATTTTTGGTCAACTATTTTTGTAATTTCAAATGGTGGTCTCAATCATTTTATTGTTGAAAGTGAAAATGTCGAATTGCAATTTTTTATTGCTAAAACTTCCAGCTTCTAATTCCTTAAATTGCAACATGTGATCCTTGAAATTCTAATTAATCAATTGTTAAAATTGCCAAATTTATAATTAATCAATTGTTAAAATTGCCAAATTTCTAATTATTGAAATTGCAATTTCTCTTCAATATTTTGATTGTTGAAATTGTGAACTTTCAAATTCCGAAATTGCAATTTGAATAAAAAAAATTGTTAAATTGCAATATGAAAGTATCTAAATTGCAAATGTTGAAATTGTTGACATTGCAATTTTTGGACACTCAAATTGCAATTTCTATGATAAATAATTTGTAATCTTTATAATTCTTCGATTATTCAAACTTCAATTTTTTATTGTTAAAATTGCAATCACTTCATTTTATATTGTTAATTGTGAAATTTCTATATTGTAAATGATGAAATTGTAATATTCAATTGTGAATTGTGAATTTCCAATAATTGAAATTGCCTCTATAAGTTTTGAAAAAATGTATTCCCTATTTTCTTCTTGTTACACTGAGAGCCGCATTTTACATCCTAGTAGGGGGGGTGTGTAACTCCTTCTGTGCTTATAATCGGCTCAAATTAGAATAAAACAATTTGAATATAGAGAAAAACTTGTCGGATTAATAATAAAAACATAAGATATATCAAATAAATATCAAAGGGAAGAAGGGTTTGCATAGGAAACCCTTTTTAGAGTACAAATGCAGAGGAAGGGTTTGCACCTCGAGAGATTTGATCCCTCTCAGTGCTTGGTAGAGCCACTTTTAAGATGGATCTAAGCTGGTTATATATATCATAATTGCAAATTATACATGCATTTTGTTTATGTTTATTGCTTAGCATTATAAAAACAACATTATATGTTCCATCACTAAATACCGACAAAATATGAGATTGATTACAATTTCAACAATTAATTGAGTTTAAATTGGATAATTTTCTATTTCAATTTTGAGATCTTTTTTTATTCAAATTGCAATTTCAACTTCTCCAATTTTGGCAATTACAAATTCACAAATTCAACATTAAAAAGATTGAAGAGAAACTGCAATTTTAACAACACTAAAGAGAAACTCACATTTTTTAACGAAAAATTGCAATTTCAACAACACTAAAGAGAAACTCACATTTTTTAATGAAAAACTGCAATTTCAATAATTCACTGATTGCAATTTATGTGATCAAGAATTGCAATTTCAACAATTTGAAAAATACCTTTTATGCAATATTAGCATCCAAAAATTACAGTTTCAACAATTAATTGATTGCAATTCTCTGAATTTTTATTCAAATTGCAATTTCAATTTTAGGAAATTGCAATCTTTGCAATTACAATTTCACAAATTAACCAATAAAATATTGAGAAGAAATTGCAATTTCAACAACTACAAATTTGCAACTTCAAGAAGTATATGATTGAGAAGAAATTCACATTTTTTAACATAAAATGCAAATTCAACGTTTTATTGATTGCAATTTCAACAACCAAGAATTGCAATTTCAAGAATTGGAGAATTATAAAAAGTGCTTTTCTTTACGAGAAATTGCAATTTTAGCATAGATTGCAATTCCTGCAATTTCAACAATTAATTGATTGCAATTCAATAGAGGCTATAAATTTTTTATTGTTGAAATTCCAATTTCCAGACACTAAAATTGCAACAAAAGAGGGACTTTTCTAAGTATTAACATCAAATGTGGAGAATACATTCACATTTCTAAACTAAGGAAAAAAGCTAAACAAGGGGGAAATACCAACACTATAATTTGTCTCAATATGTTTGGAGGCCTTGTGGTCATCTTTGGAACTTGAATGCAGGAATGTAGAATCCATGTGCTATTGAAAAAGATGTTAGGAACTTTTATAGCCTTTGAGGAGTGCATTACCTCTTTAATAATTGTTATGCTATCTAATGTCTTTCTTCAAGGGACAAAACCCATTTGGTTCAGTAATGCTAAATCATCCATCAATAAATTTAAAGTATTTTCCAATGTGTGTGTAACTATTGTGTCCTTTGATTACTAATCTCATAAGTGGATCTATTTTCAAGTGAAGGGGACACAAAGGTGGAATTATAGTTGGATAAACACATCCTATTTTTTGCACTTCTTTAATTATCTCATGAAATAGGGGAGCAAGTTCATCAACTTGTAGATTGAAGAATTCAATTGTTAGGTCACCCATACTAAGTGCTTTATTACAACCATATTGGTGAGAATCCCTCTGTTTGTTCAATGGTAGGAGCCTGATCTAAAATAGAATTGATGATTTTTTATCATAAGGATTTGAAGTAGTTGTATGCCTTAGGATCATATCCATAGGTTGATTCATCCTTCCAAATGTACGGTTGATCCCTCAAAAATTCCTCATAATATATCATGTGATGTTTTCCTTGACTAACCATTGATCTATATTATATCTCATGTCTTGTTTCATAGTTGAAATGAAACTTTGATTCCTTTTGGGCTTAACATCCATCTAGAATAAGTTTGAGTTTCTTATTTATCTTGATAAATTTTTGACCACTTAATGATATTGTTCTTCTCCTAACAACTAAGTTCCTCCAACTCAAGATTAATAATCATTTACTTGATTTTAACACAACTTGGCCACCCTCCCTACATTATTTAATGGTTTGTACTTATTTCCTTGAATACGAACTCTTACTCATTTCCTTGCATAGAGGTAAATATGTGCAATGACTGCAATTGGGTGATGCGCATTGCTAAGATATGGCTACATGAAGCTAATATCTTGAAAGATCGATATTAGAATAAGTTTAAAAGGGAAAGTGAAATCCTAGGGTTAATGCATTTCTTGGGACATATTGAATGCTTGTTATGCACCTGTAACACACATGTGTGGAGATATATTCATGATGTGAAAGGATGTCTTTATAAGCCTTAGTAAGGCATGCATACTCCTTAGTTGCTTGTTTGGTCTTATTATTGTGCTCCCGAGTTCAACAATATGTGCATATGAGGTTGAGAGTGACTAACTAGTTGAGTTCACTAGTATTTTGGGTTTGATTACTAATGTGTTTGAAATAAGGACTTTGGGATTGGAAGTGGACCTAGGGAACTTGAGGTAATAGTACCAAATTATGGCAATGTTCATTATAGTGAATGTAGAATTGATGGGGGAGGTTGTGCATTTGTTTTGGAGTTCTCAGCACTTGAGGGAGCAAGCCATATGCTTTCTAAAGGCTATAGAAGTGGACCCTCTATTCATTGTGGACTATCGATGATGTGTTAGATTTGGAAACATGTATATGAGTTGCTCTTTTAGTGAAGATCAAGGCAAACAATGATATATTTTCATCTTATAATGTGCTTCTTAGAAATATCGTCACATGTAATGATCTTGACAAAGAGTGACTCTATGTATATATTCTCACATGGTAATTTAGAGGTTTACCAATGACCTCTAAGAGAAGGCTATTACGTGAGTTTAATCAATTAGTACAAGATACAATGAGTCATGTATGTTTAGATGTTAGTCATACTTATCCTTAAGTGTGTAGTGTTAAGATCAAACAACGTGTCCAAAATATAAGAAGTGTCTAGATGTGCTTATCAATTGTCTTGAGATAAGCCATGGGTTATGTTTATAAGTGATAAGAAAGATTAGAGATAAGATATCCTAGCTTAGCACATGACCTTAGAAATGTTTGTAGATGAGGATCCTTATGTGACATGTGTAACTATATAATATTGAGTATGAGATTTAAAATGATAAGGGAACCCTATAATGTTAAATTTGTATATATTTTGTTATTGTTATTTTCTCTATGATTTTTTGTATTATGCATTCTTCCATTTTCTTTAACATAAACAACTCATATACACTTCTAAATTTTTTTTTTATTAAATATGGAATATTTAAAAAATGTAAATAATGATTTATATCTAAATTTGAAATTAATATATATGTTAGATTGTTACTGTTATTATTTTTCTTTATATGATTTTTCTCTGTTCTTCTTTCTTATTTCTTTCATTTTGTAAGATAAGCAATACAATGTATTTTATCAAAAAAAAAATTTGGAATTTGGAATTTATCTTTCTTTCAGATTAAACCATAAATGAACATATACTCTTTGTTTTACTATGTTTGTTGAACTTTGGAATAGATACCACCATGATACAGGTACAATCTTGTTAAACTTTGGAATAGATACCACCATGATACAATCTTGTAAAACTTTGGAATAACTACCACCATGATACAATCTTCTAGTCTTTTTGTAAAGCTCGGGATTGTTTGATAAAAGAAAGTATTATTCATGATACAAGCTCCTCTTGGAATTGGTTAAACCATAATGTGAAAGGCTAAACTATTAGTAATGTACTCATTCATGGTTCCAATCTCCTTGTAACTACCAGAAGTTTCCATGGCGCTTAATGGTTTTTTAATGGGATTTTCCCACGATACCACACAGCTAAAAAAGAAGGCATATTCTCTATGGAATAAAAACATGGAGCCATCCCAAAACTCAAAAATAAGCATGACAGGTTGAATGTTATCTTCAAAATCCATACATATTGTTCAACAATGAGGAAACTATTGATGTTGTAAAATAATGGATCAATGCACAGGAATAGAACTATTTTGTAGGTCTAAACATGTGCATAGACCAAATAGACCAAATCTAAGCTCTACTACATTAAATGACATGAAAACATTATACGAATGTTCATAACAGAAAGGGGAAAATAAATCTGGCAGTCACTAGACAAGGCAGTGACACTATGTTGTAAATATTACAGTTTTGTTTTTTGCTTCTGTATAGAAAACCTTAGTGTAATATATGTTGGGTGGCATTTTCATCAGATATAAACATGCCCCATATTTGTATATTTTGTAGAAACCCAACTGGAAACTGTATACTAAGTGGTCGTTTTCAGACAGTGTCAGCTTATACTACATTCAATGAGAATCAAATCTAGACTAGTTGTGGTAACCCAGGGCAACGAAAATCATATTGAATATGACAATCATATTGATTTTCTTAAGCTAATATCATTCTGAATGCGATGAGAATTCAATATAGATTGCTTGTGGTAAACGTCAGTTGATAGAGTAGCCATATATATACATTAATAAATATGAAGACGATCGTAGTGGAATTCGACATGAGGACGATCCTATATCTGCTAGGCTTGCAGGCTCCTTCCTTAATGACATTGTTGCTTGGAGAGCAAGCTGCGTTTTGTGGGTTCATCCTATCAATTACTTGTAGAAGCATAGCCTTTACAATATTGGGATCCATAGTACTGCCTTCCTTGTCCTGCAACACATTTATTCAGAGATGTCGAATTCAATTCTCATTAACTTTCAAAACAATAGATTCTATTTAAATTTAAGTTATTGTGCACAACAATACTAATGTTATAACCTCTTATCTCAATGCAGCACGTTGAGACCCAACGCTTCCACGACCTCTAGGATTGCAACAAGCAAGCCGAGCCATTTCTGACAAGACACATGGATCTGCAGGTCTTTAGTCCTCTCCTTGCTCACCACGGTCACCTAGTGCTCAACAATTTTATCTTTAGAACAAAAGCTTACCTAGATCTCCAAAGATGAAACAGAGAAATTCACAATGGCCAGAGCTCACTGTGGGCAATGCAGGCGCTGAATCCGAATCCGAATCAGCCCCTCTGCCACTGTTTTCCCCTTGACGGGCCTCCATCTCTGTGATGAGATCCCTGTTCAATTCATCGAACCGCCTCTTCAGCTCCTCAATGTACTTGAAGGCATTCATGATTATTGGGTTCTTATGGATCCGAGACTTGAGATTGAATCCAAAATCTTCTTTTAATTACAATGAAGTTTAACTTATCGGGGGGAGGTGAGCTCAAAACAGAGAGGGGGTTCAATATGAATTCATTTGTCAGGCTTTCAAATTCAGTTTGGGCGGGGTGGGTGGTGGTCCCAAGGGGACCACAGTGGGTGGGACGCAAGCTGGGAAGGCAAAGTTGCCGGCAATAGTAGGCTCGTTGGGAAGGAGGGAGGAGACAGGATGAAGGTCGGAGAAGGCTAACGACGCAGGCAAGAGACAGAGAAGGGGTAATAGAGCCCCAAGTGGGGTCGTCAGACAAGTCGATAGCACATAAGGAATGTGCAATTGAGATAAGATCAGGCCAAGTTGGTGCCCAAGCTATGTAAGGCGGGCCATCATTTGTAAACTATCATCATCTTATCTTCATTAATATTATATATATGTATTTCTTTTCATCCATGGATTCATGGTAATAAGAAGAATAATTGTTCTATAGCCAAGTTGCTCAAGCTCTCAAAATATTCTCGGCATTCATCCTCGGTATCCTTCTCGACATTTCCATTCCTCCAACACTTCTCATATTCCATTTTCTTCATTTCCCCTGCATGTCCTGCGTGCTCCTTCCATACCCCATTCCACTCTCTACTCGCTACATCACCCCCCCCATCTTTTTGCACGTCGCACAGCCCTACGCACCCTTCTCCATGAATTATCCTCCGCTTACATACCCCCAACTCCACATTATGTGTTACCTCCTCTCATCACTTCTCCCTTCTGCTCACTGCTACCACGCCCACTCTACCTCTCGCGCCCTTCTACCAGCTCGCTCCCTTCAGCTTCTCGCCATTCCTCCAATTCCCTTCTCATCTCTCCAATCGCCCTTGACTCCCCCACCTACGCTTCCCGTCCTCATAATACTAGCCTTCACTCCAATCCCCATGCAGTCTTCCAAGCCCGTGCCTCCACTATTTCCCCCCATGCCTTGATGTTTCTCCCTCCCCTACCCCTCAACGATGCTCCCACACTTCAACTCTCCCAGCCCCCATCTCTCCCCATACCTCCTCCACGCGTTTCCTCATCACACAACCTGTCATCACTCATTTCCCAAGTCCGAAAACCACCAGCGCGCTTGCCCCCAATCCATCCATTGCCCATGCTTGCACGGCCCTGCGCCCATCTCCCGCGCCTTAACTCTCCCAAGAAATCATTGCCTCTCCCTCGTGCCTTCCCCCCACACCTGCAATCACCCTACTCATGTGCCTCCCCATATTCCCTATGCACAACCCCTCTCCCCGTCACCCGTCAACCCTCCCATTCTCCACTCTCCCCTTCCATATTCGCCTGCACCTCCATCCAGTCACCCTAATATTCACACTCCATCGTTTCCCTAACTCCCTCATCGCCTTACCTGCGCTCCTCCTACATTAGTCCAATCACTGCCAGAGCTTGTTGCGCCTCTCCTCATCCCTGCACTCCCTTTTCCTTCCACCCTCGCTCCCTCACGCTGCTACCAATTACAAAAATAAACATATGACAGAACACTTGATATTTTATTATGAAATGCAGTTACATTAAATAAGCTCTGAGAGCTGTTACAAACTCCTAAGAAATAGGATCCCAGCCTACACATAATCTAACAACTTAACAGAAAACTAAAAATAGTAATTCGACATTATTATCTAACACTTCCCCTTAATGGAGAAATGGATTCTCTACCACACCTAACTGTTTCCTACATACTTCAAAACTCATCTTTCCAAGAGGCTTGGTAAAGATGTCAACACATTCTCAGTGGTATTACAGTAGGTCAAGTCAATTTCCTTCTCTTGTATCTTTTCTCTTACAAAATGATGTTGAATTTCAATATGCTTGGTTCTGGCATGATACATTGGATTGTATGCCAATTTAATAGATATTTGATTGTCACTTTTGAGAACAGTTGGCTTCATTTTCTTGTTGCCAATATCTTCAAGAATTCTCCTTAACCAAACAGCTTCACAAGTAGTATGGCGTAGCGCTTTGTATTCAGATTCTGTTGATGATAAAGAAATAGTTGGTTGTTTCTTACTACTCCATGATACGACCCCGGTGCCTATGTTGAATGCATATCCTGAGGTTGATTTTGTGTCATCTGTATTTCCATCCCAGTCTGAATCAGAGTAACTTGTCAACTCAACATCACAATTATTAGTACACAAAATACCAAAATTAACAATTGCTTTCAGATATCGAAGGACTTTCTTTGCAGCTATCTAGTGGCTTTCCAGTGGTTTAGCCATGAACTGACTCAGGATGCTGACAGAATATGCTAAGTCTGGTCTGGTAGTGGTAAGATAGTTTAAACTTCCCACCAACTGGCGATACAGAACACCATTTTCCTCTTTAGTTTCATCAAGACTAGATAACTTAACATTCTGTTCCAAAGGTGTTTATACTGCCTTGCTACCACTCATATTGAATCTTTCTAGAATCTCCCTTGAGTATTTGCTGTGAGTGACAATTGTTTTACTGCCTTCTATCCATATTTCCAGACCTAAACAATAATGTATTTCACCAAGATCCTTCATTTCAAATATTTGTGCTAACTGAATCTTAATATCTTCAATCAAATGAGAAGCACTACCAATGATAATCAAATCATCAACATATAAGGATATTAAAGCAACATTTCCATTTTCATCCTTTTTAATATACAACTTTGGATCATTTTTGCTTTTCACAACACCTTTATGGGAGAAGAATGAATCTATCTTAATATACCAAGATTTAGGTGCTTGTTTTAAACCATATAATGCTTTCTTGAGTTTACAAACAAGATATTCTTCCCCTTTATTTATAAATCCTTTAGGCTGAACCAAATAAACTTCTTCTTTTAAATCACCATTCAGAAATGCAGACTTAACATCTAACTGATGAACTTTCCAATTGTATTTTGTAGCTAATTCAATCATGACTCTAAATGTATTTAACTTAGCTACAGGTGCAAAGGTGTCTTCATAATCAATTCCTTCCTTTTGTGAATACCCTTTTGCAAATAATCTGGCCTTATATTTGTCAACACTTCTATTTACATTAAAATTGGTTTTATACATCCATTTACATCCTATAGGAACTTTGTTTTCAGGCAGCTCAGTTAATTCCCAAGTGTCATTCTTCATTATTGAGTCATATTCTTCATTCATTATATTATTCCAATCCTTATGAGTTTTGGCTTGTTCATAAGAAGTAGGTTCTACAACATTCATTACTTGTTCCATCAAAGCATAGTCTTTATACCTAGAGGGTATTTGAATTGTTCTTGTAGACCTCCTGTCAGCACCCAAAATTTCTGAAAAATTTAAAATTTTTAAAATAGCATATAATCTCATTAATTCCAGTAATTAGCTGTTTTGATTAGTTTATATTATCCGGACTGTAACTGAATTGTTCTTTTATTATACTTGAATTTAACGATGAGTTTCCTGTCAGTTACTGATTGTTTTTCTGTTTTGCAACCACAAGGGGGAATTGCCATAACAGACTCGGCTTACTTAGCTTCCGAGCTAATGCAACATATTTTCTTTCTCTTACAGATATACAGGTAATGTCCAGGTCGGTGCAAATAAATCTTTAAAGTATTATAAACCAATTTGTTGTACCAACCATACAATAAAAGTATAAGCATGCTAGCCAGGTTATCAAGTGTTTAAAGGTAGAACTCTTCCTATGATCTCCTTATAATCTTACTGATAGAGAGTTGGAAATTACGAGGGAATATGATCGCTATTTTTCTTGATAATAAATGAATTAAATAACTCTATGGAATATTTGTCCTTTGATGATTTTACTGTAATGCGAAAATACTTCATAACTAGCACTGTAGAATACAACTGGGTGACCATACTCAGACCAGTTTTTACTCGTCCATTGTTATCGTATCAAGCCAAGTTTAAAGCTAGAATATATTTTGATTTACATCTTCAATTATAAAGGATCTGGAATTATCAACCTATACTTTGCTTGTTTCTAGCAATTACAAGGTATTTTGTCAAATACATGTCTCCTCTTAACATTTCCAGGGTTTGTATGGATTGAAGAACTATTCCTATTTCTATGATTGACAATGGATTAAAAAACTATAACCTATCTTGATTAAACTCATTGAGCCTTAAGGATAACAAGAGTCTACTTGTTATCACAAGAAAACTGAAACAACTAAGAGATTGTTATTATTTTGTAACATCAAGTGAAGTGGACTAGAGTAACCCTAATCCAAAATTGTGAGTTATATAGCTTGAGTTCTACAAGTTAAAATCACCTAAAGAAGGAATGGCAAGTCCTATACCATCTGTGCAAGCTATCGCAATTGGCATTATAGTAGTAGAATTGTAAATCACTATGCCCAACATCACTACACTATCTTAGAGACTTAAAAGAGATGCAATATCTCGTGTCTTTTCACATGAGTCTAGGGTATATGGAAAAATAGTTATAAGTTTTTATGAACCACTTATGGCTTAACATTACACCCTTATCCTTATAACTTTTATAATGCAAATCAATTTCCTCTATGTCTAGAATACTTCAAGACTCAATCTTGAACACTATTGACAAATGCATGGTTTTATTGATTGTAGGGCAAAGTATTAATGTTCACTATGCAAAGTTCGAAAGCATTGTTTTAACATGAAATATATGGCAGCTTTAAACTATGGTATCACGACCATAATGGAATATCCATGCTATGATTTTTGTTTGGAAAATAATTGATGGGGAATCTCGTTGTATGACTTTGGAACGTCGACCCACTGCATGAAATATATTAAAGTGATACGTGGTCACTCCAGAGCCACGCGTTTGTGATATAAAATTGTTGACTAACCCTACTTGGCCATTTCTCCCTTGCCTTTGGGCTCGGTCGCTCTGTGAACCCTCCTGGTCCAGTCTCTACTGTTACACTGTGTGCTAGCAGCTTCTATGCTGCTTCAGGCCTTCGTGCTTGTCCATAGTATCATTTGGGAATCATTATATTTTGTTGTTGGCAGCTATAAGTTTGTTATAAACCTAGGGTTTGTCCTTTTTCTACCAATATTAACCCTGTCACGGCGTGACTGCATCTCTCGACTTAGTTCTGCAAGGCTTCCATCGTGGAAGGTACCCCTTAGCTTCTACCAGCTTGTTCTTTTGGTGACAAAGATGGGGTTTACACTTATTCTACTCGTGGTTTAGCAAACTGTTATAATGTCTGAGCTCCTTTCAAAATCACTGGTAAGTTCGTTTACTCCTACGCTCTTCTAGTTACAAGGAATAGTTTAACCATTTTTCAATTAAAAAAAGAGTTTTAACTAAATTGTTCTTCTACTACAGGGTTTGGCTCCTCTTCAAGCGTGGATGGCACAAGTCTTGGCAATTGTTTGCTTTGCCTAGTAAGCCTGGTTTTCACCATGGCGTTTCCTCCTTGCTGGTTGTTAGGATGGTTAGGTTTTTGGTTTAAGTGAGGCGACCTGGGATCCCTCAACTCTGTTCAGTCTTGAACTGTTCGTTTTACCGAGTTCCTTAATCGATCTACTATGTGTTGTGAAAGTAGGTTATGGCTTCTGTCAATATTGTAATTATTTGTCCTTCTTGTTGGTTTGTTTGGGCGGTCAAGGGTTTGCGTCTCTGAGACTTCTTCGACTGTATTCAGACTTTTAACTGCATGTTCAAGTGGATTTTTAACAGGTTAAACCCTGCGTTGTGTAATGATGTTGTGGTTTCGGTTAAGTTATCATTATTCGTCTTTCTGTGGTATTGAAGGGTTTTCTATAAAAGAAACACTATGTATAAAGAAAAGAAAAAATGCAAGGCTGTAAGCCTGCCTGTAAATGAGGTTCTGGCCTCGTTACTTTGTTTCATTACTGTGCTCTTAAATTTCGCTCAGGGTTTTCACCCAGGGTTTTATAATACGACTTATTATATCGTTTTCCTGTATTTTTGGGCTTGTTTATAGCGTGCATTTTGTTTTGGCTTTGTCCAGGAACAAATGAAACTAGTTGTATAACCACTTATATTGTGATCTTATGATACGACCGTAAGTGGAAACATTGTCTTAACTATCAGCATTACTTTTACTTGTTCATACTGGTCTGTTAGGGTTCAACCTGAATTTTGCAGTTGAGATTTAGTTTAAATGCTTGTTCTATTATTACGATTATGACTCTGTTGGAAATTTTGAGAGTCAAGTGAAATATATTAATATGATGTTTAAGCTCGACAATGAGCTAAAATACTGTTCTGCTATTTCTTTGGTTTTAAAACAATAACTAGGTTATTTAACTAATGATAAATTCTTTTTAGTAAATTTCTGTTAGGGTTTTGTACATTGATTTATTTGATAGGTAAAGACTGGATAAATTTTAACTAGGGTTTGTGCATTGATTTAATTGATAGGTTATGACTGGTTAAATTTTGACTAGGGTTTGTACCCTGATAAAGATATTCTAACTGTGGCTACAAATCTTCTGCAATGTTATTGATAATGATATCAATACTGTAAATTATATTGTTATATTCTACTATTGTCTTCATGATTCTTTATTTAATTTGTAAAAACACAGAGTGTAAGTATTTTGTACATATTTATTTTTTTATTTATTCATCAAGTACAAGTACACTAGGTTTATAATTATAACTATAAATTATTACATAAAGTATTAATATTATACTGTATAAATTATAGATACATTATTAGTAATACGACAAGGATATTACTTCATACTAAAGATGCGGAAAACACAGTAAATCTTAACAATCTTACTACTGATATTCTAAGATATTAACTTTACTAAACTAATTACTCCTCAGACATATAAAATAAACACATAATACATCATTTCATACTCAATAAACATAAGGAAATAAATGGCAGAAGCTGTTTAAGCTGTGGAAAACAACAGCAATGGGAGGCCGTTCCTCCCTACCAACTCCTGGAGAGTGCTCAGACAGCAACTTCTTACGACCCCCGAGCTTGCTCTGGTCTCCCTGGATGGAACTAGGTGCAGCAAAGTAAATTCTCTCAGCCAAACAGCTATAATGGAACCAAGTTATTGCAGCATTCCTCTCAAACAACTTCCTTACTGTATTTCCCTTTTCCTCAATGGATTTCCTGAATAACATTCACCTGAATGAATTCTCCCCTAGAAGAATTCGAGCCCCCAGCTCTGTTCATTGAGTTCTTTTTAAAAGATTGCCTAGGTCTTTGTTGGGTTAACTATCATTAATGAGCCACCTGCTCTGATTCCACTTTCTTGGGGAATCATGACCCCAAATATAGGGAAGTTGCCACCTGCAACTTAGGAAGTGTTTGAGGATGCTGCCACTTGTCTTTTGCCTTTCCACCTAATTCCATCTACCAGTTTGACCAGTAACCTCTTTTTAACAGCTCTCCTATGCTATTGTCTCCACAATTTATTTATTAATAATAAAAATATTCTGAATTACACTCCACTTCTGTTGACTCTACTGAGTCATCCATCCCTACTTAGCATTAAATTTAACATCATGTCTCAGGAATATAATAAACAATTACATACTTTTACAAAATTGGGGTATGTGACATACACACCCCCTTAAAACGTAACATCGTCCTCGATGTTACTTATTCCTCATCCTCCGCAACCTTCTGGAACAGATTTGGGTATGCTTCCCACATCTTACTTTCCAGTTCCCAGGTAGCTTCTTCAGGACTAAGGTGCTTCCATTGCACCTTCAGCTGTCCAATTGTGCGGTTCCACAGAGTAATTTCCCTCCTCCTGAGGATACAATCCGGTTCCACCAGAACTTCCCCTTCTGGTTCTACCTGTACAACGTTCCAATCAATTACATGAGTAGCATCATGAACATACTTTTTCATAACAGAAATATGGAAAACATTGTGCACTTTTAAATTAGGTGGTAATGCTAGCTGATAAGCAACTTGACCAATTCTAGATAAAATTTCAAATGGACCACAATAACGTGGCACTAATTTTGCACAAATCCCCAATCTTAGGGAGCTCTTCTTTGGTCTTACCTTTATGAACACATGCTCACCCACCTGGAACTCTTTAGGAGTTCTTTTTAAATCTGCTTGGCCCTTTTGCCGATCCTGGGCAATCTTCAAATTCTCCTGCACTTGTTTCACAATCTGTTCCATTTCTTTTAATAATTCAGGTCCTAACACTAATCTATCTACTGGATTATTCCAGGAGATAGGAGTGTTACATTTACACCCATACAGAATTTCAAAAGGACTGAACTTAGCTGACGATTGATAGTTGTTATTATATGCAAATTCTGCTAAATGTAAATAATCCTCCCACTTACCTAGTTAATCCTTAACATACATTCTTAGCAGATCTTCCAATACCTGATTAACTCTTTCAGTCTGTCTGTCTGTCTGAGGATGGAAAGAAGTGTTGAAATTCAGTGTTGTGTTTAATCCCTTAAACAAAGATTTCCAGAAATTCCCTGTGAATTTAGGATCCCTGTCTGAAATAATAACCCTTGGGACACCATGTAACCGAAAAATCTACTTCAAAAATATATCAGCTATGTTTGCAGCCTTGTAAGTGGTTTTAACAAGAATAAAATGTGTTGATTTACTTCATTTATCTACTACCACCATAATTGAATCATTCTGATTTTGATTTCTGGGTAATCCAGTAATGAAATCTAAGCTGATTATTTCCCACTTCCAACTAGGAATAGGCAAAGGTTGCAGTAACCCAGCTGGATGTTGATGATCTGTTTTCACTTGTTGACAGTCCAAACATCTAGCTATATACTCAGCTACTTCAGATTTCATATTAGGCCAGAAATAATCTTTTCTCAACATGGTGACAGTCTTCCGGTAGCCTGGATGCCCTGAGTAAGGGGTTTTATGAACTTCATCCAGACTTAGCAATTTAACCTTAGATACATTAGGCACATACAGTCTGTTCTTATAAAATAAAAATCCATCTTTGCTTAGGCTATAACCCTTTATTAAACTTTCTGTAGGTTCTTCTTTAGCTGTAGCTTGTAAATTTTGATAAATTTCATCCAATTTATCCCTTCAGCCAACTGTTCATTTAAATCAGAGGTATAAGTACTGATAGCTGTTGTAAAATTCAGCTTTGCATTTCTGCTCAAAGCATCAGCCACCTTATTTTCTTTTCCTTTTATGTGCTGAATTTCGAAATCGCATTCACTTAAGAAGGCCAACCATCTTGCTTGCCTTGCATTTAAGTTAGGCTGATCTAAAAGGTATTTTAGACCCTTATTATCAGTCATTAAAGTAAACTTTCTGCCTATTAAGTGGTGTCGCCACATCTTTAAGGAATGAATAACAGCAGCTAGTTCTAAATCATTAGTGGCATAATTCTTTTCATGAATATTTAGCTTCCTGGACTCATAGGCAATGACATGCCCATCCTGAGTCAGCACTCCACCTAGACCGTCATTACAAGCATCGGTGCAAACCACGAAATCCTTATTAGGATCCGCTATTCTTAGAATAGGCGCAGTTGTTAATAAATTCTTCAATTTCTTAAAGCTTTCTTCACATTTTAAGTTCCAATCAAATTTCTTGCCTTTCTTTTGCAAGGAAGTGATTGGGTTGGCTATTTTTGAAAAGCCTTCTATGAATCTCCGGTAATAACCAATAATTCCCATGAAAGACCTAACATCTGTTACGTCTTTTGGTACTGGCCACTCTTCGATTGCCCAGATATTTTCAGGATCAACTGAAATCCCTTCCTTAGTCACTACGTGACCTAAGTACTGGATTTCATCCCTGAAGAAATCACACTTACTGAACTTCGCAAAGAATTGCTGCTCTCACAGTTCTTGTAAGACTATCCGTAAATGTTCTTTATGTTCCTCTTCATTTTTAGAATAAATTAAAATGTCATCGATGAACACGACAACAAATTTATCCAAGTATTTATGCATTATATTATTCATTAGACACATAAAGACAGCTGGGGCACTAGTAAGCCCAAATGGCATTACGACAAATTCGTAATGTCCATACCTTGTTCTAAAAGCTGTCTTGAATATGTCTTCTTCTTTAATTCTCACCTGATGATAGCCTGATCTCAGGTCTATCTTAGAGAACACCGTAGCTCCACGTAGTTGATCAAACAAATCATCTATGCAGGGCAACGGATATCTGTTTTTAATTGTCATTTTATTTAGTTGACGGTAATCTATGCAAAGTCGCATAGTTCCGTCCTTCTTTTTAACAAAGATTACTGGTGCTCCCCAAGGGGACACACTAGGTCGAATGTATTTCTTATCTATTAATTCCTTTAACTGGGATTTTAATTCATTGAGCTCCAGAATATTTATACGATATGGAGCCTTCGAGCTGGGTACAGCACCTGGTACCAGCTCAATTGTGAAATCCAGTTCCCTCTTGGGAGGTAATCCTGGAATTTCCTCTGAAAAAACATCAGTAAATTCATTTACTATAGGAATATCCTCTATTTTTATCTTACTTATTTCAGACTTAACTGCATCATCTGTAATAGTTACAGCATAGGCTTTGCACCCTTTTCTGACTGCTCTTTTAAGTTGTAAAGTAGAAATCTGCCTGATTGCAGTTTTCCTAGGAATACCCTTAACCGTTACAGGTTGTTCATTATTTTTCACACACGTAAAGGTTTTATCAAAACAGTTTAAAACTACCTTATGTTGTTCTAACCAGTCCATACCAATAAGTATGTCATACGAGCCAAGTGGTAAAACATTTAATTTAACAGTAGTTTTAAAATCATTCATATCTAGGGCACATTCCTTAACATAACAGTTCACCTTCCTTTTTGCCCCAATAGCTAGTTGTACTGACCAAGAGTTATCAAACCTTTCAACAGTCAGATTACACTTTTCTACTATCTGCGGTGAAATATAACTAAGGCTAGCACCTGGATCTATTAAAATATTTACAGGGGTTTTGTTAACCATACCTCCTACTTCCACCATGGAAGTTTGATAATCAGCTTGGTGGTTCTCCAACGCTGCATTGATTCGGGGCATAGTCCTTGCAAAGTCTCCAACAGTTATTTCATCTTGTATAGTATGAATATTGCTGTTTGGTTTCTTCCGATTTGGGCAAACTGAAGCATAGTGTGGGCCATTGCACTCCTAGCACTTAACAGGCTCCTTCCGTTCAAAATTCTTAGTGAAATTTCTATGATTGTTAGAAGCCTCCTTGCTGCCCTTAAAGTTGTTGGGATTATTAGCAGCTCCATTTTTGCTTCCCTGGAAGTTTTTACCATTAAAATGGTTTCTGTTCTTGTTATTCTTGAAATTTTTCTAGGGTACAAACTCTTTTTTCCGAAACTCAAGATGATTACTGTTCTTTTTAGCCTTCCAGTTGGCTATTCATTCTTTCTTTTTGTTCTGTTCAAAACAGAAATTAGCCTTTCGCATGGCTTCTTCCATAGTTTTGGGGTTATCATATTCGTTTCTGTCTTTTATATGATATGGTAGGCAGCTGAGAAACCACTGCACTTTAGGTTTCTCTTCAACAAAATACGGCACATATCTTAACATACTTAAGAACTTACTGTTTAAGTCCTTCATAGTCATAGATCCTAGCTTTAACTCATAAAATTCCTTGGCCCTTTCTTCATAGTATTGTTCGGACAGAAATTTCTTTTTGAAGTACCTTTTAAAGGTACTCCAATTGACCTCTTTTTCTTTGATCCCCTTGACCCTTTTTATGTCTTGCCACCATATATCCGCCTTTCCAGAAAGGTTATAGATGGCCATTCTTGCCTTCAGCTGATTTGAATAGTTGTATATCTGAAAATATTTTCTCATCCCAGATAACCAGGACTCTGCCTCTTCTCCTGTTTCAGTTTCTCCATTAAAAGTTGGAGGTTTTATTTTCTTGAACTCCCCAGAAATCTCTTCATAAGGTATGTACTTTTTCTTTCTGTTATACAAATCAGCCTCACTACTGTCACTAGTAGTGAAATAGCTTTGTTGTTCCCTTCTTCCTTCAGATGATGAACTGCTATCTGATTTAGCTAGCTTCATCTTTTTAGACCCTTTTTGATGGCTAGCTTCTTCAGATTCAGATCTTTTGCTTCTCCCTTTAGTCTAAAATTTTTCCATCAAAATTTGATTTAACTGCTCTTGAGTTTTCAAAATCCTTTCATTATCCTTCTTGACTGATTCCATTTCAGTCTTTAAACTCTTTATAGTCTGCATCAGTTCTGAAGAGTGAGCAGTCACCTCCTCTATCATAGGTTCTCTAGACATCTGTCTTGTCTCAGTGTTTGGAGATTCCTCCTCAGCATATTCTCCTAGCTTCTCCATACCTGCCTGTTAGTTTCAGAAAATCTGCTCTTTTACATGAAACAAAAATACAAGTTAGTACATTATATATATATACATATATATATATATTTTTACCGTCCTGCGGAAACTAGTTGGGCCACATCAAGGCCTAGTATTTGAACCATGCTCTGATACCACATGTCAACACCCAAAATTTCCGAAAAATTTAAAATTTTTAAAATAGCATATAATCTCATTAATTCCAGTAATTAGCTGTTTTGATTAGTTTATATTATCCGAACTGTAACTGAATTGTTCTTTTATTATACTTGAATTTAACGATGAGTTTCCTGTCAGTTACTGATTGATTTTCTGTTTTGCAACCACAAGGGGAATTGCCATAACAGGCTGGGCTTACTTAGCTTCCGAGCTAATGCAACAGATTTTCTTTCTCTTATAGATATACAGGTAATGTCCGAGTCACTGCAAATAAATCTTTAAAGTATTATAAACCAATTTGTTGTACCAACCATTCAATAAAAGTATAAGCATGCTAGCCAGGTTATCAAGTGTTTAAAGGTAGAACTCTTCCTATGATCTCCTTATAATCTTACTGATAGAGAGTTGGAAATTACGAGGGAATATGATCGCTATTTTTCTTGATAATAAATTAATTAAATAACTCTATGGAGTATTTGTCCTTTGATGATTTTACTGTAATGCGAAAATACTTCATAACTAGCACTGTAGAATACAACTGGGTGACCATACTCAGACCAGTTTTTACTCGTCCATTGTTATCGTATCAAGTCAATTTTAAAGCTAGAATATATTTTGATTTACATCTTCAATTATAAAGGATTTGGAATTATCAATCTATACTTTGCTTGTTTCTAGCAATTACAAGGTATTCTGTCAAATACATGTCCCCTCTTAACATTACCAGGGTTTGTATGGATTGAAGAACTATTCCTATTTCTATGATTGACAATGGATTAAAAAACTATAAGCTATCTTGATTAAACTCATTGATCCTTAAGGATAACAAGAGTCTACTTGTTATCACAAGAAAACTGAAACAACTAAGAGATTGTTATTATTTTGTAACATCAAGTGAAGTGGATTAGAGTAACCCTAATCCAAAATTGTGAGTTATATAGCTTGAGTTCTACAAGTTAAAATCACCTAAAGAAGGAATGTCAAGTCCTATACCATCTGTGCAAGCTATCGCAATTGGCATTATAGTAGTAGAATTGTAAATCACTATGCCCAACATCACTACACTATCTTAGAGACTTAAAAGAGATGCAATATCTCGTGTCTTTTCACATGAGTCTAGGGTATATGGAAAAATAGTTATAAGTTTTTATGAACCACTTATGGCTTAACATTACACCCTTATCCTTATAACTTTTATATTGCAAATCAATTTCCTCTATGTCTAGAATACTTCAAGACTCAATCTTGAACACTATTGACAAATGCATGGTTTTATTGATTGTAGGGCAAAGTATTAATGTTCACTATGCAAAGTTTGAAAGCATTGTTTTAACATGAAATATATGGCAGCTTTAAACTATGGTATCACGACCATAATGGAATATCCATGCTATGATTTTTGTTTGGAAAATAATTGATGGGGAATCTCGTTGTATGAATTTGGAACGTCGACCCACTGCATGAAATATATTAAAGTGATACGTGGTCACTCCAGAGCCACGCGTTTGTGATATAAAATTGTTGACTAACCCTACTTGGCCATTTCTCCCTTGCCTTCGGGCTCAGTCGCTCTGTGAACCCTCCTGGTCCAGTCTCTACTGTTACACTGTGTGCTAGCAGCTTCTATGTTGCTTCAGGCCTTCGTGCTTGTCCATAGTACCGTTTGGGAATCATTATATTTTTCTATTGGCAGCTATAAGTTTGTTATAAACCTAGGGTTTGTCCTTTTGCTACCAATATTAACCCTGTCACGGCGTGACTGCATCTCTCGACTTAGTTCTATCAAGGCTTCCATCGTGGAAGGTACCCCTTAGCTTCTGCCAGCTCGTTCTTTTGGTGACAAAGATGGGGTTTACACTTATTCTGCTCGTGGTTTAGCAGGCTGTTATAATGATTGAGCTCCTTTCAAAATCACTGGTAAGTTCGTTTACTCCTACGCTCTTCTAGTTACAAGGAATAGTTTAACCATTTTTCAATAAAAAAAGAGTTTTAACTAAATTGTTCTTCTGCTACAGGATTTGGCTCCTCTTCAAGCGTGGATGGCACAAGTCTCGGCAGTTGTTTGCTTTGCCTGGTAAGCCTGGTTTTCACCATGGCGTTTCCTCCTTGCTGGTTGTTAGGATGGTTAGGTTTTTGGTTTAAGTGAGGCGACCTGGGATCCCTCAACTCTGTTCAGTCTTGAACTGTTCGTTTTACCGAGTTCTCTAATAGATCTACTCTGTGTTGTGAAAGTAGGTTATGGCTTCGGTCAATATTGTAATTATTTGTCCTTCTTGTTGGTTTGTTTTGGCGGTCAAGGGTTTGCATCTCTGAGACTTCTTCGGCTCTATTCAAACTTTTAACTGCATGTTCAAGTGGATTTTTAACAGGTTAAACCCTGCATTGTGTAATGATGTTGTGGTTTCGGTTAAGTTATCATTATTCGTCTTTCTGTGGTATTTAAGGGTTTTCTATAAAATAAACACTGTGTATAAAGAAAAGAAAAAATGCAAAGGCTGTAAGCCTGCCTGTAAATGAGGTTCTGGCCTCGTTACTTTGTTTCATTACTGTGCTCTTAAATTTCGCTCAGGGTTTTCACCCAGGGTTTTATAATACGACTTATTATATCGTTTTCCTGTATTTTTGGGCTTGTTTATAGCGTGCATTTTGTTTTGGCTTTGTCCAGGAACAAATGAAACTAGTTGTATAACCACTTATATTGTGATCTTATGATACGACCGTAAGTGGAAACATTGTCTTAACTATCAGCATTACTTTTACTTGTTCATACTGGTCTGTTAGGGTTCAACCCGAATTTTGCAGTTGAGGTTTAGTTTAAATGCTTGTTCTATTATTATGATTATGACTCTGTTGGAAATTTTGAGAGTCAAGTGAAAGATATTAATATGATGTTTAAGCTCGACAATGAGCTAAAATACTGTTCAGCTATTTCTTTGGTTTTAAAACAATAACTAGGTTATTTAACTAATGATAAATTCTTTTTAGTAAATTTCTGTTAGGGTTTTGTACATTGATTTATTTGATAGGTAAAGACTGGATAAATCTTAACTAGGGTTTGTGCATTGATTTAATTGATAGGTTATGACTGGTTAAATTTTGACTAGGGTTTGTACCCTGATAAAGATATTCTAACTGTGGCTACAAATCTTCTGCAATGTTATTGATGATGATATCAATACTATAAATTATATTGTTATATTCTACTATTGCCTTCATGATTGTTTATTTAATTTGTAAAAACATAGAGTGTAAGTATTTTGTACATATATATATATATTTTTATTCATCAAGTACAAGTACACTAGGTTTATAATTATAACTATAAATTATTACATAAAGTATTAATATTATACTGTATAAATTATAGATACATTATTAGTAATACGACAAGGATATTACTTCATACTAAAGATGCGGAAAACACAGTAAATCTTAACAATCTTACTACTGATATTCTGAGATATTAACTTTACTAAACTAATTACTCCTCAGACATATAAAATAAACACATAATACATCATTTCATACTTAATAAACATAAGGAAATAAATGGCAGAACCTGTTTAAGCTGTGGACAACAACAACAATGGGAGGCCGTTCCTCCCTACCAACTCCTGGAGAGTGCTCAGACAGCAACTTCTCAGGACCCCCGAGCTTGCTCTGGTCTCCCTGGCTGGAACTAGGTGCAGCAAAGTAAATTCTCTCAGCCACACAGCTATAATGGAACCAAGTTACTGCAACATTCCTCTCAAACAACTTCCTTACTGTATTTCCCTTTTCCTCAATGGATTTCCTGAATAACATTCACCTGAATGAATTCTCCCCTTGAAGTATTCGAGCCCCCAGCTCTGTTCATTGAGTTCTTTTTAAAAGATTGCCTAGGTCTTTGTTGGGTTAACTGTCATTAATGAGCCACCTGCTCTGATTCCACTTTCTTGGGGAATCATGACCCCAAATATAGGGAAGTTGCCACCTGCAACTTAGGAAGTGTTTGAGGATGCTGCCACTTGTCTTTTTCCTTTCCACCTAGTTCCATCCACCAGTTTGACCAGTAACCTCTTTTTAACAGCTCTCCCATGCTGTTGTCTACACAATTTATTTATTAATAATAAAAATATTCTGAATTACACTCCACTTCTGTTGACTCTGCTGAGTCATCCATCCCTACTTAGCATTAAATTTAACATAATGTCTCAGGAATATAATAAAAGAATTACATAATTTTACAAAATTGGGGTATGTGACACCTCCTCAGTGATCCACCACTTTCTGCACTTTCATCTCTTATTTTTTGAGGTGTAGGAGTTGTTGGAGTCACTTCGCTGCTTTCACCTTGTTGTTGTACCTGTTACTTTTCCTGTTCATGTTCATTATCTATATCAATTTTCACTTGAACATCAACATCATTGTCATAAGGAGTATGCCAAACATCATACTTACTTACGTCTTCATCTGTAGTCTGATGAAAAATCACATCTCTGCTTGCTATGAGCTTATGTGAATTAAGATCAAACAATTTGTATGCCTTATGTTCATCATAATAACCAAGAAAAGTACACTTAACAGATTTTGCATCCATTTTTCTTCTCTCATCTTTGGGAATATGAGCAAATGCCTTTGAACCAAATATTTTTAAATGACCAACTTCAGGTTTATAGCCATAAAGAACTTCAAAAGGCATTTTGAAATCTAGAATATTAGTTGGACTTCTATTCTTTAAGTAAACAGCAGTGTTAATGGCTTCTGCCCAAAAACCATTAGAGATATTTTTACCTTTTAACATGCTGTGAGCACATTCCACTAATGTCCTATTCTTCCTTTCAGCTACACCATTTTGCTATGGTGTAGAAGGCACTGTGAATTGCTGAATGATCCCATTGTTTTTGCAGTATCTTTCAAAAGGTCATGAGGTGTATTCTCCACCTTGATCAGATCTGAGTATCTTGATGCATTTACCTGTCTACGTTTCCACCATAGTTTTGAATTCTTTAAAATATTCAAATACATCACTCTTTTTCCTTATAAAATAAACCCAAGTAAATCGAGATTTGTCATCAACAAATATAAGATAGTACCTCGTACCACCAAGTGATAAGGTTTGCATGGGACCACAGACATCAGTACGTATTAATTCAAGTAATTCTCTCGGTTTCTTATCTTTATGCACTAGAAATTCTTCCCTATGTTGTTTAACTAGTGCACAAGATTCACATTCTAGATGCTCATGTTTCAAAACAAGAATCCCCTCAACCATGGATTTCTTCTGAAGTAGTACTAAGTCATTTTGATTAAGATGCCCATACCTGCCATGCCATATCTCTTCTGTTGTCATTGTAGTAGATGTCAATGCTTGATGAGTGGGCTTTGTGACATCAAGCTTATACAGTCCTCCAATTCTTGTCCATGTGGCTATGACATTATAATGATTCTGAATGTCCTTCACAAGACAGTGAGACTGCATAAATTCTACATTTAGATTTTGATCAGTTATTGTGGAAATAGAAATCAAGTTCTTTTTGATGCCTGGAACATACAACACATCATGAATCTGTTTGTTTTGGCCATTAGGTAATTTTACACTTATCACTCCATAACCCCGAATCTTATGAGATCTATTATCTCCTAGATATATGTGTGTCTCATCTGTTTTCTCATGATATTCATCAAACCATTCTTTGACACAAGACATATGGGCTGAGGCACTTGAATCTATGAACCATGCATTTTCATCATTAGTTTCTGCAGACAATGCAGCTTCTGAAATAAACAACTTTAAATTCTTAAAACCTTAATTGGATGTGTCAGTTGTCACATAATTTCCATTATGTTTTCTAAATTTCTGTTTGGATTCATCAGCTTTCCTTTTATAACAGTCTTTAGCATGATGACCAGGTTTCCCACAGTAAAAAAAACCATCATTTTTCTTATCATGAGAATCAAATTTTGAGTGAGTCATACCTCTGTTTCTTGGTTGAAACTTGCCTGTCTTGTTTCTGTCCCATGTCTTGCCCCTATAGGGCTATTTCCCTTTCGCCATTAATGCCACTTCTGAAGATTGAGAGTCCATCTCAAATACTCTCATCCTTTCTTCTTCTTGGAGAAGAATCCATGTTAACTCATTAAATGTTGGTGGTGTTGCTCTACCTCCCAAACTTGAAATAAAAACATGATAATCTCTAATTAAACCCTTTAATGTAATCGTTACCATGTCAGTATTTGAAACAGTATCACCAATTGCTTTTAACTGATCACTTAAATCCTTAATCCGGGAAACATAGCTGGTGATATTCTCATTTGCAGCCATTTTTATAGACAATAACTTAGTTTTCATAAACAACAGTCTATTGGAGTTTGCAGTTTCATACAAACCTTTCAGGATGTCCCATGTTTCCTTGGAAGTTGTACAATCTCTGATGTGCGAGATGATGTTGTCTTTGACAGACAGCCGCAACAGTGCCTTTGCCTTCGTCTCTCGTTTCTCCTAGTCTGCAAGAGTAGCACTTGTGGGATTTGCTTCATCTCCTTTGACTATAGTCCAGACATTTAGGGCTTCAAGCATAGTTAATATCTTGAACTTCTAGTCAAGATAATTGTCCCCGTCAAGCTTAGAAGCTTCGTTTAGATAATTTTCGGGAAAAGAATTTGTCATAGCTATAGATAGACAAATTGAATAAAAAAATACCTCTGTTGGGAAAAATAGCTCTTTTCTCTAGCAACTCCCTTCCGCCAATAGAGCTCACGGCTCGAAGCAAGAAACCCAAAACACAGGAAATACAACTCCGCTTAAGCGAATTTGAGGTGGCAATCATGTGCAGAACTCTCAAAAAATTCAAAATGCAGTACTCTGAAAATTTTCTTGCTGCAATATTATTAAGCAGAACTTAAAATGTATATGTATCGTGTCTCTGAATAGTATCTGGCCACGACAATCTCCTCGGCGAAAATGTGCATAAGTCTAGTAGTGAACTACCACGCCCTCTTACATTGGGGACGCGCGATAATCGATTGTTGTCACCCCTTGCTCTGTAATCGCCTCAGGTGAAGGCCATAAAGATCAAATGTGCAGATAACGGCTCTTCCAATCGATCAGATGATGGCTGGGTACAAAATAAAATGGTAATGCGCAGTTTTCTTCTATAGTCAGCAGCTCCCTCTAGCTTGCTCCAATCCACCACGCAGCGGGTCTCACAACCCAACACTTCACACACACTCCAGGGAAAGCCAGCAGCTCTCACAACCCAGCACTTCACATGGGCTCTAGGGAAAACAACAATTCACTCTCTTCCTGAGCTCTGAGCTCCGATACCAAATTACAAAAATAAACATATGACAGAACACTTGATATTTTATTATGAAATGCAGCTACATTAAATAAGCTCCGAGAGCTATTACAAACTCCTGAGAAATAGGATCCCAGCCTACATGTCATCTAACAACTTAACAGAAAACTAAAAATAGTAATTCGACATTATTATCTAACACTACCACCCCCATTATGCACCCTCCTTCCCTTCCAACTCCATGCAGTAGCCCCTACCTCCCATCTCCCTCCTTGACCTCCGCATTAGCCCTACAAGCAATATATATATATATGATAAAAATATATATATTTTATAATAATAACATTATTATTATAAATATTTTGAATTAACATTAAAAAAAGTCAATATTATATATAATAATAATATTACTAGCATTTGCCCCTTGAGGTGCAATAATGAATGCCGTAGAGAAGATGACTAATGTCATATGACTAGGCTTTATTAGTCAACAGTAGCCTTTATTACTCAGTAAGGGCATAATCATACATAGATATATTATATTTAAGCATTGATGTTTACATTCACTTATAGAACTGTATTGTCTGTGCAACCAATTGACATTTAGAGAATGGTTGATCCGACTTGTCGACTTACATTGGAAACAATTAGCTCTTTCAACATCTCCCTCTTATCAAGGAGGAGATGTCCAAAAATTACTGAACAAAAATTATGTACAGACTGGAACTGGAACTGGTCGCTTCTTGTTGTTGTACACAGACGTTGACAATTGCTTCAGCTGAAACAAACATCTGGTGCGGGAAGGTCTTCCAATGGTGCAGCGTGCTTTGGATGTCGATAGTAAGTGTTGTAAGGCTTGACAAGTTAGCTATGTGTTCTTGAGTAGTCCTGCCCTGTAGATGAATTATGTCGGGACCCAAAAGCTCTATTTTCTCGTTGGCAGCTGAAAGCAGTGTTTTAAAATGTTGTCGGAGTTGTTCTACTTTGTGAAGGTTATGATGGGCATGGCCCAACCACTGTTGTTCACTTTTTTCCAGTTTCTTCAATTTTTTGTTTTCCATTATCAATTGTTTCTCAGTAATTGTGGCCATGGTTTTATTAGCTACTCAGTGTTGTTGATGAAGAGTGTTAATTAAGTCCCGGGTCTCCTGCATTTGTCTAAAGATGTTGCCATAGTGTTTGTACCAATTGCAGAGAACATTGTTTTTTGTCTCTGGTTGATGATTATACTCGATGAGCTGATCGTGTGCTGAGTGCTGATGTGTATGTAACTTCAGAATGTATTTCATCTATGTATTTCATATATATTTATTGTACCCTTATAAGAGATGTGTTATTCCTCTATAAGGAAGTGTCGTCATGTGTATTGACAAATGTCGCAAGTGTGTGTACTTGCCGATGGGTTATTAGACCACAATGTGTGGGGTCGGCCCGGAAATATATATTATATTGTGGATGTACCTAGCTAGACAAGTCGTCCCCATAGTGTAACTGGGCAAACATACTAGTATAAATAGAGATCGGGAGATCTCTATTTGGATCACTCGGAAACTCATACTTCTCTCACTTAGAAAGTGGTGCACTAGTGAGGAGGAGGATCATCTGCTACTAGGAAACTATCTCTGTGTATTTTGGTTGTATTTTGGTTGAGCCATTTCTCTCTCTATCTCTGAGGATGTTGTGGGGTTTTTCACTTTAGGGTTTTCCCCACGGAAACTCTGTGTCTCTTGTCTCTCATGCTTTTGATTCTTGTGATGCTTGACATGCTTGATATGATTGTTATGTATTGATATATTGTACATGTTATTCTCTCAGTAAAGATCCTAGAGTATACTGAATTAATGCTCAAAATTTAACATGGTATCAGAGCTAACCTGAGAAGAAGACATTGTGCAGTGACGAAAACTAGGGTTTCTTATTTATTGCATTTCTCTCCGCATATTTTGGAAAAGAAGTATAGTATATTGACTCTACTCATCAAGGAGAATCTATCTGTCCAGTCAGAATTCAATTATGAACATTTTCAGATTTGGCCCTAAAAATTAGGGTTTCCACAAAAATAGGAATTTCTGGAATCTGAAGACATAGCTGGAAGCTCCTTGCAAAAATCGAATTTTAGAGCTTTGGATCGATATTTTTGGCTGAGTAGATCTTCGGGAATCTTAAACCCTAATTCAGGGCTCTCCCTAGTGAACCCGGGAGGACAAAAAGGCAAATCTGAAGGGTATAGCTTTGCTAATCTCAAATTCTGAATACACCAAGCTGATCAGCTCATCAAGGCGCATCTTTCTATCCTTTCAGAAAGTTGAAATTCACATTTTGAATTTTTAGGGTTTTTTCGACAAACCCTAATCCGGGACCAGAACCAGTTTTCAGCATTTCAAGTGATAAGACCTAAATCTTTTCTATTTCCATTTGAAGTACTCTTTAAGATGTCTCACCACACCAAGCTTGAGGATAAGCTTGAAGGGGCTGATAACTTCCGAGCTTGGAAGTATAGGATTGGGTTAATCCTAGAAGAGAATGAGTTGGACTCATATATAAAAGAAGACATCCCTATCCCAGAGGATGAGGAGGCTAAAGTATTGCATAAGAAGAATTTGGTCAAGGCAAAGAGAATCATTGTTGATTCTATCAAAGACCATCTCATACCCCATGTGTCTTCTCTAAAGACACCCAAGGAGATGTTTGACTCTCTGGCCAAGTTATTTGAAGGGAAGAACATAAATCGAAAGATGACTCTGCGGAATCAATTGAAAGGGGTCAAGATGTTGAATGGAGAAACCATTCAATCTTACTTCTCCAAGGTCTCTCAGATCAAGGAACAACTTGAAGCTGTAGATGAAATGGTGGAGAATGGTGAAATTGTTATGACCACTTTGAATGGCCTACCTAGGTCATGGGACTCTTTTATCCAAGGGATCTGTGCCGGAAGGAAATTAATCTCCTTCAGTAGATTGTGGGAGGAATGCTCTCAAGAAGAAGCAAGGCTTGTGGCAAGAGAAGAAAAGATGGGGAATGAAGATCAAGCTTTCACAGCTCACACTAAGAAGGGAAAGTTCAAGAGGGAGCCAACCCATCACAAGAAGAAATCTTCTCATCATTATCACAAAGACAAGAAAGATCTAAGGTGTTTCACTTGTAATGAGAAGGGTCACTTTACTTCAGAATGTCCCAAGAACAAAAGGGACAACCACAACAACAATAAATCCAACAACAAGAAGAAGGGTAACAAAATAAGGTACCATGCTCATGCTTCCGAAGATGATGAACCTCCAAAGAAGAAAGCTAGGGCAGAAAGTGAAGATGACTCATCAAGTGAAGAAGAGTATGTCCTAATCTCTGTTCTCACAGGTACAATCTCCCATGGTTGTAATGATTGGTTAATTCACAGTGGGGCTTCCAAACACATGATTGGGTTTAAGGAATCTTTTGTAAACCTATCTGAACATGAATCACCCTATAAGGTGAAACTTGGGGATGATTTTCAATACCCAATCAAAGGAAGTGGTGAAGCCTCCTACAACCTAGATTCTGGAAAATCTTTGAAGATGAAAGAAGTCCTATATAAACCATGAATGCTAATGCTTATTATTTCTGTTTGAAATAATCATGACTATACATGCTTGAGATTATTGTGTTTTAAAGACCGTATACCTTCACCCACAAAAGAAGGACTACAACATTTGTTCAAGCAACAAAATTATCTATTGAAGACATTGAAGTTCCCAGGATACGGGAAGAATGCCATGATCTGTCGATCATGAAGAATGATGTTTGGGATGTAGTCCCAAGACCTGAAGGAAAAAAATTTTATGACTTCTATATGGATCTATTGGATCAATCATGCTGCAGATGGTAGCATAGAGAAATATAAAAGTGATGAAATAGAAGATACACCAGATGGATTTCAAGACAGCTTTCTTGAATGGTGTAGTTGAAGTAGAAGTGTATGTGGAGCAGCCACTTGGTTCTGAGACACATGATAGGAAATCATATATGTGTAGAACTTGGTAGAATAGACAGCATTCTATCCAATTTGGGCTTTACCAAGAGTAAAGCGGATTCCAACCTTTACTACAAGGTTGAGGAAGGCAATCCAGTGATAGTACTTTTGTATATGGATGACCTGTTTATTACAGGTGAAGATAGATTGATTACCGACGTGCAGCGGAAGCTTGCTGCCGAGTTCGAGATGAAGAACTTGGGGTTGATGCACTATTTCCTAGGTATGGAAGTGTGGCAGAGTTCAGATGGGATCTTCCTTGGACAAGGGAAGTACACTGTAGATATCCTGAAGAGGTTCGGGATGATGGATTGCAAGGCCATGGCCACACCTATGGCATCGAATCTGAAGCTTCTTTGTGATGCTTCATCTGAGCCGGTTGATGTCTCTATGTATCGTCAGATGATTGGGTCCTTGATGTACCTGACGAACACGAGACTAGATATTTGCTTTGTGGTGAACACATTGAGCCAGTTCCTAACGGATCCGAGGAGTGTTCACCTGGTTGCTGTAAAGCATGTTCTAAGGTACTTGAAGGGTACAGTGGATTATGGGATCAAGTATGAAGTGAATAAAAAGTTTAACCTGCAGGTTTATGTTGATTCAGATTGGGTTGGCAGTGCTGCAGATAGGAAGAGCACATCTGGGTGCTGCTTCAGTATGGGATCAGGTGTGATCTCTTGGTTTAGCAGGAAGCAGTCCTGCGTAGCACTGAGTACATCTGAGGCAGAGTATATTGCAGCCTATTCAGCTAGTTGTGAGGCAGTATGGCTACGGAAGCTATTGTCTGAGTTATTTGATCTCCCATTGGATGCTACTGGTATCTTCTGTGATAACCAGAGTTGTGTGAAGTTGTTTGAGAACCCAGTGTTTCATGTAAGGTTGAAACACATAGAGATCAAATATCACTATATCAGGGATATGGTGCAGAGAGGAGCTATGAAGCTCCTGTATGTTGCGACGGACGAGCAAATTGCAGATGTACTGACGAAGCCACTATCCAGAGTGAAGTTTGAATACTACAGGGAGAGGCTTGGTGTTCTTTAGATCGACAACACTTCGAGGAAGAAGTGATGGACACATTTGCTGAAGCCACTCCAAGCATGTTGGAAGGAGGATCCTTCACATGGCTGTGGATGTAAGTGCTGGATGATGAGCATCAGGATGATGTTCTAGTTTCTGCTGGATATGATCAGTTGGATCATTTATATGTATATGTATGTACGCATCATGTTGGATGTTGGATATGATCGGTGGGATCATTTGTATGTATTTTGTATATGCATCATGTTGGATGCTTGGACCATGTATATGTATATGTATCAGGTGGATACATTGTATGATCAGGTAGATCATGTATGTTGATATATATCAGGTATGATTAGGTAGATCATGTATGTTGATGGATACATTGTGTGGACCATGTATCTATGTATCAGGTGGATACACTATGTATGGTGATATGTATCAGGTAGATACTTGGTATGCATTAGGTGGATGCATTGTATGTTCAGGATGATCGTGGATGACGAGCTTCTCCAGATGACATGCATCAGGGCGATGCAGTGATGATGATCAGGATGATCATGTGTACATCAGGATGATGTATGGTGAGTATCAGGACGATACTTTGTGGCCGTGGATTAGGTTGTGTAGATGAGCATGTCTGGGAGATCCTATAGGTCGGAGTTGTGTACTCGTAACAGCCTGGGATGCTCTTTCGAGACATTGCTCTGGGAGGACATGTAATTTGTGCCCTGGGAGATCTTCAGGTCGGAGTTGTGTACCCGTAACATCCTGAGATGCTCTTGCGAGGTTTTTTCCTATGGCATGTAATTTGCTCCTAGGAGATCTGGACAGGATGAAAAAGGCCTCAGATGCTTCAGACAGGTTTTGCCATGACCACATGTAATTTGCTCCTGGGAGATCTGGACAGGATGAAAAAGGCCTTAGATGCTTCAGCCAGGTTTTGTGGTGGACCACATGTAATGTGCTCCTGGGAGATCTGACAGGTAGAGTTGTGTGCTTGTAACATCCTGGGATGCTTTAGCCAGGTTTTGTGGTGAGATCACATGTAATGTGCTCCTGGGAGATCCGACAGGTAGAGCTGTGTGCTCGTAACAGCTTGGGATGCTTCAGCCAGGTTTTGTGATGGGTCACATGTAATGTGCTCCTGGGAGATCCGACAAGTAAAGCTGTTTGCTCGTAATATCCTGGGATGTTGCAGCCAGGTTTTGTGATGCACGTAATAAGTCCTGGGAATTCCATAGTATGGCTAGTGATGATGAAGACCTATAGGTGATGGGCCTACATCTAGTATGAAAAAGGACTGGCTCTGTAGAACTTCCTATGACGAGTAGATTCAGAGATTGGTTGAGATAGCAGTAGCAGTGACGATGATGATGATGATGCATCGATGACGATGATCTCGAGAAGAAGACTTGTACTAGCAGATCTGTGTCGAGAAATACCTTCCTAGTTAAGAGGAAGTGTTGATGTATATGTAACTTCGGAATGTATTTCATCTATGTATTTCATATATATTTATTGTACCCTTATAAGAGATGTGTTATTCCTCTATAAGGAAGTGTCGTCATGTGTATTAACAAGTGTTGCAAGTGTGTGTACTTGCCAATGGGTTTTTAGACCACCATGTGTGGGGTTGGCCCTGAAATATATATTATATTGTGGATGTACCTAGCTAGACAAGTTGGCCCCATAGTGTAACTGGGCAAACAGACTAGTATATATAGAGATCGGGAGATCTCTATTTGGATCACTCGAAAACTCATACTTCTCTCACTTAGAAAGTGGCGCACTAGTGAGGAGGAGGATCGTCTGCTACTAGGAGACTATCTCTGTGTATTTTGGTTGTACTTTGGTTGAGCCATTTCTCTCTCTATCTCTAAGGATGTTGTGGGGTTTTTCACCTTAGGGTTTTCCCCACAGAAACTATGTGTCTCTTGTCTCTCATGCTTTTGATTCTTGTGATGCTTGACATGCTTGATATGATTGTTATGCATTTATATACTGTACATGTTATTCTCTCAATAAAGATCCTAGAGTATATTGAATTAATGCCCAAAATTTAACACTGAGTTGAATGCTTCAAACTATTTCCACATCAGTGACGCTATTACTGTTGGTTGTTCTTGTCGGTCCCTAGTGAGCTCTTCAGATAATGCCGACACTACAGATTGGAACAACTGAAATGCTTTATCAAGTGTGCTAGTATTGTCCAAGCTGACTGGAATTGGTAATGAATTGCTACTCTAAGTCTTGATACTTTTTCCAAAATATAGTTTGGTCTTCTTTCATCTGGTGAACACGGTCTTCTGCTGCTAGTCGTCTATGTCGTTGTTCTCGGTTGATTGCATCAATTAGTAAATTGAGCTCTACTTGTGGTGCCTTTTGTGGATGGTATGTTGAGATCGACCCAAATTGGTTGAGATGTATAGATAAGCGACCCAATTGAGATATGTGGTCCAGATGCTGCTGCTGTTGTTGAAGATGTTTCTGATGGCGTCGCTTGTCCTTAGCTTGTTTTTTCTTGAATTTTCCTTTCCATTTTGGGACTGCTAATTGTTGTTCTGAGTGTTTTCATGTCTCGACTATTGCTGATGGTTGTTTTGTCTCTTCTTATGATCTGCTTGATATGACTACTGTGTTTGTCGAGTGTACTTTTTCAGTTGTTGCTTGTTTTGCTTGTTCTATTGGCTCGACTGGTGCTTTAGTTGTTTGTGCCTCTGGCTCGACAAGTTGCATTACTTTTGATGTTGTTGTGGTCTCGTTTGAAGCAGTGGGGATTGGTACACTAGTAGCGACTTGACGAGTCGGTGACAAATGTGTTTCGTCAACTGGGGAAGGAGTGTTAAGAATAGAACTGCTAGACGGTTTTCGAATGATTAAAGGGGACAAGATTTCTGGTATGAGTGGTAAGGTATCTGATGGATTCAAAAGTTCGGTTGGGGTGACACTAGGAGGGGCAGAATGAGAAGTAGATGGCTTCATCAAAGAATGATTTGACAAGGTATTTAATTCGGTGTGATAGGATTTCTGCACGTCGTCGCGTGAATTTCGGTTTTGTTCAACTATTGGTCAGAGATCCCGACTGCTTTTTGCTGGTAGATATGCGTCGGGAGGTTTTGTTTTCTTTGTCTAAACTTGTCAATTGTGGCTAGTCGGGCAGGATTGAGGAATTCGACCATATGCATGTTGGACTTTATCTTGCACCTCTTTTGTGCTCTAGTCTTGTTGAGTTGTGTTTTCTTCAGCTTCTCTCTTAGAACGGGCTTGTTCGGCTTCGTTGTGTACAATTTGTGTTTTTTCTGTATGCTTTTTTTCCATTTGTTGTATTTGATGTTGCTGTTATTTTTTTTTGCTTCGTTTTGTTGTTGTTCCAATGCTTCTTCCTGCTACAGCCGTAGTTGTTCTTGCGGTATTTTCTCCTCTTCACTTTGTTTATGTATTTCTGCTTGGATTTCTTTGGTTGTAGTTTGGGTAGAAGTAGATGCACTCTTCGAATTTAGTTTGTTGTGCAGCTCTGTCATATTGTTTACCCTTTTATATATTTCCTCTTCTTTGAGAAAGTGATTCGAGTACTGAAAAGTGATGTTACAAGAAGCACAATGTTTAGCCACCTTTCCTTTCTTGTCGTTTCTTACAAAACGTTTAGTTCCAAAGTGAAAAGGTTGCAAGTCTGAAATGAAGGCTTCCACTGCCTTTATATCAGGAAATTTGTATCCACCAATGTTGAATGGTACAGGTGGGTAAGAAGTTTTTTTTTTGTCATGCAGATAGTGACCAATTCCATTGATGAACACTTGTCTTATCGCTTCTTTATGCACTATGTGATTTGTAGCATATTTCGGCAATAGAGAAGGAGGTTAGGTGCCTCCATACATTCTAATGTATGTTCCTTTTGATGAGAAGTAATAGTCTCCATATTTAGCTATTACATCCAAGGCATTGTCTGACATACAATTTGCTTCTTTATTGAAGACCAGTGAATAAAGGGGCATGATTAGTTCTTCGCATAGTAATTTGTAGTAGTCTGCATATCGGTGAGCCCAAGTTACCAAAAGCGCTCACTTCATTCCAGTCAGAGACACCTATGATGTGACAGATGTGGCAAGGGTATTCATAAATGAGATTGTACATCTTCATGGAGTTCCTGAAAAGATAATCTCTGACAGAGACCCTAAGTTCACCTCCAGATTTTGGACAAGCATGCAATCAGCATTAGGGACATAGTTGAACTTAAGCTTAGCTTATCACCCCGAGACAGATGGACAGACAGAAAGGGTGAATCAAGTGATGGAGGACATGCTTAGGATGTATGTTATGGATCAATAGACACAGTGGGAAAAATATCTTCCTTTAGTGGAGTTTGCATACAACAATAGTCATCACAGCTCCATTGGTATGCTGCCATATCAAGCATTATATGGGAGGCTGTGTAGGACACCACTCAGTTGGGACAGGTTAGAGGATTGAGTTTTAATTGGGCCTGAATTGATTCAGGAAATGGAGGAACAAGTGTTACAGATTAGGCAGCGGTTGAAGGAAGCGCAGGATAGGTAAAAGAGTTACGCTGATGCACATAGATCAGATAGAAGTTATGGAGTAGGGGATCGTGTATTTATTCGCATCAAACCAAATAAAAATACCATTCGGTTTGGGAAGGGTACCAAGTTGTCACCTCGCTTTATAGGTCCATTTGAGATTCTTGAGAAAATCGGACCAGTTGCTTATCGTCTTGCGCTGCCACTCCACTTGCATAAAACTCATAATGTATTTCATGTTTCTGTATTACGACATTACATAGCTGATGAGACTCACAAAATTCATTGGAAGGAATTGCAGGTCTCGGACAAGGGAACCTTCAGGGTCAAACAATTACGTATACTTGAACGTAGGGTTCGACAGTTCCGTAGTCGCCATGTGGACCAAGTTAAGGTCCAATGGGACAAGTATAGCCCAGGGTCTCCTACCTGGGAGGATGCAGAGACCATGCATCAAGATTTTCCCTTACTATTTTGACCATAACTTCGGGACGAAGTTTCCCGAAGGGTGGGTGTATGTAACGCCCATATTTTGATTAGGCATATTTATTAGTTAGACACACCATACTTTATTTTCTTATATATTCTGTTGAACTTAGCTCGACTGAGTAAACTATATTACGATATGATGGACCTCATTATATGATGTTACTTTGTTTTATGGTTTCACTATGATTATGATGTTACTATGTTATGCGGTTACGATGTCATGATTATCATATGATTTCTTTATTTTACGATTACGGTATATGTTTATATGTTTTCATTAATAAGATGTGAAATATATGATTCGGTACGTGGATACCATCTTCTTATATGAATTATTGAAGTGTTATATGTCACACGCATCTATGATGAACTAAAAATGTTACATGAAATAAATTGATGTGATAATATGGATCAATTGGCAATCGATGGGAATGCTTTCCATAAAATTGTATTTTGCGAAATACTAACCTACATGACACAAGGGCTATGGGAAAGCCAGTTACTTGATCTGATATATGGGATAAAAACTTGTTCATATAGTAAACCTTAGCAGCCAAAATTGATGATATGATGACACAAACTGATAATCTCGATAGCAGTGAAGTATGAGTTGATAAGGGCGTAGGCCCAGTATGTTTAGAGGGATGGATGTGTTTCCCACCCTATATTTCCATGATACCCGAGGTCGTGGGAGGGCCATGCTGAGACACGCTCCCCATGTTGTTGTGATGATGATGGTCTGATGCCTGCTAGGAGAGTATAGGTCCGCTGTTTAGCCGGCGCTATCGCTCTCAAGTTCTATGTGGTCATGTCGGTGAGTCTGACATCCACTTTTGTACTAGCATAGGAAGGATAGGGAGGATGCAGGACGTAGGTTATGATGGGAGGAATTGTTAGTTAGTACTATTGAGGGTTGGGTATTCCTTGATTCCGAGTTAGTGGTAGTAGGTACCCTTCCTTGTACATGATTGATTAAACTAATGTAAACATAAAGATAATGATGTGAAATTGTAAAGAATTAACTATTAAACAACTGAGGATGTTAAAGTAATTGTACTATATGTATTATGCTTGTTCTTCTACATGGGGGTAAATACTACTATTAGTTAGCAGGTATGCATAGGCAGGATGGAGTTTGTCTATAGTACATTTCTAATCTGTGCATACACTGGCCACACATGCACACTTTGCACATGTACACTAGTATCGATATACAAACACTTAACATATTGAATAAATGTATAAGTTGTCATAAGTAATTATGTTAATCATGCATTGATCGAATTCAGATAATGAATATAAAGTTATTTAAGATGTGTAAAACAAGTCAATTAAGCTATGTATTACTTGTTGGTAAACATTGTGATAAACAATTGAGACAAGTGTCGTCAGTTAACATTGTCATCTGAGAATTGTTGTAAATAAGGTAATGGTACTGTCTAATTAATTAGTAATATTGTTTAAGCCCTTAAGGGTGCTTTGTTTAGAAGAATGAGGATACTATGTTGATGTTAGGGTACTCATGTGATAAACAAATGATTTAAAAAAATCATTTTTATTAATTCACCATTTATTATTACTTTGTGGTGATTTAATTAATGTTATTCTAATAATATTACTATCCATGTCATAACAATTGCAATATAGGTAAAATTTAAATATTGATTAATAAATGATTAGAGTGTGATTATTTCCATTACTAAGTTAGACATAATAGGATAACAATTCTTGAATGGATGTGATGTGATGGAAAATGGTTTAATACTATTTATTTATTCAATACAAATCTTATAATTTAAATTTCAAGATAAGTTATCTTGACGGATGAGGTAAACCATTAAGACACACCTTGTCCAAATTGAAAAGGTCAACTATTTATATATTATTTTATTATTTTATACTAATAACACTAAATACAAAGGTGGTGAATAGACTAGTAGTTAATAAACTTTGTCTCGAATAGATAACCTTTGGGTAATGATTCCCACCATAATAAATACTTACAACCAACAGTCAAAATCCAATAAATTTACTATGAGTATAATTGATTATTTAGTACATTGAGGGTGAAAATATATTTTTATAATGTAACTTGTATGAATGAACTAAGTGAGGGGAGTAAATGTTTGAGGGGCACGAGAGAGGGAGTTTGGGGCGGTGGAGTAAGCCCAAAGTCTTCTCGAGGAAGGAAATGTATATAGGTAAGAGTGAAGGGAGGAGAAGGGGTGGGATTTTGGGGAAGAAATTATATTGGGAGAAAATTGAAGGTAACGAGGGGATAGCTCTAAGTGGAGAGAAAGGTTTTGAGAATAGAGAAAGGATTTGAGAACCTAGTAAATACTGCTCTTGGGATTATCAATTTGTGAGCTCGGGGGCTTGAAAATCCTTTGATTTCCAAGGGCCAGCAAGATAATAGCTGGTCGGTAGGGTGGACACATCATCTTGGCTAACTAAGAGAATATAAACATAACCTGCTACAACCTATGGTCTACTAGCATCAGCATCAAGTAATTTCCTTGTTATTTATTTTATTTGATTATTATGCTGAAATGTACTCTGAAACATACATATACCTTGCTATTTACTGATTTATTACTGTGAAACATATTCTTATGCTGAAAACAAATTGTTGAAGGAAAATATTGATATGTTAGTTTATTTTTAAATACGAATGTATGATTGTTAAAGACAAAACAGTGTACTAAATTTCATTTAAAAGCATAGAATTTTTATTAGAAATTTACTCACATATACCTGAATAAGTTTAATACATAGAAAAGTAACATAGAAGATGACTTTGGGCTCTGTTGAAAAAACGGAGCACTACACCTTGAGTGCGCAGGTCCACACAGTTCAATATCCTCAACTTGGTTTATGAGGTAGTATTCTTGTGCATTGAAAAATGTTGAAGGTAGATGCTTCTGCATTTCACACATGAGACGAGGAATTTATCTCCTCCAATACTTTATTTCTTCTTTATTTAATTCTTTAGATGACAACCATTTACAAGTGACATGACAACCGGCCAATCAAGAGATTAAAGAAAAAAGTCGTTATATTACGTAACATGAAGTAGAGAATGAAAATCAAATTAAGAATAAGTTCTATGTTGAATTAAACAAACAGTAAGCACATGGAAAAATCACCACTTACCTCATGTATTTCCCGAGACTATATATTATTTGCTTGACATTTTTTTCAAAGTTGTCGGGGATAGAGAGAGGTAGAACATACTGTAACAATAATATACAAATAGTTTCAGTATATCAAAAAAGAGTACTAGAAAAAGAAAAAAAATTATTATTAAATGCATATCATATTAATTATTACCTTCATGAAGACATGCCAATCGTGCGTTTTCACCCATGCGAAATCACCTTTCTTTGTTATGATATTCTTCATGTTCGCACAAAATCCGGTGGGAAATTTAATTTTTCGAATGACTTCTTTTACAACATTACTTTGCTGGTCTGTTAACATCCATGGAAGTGAGTTTATATTAATTTTCTCTCTATTGCTATGAAATTGAATAACGTCTTTCATTGCATGGTTGTTATCTTGAATGTCTTTGCAAATTTTTACAATTTTTTCTTTGTCACTCCTTTCATCCAATATTCTCCATAATGTTTCAGTCACATTCTTTCCGATATGCATTGTATCAAATAGATGAGCAATTTGTAGGTGCTCATAATGGGGCAACCTACTAAATTGTCTAGGATAACTTTTCATTCCTCGTGGAAGCCCATTAATGCCTTCATGATGATCACATGAACGACAATGATGAAATTAAATATTAAATCAATGTCAATTACACTAAACAACACACAATAATATAATAAAATACAATATGATCATATACAATGATTGATTATATGTACCTTGACAATTTCTATTATATTGCAACTTCCATAGCTAAGGTGTCATTCTCTTTGGTTTTAATGTAGTCTCTTGCTTTCCATTGAAAAGATGTTCTTCGGTAGTTCGATACCTGTGATTCTTGGAGAGGAAGTACCTATACTCATCAAACACCTCATTTTCTAAGCTTTTGAACAACGAGATTTGATCTTAGGACCACAAACTGGACATGCAAATTTCCCCTTTGTCTGAAGACCTAAATAAAAAGATGGAATATCAATATTAATGTCTATTATAATTATATAAAAAATGACTGGATTATTTAGAAAAACATGCATGCGTATTATATTAACTAGTAGTTCGTAAAATTAAATGCAACTAAAGTGGAACTTATAATTACATACCACAGAAATGGGGTAACCCTGGGGCATCATGTATTGTCCATACAAGCATTGCATGGAATTGGAATTGCCTTTGTCGTATTGGTCTAGATAAGTCATACATAGTGATGCCATTCCATAACTTCAGTAGCTCATCAATAAGAGGTTCGATATATACATTCATATCTTTGACTTGGTACTTACCTGATTGATTTGAACATATAAAATAAATATTCTGATTATGAGACGTACCGTTTAGATATATAAACCATATTTCACAATAGAAAAACTTTAAATATATATATAACATTATGAGACAAAAAACGACAAATGAGAATATACCACTACAATAAAAAAAAATTGTAGTGTTCGTACCTGGAATAATCATCGACAACATTATGTGCTCCCTCTTTATTGTCAACCATGGAGGAATGTTGTTGTTGATAACAAAAATAGGCCACACCGAGTAAACATATCTCATCTCTGCAAAAGGATTGACACCATCTGCTGCCAAAGAAATCCTAAGATTACGAGGTTCCTCTTTAAAGTGAGGCCATTTTTCCTCCATATCTCTAAATGCAGACCCATCGGCAGGCATCCGAATAATGTCGTCTTGACTTCTGTTCTGTGCATGGTAATCCATAAATTGCGCTATGTTTTTGCACCTGAACAATCGTTGCAAACGGGGAATAATGGGAATATAACGTAGAACCTTGTGAGGCACCTTTTTAGTTACTTGATCTATGTGATATCTACTGATATGACATTCAGGACATTCTCTTGCAAATTCATGCTGGTTGTAATAAAGAACATAATCATCGGGGTATGCATGAATTGCTTCATACTGCATTCCAATTTCTTTCATGATGGAAGATAAATCTTGATATGTGCGAGGTAAAATATTTGAAGGTGGTAACAAATATTCACCTATCATGCTACAACAAATTAAAATACAAATCTAGTTAATATAATATAGAAATAATATTAATGAAACAAATTTCATCTGTAGTAATTTGACTTATATATGAATTAACAATAAAATACATGATAATCATATATATTTTGTGATGGAATATATTACATACCTTAACATCCATGTGACTGATATGTTTGAAATACCATTCATAACCTTCAAGTTCATTACCAACAATATAGCATAGAGAAGATTTGTCTTGGAGCTGTCATAAAGGGGTTCGTATGCCTTGTCAAGAAGAGGTATATCATGAATATCATCAAAATGTTCATCATTTTCATGATCATCATAATCATCCATTCCAACATTAAATGAATCATGGATCAAAGTATTTGTAACATCCTCTTCAACTATGTTATCAGTATGATCATCTTCTTCAATGTGATCATTAACTTGTTCTCCATTAATATTCATAGCTCCATGTTCCTCCTGTACTTGTTCTGGAAGCACTTGCTGATCCGAACGATATGCCATAGGATGTCTTTCCTTTATAATTACATGAAACAATCAAAAGATAAAAGTTAATATAAGAAATTCAAACGCAAAATGTAAAAATTTATGTGATACATTAAAAATTTAACAAATTTTGTATTGTTGGGATGAAAAGAATAACGACCAATTGTACTGTTGGTAAAAAATAAGAAATATTATAATAATACATAAATTTACAAAAGCAATCAAAATAAAAACATATATAATGCAAACATACAAATGGATGGTATTCATGTCCCCCCTTGGCGTGCCCATGCTCCCTACAATGTTTTGTGGCTGTTGTGATCAAAATTCTTCTCCTCTTAAAGCCTCTGCATTGATTACATGGACAATAGCATTTACCATCACCCCTTCTTTCAACTCCTTCCCACAATCTAGCAAGCAATTGTCGATTTTGTTCATCTGGATCAGGAATATTCGTAGTTGACATTTTCTCGTAAAGAGCTTAAATGAAGATTATCGATCTTAGAAAATGAAACTCCAGAGTACTTTTCTCTCTTGAATAACAAAAACAACGAAAAACAGTCCGTCGAACAAAAAAAACATCCGCAAACAGTCGCTGGTATGGCAAACATGTCGGAATGGTTTGATATTTATAAATTGTAAAAGTAAAAAATTCAAACCTACGTCGGATATCCGACGACACTAATCTAGTGACCGTTGGGAAAAAATCCGTCGGATATCTGACCTCTTCGGGTTCAAAATGAATTCGGTTATCTGACATCCATTGCGTCGGATATCTGAATAGGCGTCGGATATTAGCAAAGCTGTCGGATAGCCTGCCAGCCTCGTCAGATATTCAAAAGTACGTCGGATATCCAACGGACACCTCTCGAAATTTAAAAAAAAACAAAAAAAAGGTAATTTTCAAAGAAAAATCCGACAACACAATCCATTTCGTCGGAGGTCGTCGGATTTGCTCATCGGATTTTGGGTTCAAATCTACTAGTGTGTTAGCATATATGATAGCATAATCAATTATATATATATAAGCAAATGTACCCAATGATAATAAACAAGCATTCACAATATCAATTGGACAAGAAAATGAGTATTTCTATTAATATGAACAAGAAGTACAAGATACAACCTCCTATCGGCAACTCATGTGAACCAAGAACTAGGTCCCTCCACTTGTGCCTCCATTACTTCAATCCCCCATGCAATGGAAAACTCACAAGTAAAGGAGTGAATCCTTCACAAGATATGGAAGAGTTTGGTAGTGTGATGAACCTGAAATAATTAATTAATGCAAATACACGAGATATCAGAAATAACAGAACTCATAATCTCTTTTATATTGATCGCAGGCCACTTCGAGGGGGCAACCTCCTTTGAGAAAGCTCAATACAATTAACTTCACGATGCCTTCATAGGCCTCAACAAACACTTATATACTATGTCTAGGCGCAAATACTATGATTCAAAACCATGGGCCAATACAAACTATGGATCAATAAAACTATGGGCGACTTACAAAGCATATGCGCCAACAACAATAACACAAACTATGGACCAACAAATACTACGAGACGACTTACAAAGCATATGCGTCCAACAACAATATACTAACAAAGTAAAGACATGGGTTCCTAACAGGTAGGTGAACATAAATGGTTCACAACAACTAGGATCAATGGATGTAGACTCAAGCTATGGAAAAATTCCAATAGAGTTTCGAAGCTCTCTCTTTCTCCCCCTTCCATGTACCATAAGAGCTCAATATATAACCCTCCAAAGGAAAGTGAAAGGTCAGATCGATTCGTTTCGAGATACATGGAGGGCCAAAGGTCATAATGGCTGCTTTTTGGAGTGAAAAATAGAGTTTTTACTCTCATTTACCAAAAAGTTGATGTACACGGGTTGTAGTGAGGTATCCTGCGTATACGCGAGGTGTACTAAAGTAGCTCGTGTACAGGAGGAAAAATAGGTAAAAAGGGGTTCAAGGAGAACCACAAATATGGTTTTGAGTCTATAAGTAGGTAAGGGAAGCTAAAGAGTATAAATTCTCACAAGGTGGAAAAATACGGTGTAACACTTATGCGGCGTGAGGGAAGTAGAATTGGATGCAAAAGCATGCTACAGTTTGTGTGGAAGTGGATGTTGAAGGGAATGTTGGCTACAGATCGCATGCAAGTGGTTGCATAACCAATATATGGATGGAACGATTGTTGTAGTTCAGTTGTTGTGGGTCACGTGGAACCTTTCTTGGCTGCAGAACCAGGATTCGAATAAATCATAGACTGGTGGTGAATGTAAGTTGTGGAAGGAAGAGTAGGCTGAGCTGCCACACAACAGTCATGGGAATTAGAACAGTGGATGCTACAAGACGAACCTAGAAGTGGAAAACGAAGGGGCATGGGTCCTGGTAGTTGAAGTGACCACCTGAGAAGTTAAAGATGAACAGTTCAATGCAAAAGAATAAATACACTTTGCATAGAGGAGAAAAAGAAGTATTGGGAAAATATTTAAAGGAGGCTTGGGGAGCATATCGAAGAGGTGGAATAGTCAAAGAGACTTCCATGGCTTGTGGCCTAGTAGCCATATGGGGATGAGAGAGAATTCTGGACATGAGGAGAAGAGACCAGACGGTTTGTTGTAGAAGAAAAATATATTATGACAGAAGAGGAATGAAATGTATGTCTATGATGACAGAAACTAGAACTGACTGAGTGGCTCTGTGTATGGATCATAAGTTGTAAATATTTCTCATGAACATCAATAACGTTATTTCCATTCCGTGTTATTAAAATTTTGTGTGGGTTATCTTTGGTGATACATCTATTTGTTGTTTATTTCATAAACTCTATGAGTGGAGCTATGCATGTGTCTGTGGCTCTATGTTGTAGCAGAGGCTGCAAATCCTATGGAGATCATGTTGCGACTTGAAGGATGTAACTCCCTATTGACTGTGAAGAGATGAGGCTTCTATTGTGGGACTTTGAGAGGAGGTCCAGGGATGCATCATTTTAATATTTTTTTACTTTTTTTTAATTATTAAATTTTTAATTACTGTTTCAAAGATTTGGTGAAAAATACTTTATTACTTTATATTTATTTTTTAATAATGTCTTAAATTTTAAGAATTTTTTTAATGTTCTATTTATTATTTTTAATATTTTTATGTAATGTTATACAAAAATAATGTATTTTATACATTTTTAAAATATTTTGAATATGTTTTAATGATTAAAATATGTATTGAATAGTTTTTTAATGGGTAATGTTTTACTTTTCATGATTTTAATGTTTTACTCTTTTTAATTTGTGTTATTTTCAAAATTTTAAATGTATTTTTTTTGTTATTTTTGTCATTTTTTCATTTATATATATATATTTTTTAAATAAATAATTTTTTACTCTGTGGTTTCTAAGAGCCTATAATTTTAACTTGACAAAAGAAAGCGATGCTAATGGTAGCATCTCTTTTCAAATTTAGGGTTTAAACAAGTTGTAATTTTAGCCTCAAAAAGAAAAATGGGTATGCCATGGTGATTATGGCTGAGTTTTGGAGCACCATTTTAGCATTGTTATTGTAGTAACACAAGTTGTTAAGGCCAAGGTTTCAAACAAGATGTAATTTTAACCTCGAATAAAAATGAGGGTGATTTTAGGAGAACCACTTTTCGATCCGGATGTCAATTTATGGTTTTGATTGCAATGGTATTGGTCGTGGTTGACTGAGATTTCAAAAAGTTGTAATTTTAGCCTTGAAGAAAAACAAGGTGCTACCAATAGGACCACTTTTTGATTCAGGAGTAAAAATAGCAGTAAATGCATCCTATAAAAAAAGAGAAATCTTGAGGGTTCTCATCAAGATGTATAATATGTTATCCCCCATATATGTAATTTCGTCAGCCGCTAGTAATCCCACAAGGAAAGTTTCTCATTTTAGGACTTCCTATTTTGAAGATCTGTGGATAGTACCAGAACCTACTTAAGGAAATGGGTGTAGAAGGGAATCACATTCTTTGTCTCCACCCGAAGTAGCTTAGAAAGCTATAATATTTAAAAATGTAGACCATAATCGTCTTTCCCAGGTAGAGGAAGATGATTAGTACTAAATGCCCATTTGGGCCATCAATTCCTTATCTTGTCTTGACCCCTTATATACATTCATGCCTTCTGATGAATCTATCATTAAGGTCATGTATTCGGGAGAAAGAATTTGGAAATACATGCACCAACGTGCATCGTTTCTACCTTCCAAGAGTGATGTGAGAACTGATGAAAACATAACCAATGGACCAAGATCCATGGATTGGTATGGGATCCCTGTTTTGATTCTCAAGTGTATGTAGAGGGGAATATGGATAACATTTCAAAACCATTCTAATCAATATTTCCAAGACTCTAGGAGTTGTTGAAAATGTCTTTATTGGCGCAGATTGCTCACCAGAAGAGATCGAGATTTATGTTACGTTGTTCAAAGAGTATAGAGATATTTTCACTTGGTATTATGAAGAGATGCTAGGATTTGACCCATCCATTGTCGAACATGAGATTAAGCCATTCAAATGTTAAAATCATGAAAATTTTCATGCACCTGGTTAGGAAATGGGTCCCATTAATAATTTGGGATGCCAATGTTTAGAGATCATTTGATGCATTCAAAATGACCTTAATGTCTTCCCCTCTACTGAGTCCCCCAGACTATAGAAATGATTTCGTTTTGTATTTGGAAGCATTTGAATCGATCGTCAAAATGTTTCTATTTCATTATATTGATTCCCACCAATAACATATCATTTACTAATGAAGTAAGAGTTTAGTAGTTCCAAAGCTGAGGTACTCTTACATTGAAAACGGGCACTAGAATATGTGCATGCAGTGCAAAGGCTTTAACACTATATAATCCTTAGATGAACAACTATGATTGCAGATGTCAATCCCTTTTAACATATATTTTCTTGACGGATTGTTTGGGGAATGTAAAATAAGTGTATTCTTGATTCTTCAGGAATTTGATCCAAGGTTTGTGTCATCTATGTTCAAAAAATCCTTGGCATTTTCCAAATTGATATCAGAGCTCCCCCAAGATGGTTAAGATATGGTAGAAAGTGAATCATTACCTAATGAACACATCTTCCTCATCAGCTTGGAAGACCCTTGGTATGGGAACATTTTAGTTTACCTACAAACCCAGAGGGTCCCACCTCAATCTTCTCATGAAGAGAGACATAAAATCCATCATCTAGCGAGACATTATTTCATCATTGGTGATACCTTATATTGTCTAGGAATAGATACTACTATGAGACGTTGTCTAACTTATGAGGAGGCTGAGAAAGTGCTTAATGATTGCCATGATGGAGCATGTGATGGTCATTTATCAAGGCTTGATACAACCTAGAAAATATTGCATGTAGGTTATTTATGGACTTCAATCTTAAAATACTATGTTGAAGAGGGTCCCACCTCAATATTCTCATGAAGAGAGACATAAAATCCATCATCTAGCGAGACATTATTTCATCATTGGTGATACCTTATATTGTCTAGGAATAGATACTATTATGAGATGTTGTCTAACTTATGAGGAGGCTGAGAAAGTGCTTAATGATTGCCATGATGGAGCATGTGATGGTCATTTATCAAGGCTTGATACAACCTAGAAAATATTGCATGTAGGTTATTTATGGACTTCAATCTTAAAAGACTATGTTGAAGTAGTCAAGAAGTGTCACCTCTGTCAGACTTTTACCAAGAAAATGCATGCGCCCCCTATTTCTCTCTATCCTATGATCACCGTTGGTCCCTTTAGAAAATGAGGGATATATTATACAACATGCAATACAACATCGACAAAGGGCCATACACACATTATTGTGGTCGTAGACCACTTCAATAAGTGGTTCGACCTGTGCCGACATTCACTTGCGACGATCAAAATACAACACATTTTATCTTCAATCAGATCATAGCCCAATTTGGTATACTGAGGGATACTGTCACAGATAATGGTAATCACTTCCAAAACCAAATGATGGTGGAACTAGCTAAAAATCTTGGTTTCAAGTAGGATTTCTCATCACAATACTATCCATATAAAATGGCCTAAGTAGAGGTAGCCAATAATTCCTTGAACCTATGTTTCAATAGATAGTGAGCGAAAATAAGAAAAACTGGCATATCATGTTGTAATATGAACACTGGGAATATCAAACTTCAGTCAAGCCTACTATGATCGCACCGCATATCCAAATTCCAAAAGGTGTGAATCTGAGGATTTTGACATTTTTCGCACCTCGGATTCACACCTTTTGGAATTTGGATCCAATATCCTAGATTTAGTTGTGTTCCTGGTCTATGAATGCACCATAGAAATTTCATCCCAAATCTAGCACCCATCAAATTTCTATACACTAATATTAAAAAGTTTGAATTTTTTTCCAAATCATAACAGAATGGGCTCAAGCCTCTCATTAGTGATTCTGTAACCTTCATCAATGGCATCCAAACGCCGCAAGTCTCTTCCAATTCTGAGATAAAATGCTCCTATTATGTCCAAAACAATTTTCGGGCTCCAGACCTTCCCAATTCTAAATTGCCACTGCGGGGTCGTACCTTCCCTATCAGCCTCTCTCGTAACTACATCTTGGAAAACCCCGCACTATAACTCCAAATTGGCATCATCGATGCCTCGTGGACTTTCTCCTTGGGAGAAAATTTTGCACCCACGCGGATGCGCACTGATGGTCGATGATTGCCACAAACCGATGAGTCACATCCCACTATCGACGAGCAACGACATCCGCAGACCAACAAGTGACATATGACTTCTGATGAAAAACAAGTGTTATGGTCCTATACTCCAATGCGCCCGTGGACTTCTCTCCAGGGCCAATTCCTCGAGGCATGTTTTGGAAACCCTGCGAACGTGCACTAATGACTGACGACCACCGTTTAACTTTTTTCTTATTGCGCCCATGGACCTTTCTTTGTCGTGCACAAAAACCTTTCTCCGAGGTACTATCATGAATTTCCCTCCGCAGACTTCCGTGAACTCTTCCCCACTGCGCCCATAGACCTTTCTCCATGGGTTCCCACAAATTTTATTCGTGGTACCCTCGCGTATGCACACCGATGATTGACTCCAACTGATGATCATCACATATCTATACACTGATTCGCCTACAAATTGTCATTGTTGTCCACCCGCATGTCTTTCTGGCATGGATGGTCCACATCATACCTCTCTTTCCCACATGGGACAGATGGGTTCCACATCAAATTGCCCGATTTTTTGTTCCATTCGCATAAGGTGGTAACGACACACTAAGAATGTAGTTTTAAAAAGGCTAATTTTGGAACCATTGCTGGTTAAAAATGAATACATGGATAGACAGTTTCTGCCCAATAACTTTCCCACACACCATTATCTAGTGTGCAAGTCGAGGGTGTGTTGTGAACTATAACCATTGATCATGATTTATTCTCTCTGTTAATGAGTATGTAGGATGAAATATTACCCAAACTTCCTTAATTCAATTTGCTACTCCTGTTGGAAACATACATATTAAATTCAAGGGATTCATGAAGGCACCATCTATAAATTTAAATCCATCATTTTAATCAAAACGTGATCATCACTTCCTGTGCTACTTTGGTGTTATGCTTGTGAGTGTGGATCCTGGCCCAAACGGCCCCAGCGTTGCAACCATTCACTACGATACCACTATGTCACGTCCCCTCCCATCGATCTGACCAATAGAGGGAACATGAATAACTTACGAGGTTCAAAATTTTGCCCTATATTATGAAATTCATAAACATTTAAATGCGTGTAGATGCATTTTAAAAATACACAGTGAAAATAAATCATCCTATACACACACAACATGCATATACTACAATACTTATCATAGACATATTAAGAATATCAATAATTCATGCACATTCAACACAACAGTAAATTAACAATAAACGCTTATTTTTTAATTGAACTTGTCCAAGCAACTGACTATGGGAGAGTAACATTCCACCCAACTGTAGGCGCTTCCAACACTTTGTCTCTCTGCTAAGAGACCACCCCTGAGTTGGGCTATGTATCCACTAAGGAGGAACTACACATACCCACTCATAGCCATAGGAACATACTCTCATGTTAAGCCAGCACATATTTGGATTTATCAAGCATGAAGAGAGACAAGAAAGGTGAATGCCAAGCTAGTGACCTCAACCATAGAGCTACATGCTTCTGAATTGGTCTCAGCCAGCGTTGGAACCCACAATACCTACCACACCCAACACAAGGAAGGTCCCATTCTTTGCTACATAGTCCCTTGGGCATGCATTCCCTCCAGTTCTATTCATGGTGAGCATAAGCATATAAAGGTACAAGCTGCTAGAATTTCAGATTTTTTTCCTACAATGGGTTTATCAAGCCATTCCAACCTCTAATCTCTCTCAACTTCAATGGTCTCTTGGATTCTCCACTTTCTGGCCACACTAATTTGCAGCCACGAAATTCAATTTTTGAGCTTCCAAATATGGGTTCTCCCCTGGATTTTGGGGCTTTTAACACTCTCAAATTCACCCTAGGGTTTAGATCTATGGATCGCTCACTGGATTTCACACCCCACACCAATTTCTGGGCATTTTTAACACTTTAAAACGTGGTTTTTTCTCATGTACAATTTCCGTTATTTCTCTTGTTGGGAATGCATATCTTGCTAAGAATTGGTCATGGTTTCCTAATAATGGAATGGGAATGAAGGGAAACAAATTACCAAGAGAGAAATTAACTTCTTGGTACCAAAATGTGAGCCCGTACTCATCCATTTGAATTTCTTGGTTCTTCCCATGCTGCATTAAATTCATGAGCTCATTTTTTTGTTGCCTTCTCACAACAGAAATGAATATCAGTAAGGAAGTTCACTTGGGTAGTTTCTTATCATTTATGCCACATGGGTTCTTGGGATGACACTTGGAAAGAAATGATTTAATCCCATGCACCCCTCTCCTCTCCCTAGTGGATAAACAAAGGCCCCTCATTTTAATTTACTCCATAGCCAGCTTTTGGACATTTATTTGCATTATAAATATTTACATAGTTTTTACATTTTCCCATGGCTGACTAGCACATGTTCACAAAATATAAAATTTTTTCCTTTATAAGTCGAGCATTCACTAGCAGGGGCTTGGCCTTGACCTCCGCGCTATGAATCTGTTGTTGCGACAACCTGATCCCCATTTTTTTTTGAAAAATAATGGGGCCCCTCCTTTTCTCTTGAAAGAGTTTTTAGAAGTTTAAGTCTTCCTAGAAAAAACATCCTTCAAACTTAGTTTTTTCCAAAGAGTCAAAGCGAGGAAAAAAATTTCTCACTAAGTAAAACTCAGCTTTTTGCACTGAAACTGTCGGCAAGACTCATCCAGTTGAGCCGAAATGGTCAACGTCATTTTATGAGTTTCAAACAATTTTTCTGTTTCCATAGGACTCGCCGAGTCAGGCCGAAACAATCGACGGAACTCGATTATCTTCGCTGAAACATCACACTTTTTGACTTAGTCTTCCAAGTTTTACGCATCAGCGGAACTCGCCAAGTCAAGCTGAAACGGTTGATTTCTTCTTTTAAATATTTTTTGAACTTTGAAGCGTTTTTGTTTCAGCGGAACTCATTGAGATGGGCCGAAACAGTTGGCGGAGCTCAGCCAACCCCACCGAAATGCCGGAGTGCCTTATTTTATTTCTTTAGCATTTAACTTTCGCCGGGTCATTGAAAAAAGTTGAGAGCCGCAATACGTTTCGGTGGAACTCAACGAGTTGAGCCAAAACGATCAACGGCAATCATTAAGATGCACCGAAAAAGAGAAGGCTTCAGTGTGGTGCGATGCATCGACAAAAATCCGAAGAAACTGCCAAAACAGTCACGATCAAAGAAAGAGCTATCACAAAAGCTCGCCGAGAAATCGAATCGGCATGGTTGATTTTCCTTCGTTGATCTTTTTCACAAAGACTTGCCAAGTCCTACCGATACGTATCGTATCAACTTGACGAGTTCTGCTGAAACTGTCGGCGCCATGCCTTTAGCGGTGACAAAGGTTGATTTGTTTGTCACACCAAAAGGGCACTAGGCCCCACCGCATTAACGGCATTTTATTGTTGCCACCAACCATGTATAATAAGCATTAATTGATATACTTTGTGGAGGGTTATATATAGAATTGGGGTTTTTTTAATTTTTATTATTGTTTTAACTTTCACTACTACATATGGGCGGATTGTTCCATGAAAATTTTCTACGTTTTCAACATTCGTGGGTTAAAAAAATGATTTTTTAATTTTTTTTTGTCAGGGTGGAAAAACCGTGGCAATATCCACGATTTTTAAAGTTCCACAAACATTCATCCCTAAATCGACGAAATGTCTAGGTTTCACTTTTCGTGGCAACAGGGATGAATGTCGAGCTATATAAACTACACACTCTCACCATAATTTTCACATTTTATTTTCTTGCGGCACATTGAGCATGAATTTTGGACTTGCGGGGTGATTGTATGAGCTTGGATATTCTACATAGCTCTGATTTTGAACTTGCAAGGTTAGTAATGTGTAATTTTTTGTCTATATTTTTATAAGGGTTAGATTTTAATATTGTTTATTAATGAGGATTAGGTCATGTTAACTTGCTTTTTTGCCTTTCTAATATTTTTTTCAAGAACTTGCTATCATTTTAATTTAACTTGCTATATTTTTTTCAAAAACTTGTTTTTTTGGCTTAAGTCATGTTAACTTGCTTTTTTTCCTTTCTACCCACAAAAGGTCATTATAAAACGGTTGTGGCAAGGAAATTCATGGAAATGATATTTTAAGTCCAACATACTTCTAGCTTAAGAATTGCATCACCTTGTCAAATCTAGATTCTAGTTAAATATTTTAGGGTAACAAGTTGATTTTCATGGTAAATAACTTTCATTCTAGTACTAAAGTTATTTTTTTTAATTAAATTAAGTGGTACTTTTCTTGCTTGTGATTAATATTGTGTTTGTGATGCTTCTTAAGCTATGAAACATATTCAAGAAGCTTATGAAAACATATTCATGAGAGTTCACAAATAGCCCATCCCTATTTCATCTACAAGATAAAAATCTATAATGCATAAAGCTGGTTCTTGTTCAAATACTACATCTCCAAGTTAGGCCACTTGAACCCATTCTCTTACCAATTCTCTTTGTCATCCTAAGTTATGAAACGCTATAAGTGACATAATCTCTTCTCATAGTTCTAATGCATACCACATTGATGTGTCCTACTAAGCTAGGGCTTATAACTTATTTTGTCAATTTTTACAACAAATAAATATTAACCCTACATTCTTCCCTTAGTCTGTATTCAATATCTTTAGTTTCTCACTCATCACCACATGACACCAATATTGGCATCTTTGAAAATATTTTCTCTTGCAATTGGTACTATCTCTAGTGTGTTTGCGGTCCTATATAACATTTGACATACATAATGCTTGGGACCTATTACAATCCTTTCTTCTTTTTGATTTGCATATTCAATGTCTATATGGATCCAATTTTTTTATGGCTTGACCTCATCAAGATTTGCTACTTACCTAATTACTAGTCTTCAACTATTGCAATGGATCGACTAAATAGAGGATTTTCAGTAGTTGACCTTTAACCAACTCATTTCTTAGCTCTTGTGTGCACTTCTTAACATCATTGATTTTCTCTATCATACCTCGAACCTATAAAGTATGATTATGGACTCACACCCTTCATTACCTAATGGATACTTCACAATATGTGTCAATAAACTAGTTAATGTTTCCAACCAAATTTGAGCTTCCCAAGGTGATATCCCATGTCATGTGGGTGAAATACATCTACAATATTGGTTAAAATCCTACCCTCTTTGGTGGTCAAACTATATGATCAGGTCTTCAAACTATACAAGTAGTTATCAATTTTCCAATATTTTTGGTTCCTTAACATTTGACATTTACCATTTTTTTTAGTAACCAACCAGAACCACTTCTAATTTTAGTGCTCTTGATACAATGCATTCCTAAAAGTATGGAAAGAATATTTATTTAAAATTCCAACCACTACATGGGTACAATCTCCCTCCAAGTGTTCACATTAAACGTTAGATTATATTAACTTACCATCTTTCCATTCTCAATTCACTTTCTCACAACCAACTTACCATCTTTCCTTTCATATTAACTTTAGTCTTCATGTTTTTCTTTATAAATATAGAAAAGATTGGATTATAATATACTATATTCAGAAATGTACTTATAATATCTAATGTAATTGACAAGTTATTGTTTTGTATGGTGTAGGTAAGACAATTACTTGTACCACTACAAGGATTTGTCACTGTGACTGAAAATGCAAGGAAGCTTGCTCAGTTTAGAGTTGCATTAGAGGTGAGAGGAGATGGAAAATGTTATTGTCCTTGCTTTGATTGCAAGGGCTTGCAAAAAAGAAGACTTTTAATAGAAATAGCTGAAAGACATTGTAGGGAGAAGGGGCACGCCGAAGGGGGTTATGAATATCGTCCCCTGGTAAGACTATTTTTGGGGTTCAATTTTTAATATATTCACTGTAATATTCATCATGTCTGCATGAATTTTAGTAAAATGTCTTGTTTTTTTACTATTTCTTCTATACAAACTAATTTTTCTATGTTGTTTGTAAATTTATAGACAATGCCCCCAAAATGTCACGTTCTAGAGAATCATTTTCCAAGTACTAGCAGAAATACTCATTCACAGCCTGACGAACTTCTACATCAGAATATTGAAGATGATCAAGTAGTTATTTCTGATGATATAATGGATGTAGATAACATTAGTGATACAAATCAGGAAGATGAGATACATAGATTGATCCAAGACACATTTGCTCCAATGGATGAGGACAACCAGGATGACAGTGATGATGTTGATCCTCTACCTGAGAAGTCACGTCAACCTCTTTATGAAGGCTCAAAAACAAATCTTTTATCTGATATATTGTTGTTAGTGAACTTGAAGGTTTTGAATGGATTATCAAACACCTGTCTGACACAGATTCTAAGGTATGTAATTTGTTTTTTATTTTTGTCTGCATGTTCACAATATCTATATATAGAAAGGGTTGACTTTTTTCCTTTATTGTTGCTATTGTTATCCAATGTGTAAAGTTTGGATGCGATATTGATGATTAATATTGTTTTCATTGATTTATTCTTTTGAATTTTGTAGATTGTTAGGTGAATTTCTATTACCAACTTTAAATATTTTACCATGCACATATCGAGGGATATATGTCATTATGAAAGCATTTGGTATGGAGTATCAAGCTATTGATGCATGTCCTAATGATCATATCATATACTATGGACAATATGCATTAGAAAATGAATGCCCACAATGTCAAACAAGTAGGTATCGAACCGATAAAGTGACAAAAAAGGTGCCTCAAAAAGTTATTCGTTATATTCCGATAATCCCACGTTTCCAGTGGTTGTTCAAGTGTCAAAGTATAGCACAATTTATGGATTTCCATGCAAAGAATAGAAGTCACGACGATGTTCTTCGAATGCCTGCAGATGGTTCTGCATTGAGTTACATCGAAGAAAAGTGGCCAATTTTTAAAGAAGATTTTGTAATGTTAAACTTTCTTTAGCAGCTGATGGTGTCAATCCATTTGGAGAGCTTCGTTCTACCTACTCATTGTGGCCTGTTTTTGTTATAAACAATAACCTTCCTCCTTGGATGTCGATCAAGAGAGAGCACACAATGTTGGAAATGATTGTTCCAGGTATTTAATTAATAGGTATTTTTTTAATTGAAAGTTTGATCAGTAAATATTTCACTGATTTGTTTCGTGCATGATAATTATGTCTTTTATATATAACGACATATAGGCGCTAAATATAATTAATCATGTATGTTTGACCAATTAGGCAAGTACCAGGTTAAAGATATGAACGTATATCTTGAGCCTCTTATCGATGAGGTGTTGAAGTTATGGGTTGGCGTCACTATGTATGATATTTCTAGACCAATCAGACAAAGACGATTTCAATTCCATGGAATACTTGCATTTACAATTCATGATGCTCCCGGGTTAACACATTTTTGTGGTATGTTGTTACTTTCTTTTGTTCCTTAATATTTTATATATCTGTTGATAATATCATGCGTTATTTTAAATTGTAATGCTAATTTGCTACACCAATTCATATATCTTGTAGGTCTTCAAACCAAGGGTAAATTTGCATGTCCATTTTGTGGTCCCAAGATAAAATCTCATCTTTCAAGGAGTTTAGCGAAGGAAGTGTTCGATGAGTATAGGCACTTTCTGCCTAAGAACCATAGTTATCGAACTACAGACAAAGAAAAATTCAACGGTAAAGAAGAGAATGGAAAAAAACCACAAAGAATGACACCTCACCTATGGAAGGTGGAATATAATAGAAACCGTCAAGGTATGCCAATTTTTTTTTGTATTGAATTATGTTCAACGCAATATGTTATACCATTATTGATTAATTGGTTTTAATTTGATTTTGTTGTTGTTTCATGAATTTCGTTAAGGCACACGAGGAATCAAAATTTACTCTATTCAATTCAGTAGGTTGCCATACTACGAGCACCTACAAATAGTTCATTTGTTTGACACAATGCATATCGGGAAGAACATAAGAGAAATGTTATGGTGAATATTAGATGGAAGGACTGACAAAGAAAAAATTGGAAAGATTTGTAGTGACATCCAAGAATCTAATCACGCATTCCAAAGTGTGATCATTAATTCTAATGGCGATGGACGTCAATAGAATATTAGTCTTTCTTGGTGCTTGATGGAGCAATAGAGAAATATTGTAAGAGAGGTCATCAAAAAAATTAGGTTTCCGACGGGTTTTTCGTCAAACATAAATAATATCTTGACGAAAAAAGGTGATTTTGTTGGGGTTAAAACACATGATTGGCATACATTCATTAAGGTAATCATTAGTCTATAATATATTTCATTATCGGTATGCACTATTTTATTAATTTTATTCTCTTATTTTGAAATAAATATTAATAATTATGTGTTTTTTGATATAGTATGTTCTACCTTTATCTTCCATTTATGTTCTTGGAAAATACATGAGGTAAGTAATGTCTTACTTGGAAAATGTACTTGGTCTGTGGTCTGTAGCGGAACTTATTGACATATATTATGTTTTTCCTGCAAATATTATATATGCCTTGACATATTGTTTTATTGCATCATTTGTAGGTGGCTTTCATCAAAAGAAATCCATAAAGAAGATATAAGGCATTGGAAGAGAGAAATGCCCCGACTAATGTGTGAAATCCAACGGTATCTACCTCCAGCATTTTTCAATGCACATGAACACTACCTCATACACCAAGTTGAGGAGATCGAATTATGTGGACCAGTACACATAAGGTCGATGTAGATGGTGGAGAGGCAGTTGAAGTCATTGAAGGATTTTGTTAGATAAAGAGCGCGTCCCGAGGGTTCTATGGTTGAAGGATATATGGTATATCAATGCATGGTGTACATTAGTGAATATCTACCTAAATTAGCAGAAAATATGAATGTGCCTCACATTTGGCATCTCAACTCCATCAACAAATTTGAAGGGGAGGTCCTACTAGGGAGAGGTACATTGAGGACTATGAAAGGTAATTATTATTATACGTTGTTGAATTAATATGTTACACATTTATTTTTTCCAATTTTATATTATCATACTGTTTTTTAACTCTTTTTAATAATTATGCATTTTCAACTATATTAAACTGTGTTCCTTTAATGATGATCTAATTAATTATGAAATTGAATTGTTTTTTTATCCTATAGTTGGTCGAGTGTGGGATGCTTTACATTTATACATTGCAAACAACCTTGATTGGATGGAGCATTGGATAAAAGATTGTGAAGAATTCTTCGGTAGGTTATCATGGGAATGGGTCTGTAACATGATTAAAATAGCTCATCGTCTTCGACATCAAATCCCTGACCTTACATCGCAAAGGGAAGTTGATTTAGCCTATGTTTTAAAATATAAAAAGGCAAGTAATTTTTTTACCCACATTTTTTCTAGTTACTTCGATCCATTTTTCCAATTACATTTCGTTTGTTTAAGTTTTCAATTTTATTTACTAACTCCTATATGATGTTTATTAATTCACAGTGTATTTTTAACATGTTTCCAATGTTGCAGCTCAAACATCACAAGGATATGTTGTGTAATGGTCATAAATTTCGTATCAAAAAGTTGGATGATAAAAGGAAAACCTCGGATTGTGGGATAACTGCAGTGTTTAAGGTACCAATGTTTCCTCTAGAAGTGATAGACATCCAGAAGAAACCGAGAATAGGTACTATGGGCATTTGGAGGACATTGTTGAGTGTGATTTTAATTCCTTTAAAATAGTTTTGTTTGAGGTGAAGTGGTACAGGCTACGGATGCATGAACATGATCCTGAAAGAACTATTCAGAATGTGACAAGGAGGAGATTCTAGTGGTTACCGAAAGTTGGAGTTTCGATGGCAATCAGATCACCATTCAACTGCTATCCACATGTGCTTAAGACTGGGGCTTACAATTCTTTATGTTTATACATTTAGTTCAAGTTCTTGAGATATCTATCTAGGACTGTGTTTTTTGTTTACAAGCTCATGAAAAGTTTGATGATAAATGACTCTGAGAAAGTTTTATTAAGCATCTAAATATATACCATTAAAGAAGCATATAGACATTCTTAAGAAGTGAATAGAGATAAGGTATAATTCTTTGTAAGACTGAGCTCATACATTGCAAAATGTTGTTTAAGCCTTATGATTATTCAAAGGACACAAGGATGTGAAATCTGAGCTTGAAGAAGAACAATTTGCAAAGCATTGAAACATATTGATAGCATATTTGAAGGACTTGTGTTATAACTTAAAGACTAAGCATATTCTTTGTGGCCAAATTGAAGTTGAGTTTGAATAGTGTTATGGGAGAACATCAGTTATAACTTGAAGATCGAGCCTATTCTTTGTGACCAAATTGAGTTTGAGTTTGAATATTTGTGCCATTAAAAGACAAAACTTGAAGTTGAAGAATTGATTGTTGAAAAGGGATAAGTATGAAAACTACTTGAACAAATTGTATTTGTGTTACTGCTTATCATAAAGACTTGGTAACTACTTTAAGGAATACAATGCAAGATTATTTGTTTGATGAAGTTTGATAGAATTGGAAACCATCATTAAGCAAACTTGTTTGCAGATCTGAAAGGAATCATTGATAAGGATTTGATTGTAGATGTAAGAGCTAGTTCATGAGAAATGTTTTTAGTTTATCTGAAGCAAATCTATGACTGTATCGTCACATTCAATTTTTTTTTTTAACACTTCCAAGTATCGTCTCTATATCAACGAACATCAATGTAGGCTATAGAAAATGTTTCCACGCAGTTGCTGAACCTGCCACGAAAGTTTCTGAATGCCAACATGGATACTGCGACGATGATTTGTGGAACTATAAAATATCTTCCACGTAGGTGCTGAACCTACCACGAAAGTTTGGGAATCCATGTGTGGATACTGAGACGGTGATTCGTGGAACTATAAAAGTATCATCCATGCAAGTGCTGAATCTGCCACGAAATATTGTGAATGGATGCGTGGATACTGCGATGAACATTCGTGGAAGGTTCAGCACCTGCATGGAAATTTATAGGAGTTGTGCATCGATATAGCAACAAATTTGCATGGCAGGATTCATTTTCCATAGATATGAGAACTGTTGTGTTGTTGACACGTGGAAACAATGAAGCGTTGCTATTGCCACGACGTGGAATTTCCGTCCCTATATCCACGGATCTCTTTCCATACAAAAAACAAACCCCAATCGTTGCAACAGGGAGGAAAATTCGTGGCTATTACAACGAAATTTCATGCCAAATTAGACCATATGTAGTAGTGTTTGAGAAGAACATCGTTCAAGTTGTTGCTGTCTCCACCACTCACCGAGCGTCGGTCATCCATTTTCATTGAGGCTTTGCTGCCAGTTAACGTTTGACAAGTAGGCTCCATTTTCATGTTTTCCTTTCATCTTCTATTTGGTAGATAAACTTGGGTTTAGATGATGTTAGCCCTTCCTTATCGTCGGTTAGCTCATGCCACCCTAACCCACAAGGGGATAGACTAGTTGGTGTTTTTTGTTTTCTGTCAATAGCGGGAGACTTAACTTTTCCCATTCATAGACCCATCACGACTGTCACCTTGCCTAGTTTCAAACTTACTCTGAGCCTTTTAATGACCCTATTGTGCTTATTTTTGTTTCATACGTCGTAGAGTTGTTAGCATGGGGTTCTACACAAGCTGCCGGTTGCACGAGATAAACCCTGGCACCCTTGAGACCAACTTGGACTCATCGCGGCTATTTGTCGCTTCGCAAATCCAGGCCTTTCTCAGATCTCGACAAAAGAAACTGTCCTACACCCTTGAAAATCTCTCTCGATACACCCATATCTCGCAGTTTGTACCTAATCAACGCAGCTTAAGCTCACCTTTCACTGCACATATCAAGTTGCATTCGTTTTTCTTTCGACAGCTAGTTGTTTTTATTATTAAAGCAAGTGACGGGGTTAATTGGTTTGTTTACATTTTGATTCAGTTTTCCCATGTTCCATTGGAAAACAAGCACAAAACTCTAATAGTATTGATTAAAAAAAATTCAACCTTGCCTATCAGTAGCTAGTCGTCTTATTGTTAAATTGGTAGGCATAATGATTTTGGATTATTTTGCATACACTATGTTGCTTATCTGTGTATTGATCAAACAAAGCATAAAACTTAACAACATGATAATGGTATTCCTGTTCAACCCTGCATATCTCTTAATATGAATTTGCTTGATGAAATGTTGTTTGATTTCTGCTTATACATGGCTTTGTTTTATCATAATTTAAACAATGACTAAGAAAGGAGTCAAGAAGAAGTCTAAGGTAGTTGATCCCGAGTCAAATGTTGAGATCATATTGGAAACCAAGGTAGAAACTGTGTACAAGAATACCAAGCCAGTGACAGGGGTTACCCCTGAATTCAAGTGGGGTGAACTATATCAGATGATCCAGGACCAGAATGTCCCTAGTGCGGTTCTGGAGGAAATGGTACTATATCAAAACATTAGGAAATATGGCATTGCAAAAGCAGCTACGCGCCTAGAGCTTTTTCCTTTCTCAGAGGTCATTAGGTGGATTCTGTCGCAAGATGACTCCATGTCAAGGATTCTGTCTGACAGCAAAGGAGAGGCATATGACTCGTTCCATCCATCCCACATATCAGCAGCTTACAAGTTACCACACACTCAGGTCCATATGAATGAAGCTTGGCTTAAAATTTTTGACATGGACACCCTCGAGTTCGCCTAAAAATTATTAATACCAAGGAAGCAGTTGAGGCAAAAAGAAAGCGGGGAGTATGAAAGCCAATGCTAAGGCCCCCTTTCCGGATCATAGCCCTAATGCTAAGCAGGATTTTCGGCAAAGCAGATGGGGCCATCTATAAACTGAATTGGACACCTGTGATTCACCATGTAGCCTTCAATGGTACAATCTTTAACTATGCATACATCATCTCAGACAGTATGTCGTCAGCCATAGCAGCTGCAAAAGGAGGACTAACCTAGAAAAGGGTAGAATTCTACATGTCCTCGTACCTTTTGGACTACATTTTATCAAGCCATCCTTTCCCCAAGTTGGGATGCATCTAGAACAAGAACAATTCCCCAATCTATGTTGCTTACAAGATTTTTTGGGCCCATAAATACAAAGGTTATTACAAGACCATATGTGAAGAACTTATCATGCCTATGTACGAGTTGATCTTCATCAAAGACCCAAACTGCTTGTCGGAGAATGCCATGGAAATCGTAGAACAATATGGGGATTACTATTTTTCACCGGAGGCCACATACCTCAGGATGTATGGAGGTTCCAAACCTCCATCTCAATGCCTAAATATGCCACAGATTATGTAGTTCACAAAGAAGCAATGAGGAAATTCTTCATAGATGGGATTGGTGACTTCTTGCATGATCAAAAGAATGCTTCATTCCCGCCATTGCCTTTCTACATTGGGGCATATAAATTCTCCAAGGTTAAAACTGTTGAATATTTTGTTCAGGAATTGGAAGCTTTCCATTTTGGAGAGAATATTTTTCACCGAAATGACAACTATGGCAAAGTTGCAGAGCAATGTGCAGCAGTTAAAGTACATTTTGACTATGCAAATTACTTTGACAAAGATGAAGAGGTTTTCAGGAGCGCTAGCAATATGACTGAGCTCAATAAACGCTTTCGCCCAAAAACTGGAGCTAGCTCCAGCACTGCTGCCAAAGCTGCTAAGAAGGAAGAATTACAAAAGTTGAAAGAAGACGTAGAGCAAAGACTCAGAGACGAGACTGAAAGGGTCGAGAAAGAAGAGGCCGACAAAATTCAGAAAGAAGAAGCTAAGAGAGTTCAGAAGGAGAAGGCCGACAAGCTGCGAGAAGAAGAAGATGAAAGAATTAGAAAAGAGGAAGTCGAGAAGCTACAAGAAATGAGAGAAAGGGCAGAGAAGGAAGTAGCTGAATAGAAGAAGAATAAGAGGAATAAGAGAAGTCCAAGAAGGTTTTGGAAATGGGAAGTCCAAGAATGCAGAACATGGACATAGACCCACCCCAAGTATCTAAATAAATAACCACTATAGGCCACTTCCCTTTGGGAGACCTCCCGCTCACACCTTTTACCCCGTCAAAGGAGCACACTGTGGCCTAACTGGACACAATCGTCTTTGACCGTCAGAGAAAAGCTATCGTGAGGAAGACAGAAAAAAGAATGAAAATGGTCTCCCAACTACATATCGTCATTAGGCACGAAAGCACCGTCGTGGAGGGTACGCACAGGAATCCCAGGTCTATAGCATCCATCAACATAGTTGTTTCCCAATCAAATGAAGATAATGTTAACAAACTGATAAATGATATCGATCTAGGCAAACAGAAGGTGCGCAAGTTAAAAGCTAATCTGGTGAAGGAATGAGCAGATGGAGTAAACTGGAAAAAGAAATATGACACCCTTTTATCAGAACAAGAAAGAATAACAAATGAGTACCAAAGTTTAGATGAAGAAAATGAAGCATTAACGGTACAGCTAATGATATTAGAAGGTGAGAAGAGTGGCATTGAAGCCCGAGCCACTCAGCTAGAATCTATCCAGTCAGCTGCCAACCAACAGGGTGAAGAACTAAAAGTTGGAGTGGAGGAATTGGAAAAGGAAAAGGATCTTATGACAAAACAACTAGAACTTTCAAACAGCAGGAAGCAGGACTTAACCCCTTTCCATAAACAGGATTGTGACATCCAAAAGAAAATTTATCAGTCACAGGAACTCATCATAGAATAAATCTGCAAGATGAAGGTAATGATTTCCAGAATGAAGGAAATCGATGTTGAAGCACTGAGACTCAAAAATAATTTCATACGCACCATGGAATAGATTAGGAATAAAATTGAATGGAGAGAAGGGAAATCATGATTCCTTGTGCACCTGCCTCACAAGACCATGGCGGATTCACAGCTGGATTCGGGTCTCATTGAATTCTGTAGAAAGTGTGGTATAAAAACAAATAATGGGATCTAGAAAACCATTGAGTAGTGTACCGGATTCTACCTAAAAATTTGTGAAACCCATGAGAAGTGTCAGATGGTTATACCTCATCCCATGGAATATTTTCTTGTCAGAGACAAGCGCTTGTCAGAATTGCAGAATGAGCTAAGCACAGATATGGTATACATAAAGAATCCAGACATACTGACAGCAGAAGACGTCCATCAGTTCATTGGACAAGCTTCAATTCATGCCTACTTTCTAAAGGACATATACCAGGAAACCGCAACAAGAGTAAAAGATATTGAAGCAGAGTTATCTAAACATGATATCTCTTTAAAGATGATTACCCCTGTACGAAGTAACATTATTGCAAGAGAAACTGGCATGTGGACTAGTTACATCGCCGAGGTGGAAAAAACAGCTAAGGTGGAAAAACTAGCTGGAAGCTGATTTTGTATTTTCTATTGTATAAAATTAAAAGACAGCTGGGGGCTAATTTTGTATTTTCTATTGTATAAAAAATTAAAGACATTTTGGAGAATATTAGGGTTAGGTTAGAAGGAGGAGTCACTATAAGACAAATCCCTAGAGTTATAAATAGAAGAAGAGAGTAGAATGTAAGGACTTTTGGCAAGTGAAGGACTGGATTGTTTTGTGTGAGAACTACTTTTCTGCATTAATAAAGAAGGATCTATTTTCCTGGGAAAATCTAGCACAATGATTTTGCTTGGGATATGTGGAATGTTATGTGGAATTATTTCTTCACCATTCATATGCAGACTGTGAGATTGTTCCTAACCGTCTTGAATTAATTCATGGTTGTGAATGCTCTTATTTCCTGTGTAAACATTTATGTGCATAATGAGTAATAAAACACTTTAATTACATTAGAATTATCTTTGATATCTTTAATGTTCTTCTATATATGTGCTTATATTATTGAAACAACTATCTATGAGATTCTTAGGTGCATTTCCAGTTTATTACTCATATTTCAGGTTTGCTCCCTGCAGGGATACATTAGATAGATTAGATAGATTAAATGAATCAGATAGATTAATTAGAATTACATGCATTTAATTAGGGAACTTGCATATCATCATTAAATAAAATACATAAACGGTGGATCGGGCCGCAACCGGTGAAAACAAAACTTTAAATCACATACGGTAGTCGAGTTGTTAACCGGACGGATTCCCCACACCAAATGGTGGGCGATCTAATTGGGCTTGCTTACCGGGGAGAATCCCTTGTTGCCAGTGCTGCGAATTTCGGGGCATTAACAGAATCATACACCGCATATTTACATATCAAGCCAATAATTACAAGGGTAAAAATGGGGGTATTACATTCCCCTCCCCATTAGAACAGCATTGTCCTCGGTGTTCTAAAAATGAACAAAAATGGGTATACCTCTTTCATGGCATCCTCTATCTCCCATGTATCCTCATTGGGACCAAGGTGTTTCCATTGAAACTTACCTGTTTGATGGCTCGGTTATGGAGCATTAATGTTACCTTCTTATCAAGGATGTGTATAGGTTCCACTTGGAACTCTCCCTCAAGTTCCACCTGAATCACATTCCAATCAATTACGTGGTTAGGATCATGTACATACCTATTAATCAAAGAAACATGAAAAAAATTATGAGATCTCATGTTAGTAGGTAATGCAATCCTATATGCAATTGGTCCTATCCTATCAAGGATTTAAAATGGCCCACAATATCTCGGTACCAACTTGGCACAACTTCCCAACTTTAGGGAACTTTTCTTTGGATTTACTCTCAAACGGACCGTGATCCCCAACTTTAAATGCCATGCGCATTCTTTTTAAATCTACATAGATTGTCTTCATGTCCTGGGCTTCCTTTAAATTCTGTCGAATCTTACCAATTTTATGTTCCATTTCCTTGAGCATTTATGGCCCAAGTACTATTCTATTTACTGGACTATCCCAAATCACTAGAGTTCTACATTCTTTTCCACACAATGCCTCAAATGTACTCATTCCCAATGATGCTTGATTTCCATTATTTTATGCAAATCCTACCAAGTGTAGGTAATCCTCCCACTTGGATAGCTTATCCATTACATACATCCTCAACATCTACTCAAGAACTTGATTCACCCTCTAGGTTTGACCATCTTTTTGGGGATGATACGCTGTATTTAAATTTAGCTAAGTCCCTAATTCCTAAAATAACCCTCTCCAAAAATTGGATGTGAAATTCGCATCTCGATATGAGACTATTACTTTGGGTAACCCATGCAATATGAATATCTCCCTCATGAAGATATTTTCTATGTCACTTGTTTATGAGTGGACTTGACTAGAATAAAATGAGCTACCTTTGATAGTGTGTCCACCACAAACATGATTGAGTCATGTCTACTTGTTGTCATTGGAAAACATGTTATAAAATACGTAGAAATTACTTCCCACTTCCACTATGGAATGGATAAAGGTTGCAATAGTCCTAGTAGATGTTGATGCTCTTCCTTAACTTGTTGGCATTTTTTACAACAAGAAATGTTTTTTGTTGCATCTTTTTTCATCCCATGCTAAAATTATTATTTTCTTGCTGTTGTTATTGTCTTTTTATATCTTGGATGTCCATAGTATGGAATTTGATGAATTTCATCCATTACCATCTTCTTCAAATATGCACAATTTCGCATATACAACCTGCCTTTATAAACAAGAAGATCATTTTCTCCAAGTTGATACCCTTCACACTTTTCATCTAAATTTCCTTGTTGTAATTTATCTTTTACTTGAAGGAAAGTCTCGTCACTATTTTTGGCTTCAAGAACTCTTGTTCTTAAATCTCATTTGCACATACTTAAGGCTGCTACATGAAATTTTCTACTAAGAGTGTTTGCCACTTTGTTCTCTTTTCCTTTCAAATGTTTGATTTCAAAATCAAATTTACACAAAATTTCCACCCATCTAGCTTGCCTGGCATTTAATCTTGGCTGATCAAACAAATATTTCAAGCAAATGTGATTTGTCCTAAGATTGAATCTTCTTCCCAACAAATAATGCCACCACATCTTGAGGGAGTGCACTATGGCTGCTAGTTCTAAATCATGAGTTGCATAACTCTTTGCATGCTCTTTTAATTTTCTGGAATCATAACAAATCACAAATCCCTCTTTGATAAGCACTCCACCTAATCCTTCAATGCAAGCATCCGTGCATACTACAAAATATTTCTTTGGATTTGCAATCTTCAAAATAGGGGCACTAGTAAGGAGCTTCTTCAATTGTTGAAACCTTTCTTCACATTTTCCAAAACATACAAATTTTACATTCTTTCTTTGCAGCAATGTAATTGGATGAGCGATCTTAGAGAATCCCTTAATGAACCTTCTATAATATCCTAAAAGACCCATAAAAGGTCTAACATATGTGGCATTCTTTGGATTAGACCAATTCATTATGGATTCAATCTTTTCAAGATCCACTACAATTCCTTCTTCTGAAATAATATGACCCAAATACTATTAGCTTCTTTGATAGAAGCCACACTTGCTTAGCTTTGCATACAATTTGTCATTTCTAAGATCTTGAAACACCATTCTTAAGTGTTTGTCATGATCTTCTTCACTCTTTGAGTAAACAAGAATGGCATCTAAGAACAATAATACAAACTTATCCAAATACTTGTTGAAGACACTATTCATTAGACACATGAATGTGGTGGGTGCATTAGTAAGACCAAATGGAACCACAGTGAATTCATAATGGCCATATCTTGTCTGAAAAGTTGTCTTGTGAATATATTCCTATTTTATTCTCACTTGATGATAAACATATCTCAAGTCAATCTTTGGAAACACTTCAGATCCCTTCATTTGATTGAACAAATAATTTATTCTAGGAAATGGGTACTTATTCTTGATTGTTATTTTATTTAGTTGGTTGTAATCAATGCATAGACTTAAAGTCCCATCTTTCTTCTTGACAAATAACACCGGTGCTCCCCAAGGAGACACACTTGGTCTGATATACTTCTTGTCCATTAATTCTTGTAGTTGCATTTTCAACTCTACCAATTTCGGCATGCTCATTCTATAAGGAGCTTTAGAAATTGGGGTTTCCCTTAGAACAAGATTGATTGTAAAATCAATGTCCCTCTTTGGTGGCAGTCTTAGCACTTCATTTGGAAATAGATATTTGAACTCTTGCAAAAATCGATAATCCTCTATATTTGGGCCCTTGTCCTCTAATGAATCTGATATATGGACTGCATATAGGTGGAAACCTTTCTTGTATAACTTTCCCAACTGCATGGTTGAAATCTATCTTACTGAAATTTGTTTGGGAATCCTTTTCACCACTATCGACCTTCCTTCTTCATCAATGCATTCAAGGACCTTTTCATAGGGGTCTATCTTGGCTATATACTTTTCTAAACAATCCATACCAAGAATATCCTCGTACAATCCTAATGGTAGGGCATTCAAATTTACCTTTGTGAGGAGCCCATTCAACTCTATGGAGCACTCCATCACTACTTCATGCACCTTTCTTTTTGTTCCTATGGCTAATTGAACTAGCCAAGACTTATGATGCTTCTCTTTTATAAGTGAACAAATCTAAGACAATTTTGGAATAACATAACTATGAGTAGATTTTGGATCAATCAAAATAGAAATATATTGATTATCAATATTACCTTCAACTTCTAGTACTGTTGATTGATGGTATGCCTGATGGTTATCCAATGATGCATAATTTGGAGATTTGCACATGCCATATCCTCCACTATAACTGCTTCTTCTAAGTTATGCAAGGATCGATGGTTTTCTCTTCGATGTGGGCAGTATTTAGTAAGCATTTGGTTTTATCCACATCCCCAATGCTGAAGTGGTCCTTTCAATCCTTTTTTCTGCTACAACTGCTAGCCTAATTCCACTTTGTGATTGCAGGTCTTGCTGGGAATTGCTTGGATGATTCCTAAATTGAGGTTTGAATCCACTTCTCCTTTGGTCAAATATTCATTTTTTCTTTCCTTTCAATGTTGGATGAACTTATGATTTTCTTTTGTTCTTCTCATAACAATGCATCGCCATTCTAATGGCTTCATCAAGATTTGGTATATTAACAATCTCAATCCTATCTCTGTAACTTTGGGACAGACTTCCAAGGAAGCTTTGAATTTTTACTCATTTATCTTTGATGTAATCTACAAACCTTAACAATTCCAAAAACGTATAGACATGTTCTTCCATAGACTTATGTCCCAATTAGTGTTCATTGAACTCCTTCCTATTGCAAAAAAAAATTTGAACCCAAAATCCGATGAGAAAATCCAACGAATTCTGACGAAATTGACTGTGTCATCAGATTTCACCTTTAAAATTACGAATTTTGATCAATTTTTTTAAATGATACCTGGAATTGTGGAATATCCGATGCTTGTCGAATAGGCGACGAGTGTCGTCGGATATGCGACATATAGAGTATAACAGTAACTATGATAATATTGTCGAAGATCCGATGAACTTTAAATTTTAGAAACTATAAATTATGGAAACATTCTGACATGTTGGCTATACAAGTGATGGTTTGCGGAAATTATATTCTTCACACGGACTGTTTTCTGTAAAATAATACACAATTATTTCAATTTTTTTTGTGATTAAAAATAGTGAAGTGTGGAGCTTGATTTTTAAGATCGATAATCTTCATTTCAAGCTCTTTATGAGAAAATGTCAAATAACAATATTCCTGATCCAGACGAACAAAATCGACAATTGCTTGCTAGATTGTGGGATAGACTGAAAAGAAAGGGTGATGAGAAATTTTATTGTCCATGTAGTCAATGTAGGGGCTTTAAAAGGAGAATAATAAATATCACAACAGCCAGAAAACATTGTAGGGAACATGGACACGTTGAGGGGGAATATGAATATCGTCCATTGTAAGTTTTGCATTATATATGTCTTTGTATTGATTTTTTTTGTAAATGTATGTATTATTTTAATATTTATTATATTAACTAATATATATTGATGGTTTCATGTAATTATAAAGGAAAGACCTCCTACATCATATCGCCTGGAGAACGTGCTTTCAGAAATAGTACCGGAGGAACATGGAGCTATGAATAATGGAGAACAAGTTAATGATCATATTGAAGAATATGATCATATTAATAATGTAGTTGAAGATGATGGTACAAATACATTGATCCATGATACATTTAATGTTAGAATGGATGCTGATGATCATGATCATGAAAATGATGAATTTGATGATGTTCATGATTTACCTCTTCTTGAGAAGGCATACGAACCCCTGTATGAGGGATCCAACACAAATCTTATCTTTGATATAATGTTGATAATGAACTTGGAGGTTATGAATGGTCTTTCAAACACATCAGTCACACGGATGTTAAGTTATATAATATATTCCATCACATATATATGATCACGCTAAAGGTTATCATTGTTCGTCTAATAATTGTATTGTTAATTCATAAGTAAAATTAATACGGATGAAATGTGTTTCATTAATATTGTTTATATATTATATTAACTAGTTTTTATTTTAATTTGTTGTAGCTTGTGTTAAGTCAGTAATTTTTTCTGCATTTTTAGTTTTTCTCTTTAATTTTGATTTGTTTTTTGAGTCTACCTTAGTTAATTTTTGGTTTTTAGTTTTGGTTTTTGTCTTCTTAAGAACCTTATGAGTGATTGAATAAAGTTTGAACCCAGTCCTTTCAGATTTCATTTGATTTTGGTGACTTTTTATATTGAAAAGGGGGTCAATGAGAGTTATATATTCAAAAGAAGAATCATTAATGACTTTAGAGAGTAGTTGAACTTATGTCCTAAACCAAATAGCTGCCAGAATCTCTGAAAAATTAGCAAAAAGTTGGAAAATTGCTAAATTTTGGTTAAAAGATATTCTTGTAGCGCTACACTAAAGTTTAACACAGAGCGCGCTACAGGAATATCGTGGCCAGAATTTTTTGTCAATTTTCGATCTTATTTCAATCATGATGCAGAGTGAGAGTGTCTAATCACATTATGTGAGTGTTTTAACACGTATTTGCAGCATTTTGAGCATGATTTTAGTTGGTGTTAATCACGAAGAGAAAAGAAGGGCATCATTGCATGGTATGCGGGTTCAGTTGCACAGAAATCAGCAAATTCCGGGTTTAGCTATTAGTTTTCTCTTGTTACACGCATCATCGCAGAGGAGGCAGTGTTTGTGAAGGAGAGTTCACTGTTAAACGGTGAATTGTGTTGCTGTGGAAAGGAGACAGGTGTGTTCTGGCTCCAACGAAGATTAGGGCTTTTGAATTCATTCACCTGGGGCTAAAGAATCGATGTGAGGACACCTGTGCTCGAAGGAGAACATCATTGAAACCCCAAATTGAAGACATTAAACCACAATGGACGAGTAATTGACAGGTATTACGTTATAACCTTTATAGCTGGAAAATTTGGGTTTTTGCCGCTGCACGAGTTTTCGAAAAAATTGGTTGCTGAGGAGGATGTAATAGATCGTAAGATGAGGAATTCACCACAGAAATAGTTACTTGAAGCCCGTTAGGAGGAATTTGCAAGAATGTTTCTCTCATGACCTAATGTTTTAAAACATCAGAATATACAGAATAGGGCGTCGAAAAGACTCACGGAGTTATCTATAGAACTCAGTTTTTACACAGAAGGGAGTCTGCTAGTTGGTACAGGTGTTACACAGAAAGGTCTGTTAATTTGTGCATGTGATTTAAATAGCACTGAAAATTGTTATAACCTACAAAAAATATTTGCTCAGAAAACAGCTTATAAAACGTTTCTGAAACCTGAAACTACACTGTTCCTGTTCCCTTAAAAGAAAGATATGGGAAAAAGCAGTAAAAGTGGTAAGGTTAACAGGGCTGAGCCCACAGACTTGACATGGATTCAGAAACTTCCAGATTGTGCAGAGCTGTTCCAACAGGCAGGATGGTTGAAATTTTTCAAAAAGATAGATGGTTTTAATGCTCAAGTGTCCTGCAATTTTGCTAAAGGACTTAAGAATGAGATGATTATAATGGATCCTTTGAGATTCAAATTGACTGTGGAATTAATATCAGAAGCCACTGAGATTAGTAATGAGGGTGAGCACTGGTTCAAGAAGTCTCCTTTCGAGTTTGATCCTCAAAGATACTTATTGCCTAATGTTATTCCTGACTGGAACAAAGGTATTCTCATACATAATTTCAGGAAGGAGTGGATTGAACCTATAAGGATTCTTCAGAGTTATGTGACTTGTGAAGGAAGGTATTCATTAGTGTTCAAATATCATCTCAGGTTCCTACAGCACATGGCAGGGGTTTCTAAAATGAATTTGCCATTCTTTTTCTTTAAAAGCCTGCAGAAAATGTCAAGCAAAATAAAACAGCATGATGATCATACTTCTCAATCACTGTTTCATCATGGTCTCATTAAGCTAATCATCTCTACAGTGTTGCAGCATGAGGGAAAGACTTGGGATTTCTTTTTGTTTTGGTCAGGGGTTCATCCTAAAGGAGAAGACCAACAACCCAAAAGACAAACTGATAAGGGAAAAGTAATGATACAAAAGTTAGGGCATTTAGTTAAACCTGCAAACAAACATGACATTAAAGCTAAAAAGAAAACAAAGCAGGTAGCAGATGAAGGACAGAATGACAGTCAGCCTCAGGAATTTTCAGAGCACAATAAAGTCAAGTTCTCATTATTTGATGACAAAAAGGAAGAGGAATTTCTTGAAAAGAAGTCATCACCTATAGCAGATTTTAAAGAAGAGAAGAAAATTGATATCAAAGTGATTCCTGTAGCAAAAGAAGAAGTTCATAATCAGCCAAGAAGCCCCATCACAGTCCTCTCAAATGATGAAGGGTATATGTTAGAGGAAGAGCAGTTTATTCCTGAAATTGAGGTTAAAACTGAGATTAAGGAAAATCAAGTTATAGAGGACAAAATCACGAAGCCTAAGAAGAAAGTCAAAAAGTTGGAAGTGGTAGAGTTAGCATCTATTCAGTACCAAGGGAAGAAATTAAAAATGATGGGAGAAGCAGCCATTTTCTGGAGACCTAAAACTAGGTCGAAAAACAAATTAAGGTTAAACATGAAAAAGCTGTTAAATCCAAAATTAAAAACTGATAAGGTGACTATCTCTGATGAAGAATCTATAGGGGAGGATAAATCTAAGAAAGATGAATTGCATCCAGGTAAAAAGGAAGAAATTAGGTCAGAAAAAGTAGCAAGCTCCAAGTCCATCATTGAAGACATTCCTGGGAAATTGTTGACAGAAGAAATTAAGTCAGTACAGGCCACAGATGATCCAAACCCCACCATTGAAGATACTGCTGAGAAGCTATTGACAGAAGAATCAATATTTAAGAAGTTTGACATGTTTTACAAACCTAATGAGGAGCAAGATGCTGCAATAGAAAAACTGGTTAATTCTGACAAGGAGAATTTGAAGAAGACTGTCAAACAGTATAAACAACAAATGAATTACATGCAAGAGGTTAATGATGGTCTAATGATGGCAAATAGAATATTAAGAGAAGATCTTCAAGATACTCATGACAACTTTCAGGAGTTAGTGATTGATGCAAAGGAAGTACTCAGAAGAAAAAGGACTGCTGACAGGCACTGTTCAGAATTAGAAAAGACAGTTGAAACTTTGCAGCGTGAAAATGAACACCTACAGAAAAGGATAGCTGAGCTGGAGCAAAAGCACAAAAGAATGAAGAAAAGATCCTCAAGTCCAGATGGCATCTCTTTGCTTGTGGAGGCATCGAAAGAGATAGGAGGCAGTTAGGTTCATTTAAGACTTTTTGTTAAAGATTTGCTATTTTTAGCAAAATTGTAATTTGTAAAAATGTAAATGCTATTTTACCTAGTCTAGTCATTCGATGGAGAATTAGTAGGAAATACCCTAACTGTTTTTTGGAGATGAAAAACTATTTAAAGAGGGAGAAAAGACATTGTAAGGGTTCGAATTTTTGGAGAGCTTTAGGAGGTCTGCAAGCTGTTGATTCTTCTAGACTTGTTCACTGCTAAGTATTGCAAACTCTCATATGCATTTTTGATGAAACTATGAATATATGACTCCTTATCTCACTTCTGATATGTATTGGCTTCATTTTGAACTTATATAGTTTCTTGATTGACAAATTCATTTCTGGTTTTATGTGTAAATTCCAGTGATGCTTGTCTTTTATTGTATGAACTTCATTGCAATCTTTTGTTGGATTTCTGAGATATATACGCATCTTCATGGATATATGTGTATGAATTAGTTTTTACTTATCTGCTGAATGTATTCCCTTATGCTCTTGAAGTTTCTAACCAAAACATACAAAACAAAACCCTAAAAACCTAGTTTGAATTGATTTTAGTTTTGAGATTGTGTTGGCTTGTTACCCTAGCCTTAGTAACAATTTCTGACACAAACATCTTTGGCGCCGTTGCCGGGGACGAAGCTGAAGCATATCTTCCCTGGGATATTCATCATTTTTCTGGTTTAAGAGGTGGACTTGAACCAGCAGTTTTTGAAGGCTATTTTCACCAAAAAGAAGTCACACTGGCTTCTAAAGGGATTGGGACCAGGAATAAGCCTGTTTCTCCATTAAAACTGGGTGTGACAGACCCTGAGTAGATTTTGAAAACAGCAAACAAACTCAGAAAATCTCGATCTTTGCCAGCTTCCTGTGACTCTCACCAGTTGGGTGAATTATTAGACCCAGCTGAAATTTCACCCTGTATAAAACCTATCCTTTCTGAGAACATTTTTCAGGTTTTCACCAATCCTCAAAGTTTTTTGAAAGCTAAAACCTCTTCCCCTGATAAAATACCAATCTTTCAGTTGAAGGTAGGAAGAAATCCTTTTCAAAAAAGTTTTAGTCAAATATCTTCCTCCTCAAAATCTCAGTCTAAACCTCAGTCCACAATGGCAGCCCAAAATCCACCTATGGATATGATGGATAGAATGGTAGCAGCTAGGTATGCACCATTAGTTTTACCTCAGCCTCTACATGCATTGCCTGGAGGTGATTACCAAAAATATATGCCTAGATTCAATGGACAAGGGGAAACCACTGCTGAGGAACATTGGGAGGCTTTCCTGAGTTATGCTGACAATCAGAATATTGAGATTAAAGATGTGTGGATGAGGGTATTTGTTCAGAGTCTAGATGGAGATGTAAGAAAATGGTTTAGAGACTTGCCTGCTAACTCCATTACTATTATTGAGGAACTCCATGAGCTTTTCATGAGACAGTGGGGAGACACTAAAGATCACACATACTATATAACTGAGTTTGGAGCTCTCAGAAGAAAGAAAGATGAGACTGTTGCAGATTTTTCCAAGAGGTTTAATAAGATGTACAGTAGAATTCCAGCAGAAATTAAACCCACTGAAACATCAGCCAAGTTGACCTATGCCAATGCTTTTGATCATGAATTTTCTTTATTACTCAGAGAGAGAAGACCTATCACCCTGCTGAACATGCAAGATGCAGCCCTAGAGGTAGAGTCTAATTTGTTAGCTTCAAATAGACTTAAGAATGAAACATCTCAGCAGCTGTATGAAAGAAAGGGAAAGAAAGAAGCTGTCACAGCAGGCTCTACTTCTCAATCTGCTGAGGCTAAGATAGATGAAATGGAAAAAATGGTTAAGATCCTTACTGCAAAATTGAATAAACTAGAGCTGGAAAAGAATTCTGCTAAACCTGCTCCAGAAGCTCAGAGGAACCCAAATAACCAAAATCAATTTAGAAGACAATTTGCACCTAGATTCATGCCAAAGGAGCGAAGAAATAATGACATCCAGCAAGAAAGGAGAGAAAATGAAGATCAAAAAGTGCCCCCACCTTTTCAAAATAATTTGGTTGATGAAGAAGAAATTGATCAGCAGCTGCTTTTTGAAGAAACTGAGACTGATCAGGACATGAACCACATTGGAGATAAAATGTTTACAGGCTTTGTTACTGAAGAAGATTTTCTTAATTCTGAATATTATGATGCTGATTTATATGAGGTTGAAGATGAATTGGAGTTTGAAAAAACTGCTGTAAATGCTGCCACTAATCAGAATGGAATTAAGAAAATCATTAATCTCAGAACTGGACCGAAACAAGTAGTTCAAGCTCCTAAGAAGAAAGCTGTTGTTCCTGCTCCAGTTATTCCTGATAAACCAACTGCTGATCCTGTAGCAGAAAAGAAGCAACCTGCAGAAAAACCTAAGAAGAATACAGAAATTGAAGAGGTAAATAGGTCAGGTCAAAATTTTAGTTTGGAAAATGAGTTAGGAAAACTTAAAATTCCTGTGCCATTTTCTGAGCTTATAAAAAATCCATCATACAAGAATACAGTTTTGAAAGTAATGAATATGCCCAATAATCAGCCAGTTTCAGATACAGTGAATCTGCAGGAAGAAAACCCTAGAATTTTTATTGGATCAGCTTTGGCTGAGAAGACTGAAAACGAAGCTGGTGCTTCTCCTCCTTTCTATATAACTATGACCGTGCATGAGCAGATGATTCATAACTGTCTGCTAGATTCAGGAACATCCCATAATTTGATGCCAAAATCTGTGATGGAAGCCCTGGGCCTTAATGTCACTAAGCCTTACCATGATCTATATGCCTTTGACTCCCGAGCTGTGAAATGTCTAGGAGTGATAAAAGACATGGTTGTCAATCTTACTCAGTTACCCATGAAAAGTGTAATAATGGATGTTGTGGTAGCTGACATCACACCAAAATTTGGCTTACTTCTATCTAGGTCATGGTCTAAGAAAGTTGGAGGAACATTACAGATGGACCTCTCTTATGCTACTATTCCTGTTTTTGGTGGAGAAAACAGGAGACTTTATAGAGAGCTACAGTTGGCTTACATAGTCACAGATGATAAAAATCCTACAAATCACCCAATATATTCTGTGGATAAAGACCTTGGTTCATGCATACTACAGTTTAGTGAAGAAGAGAATTCTGCTGGTCTGTTACAAGTACAAAAAGATCAGCCTGTAAAACACAGCCAAGAAGAACAGGATGTATTGTGGCAGTTGTATTTTGATGGGTCTTCATGCAAAGAAGGTGCTGGAGCTGGAATTTTATTGATTTCTCCCGGGGGTGAAATGGTGAAACTTATGTATAAGTTAGAATTTGCTACCACCAACAACACTGCTGAGTATGAAGCCCTGCTACTGGGACTGAAGGCTGCTAAAGATTTGGGAATTCAGCAGATTTCTGCATTTGGCGACTCCGAACTAGTTGTTCAACAAGTGAAGAACAAATATCAAGTAAAGCAGGGTTTGCTGAAAGTATATCGAAATGAGGTATGGGATATGCTTGAGAACTATTTTATAGCATTTAATATCACTCATATTCCCAGAAATCATAATGAAACTGCAGATTCTTTAGCCCTAGCTGCCACACATTTTAGAATTCCAAAAACCACTCAATTAAGGTATCAAATAGAAGTGAGATATAGGCCATGTGTTCCAGATAATGTGAAACATTGGAGGGTTTTTGAAGATGACATTGAAATAAAAAAATTTCTTGAGCTTGTAGATGAATTTTCAAACAATCAAATTGATCAAGAAATAGATGAAAGGGATGAACAGTTAGATGAATTTGCTGCAGAAGAGATAGTTGGGCATAAGATTATTGAATTGAAGAGCAATTTCATTCCAAAAGGTCTAGTACCTTTAGAAAGAATATTCACTAAAGATGATACACCTTCCAGACCAGTAATTCAATCTTCGGAAGACAATGTAGAGGATTACAATATTGGTTCAGCAGAACATCCCAGAATGGTAAAACTGTCTAAAAAGCTAACAGCTGAGCAAAGAAGTAGATATATCAGGATGTTGAGAAAATATATAGATGCATTTGCTTGGTCTTACAAGGAACTAAAAACCTATGATACAGCAGTTATTCAGCACAAAGTTCCTTTGAAACCTAATGTCAAACCTTTCAGGCAGAAATTAAGAAGAATCAATCCAGCCTTATTCCCTGTAATTGAAAAAGAATTAAAAAAGTTGTTGGATGCAAAAATAATAGTGCCTCTTAGGTATTCTTCTTGGGTGGCCAATTTGGTTCCTGTTAGAAAGAAGAATGGAGAGATTCGATTATGTGTTGACTTCAGAAATTTGAATCGATCATCATTAAAAGACAATTATCCTCTCCCCAAGATTGAACAGGTTTTGCAGCAGGTGGTTGGAGCTCAAAGGATTTCTATGCTAGATGGTTTCTCAGGATACAATCAGATTGCCATGCATCCTGATGACAAAGAAAAGACAGCTTTTACAACCCCCTGGGGGACATTTATGTATGACAAAATGCCTTTTGGCTTGATGAATGCTGGAGCAACCTTTTAGAGAGCTATGGACATTGCATTTGTGGGTGAAAAAGACAAGTTTGTAGTTATCTATCTGGATGATATCACTATCTTCTCAAAGTCTGATGATGAACATTTGAAGCATTTAGAACAAACCTTCATAAAATGCAGGAAATTTGGCTTATCTTTAAACCCTAAAAAATCACATTTTGCTGTGCAAGAAGGTAAGTTGCTTGGCCACTTGGTATCAGCTGATGGTATCAGAATTGACCCTGAGAGAGTCAAAGCAATATTGAAGATTAGCTTGCCCAGGAGTAAAAAGGATGTGCAATCATTTATTGGCAAAATCAATTTTCTGCGATGGTTTATTCCTAATTTTGCTGAAACAATTAAGCAAATTACAGCCATGTTAAAAAAGGACCAAGAAGTCAGGTGGACTGTTGAAGCAAAGGCAGCTTTTGAAAAGATTAAAGTGGCTTTGACTGAAGCACCTGTTCTGGTGAGTCCAAATTTTGATAAAGAATTTCTTACATTTTCTTTTGCTTCAGAATACACCATTGCTGATGTCCTACTTCAGAAGAATGAGGAGGGATTGGAACAACCAATTGCCTTTTTCAGCAAAACACTTAGAGATTCAGAGCTGAAATACAGTATCTTGGAGAAACAAGCTTATGCTCTGGTAAAGGCTTTAAAATTTTTCAGAATTTATATTTTACACTCCAAGGTTGTTTCCTTTGTTCCAAATGCTGCAGTGAAGGATGTTTTGACACAGCCTGATAGTGAAGGAAAGAGGGGAAGGTGGATTGCCAAAATTATGGAATATGAAGTGGAAATCAGACCTACTAAGCTGGTTAAAGGACAAGGATTGGCCAAACTGCTGGCTGACTCAAATTGTCAGGCATTAGGATTACATGCTATGACAGAAGAATCAGCACCTGAAGAAAATCAAGTAATCTTGGAAAAAGAAAGAATCATGGATTCTTATTCATCTTCAGATTGGTATGCTGACATTGTCCATTTTCTGTTATTTTTGCAATGTCCAGAACATTTAGACAGAAAAGCTACCAGGTCACTGAAATTGAAAACTACTAAATACTGTCTGATAGAAGGTCAATTGTTTTGGAAAGATCCAGCAGGAATCTTATTAAGGTGTTTAGATCAAGCTGAAATAAAGGAAGTGATTTCAGAATCTCATGAAGGAGCTTGTGGAGGACATAAATACTGGAAAACAACAGCCTATAAAATTTTAAGAGCTGGATACTATTGGCCTTCACTTTTCTCAGATGTTTATCAACATGTGAGAGCTTACATACCCTGTCAAAAGTTTGCAGGTAAACAGAAGTTGCTGTCTTTACCTTTGAAGCCTATTGTAGTCAATGCCCCTTTTTAGCAGTGGGGTCTGGATTTTATTGGAGAAATAAACCCAGCATCTTCAGGCCAGCATCATTGGATTTTGACTGCCACAGACTTCTTTACAAAATGGGTGGAGGCTATCCCCACAAGGAATGCCACAGATAAGGTAATTATGGATTTCATAGAAAATAATATTCTGAGCAGGTTTGGTTGTCCACAAAGATTGATTACTGATAATGCTAAAGCATTCAAATCCAAGGCAATGGTGGCCTTTTGTGAGAAAAATGGTATTATACTAAAACACTCAACTCCCTATTATCCTCAGGGAAATGGTCAGGCTGAATCATCTAACAAAAATATCATTCAGTGCATCAAGAAATTGCTCAAACAAAATAAAAAATCCTGGGATTCAATGTTGAAATATGCATTATGGGCAGATAGGATTACTGTAAAACAAGCCATTGGTACTTCACCCTTTCAGCTGGTTTATGGAACAGAAGCAGTATTTCCAGTACAATTGGGAATCCCAGTAATGAAGTTCCTCCAAAATTCTCAAGAGGAACCAGATGATTTGCAAAGGAGAATTTTTGAAATGATTGAGTTACAGCAGAACAGGGAGAAGGTAGACAAAGAAGCCCAGCTGTATAGAGCTAAAATGAAAACTAGGTTTGACAGAAATATCAAAGATCACATTTTTTCAGAAGGTGAGATGGTTTTAAGATGGGATGCAAGAAAGGAACAGAAGGGGAAACATGGAAAATTAGATAATTTATGGTTTGGCCCTTTTCTGATAGCTAAAGTTTTGGAAAATAATACTTTCATATTGCAGTCCTTGGAAGGAGAGGAATTGCTCAGCCCTGTTAATGGGCGATTCCTCAAGCATTTCTACAGTTAAATGAAGATCATGGTCACTTTTCATTGTATATACCGGTGTGAGTGAGATTGAATAAAGACTCCATATCCCAATGGAAGACTGAAGGCACTAGTCTACAGGTTCTTGAAGCCTCACAGGGAGGACTTCATCCCACAGCTGGAGCCAGATGTTAAGTCAGTAATTTTTTCTGCATTTTTAGTTTTTCTCTTTAATTTTGATTTGTTTTTTGAGTCTACCTTAGTTAATTTTTGGTTTTTAGTTTTGGTTTTTGTCTTCTTAAGAACCTTATGAGTGATTGAATAAAGTTTGAACCCAGTCCTTTCAGATTTCATTTGATTTTGGTGACTTTTTATATTGAAAAGGGGGTCAATGAGAGTTATATATTCAAAAGAAGAATCATTAATGACTTTAGAGAGTAGTTGAACTTATGTCCTAAACCAAATAGCTGCCAGAATCTCCGAAAAATTAGCAAAAAGTTGGAAAATTGCTAAATTTTGGTTAAAAGATATTCTTGTAGCGCTACACTAAAGTTTAACACAGAGCGCGCTACAGGAATATCGTGGCCAGAATTTTTTGTCAATTTTCAATCTTATTTCAATCATGATGCAGAGTGAGAGTGTCTAATCACATTATGTGAGTGTTTTAACACGTATTTGCAGCATTTTGAGCATGATTTTAGTTGGTGTTAATCACGAAGAGAAAAGAAGGGCATCATTGCATGGTATGCGGGTTCAGTTGCATAGAAATCAGCAAATTTCGGGTTTAGCTGTCAGTTTTCTCTTGTTACACGCATCATCGCAGAGGAGGCAGTGTTTGTGAAGGAGAGTTCACTGTTAAACGGTGAATTGTGTTGCTGTGGAAAGGAGACAGGTGTGTTCTAGCGCCAACGAAGATTAGGGCTTTTGAATTCATTCACCTGGGGCTAAAGAATCGATGTGAGGACACCTGTGCTCGAAGGAGAACATCATTGACACCCCCAAATTGAAGACATTAAGCCACAATGGACGAGTAATTGACAGGTATTACGTTATAACCTTTATAGCTGGAAAATTTGGGTTTTTGCCGCTGCACGAGTTTCTGGAAAAATTGGTTGCTGAGGAGGATGTAATAGATCGTAAGATGAGGAATTCACCACAGAAATAGTTACCTGAAGCCCGTTAGGAGGAATTTGCATGAATGTTTCTCTCATGACCTAATGTTTTAAAACATCAGAATATACAGAATAGGGCATTGAAAAGACTCACAGAGTTATCTATAGAACTCAGTTTTTACACAGAAGGGAGTCTGCTAGTTGGTACAGGTGTTACACAGAAAGGTCTGTTAATTTGTGCATGTGATTTAAATATCACTGAAAATTGTTATAACCTACAAAAAATATTTGCTCAGAAAACAGCTTATAAAACGTTTCTGAAACCTGAAACTACACTGTTCCTGTTCCCTTAAAAGAAAGATATGGGAAAAAGCAGTAAAAGTGGTAAGGTTAACAGGGCTGATCCCACAGACTTGACATGGATTCAGAAACTTCCAGATTGTGCAGAGCTGTTCCAGCAGGCAGGATGGTTGAAATTTTTCAAAAAGATAGATGGTTTTAATGCTCAAGTGTCCTGCAATTTTGCTAAAGGACTTAAGAATGAGATGATTATAATGGATCCTTTGAGATTCAAATTGACTGTGGAATTAATATCAAAAGCCACTGAGATTAGTAATGAGGGTGAGCACTGGTTCAAGAAGTCTCCTTTCGAGTTTGATCCTCAAAGATACTTATTGCCTAATGTTATTCCTGACTGGAACAAAGGTATTCTCATACATAATTTCAGGAAGGAGTGGATTGAACCTATAAGGATTCTTCAGAGTTATGTGACTTGTGAAGGAAGGTATTCATTAGTGTTCAAATATCATCTCAGGTTCCTACAGCACATGGCAGGGGTTTCTAAAATGAATTTGCCATTCTTTTTCTTTAAAAGCCTGCAGAAAATGTCAAGCAAAATAAAACAGCATGATGATCATACTTCTCAATCACTGTTTTATCATGGTCTCATTAAGCTAATCATCTCTACAGTGTTGCAGCATGAGGGAAAGACTTGGGATTTCTTTTTGTTTTGGTCAGGGGTTCATCCTAAAGGAGAAGACCAACAACCCAAAAGACAAACTGATAAGGGAAAAGTAATGATACAAAAGTTAGGGCATTCAGTTAAACCTGTAAACAAACATGACATTAAAGCTAAAAAGAAAACAAAGCAGGTAGCAGATGAAGGACAGAATGACAGTCAGCCTTAGGAATTTTCAGAGCACAATAAAGTCAAGTTCTCATTATTTGATGACAAAAAGGAAGAGGAATTTCTTGAAAAGAAGTCATCACCTATAGCAGATTTTAAAGAAGAGAAGAAAATTGATATCAAAGTGATTCCTGTAGCAAAAGAAGAAGTTCATAATCAGCCAAGAAGCCCCATCACAGTCCTCTCAGATGATGAAGGGTATATGTTAGAGGAAGAGCAGTTTATTCCTGAAATTGAGGTTAAAACTGAGATTAAGGAAAATCAAGTTATAGAGGACAAAATCACAAAGCCTAAGAAGAAATTCAAAAAGTTGGAAGTGGTAGAGTTAGCATCTATTCAGTACCGGGGGAAGAAATTAAAAATGATGGGAGAAGCAGCCATTTTCTGGAGACCTAAAACTAGGTCGAAAAACAAATTAAGGTTAAACATGAAAAAGCTGTTAAATCCAAAATTAAAAACTGATAAGGTGACTATCTCTGATGAAGAATCTATAGGGGAGGATAAATCAAAGAAAGATGAATTGCAGCCAGGTAAAAAGGAAGAAATTAGGTCAGAAAAAGTAGCAAGCTCCAAGTCCATCATTGAAGACATTCCTGGGAAATTGTTGACAGAAGAAATTAAGTCAGTACAGGCCACAGATGATCCAAACCCCACCATTGAAGATACTGCTGAGAAGCTATTGACAGAAGAAGCAATATTTAAGAAGTTTGACATGTTTTGCAAACCTAATGAGGAGCAAGATGCTGCAATAGAAAAACTGGTTAATTCTGACAAGGAGAATTTGAAGAAGACTGTCAAACAGTATAAACAGCAAATGAATTACATGCAGGAGGTTAATGATGGTCTAATGATGGCAAATAGAAGATTAAGAGAAGATCTTCAAGATACTCATGACAACTTTCAGGAGTTAGTGATTGATGCAAAGGAAGTACTCAGAAGAAAAAGGACTGCTGACAGGCACTGTTCATAATTAGAAAAGACAGTTGAAACTTTGCAGCGTGAAAATGAACACCTACAGAAAAGGATAGCTGAGCTGGAGCAAAAGCACAAAAGAATGAAGAAAAGATCCTCAAGTCCAGATGGCATCTCTTTGCTTGTGGAGGCATCGAAAGAGATAGGAGGCAGTTAGGTTCATTTAAGACTTTTTGTTAAAGATTTGCTATTTTTAGCAAAATTGTAATTTGTAAAAATGTAAATGCTATTTTACCTAGTCTAGTCATTCGATGGAGAATTAGTAGGAAATACCCTAACTGTTTTTTGGAGATGAAAAACTATTTAAAGAGGGAGAAAAGACATTGTAAGGGTTCGAATTTTTGGAGAGCTTTAGGAGGTCTGCAAGCTGTTGATTCTTCTAGACTTGTTCACTGCTAAGTATTGCAAACTCTCATATGCATTTTTGATGAAACTATGAATATATGACTCCTTATCTCACTTCTGATATGTATTGGCTTCATTTTGAACTTATATAGTTTCTTGATTGACAAATTCATTTCTGGTTTTATGTGTAATTTCCAGTGATGCTTGTCTTTTATTGTATGAACTTCATTGCAATCTTTTGTTGGATTTCTGAGATATATACGCATCTTCATGGATATATGTGTATGAATTAGTTTTTACTTATCTGCTGAATGTATTCCCTTATGCTCTTGAAGTTTCTAACCAAAACCTACAAAACAAAACCCTAAAAACCTAGTTTGAATTGATTTTAGTTTTGAGATTGTGTTGGCTTGTTACCCTAGCCTTAGTAACAATTTCTGACACAAACAGCTTGATAGCTGAATTTTTGTTACCACCATCAAATATTTTACCTCACACATATCGAGATTTATATGCCATCATGAAATAAATTGGAATGCAGTATGAAGCAATTCATGCATGCCCCGATGACCATGTTATATATTATAATCAGCATGAATTTGAAACAGAATGTCCAGAATGTCATATTAGTAGATGTCGAATAGATCAAGTAACACAAAAGGTGCCTCGCAAGGTTCTTCGTTATATTCCCATTATTACACATTTTCAACAACTGTTCATGTGAAAAAACATAGCGCAATTTATGGATTACCATGCACGGAACAGAAGTCAAGACGACATTATTTAAATGCCTGCAGATGGGTCTGCATTTAGAGATATGGAGGGAAAATGGCCTCACTTTAAAGAAGAATCTCGTAATCTTAGGATTTCTTTAGCAGCAAATGATGTCAATCCATTTGCAAAGATGAGATCCATTTACTCGATGTGGCCTATTTTTGTTATCAACAATAACATTCCTCCATGGTTGTCAATAAAGAGGGAGCACATAATGTTGGCAATTATTATTCCAGGTATGTGTCTACAACTTTTTTTTTAATGTAGTGGCATCTCATTTGTCGTATTTTGTTGCATAATGTCATATATATATATATATTATTTTTCTCTTGTGTATGGTTTATATATCTAAATGGTTGTAATAATTATATATTTTATATTTTCAAATCAATCAGGTAAGTATCAATTTAAAGATATGAATGTATATATCGAACCTCTTATTGACGAGCTAATAAAGTTATGGAATGGAATCACTATGTATGATGTATCTAGACCAATACGACAAAGGCAATTTCAATTCCATGCAATGCTTGTATGGACAATACATGATGCCCCGGTGTTAACCCATTTTTGCGGTTTGTAATTATAAGTTCCACTTTAATTGCATTTATTTTTATGAATTAGTTAATATATTTATATGCACACATGGTTATTTAAATAATCCATTGATTTTATATATAATTATAATTGACATAGATAACCCATCTCTTTATGTTGGTCTTCAGACAAAGGGAAAATTTACATGTCTAGTTTGTGGTCCTAAGATTAAATCTCGTCGTTCAAAAAGTTTAGGAAATGAGGTGTTTGATGAATATATGCACTTCCTCTCTAAGAATCATAGGTATCGAACTACCGAAAAACATATGTTCAATGGGAAGGAAGATCTGCATTAAAACCACAGAGAATGACACCTCACCTATGAAAGTTGCAATATAATAGAAATCGTCAAGGTACGTATGAATCATCGTATATAAAATGTTATGATTATTTTTATTGTGTGTTGTTTACTATAATTGACATTGATTTCTGTAATTTCTTTATAACTTATGATTCATGACAATCATCGTGATCATGAAGGAATTAATGGGCGTCCACAAGGAATGAAAAGTTATCCTAAACAATTCATTAGGTTTCCCTGCTATGAGCACTTACAAATTGCTCATATGTTTGATACAATGCATGTCAAAAAGAATGTGACTGAAACATTATGGCGAATATCAGATGGAAGGAGTGAGAAAGAAAAAATTGTCAAAATTTGCAATGACATTCAAGAAGCCAACCATGCAATGAAGGACGCCATTCAATTTCATAGCAACGGAGACCAAATTAATATAAACTCACTTCCATGGATGTTAACGGAGCAGCAAAGTAATGTTGAAAAACAAGTCATGCGAAAAATTAAATTTCCCACCGGATTTTGTTCGAACATGAAGAATATCATAACAAAGAAAGGTGATTTTGCAAGAGTAAAAATGCATGATTGGCATATCTTCATGAAGGTAATCATTATGGTATGCATATAATTTCTATATTTTTTTATTCTAGTGCATATTGTTGGTATTTGTTTGTCTACTTTTTGTAAAAAAAATGAAACGATTTGTATATTGTTATAGTATGTTCTACCTCTCTCTCTCATGGACAACTTCGACAACAATGTCAAACAAGTTATATATAATCTTGGGAAATACATGAGGTAAGTTGCGATTTTTTTGCATGCGCTTAGTGTTTATTTTAATTCATTATAAAACTTATATTTGATTTTTGTGCACTGATTCATGTTATGTAATATAATGTTTTTTTTTGTTAAATATCGTGATTGGTTTGCATCACTTGTAGATGGTTGCCATCTCAATAATCCATAAAGAAGATATAAAGTATTGGAGGAGAGAAATTCCTTGTCTCATGTGTGAAATGCAGAAGCATCTACCTTCGGCATTTTCAATGCACAAGAACACTACCTCATACACCAAGTTGAGGAGATTGAATTGTGTGGACCTGTACACTCAAGGTCCATGTGGATGGTTGAGAGGCACTTGAAATTTTTGAAGGGTTTGGTTAAACAACGAGCACATACTAAGGGTTCTATGGTGGAGGGATATATGGCACACCAAAACATGATGTATATTAGTGAATATCTTCCTAAATTAGCATCAAATCTCAATTTAGGTCGTATTTGTGATCTGAACTCCAATAACAATTTCGAAAGGGGAATACCTAAAGGGGAAAGGTACATCAAGGAAGGTGAAAGGAAATTATTAGATAGTGGAGATTAATTAATATAATGCATTTGAATGTTGATTTTTATGTATATATCATACTTATTCTATTTTTAATATTCAAAATGCATCAATTAAAAGTGTATTTTTTTTAAGTAATGAATATACATTTGTATTGAATTTTAATTTTATTTTCATTAAACAGTTGATCGAGAGTGGGATGCACTTCATTTATACATCGCAAACAATCTTGATTGGATGAAGGTATGGATTGAATGATGTGAACAATCTAGTCATGGAATATCATGGGAAGGTGTGGCTTCATTAGTTAAAGAAACTCATCGCAATGGAGATACCAATATTACACAAAGGGAAATCGATTTAACATATGGTTTAAAAGATAAGCAGGCAAGCATATTAATCAACCATACTATTTTTTTTTTGCAAATATATTGATGTACACATTGATTTTTTTCCCTGTAGGGCATAAACATGCACTTAATCATCAATGGATCATGATGTAATCTTTACATGTATGGCTTGTTGTAGGTAAAACACCATAAGGCTATGTGGTGCAATGGCTGTAAATATCGCATCAAAAAGTTGGATAAAATGAAGAAAACATCAGATTGTGGGATATTTGCAGTCTTTGAAGTGACCAATGTTTCCTCTAGAAGTGATAGACATCTAGAACTCTCAGAAGATCGATACTATGGGTATTTGGAAGATATTTTTCAGTGTGACTTTAACTCCTTCAAAGTAGTTATGTTCGTTGTCAAATGGTACAGGTTACGATTGAATCAATGTGATCCTGATAAAACTATTATTGAATATGATAATGGATTTACCCTGGTTAATACAAGTTTCTTTGAGCGAGGAAAGGAGCCCTGTGTTCTTCCAAGCCAATGTGAACATGTATTTTACTCTGATGTTAGAGGTAGAGGAGGTTGTTCATTTGTTGTGAGACATGATCCAAGGGGAAGGCTGGTAAAGTATAACGTAGAGGAAGGTAATAAAGAGGGTCTCAAAGAAGAAGACGATGTTGAAGATGATCAACATGAGTTAGATGATCATGTTCAAGAGGAAGATGTTGAAGAATTAGTTGAATTGGATGATGTAGCAGACAATGTCCATGAAGATAATATTGTGAGGAACTTGCAACAATTAATTGATAAAATGTACAATATATTGGATCACAGAATATTTTTATTGATCATGGGCCACTTCGAGGGGGAAACCTCCTTTGATCAAGCTCAATACAAATAGCTTCACGGTTCCTTCATTGGCCTCAACACACACTTATATACTAAGTCTAGGCGCCAATACTATGGGTCAAAACCTTGTGCCAATACAAACTATGGGTCAACAATTACCACGGGCGACTTACAAAGCATATGCGCCCAACAACAATAACACAAACTATGGATCAACAAATACTATGAGACGTCTTACAAAGCATATGCGTCCAAAAACAATATACTAAGAAGGTAAAGACATGGGTTCCTAACATCCCCTCTCCCTTAGAAAAATCTTTGTCCTCAAAGCTTTAGATGTGGAAATTGATGTTGAATCTGAAGGAGTGGTGCCCATGTAGTAGCCGTCGGTTGCATGCCATGCCACTGAATGAATACCTCTATGATAGAGCGAGAGATAAGCGGACGCCCTTTAGTGTCATGGAGGATTGCTTGGAAGGCTGTAGACAAAGAGAAACCATATCAACTGCTTGAAAAGTGTGCTCTGAACGGTGTTGATTGGCTTGTTGTTTCATTCGAATTCTGGCCATGTGAAGAGTGTCCTGCAAAATGCGAAGAATCTGATCGTGGTTTCGAAGAACCGTGTCAATTTCCTAAATTGGTGCATTGTTGAGGGTTTATGTAAGAAGAAATGGTGGCGCCTGACCATAGATTGAGTAATTTTAGATGCAGTAGGGTACCACCATTCAGCGAGAGGGAGCCACTTCGCCCATGGAGGTTGTTGTTCGGAGGTGAAGCAATGAAGATAAGTTTACAAACATTTATTGGTAATGTCAGCCTGCCCTCCAGATTTAGGGATCCCTTCAATGAATTCCAAAGACATATTTGTCCAGATCAGTGGAAGGATGGGTACGGGTTCGAGCAATCCCATAAGGAGCCGGAAGGTATCATAATCAACCACCATCTGTTGAATTATCCTTTTCATTCCCTTCCAAAAGAAGGTATGTTGTGCCTTCTCATACGTTTGGAGGACCCCGGAGTGCCTGACCAATGGAGACACATGGAGTTCAAAGAAGACATAGCCCTGTTGAACAGATTGCAACCAATTTGGAACAAGCAGATAAATAATTGAAAGAGAAACTGGGGCATCAATTGTCCGAGAAGGAGCATCTGCCACCAAATTGTCTTGACCCTTCATGTAAGTGATCTCATTGGCATAACCCAGGATTTGGCGAATCCTTTTCAGTTGTGCGGGTGAGGAGACCCGTTTTTCCAGGAAATATTTCAAACTCTGGTGAGAAGTTGTGATGCAGAAAGAATTCCCTAATAGGTATGGCTGCCACGTCTGTACTGCATGCAAAATAGCCATCATGTCCTTTGCAGATGTAGAGGCAGCTAAATTCTTACCAGAAAGTTCTCGTGAAGGTGGCAATCCCACTGGTTCAACAAAGATACCTGCATATCTATCCAAAATTGGTTGGATATCCAAGGGAGTAGTGGAGACTGTTGATGGGTGCATCTGAATGGAATGGAGCTGAGTGATGACACCATGTGAATTCTTCTTAAGGATTTTTTCTAGGTGATGTGAACTGATGATGCAGAGAGACCCTGGTTGTAAGCCTTTAAATTTGTGTTTTTTTCCCATTGACTGAAAACTGCATCCAAAGTTCAGCGAAATCCCATAAGATGGGTCCAAGTGTGCGTAACCATTGAACACCCAAAACCACATCACATCCGCCTAAGGCCAAGGAAAACATGTCACAATGCAAGTTATAATCTTCCATAGAGATACGCATATTGTGACACTTCCCCTTGCAAGGTAAGGTGCCCCCATTGGCAACCATGACTAAAAGTTGGAGCAAGGATGGATAAAACAATCAACCTGTTTGGCGATTCGAGGGTCAATGAAGTTATGAGTGCTACCAGAATCAATGAATATGGTAAGAGGGAGCTTCTTGAAGTAACCCTTGACCTGCATTGTTTGGGGGGTGGTGATTCCGGCTAAATCATGGAGAGATATCTCTGGGTGGTCTTCTTGAGACGGAGGTCCAATAGGCGGCTCCTGAATGTCGACCTGATCAGCCATTGTATCTAAAGTTTCTTCACCAATTTCAGAGGTAGGCAGAGAATCCACATCCAAGAGATAGAGATTTTGTTGAACACATCTATGTCCCCTGAGTGAATTTCTCATCACAATTATAAAATGCCTTTTTTCTCTGCGTTCCTGCATCTATGTTTTAGACAAATGCTTGATAGGAGTTGGGCAAGGAGGTGGCAAGATGGGAGGTCGTTGAGAACCCATATTTCAGAAGGGAACAAAAGTGGGTTTGGAGCGCTGGTGGGATGCAATCTTGTCTTCTGCCAACTTAGCCAACCCCAAGGATTCCATCATTTTGTTGGGACAGAACATTTTAACCTCTGAGCGGATTTCATCCTTAAGACCACTGATAAAACAACTCCTGTAGAATTCATCAGACAATCCTTCTGTGTGATTGGCTAGTTTCTCAAATTCTGTCTGATACTCTCTCATAGTGCCAATTTGGCGAAGTTTAGTGAAGGCTCCTGTGAAGTCATCAAAAGCACTAGGACCAAATCGTTGCAAAAGGAGCTAGCAAAAATCTGGCAATTTTTGCTCTTCATGAGCCTTGATGTACCAATGGTACCATTGAAGAGCTTCATGTTTCAAATGAAAGAATGCAAGTGGAACTTTGATGACATCAAAAGTATTATGTAGACTGAAATACTGGTCTATATGATAGATCCATCCAGTCGGATCAGTACCATTGAAGCGAGGAAAATCAAGCTTTGGACCACGGAAATTGCTGGAAGAAGAGAACCCATTGTCTGATGAAGACTCGGACTGTCGTTTGTTGTTCATGGCTGAATGCTCAAGATGGAGGCCGAGAAATTTTTCATCCAGATCTTGGAGTTTGGTTTGGATGGTTGCAAGTGCTTCCTCCATGGTTTTTGCTCCTACGCAGGTGACAACGATAACAAGGAGTTTTTTTTTTTTTTTTGGAATGGGTAGAAAAACACAAACAGAAGATTATTTAGTAAAGGGAAATTTGGATTTGGGAAAAACTTTGATGGGTAATTGGGGTTTGACTAGGTTTTGAACACTTTCGAATGGACATGGAAGCATAAAATGAGGATTTCAGAAGCATGGTGAAAGAATGGGAAAATTTGTTAGATAGGGACAAAGAAGCATAAATAGGGAATGAACACAGTGGCAAAATTTGAAGGCGATTGGGTGAAAATTAAAGAAGTTATGGCAAACCATAAAAATAGACAAATGTGATATTTCTGGCTTTAGGAAGTGGAATTTGGGATAGGGTCCTCAGGAATGAAAGATGTAGAATGGGATGACAGGGGTTTCAAGGAAGTTTCAAGGGAAACAGAGGGAAAATAAGGGAGATATGGCGAAAAAATAGTTTTTTTTTTTTTTTTTTTTCCAGAATGGATCTGCTACAGCGCAGAAGAGATTAGCAACAGATGGATCTGAAACGACGTGGAAGGGATCAGCAACAAATGGATCTGAAACAGCGTGGAAGAGATCGGTAACAGATGGATCTGAAACGACGCGGAAGGGATCGGCAATGGACAGATCTAAAACGGCACGAAAGTGATCGGCAACAATTCTAGACAAAGGAAATCTGCGATTCATCAGCTGAAAATAGATATGGACCCCGTATGCTCGGCTTCCTAACAGTTCAGGGGATTCACTCGGCCACCAATGTTGTCTGACGGCTTGCGTATTGGGGCAATACCCCTCACTCCACGGCTCAGGTAAAACTGATAACCGCTTTTCCACAAACGACAGCTCTTGGTTTACTTCACAGGTGGGAACTAGTCAATCAGGTAGGGGTCATTGCCCTTTTCGCTAACAGGTCCTCTCAATGGGCCAGCTACTTTGGGGTTCCTGTGGTACTCCTCACAATGAGTTTTAGGGCTTATGCCCAAGTACTTCCCACAGTTAAGAGGATAGGGATTATTCCCACATCCGAACCTGCAACAGATGCGAAAAAAAAATGGCAAAAATTTCACCCAATGAGCCCAAGAAAGTGCTATGATACCATATGTGAGGAAGCTGCAACAATTAATTGATAAAATGCACAATATATTGGATCACAGAATATTTTTATTAATCACGGGCCACTTCGAGGGGGCAACCTCCTTTGAGCAAGCTCAATACAAATAACTTTACGGTTCCTTCATTGGCCTCAACACACACTTATATACTAAGTCTAGGAGCCAATACTATGGGTCAAAACCATGGGCCAATACAAACTATGGGTCAACAATTACTATGGGCGACTTACAAAGCATACGCGCCCAACAACAATAACACAAACTATGGATCAACAAATACTATGGGATGTCTTACAAAGCATATGCGTCCAACAACAATATACTAACAAGGTAAAGACATGGATTCCTAACAGATATCGACGATGACATGATGATCGTCACTAACATCAATGACGGTGATGATATGGCCAATCCTTACAATGTTGAATTTGGATTAGATGATGCCGATGATGATCACTTGGATGAAGAAGATGATGAATTCCATTGAAGTGTATGAGGTATGCCTTAATATATCTACTCAATATATTTTGATTTAATATTGTGATAGAATTATTGAATTTTATTGGTACATATAAATTAATGGTTTCTTTGTGAGAAACCTCCAACAATTAATTAATGAAAAATCACGATATATCAGAAATAACAGAACACAGAAGAGATTTATTGATCGCGAGCCACTTCGAAGGGGAAACCTCCTTTGAGAAAGATCAATACAAATAAATCTTGGATGCCTTCATTGGCCTCAACACATACTTATATACTAAGTCTATGCACCAATACTATGGATCAATACCATGGAACATATAATACTATGGGACGACTTACAAAGCATATGTGTCCAATACTATGGATCAATACCATGGAACATATAATACTACAGGACGACTTACAAATCATATGCATCCAACAACAATATACTAACAAAGTAAAGAGAAGGGTTGACACGGTTTCCTAACACCCCCTCCCCCTTAGAAAAATCTTTTTCCTCAAAGGTTTAGATGTGGAAATTGATGTTGGATCTGAAGGAGTGGTTCCCATGTATTATCCTTTGGTTGCATTCCATGCCATTTAATTAATACCTCTGTGATAGATCAAGAGCGAAGCTTATGAGTGTGCCTTTTAGGGATGGCCTCCTGCTCCAAAAGGATGGATCATTCAATATCCAGTTATGGTAAAATAGTTTGTCCTCTGATGTCGATGCCAAGAAATTTCATCAGACAAGAGACATGAAATACTGGATGAATGCGGCAAGAAGGAGGGAGTTCCAATTTATAAGCAACGGACCCAATATTCTGAAGAACCTTATAGGGACCATAGAACTTTGGAGCGAGCTTATGACACCCTTTGAGTTTCACGTAGGATTTCTTGTAAGGTTGTAAACGAAGAAAAACCATATCACCTGTTTGAAAGTGCACTTAGAATGGTGCTAATCGGCTTGTTGTTTCATTCGATTTCTTTCCATGTGAAGATTGTTCTGCAAAATGTGAAGAATCTAATCATGGTTTAGAAGAACTGTGTCAACTGCCTGAACTAGTGAACTGTTGAGGGTGTATGAAAGAAGAATTGGCGGTGCCTGACCATAGATTGCTTCATATGGAGTCATTTTAGATGCAGTATTGTACCACCATTTAGCGAGAGGGAGCCACTTCATCCACTGATTTTGTTGTTCGGAGGTGAAGAAACAAAGATAAGTTTCCAAACATTTATTGGTAATTTCAGTCTGACCATCTGGTTGTGGGTGAGACCCTAAACTCATATTCAGTTTGGTGCCAGTGTGGTGAAATAGTTCTATCCAAAAATGACTAGTGAAAGTTGCATCGCGATCCGAGACAATGGAAGAAGGGATTCCATGAAGACAAAATATCTGGTCCAGGAAAATTTGTGTGAATGAGGAGGTTGTATAGGGGTGTATGAGGGCACAAAAATGACTATATTTGGAGAGGCGATCAACCAAAACCAAAATCATTGTCTTCCCTCTAGATTTAGGGAGCCCTTCAATGAAATCCATAGAAATATCTGTCCAAATCCATGTATGGATGGGAAAGGGTTCAAGCAATCCCTGAAGGAGTTTCGTTTCACCCTTGTTGAGCTGGAAAGTATCACATTCAGCCACCATATGTTGAATTGTCATTTTCATTCCCTGCCAAAAGAAGTTATGTTGTTCCCACTCATACATTTTGAGGAACCCAGAGTGCCCTACCGATGGAGAAGCATGGAGTTCATAGAAGACATCATGTTGAAGATCTGTGCTCTAGGGAAGCACCAGATGACCCTTGTATCTTAGGAATCACCATCCCAAGAGTAATACGGTACAACATAAAGATTGTTGGCCAACCGTTGGATGATTTGAGATAATGAGGAGTCATTGACATAGACATGTTGAACAGATTGCAACCAATTTGGAACATGCATAGAAATAGATGAAATATAAACTTGGTCATCAAATGTGCGAGAAAGAGCATCCGCCACCATATTGTCCTTACCCTTCTTGTAAGTAATCTCATAGTCATAACCCATGAGTTTGCTAACCCATTTATGTTGTGTTGGGGAGGAGACCCGTTGTTCTAGGAAATATTTCAGACTATCGTGATCAGTCTTGATGCAGAAATAATTCCCTAATAGGTATGGTCGCCACTTATGTACTGCATGCAAAATAGCCATCATTTCCTTCTCATATGTAGAGGAGGCTAAATTCTTACCGAAAAGGGCTCTTGAAGGTGGCAATCCCACTGGTTCAACAAAGACACCTGCATATCTATCCAAAATTTGTTGTAGATCCAAAGGAGTAGTAGATACCGTTGATGGGTGCATCTGAATGGAATGGAGCTGAGCCATGACACCATGTGAATTCTTCTTAAAGATATTTTCCATGTGATGTGAACTGATGATGCAGAGAGACCCTGGTTGTAAGCCCGTCAATGTGTGTTTTTTCCCATTGACTAAAAACTGCATCCAAAGTTCAGCAAAATCCCATAAGATGGGGCCAAGTGTGCATAACCATTGAGCGCCCAAAACCACATTGCATCCTCCTAAGGCCAAGGAAAACATGTCAGAGCGCGGGTTATAATATCCCATAGAGATATGCACATTGCTACACTTCCCCTTGCAAGGTAAGAAGCCCCAATTGGCAATCATGAATTCAAAGATTGAGCAAGGATGGACAAAACAATCAACCTGTTTGGCGATCCAGGGGTAAATGAAGTTATGAGTGCTACCATAATTAATGAGTATTGTAAGAGGGATATTCTTGAAGTAACCCCTGACCCCCATTGTTTGTGGGGTGGTGACTCCAGCTAAATCATGGAGATATATCTCTGGGTGGTCGTCCTAAAACAGAGGGTCAACAGGCGGCTACTGAATGTGAACCTCATCATCTATTGTATCTAGAGCTTCTTCACCAAGTTCATAGGCAGGAGAAGAATCCACATCCAAAATATCGAGAATTTTCTCAACACATCTATGTTCCTGATTGAATTTCTCATCACAATTATAACAAAGCCCTTTTTCTCTACATGCCTGCATCTCTGCTTTAGACAAATGCTTGATAGGATTTGGTCGAGGCACTGGCGTGATGGGAGGTTGTTGGGAAACCATATTTCTGAATGGAACAAAAGTGGATTTGGAGCATTGTTGGGCTGTGATCTTGTCCTCCGCCAACTTATCCAACCCTAGGACTTCCATCATTGTGTTGGGACATAACATTGTAACCTCTAATCGGATTGCATCCTTGAGACCACTGATAAAACAACTCCTATAAAATTCTTCAGAAAATCTTTCTGTGTGATTGCCTAGTTTCTCAAATTATGTCTTATACTCTCTCACAGTGCCAATTTGGTGAAGTTTAGTGAGTGCTCCTGTGAAGTCATGAAAAGCACTAGGACCAAATCGTTGCAAAAGGAGTTGGCAAAAATCTGTCCCTTTTGGCTCTTCATGATCCTTGATGTACCAACAGTACCATTGAATGGATTCATGTTCAAAATGAAAGGATGTAAGTGGAACTTTGTTGACATCAAAAGTATTTTGCAGACTGAAATATTGTTCTGCCCAGTATATCCATCCAATCAGATCATTACCATTGAAGCGAGGAAAATCAAGATTCGGCCTAGGAAAATTGCTGGAAGAAGAGAACCCAGTGTCTACAGAATATTCTGGCTGTCGTTTATTGTTCATGGTTGAATGCTGAAGATGGAGGCTGAGAAATTTTTCATCCAGATCTTGGAGTTTGGGGCTGCAATTTATTCCTCCATGATTTTGTCTCCTGCATGGTGACAACCATAACCAGGATTTTTTTTGTGAATGGATAGAAAAAATAAAATAAACTTCTTTAGTAAAGGAAAATTTGGATTTGAGAAAAACTCTGATGGGTAATTGGGGTTTGACTAGGTTTTGGACACTTTCTGATGGACAGGGAAGCAAAAAATAGGGATATCGCAGAAGTGGGGCAAAAGAATGGGAAAATTTCTCAAAGAGGGACAAAGAAGCATAAATAGGGAATGAACACTGTGGAAAAATTTGAAGGCGATTGGGTGTAAATCGAAGAAGTTATGGAAAACCCTAAAAATAGACAGATGTGGGATTTCTGGCTTTGGGAAGTGGAATTTGGGATAGGTTCCTCGGGAATGAAATATGCAGAATGGGATTGCAGGGGTGTCAGTGAATTTTCAAGGAAAACATAGTTAAAACAAAGAAGATATGACGAAAAAAACAAAATTTTCTGGAATCTCTTATATATATGAATATGAATATGAGTTTATAAAATTATGAAAATCAAATTTTAAATGTTAAAAGCTTATATAATTAAATTTATAATTTTAATCAAGCATTATAAATAAATTTCGTAATTTTCATTTTTATTGGAGTAATTTTATATTATAATTTAAACAATTAAAACTTAAATTTATTAAATTTCATTTTTATTGAAGTAATTTTATATTACAATTTAAACAATTAAAACTTGGAAAATTGGTCAATCGGTTTATATTTCTTAGAAATAAATTATTGTGAGAAAGTGATGCATTCAATCCACATCATCGGTGGGGATCCTTCTCTTGGAAGAATGGATCATGAATAAAGCCAAGGTGTCAATGAAGAGAGCTTTAATTGGGTAATTGCATTGTCTTAAATTGCACATATTGAAGATGGTAGATGAGATATGCTCTCCTTAGGATTTAGTAGGAAATGGGAAGGTTTGGACCTCTCCCTTGTAATGAGGTATTTTATCCTTTCTTTTGATAACTTGATGGATAAGAAAGCTAAGTCTCGGGTTTCCCCAAGAGTTATGGTTCTTCAAGGTTGGTGACACATCCTAGTATGATTCATTTGACTCAAATTAGGTAGTGAGGGATAAATGCATTCTATTGGTGTGGCTTCCAAGTTTGCCCCGACATTTATATTATCTCAATATGTTAAATATTGCAAGAGACAAGATAGGGTCTTTTCATGAAGTGGTGCTAGAAACCCTGTATTAGGAAGTCACTTCTACATATTTTGATCTTGAGTTCTATGTTAAAAGGGTTACCAAGGGAACTCATTTCAAATGCGGAGATTAGAGTTGGAGTAGATATTGGACTGTGAAAATATTCTAATGTCAGGTTTTCATCCAGTAAGGACACTTGTTTCATGATTTCTCCCTCAAGAGTGTGACTCTACAAAAATGTTCCAAAATTTTGGTTTTGGGTTAGATCAAATTTTAGAAGGTATTAGGGGGACTAGATCTATCAAGATCAAGGATAGATCAGGGGCCTCTAGCTGATCTAACAAGAGAAAGAATGGTTTGGGGGTCTTTAAGCGCTCTTCTTATTTAGTTATTGAGAAGGACCAAGGGAAAAAGATAGGGGAAAGGCCTCAACTAATGGTAGTGGAATTGAATTTCCCGGGAATAAGTAAAGGGAAAGAGGGCATGCAAGGTTTAGGGGATAATATGGAAGGAACATTAAATAGACTTAGTATCAAATCACAATGAGATGTATCCATCCATATGCATGGAGAGTATTTCTCAAAGCGTATCTATCAATGGGAATTAGTGGGATTGAGGTGAAGGAAGAGAGATGGATTTCATCCAATGGAAGACTGGAATCAATATTGACTTCCCTTCTCATGAGTGAGAGTTTGTTAGGTGCATAGAGGATTGGATTGGTTGGTGGAAGAAAAGATATGCAATAGTTAGGATGTAAAGATGCATATTTGAGTGGCATATTAACTCCCACCTATGCAAGTTTATTCTCAGTCATGGAGGTGGTCAAGTGGGCCTACTAGGAAAACTCTCCATTTAATGTGTGTGTAGCTCTTCTTTGACCATGTATTGAGTCCCTCAATAATGATTCATTAGGGAAATTGTCTCAGTTGAAAGAGAATACTCACTCCTTCCCACCACCATCAAGCAAAGAGTTCAAGGCAATGTTTCATGAGATGGGAGTGGCTAGGGAAAAGTGGAAATGTTTTGGATCTAGCATGGGGACAACTTGCATGGATCAAGTGTCACTTTCTACTTCCTTGGTAGTGGATTCTATTATAGAGTTGATCTCTTTAGCTTTAGAAGATTCTAGTAAGAAAGGTCATTATTAAGTTATAATATTGGATCTTTCCATATTATCATCTTCCTCTCCATCAAGATCATGTAATCTAAGTTTAAGTCATCATAGGTGAATATATATTTTAATTTCTTAGGACTTTATGTCCAAACCCTACCTCTGGTAGTAGGATATTATTGTTTCTTCTATTTCTTTTGAACATGATTATAAGATCTTGGTCATCATGACATTGCATTTGATGCCATATGGTGGAAATATGTTAAAGGATCTATACTAATTGTAAAATGATGGATATCGACATTTTTTATTATAATTTGACAGGCCTTTAAGTAATTTGTAATCTCCTTTGAGAGTTTTTTCTGAATCAATAATAAAGATTCACTTTTTCTAAAAAATGAATTTATAAATCAAATTAATACATTAATATGAACAACAACCCATCCTTATTTTTTAATATCGACAACAACTCAATTTTAATTTCTCATTATAAAATGGAAATATATAGTAAGATACAAACAACAAGAAGCTAAATGACACGTCCATATTTATCAATCATCATCAATCAACTTGTTTACAATCTTAGAATAGTATACAAATAATTCACTAATGAAATACAAAATGATTCATTTCTCTTTTTATCATTCCCTAAATTATATGTATAAAAAATTTAAGAAGAAAAAAATAGAGAAGCCTAAATAATCAATCTTGACTATTATATCTTTATGTTACTATCCATTTATATTAGTGTGTTTTCACTAAATTGAAATTGTGTGTCTGTGATAATGGTGAACACAATGTGATAGCATAATAATATACAATCTCTTGGAACTACTTGGTCAATCCATAGCCATAGTGTTAGACTACATGACTAAGATAGTAGCACATCATAGAATAATGCCAAATTATTTTATAATCTTCATCAAAATTATCCATTGGAATGCACTTTTTTCATGGATGATTCCATTTAAATTTAGATTTTTTGATACAATGATTAATTTGCGTGCCCATACTTAAGATAAATTAATCAAATTGCATGCCCATACTTAACATATTTTTTTAGGGTGAGCCACTTTTTTTCACAATTCCTCTAGTCATGAACCAAGAAAATTTTAGGAGCAAAATTTAACCCATGGTCTAATTTCCGACCTTCTTTTCCTAAAAAAGATTTGCCAATTTCCATTTTTTCTAAGCGGATTCACCCAAATTCCATAGGATAAAAATATTTTACTCTAAATGTCACCAAAATTCTCCAAAAACTATATAAAATCCTTATAAATTTGAATATTTTTACAAAAATATCACCAAACAGTTTATGGTTGGAAATTTAAGAATTAGTAAGATTCTCCAAGGTTTCTACACTTTAAGAAAATTATAGATCCTTAAAAATTTCCCTGATCATGGACTTAGGTAACCTTTGGATCCTTTCATAATCAACAAAGAGCATAATTCTTTTGTCTTAGGTATTAGGTATAAGGGATATTTCTTCCACCAAAATCCCTTGGTACTTTCACAAACTTGATATCCCTTTGAAAATATTATAATGGTGGATGTTGTCATGTATGGATTTTACACTTTGTTACTCACATCCACCTACACACTTAGAGGTACTAGAGTGTGACCTACTTTTGTGTCATTTCCATGTATGATCCCTTGTTGATGGCATTGATACCTCTCACTCTTCATATGAAGGAAGGCTCTTCCATACTATATTACTCACCTTTTTACTCACCCTACCTTGGCATAGATGCACAACCTCTTTGGGATTCCTATGATGTGCTCTCCTATCATTTTCTCTCTTGTCTTTGGCCATTAATCATCGATTTGACTTTGCAAGGCCCTTTGGGGCACCCTCTAACCAATTGGGTTCTGTTTTGAGCTATAATTCTCTAATGTTGACAATGGTTAGTTGGAATGCTTCATTTTAGGTCCTCAACGACCCAAATCAATTTGGATAGGAACACAAGGGCATGCACTAGGTCAAACTTTTCTTGTGAATTGCAAATATCATAAGCCATATTGAGTCTATAAGGTGTAGCTTGTAGAATAAAGTGTGCTTTAAAAAAAAACTATGGTACAATGGCTTGAACCTACAGTTCATAGTGAACACCTATAATACACTTCCAACAAATGAAATGCTTTGTCTAATGACTAAGCTAACATTCAATTAGGACTCAAGCTCCTTTAGTAATCTATTTATATTGCTCTCTTCTTCTTTCTAAAGGCTTTTTTATTCCTCTTTGACTTTTCAATTTGTTTTGCAGAAACTATTGGAAATAATATTAGGTTAGTACAACATAGTTATATTAATCTAAGTTAGTATTTTCCTAGATTATAATTAATTATTTTAGTGTTATGTGTGAGTATGTGAATTGTGATAACAACTCTATTTAGACTAGGATTAATTGACTGAGAATAAGGTGGGATAGCTACAATCTCATATATTTTGAAGATTTTTTGTGGTTTGCATTTTTGTGCTCATCCCTAAGAAGGTGTCTTCTTATTACTATTATTGTTGATGGTGAATGATTGCATTCCAAACAATCTGCATATTTGGATCTCATATTTAAGCAAAAACATCATCAAAGACTTAAGGCTAATCTCCTATATTGACTCAAGCTTTATTTTCCTCTTGACGCCTATTTTCTTTCCACACATGGCCAAATCTTAATGAATTTCTTAATATTAGTATTATCCTATGGCATGAGACCATGGATAAAAATATGTTGATGAGTGGATATAACAACCAAAGATCGAGTTTAGGACATACATTTAACCTTTGGTGTGAAAATATTTTAATATGTTACAATAATGGCTTAATGAGCCATTGAGATTTTTAGACTTCCATTCATTGGCACTTAGTTATATTATTTCTATTTGAACTCTAAATGTTAAATAATATTTAAATTTAATTATTTAATCACATTTTAATTTAAATGTGAAGATTTCAACAGTTTGTCATATTGTTAGATCTTTTAGAGATAAAATGTGTTAAAGTTTTGAAATGTTTCAATGTTTAGAATAAACACTCTACCATCATCAAAGGAACCAAAAAAAAGATATAATAAAAAAAAAATAAACCTCTCAAATAAATAAATAAGTGAAATAATTACTCTTAAATAAAAATTATAGTTTTTTATTAATTTTATAAAAAACTTAACCATTAAAATAATAATAATAATTTTATTTTATAAATTTAAATTTAATTCCAAAATTGATATGTCAAAAATAATTAATAATTTAAAATATTTTAATTAAATTATTTAATATATTTTAATTATTAAAAATGTTTTAGTTTACTATTTTATCACATTTCAATTAAAAAACACAAAATTAAGTTTAACTTCAAATTCGACGGACCACAAAGTCAAAGTTTAAAAAATATTTTAAACTTCAAATTCTAACAACATTTTAAACTTCAAATTCTGTCAAAATCTATAACAAAGTAAAAAAAAATATTTCAAAATTATCACAAAGTCAAAGTCTATGAGAAAAATAGACAACCAAAGTGAGCCATAAAAAATTTCAAGACATTTATTCAATTTTAGACGAGACATTTAACTATATTCTATTAAAATTTTCAAAACTTTTATTCAAAGTCTATCACAAAGTCAAAGTCTATGGGAAAAATAGAAAAACCCAAGTGAGCTATCATAATTTTCAAAACATTTATTCAATTTTAAATGTAACATTCAACTATAAACAAGGTTAGGGGTATTAAAATTTTCAAGACTTTTATTCCAAGCCTATCACAAAGTCAAAGTCTATGAGAAAATTTGACAACCAAAATGAGCCATTAAAATTTTCAAAGACTTTTTATTCAATTTTAGGCGTGACATTTCACTATATTCCATAAAAATTTAAAGACTGTTATTCAAAGTTTAAATGTGACATTGAACTATATTATTTAGATGAACACGGCATAATGTTTGTTTTCATTTAATCATAATTTACTAATAAATATGATTAAATTAAAAAAACCACATCCCTATTTGAAAGCACGAAGTTATTGTTTTGGTCAAAGTCTAGGTCTATGACAAAGATCAACAACCATAATAATAATATTAACACTATTTCATTTTATTTCATTTTAAAATTCATTATATTTATAAATATTATTTCAGTTTATTTGATTTTAATAATTCATTATATTTATATAAATATTATTATGCCCTTTTGTTTGATAGTAAGATTTGGTAATTGAGTGTAGACTGGGTGGTTAGGAGGAATGTTGTTATCCTCCCCATTTGGGTTCAAATCTCGCTTTGTGACACTTGCTCCTTGGGAGCCGACTTTGACTATGTATTGCTTGAATGGATGTATTTCTAGCCATACCTAGATTCTTCATAATATCAAGTGTTGGCAATCTTCAATAAAAAGAGAAAGAAAAAAACAGGAAAGAGATTTGAGGAGTTCAAGGGTGTTTTTATTATTTTACAAAGAATGTGATTAGAGAAGTTGAAAGGATAATATGCAATAAAACAAGTGGAATGAATAATAAAATTATTTAATATTTATCTTTTAAGAAAAGTTTGATATAAAAGTCAATTTATGCTAGCTCATTTGGTTAAGGTGTGGGTCTCATCAACAAAGTGACATGGGTTCAATTCCCCTTAGGGGTGAACTAGTTGGGAGGAGACACCCCAAAATCCAACCACGTTGACAGTTGGTGTGGTCCAGGTCGGGTGCGATCCCCGAGTGATTTTGATGGAATAGACACGCCATGGGTCATGGTTTCTTAGACCAAAGGCCACCCCCTCCAAGTGAGGGAGTTTTGAGCGAAAAAAAAGTTTAATAGAAAAACTATTAAAATAAAAGTTGCAAGTAAATTATGAATATATTAAAAAAACAAACTATAATGTTAGAGATTGCTCAAGTGTATATATTATTATTACAAGTACAAACTGCTACAAACTTAATAATGACATGATCAAAATGTTGAAAGATAATATTGTGATATTTTTGTGTGAAAGAACAACTATACAAATTAACCCTTTCAAGGAATACGAGAATACTTGGAACAAAACATGGGACCCTTTACCAATCAAAATGATACATGCACAATTGGAGGATCAGATCATCCATTAATGCAAATGGTCCTTGGTTGACCTTGTGCATAGTGCTTAAGGGTGATTTCTCCATTGATTTTTAAAATCGGGTCATTTAAGACATGATGTCTTTGCTTAACTTGATCATTGAAAGGAAGCATGGATTGATTGGTTTTGGTTCAGTCATGGTCTCATTGGGTGCACCAATCCTTTAAGTTGTTAAATGTTGCAATGTGGACTAGCGAGTTGCATGTTTGTGAGGTAGTGTGTTAAATCACATGTTAATATGTAATTCGAGAGTTAGTTCCATGTGAATTGAGCATAGGTGTGGGATCAATAGTGTATTAAGGATCAGTTAATGGTCAAGTGTGGATGCATTGGTTAATGATCAAGTGTGGGTGCAATCTGAATAAAGAACAGAGAAACTTCACAATAGGATAATGTGTGCTATAAAGAAAAATGCACATGATGAAGTTCTTGCACATTGAAAGTTAAAAAAAGCTTGACATGCAACAATTCCAATATTTTAGAGTTTTTGCACATTGAAAGTTAAAAGAAACTTGACATACAACAATTACAATATTTTAGAAATTAATAGTCATAGGATTATAGACTAACCTTGTAACCCACTAATAAATCCTAATAGCCTTTAATGTTTGAGACTAACCTTGTAACCCACTAATAAATCCTAATAGCCTTAATGCTTGATCATTTTTCATCATTTACTTGATATTTATATTAACTTTTATGAGGTTTCTATGTAACTATGAGATTTCTATGTAACCATGATGAAGTTGCATCTTTATATAATTGATTTTCATTATTACCTTTTATGAATTGTCTCTTGATAAATTTGTAAATTAATCTAATGAAAAAAATCTTATAAATCTTATAAAAGAAATTACATTCCATAGATCAATAAAATTAATCTATTATGATCAATTTCATTTATGATTGTACATTAATATTCTCCATGCACCTTTAAGAGTATACACCATCCCATGATTTGGGAGAAAGAACCTTATTAAAAAATTTGCATCCGTGGGCAAATAAAACAATCTCTTTACCTTACATAACATGTTACAATCACAACTTTATAAATAAGATTAGATTGTTTTTTTAATCAATAAATGAGGAGACCCATTCAACTTTGGAACAAAGTGGGACCAACAAATTGAAATAAAACTTAAAATTAATGATCATTCTGCATCAATAAATGAGAAGATGAGGAGAGAGGATAACCACAGACCTGTATAAAAACAATGCCAAACCCATTCAACTTTGGAACAAAGTGGGACCAACAAATTGAAATAAAACTTAAAATTAATGGTCATTATGTTTAGAGTCAAAGCAAAAGAAAAAGAGAACAAATGTGATGGAGTTTATGAAATTTACTAAATATAGAAAGTATAATTCTGAAACAATGTTTAACGAGGACAAAAAAAATAATGTACTAACAACATGTTTAAATTTATATAGTTCTACAATTATTGCCACTTTATGCTCTCGATAAGTAGGCTTAGGTTGATGTTGATACTCTAGATAGTTTATTGACTAAAGAGTTTAAATTTTTCATAGACTAAATAGTTTAAATTTTTCATGGTGTTTATAGAAATTGATTTGGTGGTAGGAATCATCTTGTTGGCATTCATGAATGTGGTGCCTTCTGTTGTTCATCCTAAATGGCTTGGGGACTTTTGCTACATGAAGGAAATTGTAATTATAAAGGTAATCTAGGTCCTTGTGATGTGCTCTGTAGAAAGCTATTTCTTATCATATTCCCACCATCCATCTTTTCTCCTAAATATAATGTGAGTTCCTCTACTCTCACAAAAACTATGTGTTGCTTAGTCCTTTATTTAAGATGGTCTAATCTAGGTTATATCCCTTCCAATTTAAAGTAGTAGACTTCATATTTGAGACATCTCTTCTCATTATAGAAAGCCTAAAAGATTTAAAAAAACAATTTATAGGTTAATCACCTTGTTTTTAGAAAATGCACTAATGATCAATAAAGTGGCAATAGATGCTAACCATAATCACTAACATTTGGAATTTTATGTTAAACATCATATACAAAAGTTTACACAATCACATAGATATTAACCATAGTAAACCCAAAAAGAAAAGAACATAAAATTCAATAAGAAATTCTCTTACATTCCTCTTGCCATCACTTAACTGAAGAACCATAATAAAATATAGTTTGGCACCTTATAAGCCACTATTTTTAATGAAAATGGTTAAACTTTAACTTATTTTGTTATTATTACTATTTTTTTTAAATGTGGTTCACTGGCGTCACACACGTTACATCCATAGAAAGATTACAATGAATCTAGGTATCCCCAATGTCCATCATAACATGTTGCAAGCTAGATTTGAACTTGGGTGGGGAGTATCACAACAATGCTCTCAACCACCTAGTCTAGGTTCTAACTTGTTTTGTTATTTTATATATAAAGAGATAAATTTCAACCAAAAACATACATGTGTTTATCATTTAAAGCAATATTTTATTAAACATTTTATAGTCAATGTTGTTAATTTTAAGTAATAATTACTTCTCTAGTAATGAGTAATAATAAGGGAGTCAAATCCAGCTATCACAGTTAGTTTCGATGGGCCTCATTCTACATGGAGACACAAGTTCAAACCCAACAAGGTAGCTGGGAGGAGACACTTAAAATACAACCATGTTAAGGGTTCGTGTGGCTTAGGTTGAGTGCGATCTCTGAGAGATTTTGACAACTTAGATGCCCCTAGGTCCCAGTTTCTTACATCATGAGTTAGTCATGCAAATCACAGACAAACTAGCAAACAAAAACAAAGAATAATATTAGGGGGACTTTTTAAAAAGTTATTTATACAACTATCATGCATGCATTCCTCTTTTATTTGTATAACATTTAAAGAAATATTTATGACCTAGGAATTTTTCACAACGAGAAACTATCTATACACACTATAGCAAGATTCCTCGTCAGTCTGCCCAATCGCCTTTTGCCACGCATCCTTTTCTCCTTTCATCACACGTCCTTTTTTATTAACCGCTCTTGCGTGTCAAAGAAGTTTCAACTTTGAACCCACTTTCTTTGTTTTCTGTCATTTTCGATCGGTGCACTCTAAGGAAGACAAGGTAGGCGTAGGGGATGAGACAAGATCCCAATTGGGAACTGGGTAGGGCCGAGGAGCCCAAAAAAAAATTCAAGAAGAAAAATGGCATGCCAATCCTTGGTATGGGAAAGCTTATCTAAAGGAACACAAATATTGAGAAGTCAGTCACTTGAAGGTCTTGAAGGATACCGTCAAATTTGGAGTTCAATTCTGTAATTTGTGTGGAAATACTGAACTTGTAGAAGAGCCAATATAGACTCTTTTGTGCAGCCATGGAAATTATCGAAATAAGGCCTTGTTTGGCTCGGTTTGGGAATAGACCCTGTCTTCAATGGCAAATTCAGCACCTTGTGGATCAACCATCCGCAACAATACAGAAGGTGAGATTCAAAAGAAATAAGATGGGACATTCTTAGTTTCAATAGTGATTTCTCACTCCCAATAAAAGTATTTAGAGCATTTTTGCTTCATAAGCTCTGAAAATAATTTATTTTGATCTTCGATCATGATTTTAGATTCAAGCAAGGTATTTACAACATCTTTATGTACAACATCGAGAGCTTCAATCGAAATTATGTTCGTTAGGTTTTGTGAGTTAAATGGGGTTTTGGTCGTGCTTCTTCGTTTGTACATATGAACCCATGTGCCCAAGAGATTACACCAGGTCCTTATTCTATGTTCCAACCATCACGAATCCACATAGATGCATGACCATATACTTCACCCATGGAAAGCAAGTGGTCGATTCTTGTGAATCTAGTTGTGCCTTGTATAATGCTTTTGATATGGGTATTCCTTATCCTGCTACCTCAATTCCATAGTCACTTTGGCATAACAGGAAACAACAGTAGGTTCCTGTTGGTTTTCAAGGTGATGTTAGCAGTGATTCCCTTCCATTGTTGCTCTTAATTAGGCCTTATAGCTATAATGATGACAAAAACATGAGAAACACTAGTGTTTCTCCTCGTAGTGGAAGCAATATCGCGGGTTAGTCACGGGGTTGTCTATCCATTAGCCCGATAACAAGCATCATCCCGAGAACAATCATCTCAAGTGCTTCTTTTAAGTTCTATGCGTGCTAAATTGAGCGAATAGGATTTGAGGCATGAATTGTAGGTATGGGGTAATGTTCATGCATTGGATCTCGATATAAGATGAGAAGGGATTTTCATGGTTCTTTATTACGATCTCTTCATGGTTCTTTTCATGGTTTGCACAATTATGACTGTTAAGGTATTTATTTAGGTTGCCTTAACCTTTTTCTCTTTTAGAAAACGATAGGCATTTTTAAATATTGTTAAAGATAATGGATGTTGGAGCAGGATCGAGAAGGGACCAATTTTGTGAAGCGCACACAAAAGATGTGGACTGTGCACATGTAGCAAAGGGATGTAAGAACGCAAAATATGGAAAATAGTTAGGGTTTTGGTTCATTAGGCATAGTTTTGGGTTTATTTGTGGGATTTTTCCCCCCACTAAAAAAAAGTATAAATAGGCAATAGATGGAGAGATAGAGAAGGAGAGGATGAAAAGTGGGAAAGGGAGAGCTCACAAAGGTTGTTATGTTCTTTCTTTGTTTTGGGGTCTCTATCACACAGTGCACAAGAGATGTATGATTATGGATGAATGATAATATGGTGAATATTCTCTTTGTGTATTGTTCAATGCTTTTTCCTTTGCACGCAATCTGAATGTGATGTTGTTATGAATGTTACTTTGAGCAGCAATTCTAAATATGTTTATGTTATAATTTATGTTCTAGATTTGATGAGTATGCGCATGTGACTGTTAGTGGTAGAATTTCCTCCTAACCAGTCATATATGTAGAAACTCGGTTCCTACATCCCCCCTCGGATGCCTCAAGTGAGACTTAATTTGTTTAACAGGTGATGCCATAAGGGTCGGTATCTATGGGTTTTGTTGGTACTTTATTTCTAGAACTCGAGTTTTCCCCGTGTGCGCCAACAATGGATGTGAAAATTTCAATTGAAAATGCCTGTGAATACTGTTAAAGATAATGGTTGTGATAATCTATCTAAAACTACTATAATTACAAAATTCATCAACTACTCTATAGAAATCAGTGCTATAAAAGAGTTAATCAGATCTCATGCTACTATCTAAACACAAGAAGGTAAAGAAGATGAATTATATGGATGGGGAGGAACCATTGGGTAACTGTGTTGGTGTTGCTTTAATCATGTTAGTAGCTAGGTTCAGAGAAATTCACAAACAACTCCTTGATGTGATAGGATGCCTAGTTCGATCATTAGCAAGGCCATTTCTTGAAATATTTTAACATAATTTGTTTTCCCCTAAATATTGTATAGGTTATCAAGAGATAGAATTTGGGTTTGGACTTTGGCACAATGAATATAAAAAGAAACTACGTCAAATTTCATTGTTCTGCACAGAAAATGGCCTAAAACATTTCAGGTGCTTCTTTAGACCTCCTTTCTTTTGCCTTATAACATTCCTGTCTTTCATGGAAGTCCTCTTAAGGAACCTTAAAATCTTCCTATGGAACTTGCTATTTTGCAACTTCCTTTCCATCAATTTTCTGTAGTTGGAAATCTATACATAAGCTTGTCCTCTTATAAAAAATTCCTTTGGAAAAATTTCTTAAACTTTTATCTTTTATTTAGTCACCTATAGGCATGTCTTGACCTTTGGATCTATAATTTGAGCTTCACCTTTCTCTTATATCATATAATTTGAATATTTATATTAATATTCATACACATACATGTGAATCCAAACCATTAAACACAAATATGCAAATATTTCTCATGTACATAGCAAGGGTTCAGATAACTAAGATATCACTAATTGCAATATCATATAATTTGAATATTTATATTAATATTCATGCACATACATGTGAATCCAAACCATTAAACACAAATATGCAAATATTTCTCATGTACATAACAAGGGTTCAGATAACTAAGATATCACTAATTGCAATGGTTCAGGGCCATGATTTGGACTGGTTAGGTCCTTAAACCGGTTGAACCAGCTGGTTTTGCAAAACCAATCCAGTTCTAATAGCACTGATTGTGACTAAGCTACTAATGTTTTTATTGGACGTCAACAGTAATGGTCCTTGTTTAATTAGAAGGTACTCACTTGATTCGTGTTCAACACTGCAAATATTTACCTTGGAATCTTTACATAGAATAATAGCATTATTAACTCAATATTGAGAATGTTGGTAATTTAATATTTCCATGTTTAAGGTGAATAACTCTCTCCTTTTAAACTCTCTCCTTTTAAACTATTTAAGGTGAATATTTAATCTATCTCCTTTTAATTTCCTAAATCTGTTAAAGTTCTTGCAAATAATCTGATCTTGTATTTAAGGTTCAACAAATATTAAATGTCATAACAAATTGGGGTGAGGTTTGAAAGCTTTTTTATTGTACAATCGTAGGTTTAAAAGAATTTTTTAAGTGCAAGATGGTCAGTGTGAGTATGTCTGTAAGTGTTAGTGTAGTTAATTGCCTAAAACTTTCATAGAAGCATTAGGTGCACTAAGTGAAAGATGTAGTATTGCAGTTGATGGGATGACTAAAATTGCACAAACACCATTAAAATGTTCTTGGAAGATAGGTCCATGCAGACAACTCTTCAAAATATTATTTGGGAGATCAAATGATAGGTTGGCTTCTTTGAAATCTAAATGACTTGCATGATCTCTGTTGGGTGTATCTTAGCAGTCGAATTCAATATTTTCTTGAGTTTATTGTCAGGTTTTGATGCATTATTTGCCTATAATTTTCTTGTGTTAAATTGTTAATGCTTCCGGGATCAGTTGTAATCTCTTCAATGTACAAAATTGATTTTTTTTAACCTTGGGGTGTTGTGGAGTCAAATTTATTTTTAATTTCTCCACATGGTTATGAAAGATGGATAAGGCTCCAATGTTTTCTATATTGTCAGAAGTCTTCTAAGAGTTATCACTCTCATACTTCGAGTTATTGTAATATGATTTGGCACCTGTTTGGTCCATTTATTTTTGTTTTTTCATCATTGTTATGAAATATAATCTGACCTGGCACCTATATCCTCCATTCTGTAAATAGAAACTGCACTTTAACCATATGTAATTATTATAGGATAAAACATTTTCAGATTTCATTTTCACTAGGATTTGATGGAGGGAAGAGCATGAAGTTAAAATTTATTGTAGGTTGGTATCTTTAATCTTTGTTGAGTAATCTGGATCTCATCTCCATTTTCACAGTATGTATTCAATTTGTTTCCCAACTTGAATGTTAATGAGTTACTGAAGTATTTTTCAGGTATTTCCTTTCTTACCATCCTAAGTTGTAACAATTAAAGGAGGTACAGATTAACTGCTTGAAACTGATCGAAGCCAATTTCCTTTCTGAAAGATGAACATCTACTAAACCATTGTTTTATTATATTTAATGAAAACAAATGACATGATGTTGGTCATCTATCTCTCCTCCCTTATTCGGAGTGTCATTTCCATGCATAATCTCATAAACAACAAGGTAAACATTGAAAAAATATATTTTTCTTTAGTGGTAAGTAAAATAACTACCTGGAGTTTTAATGTGTGGTTTGGCTTACTTACGGATGATAAACAAGGAGCATGAGAAACTTGCAGATGCTTCATCCTCACCATAATAGATGAAACATGGTTAAGTAGATGCTTATGCATCATTGGTAGGAAGAAATATTGTAGGTGGATTCTTTCGACCAGAGGCTGTCTTTTGCAGCTCAACATATTCTCGAGTCATGAAAATCGTGTACTTCCCATTTTTACCTCCATTCTGGCATTTGACTAGAAATTGGAAAGTAGTAAGGTGTTTTACCAGCTGAAGTCGTAGGAACTAGATATTGCTCTTGCTTGAAACCTGTTGATAGCCAGCAGTTTCTTCCCTTTTAAAAGGTTATTGCATGCTAAATAGTTCTGGTGTTTTTTTCTTCCATCGTTATCTCCTATGCCATTTTATTTATCATAGTTTGTAGATGTCAAGCTATCTGAATTAGTAGCTTATTAGAGACATGTCCGAAGTGAATAAAAAGCAATGGAGTATTTATTCTCATTTATCTTTTTTTTTATAGTGCTTCAAATAGAAAAATCAATGGAGTGATTTTGTTCACTTATCATTGTTTTATAGGGCCTTAAATGTATGATCAGTTGTGACCTTTATTTATAGGTTGTAACATTTTATTTTTCTTCACAGTTTAAATTGAATTTAAACATGAATGAGGGAATTCCAAACTTTGGAAGAAGTACAATAATTGTCTTCTATTTGTATAGATTGCTCAAGTTGGTAACCAACATAACAATAGAAACAATGACCTTTTATTGTAGTGGACACCACAGAGTGTATATTTCAAACATTGATATTCCATAATAGATCTCCATTGATTTTTCAAGTAACCCTCCAGACTAAAATAATATACTTACAAGTAATATCCGATTCCCTTTGAAATAATTTGGTGGGTTAACCTTCCATCCCCTCTTGGAATAATTTATAAGCTTGATGGATTTGATCTCAAGATTTCAGTCATTTTGAAAAGTATCAATAGAATGTGAATTCTCATTTCCTGACCAATAGGGGAAAGGGGATATAGAGTGGTGTTTTGATACCTCCAGATCTAAGCACTAACTAGTAGCAATCCTTTTTTTCCACTTTCTTATTATTTGAAACCGTAGAATCAATGGATGGGCAGATAATGAAAGGCGTTTGTTTTCCTTTGTTCATAAAAAAACCAGGACATTCCACCATTATTTTACATATGTTAAATCCAATCTAGGTCAGGCAGTAAATTTCATAAATTTGTTTGTCCAGTTTGCCTCAAGTTATCCTACAGTAGAAAATAGTTGTCACTTCTAGTGCACCAGTGATTATGATGGATTAGGATTATTGGTAACTTGTGTGCATTTCTCAATTCATTTTGGGATTAGATGTCATTTAACTTAGCCCATGCAAAATGAAGGGAATGTGTTTCTAACAAGGAAAGAATTATCACATGTATCATTGTTCCTCAAGTAGCTTAAGGAAAGCATTATGCAAAATTGAGGGAATGTGTTGTGACTTGTCAATACTCTTTTCCCAATTTATATTATGAACAGTACCCCGTTGCAAATTTGTTGTTGAATCTTTCCTTCATATTATAATTAATAAGCACGGAACCAGAATCACCATGCCCACCTTTGTTTTGTTTCCAATCAACACAGTGGAAGTTGCATTTAACTCATAATGTCCATGTATCTTACACTAGTGTTCAGTAGGTTAGGGAACTCCATCCTTTTGTTTCTAGAGTTGCATTACATATCTACCCATTTTCAAAGAAAGAAGCTACCTTTTCCCTGTTTCCCAAGACCTCTAGAAACACTAATGTTCCATCCAAATCAATTTAATTTGGACAATCATTCCACTCCATTTAGGATTCTTCCACCTCGACCTATGGGTCTTATGGATATTGCTACCCTATATGATCATTTTACAGTGTATGGTGATCTCTTCTCTATGGAATTTGATGGTGTAAAAGGTAATATAGGTGAAACATCCAAGGCACCCAAAAAATGCAATGTGTGTGTGTCATATACACTACTAGGCATGCCGTTGAAAGAGATCATAACCATGGTAAATCTTGGCAAGGAATTAACAGGTTCGTTCCTAGTAACTAGGAATTTCATTATTCCCAACCAGACTGTCTCAACCAAGGTGTTGAGGATGAACCTCCTTTAGAGAATGTTGGTGTAGATTCTATAGCCTGTTTCTCCCCATTTTTTCACTTGAATGGTAATGAATCGAAACAGATCTATCGTTGACTAGGCTCATGGAAAAATAGGAGGAGGTATGGAGTCTAGTATTTAAGTTTATGTCAGGGCCAACACAAGATATCTTGAGCATGATATCTGGGGTGATGAGAAGGAGGTAGTTCGACTGTTGACTTTCATCTTTTAGATATCTACTTCAATCAAGCAAAGTTCCATAGTATCACTAGGAATAATCAAAGTCACAAAAGGAATTTTAATATTCTTTAAATAGTTAAAAGATGAGAACACCCACCCTTCATATATTCACAAGCATATATATTAATTTGTTCTCAATTATTTGAAATCATTTCATTCTCATTTTATTGATTATTAGAAGAGGATCATTTTATGAAGTTCAAGGAGGAGTAGAATTAGAAGAGATATATGAATGCAATCAAGAGTCGACTTCTTCCCATTATTGTTTATCTGGTTCATTTTCCATACCTCCTACATCATCTATGCAAATGGGACATAAAAGATCAGAATTGAAAATTGAAACATGAAAGATGAATTCAGATAATGAGTTAAAAATCTTGCATAAACCTTTGTTGTCATTAATTTCTAAGATTGACGGTTTCTTACTGCTACAAGATGGACATGATGGGAAATAGATGCTCCATTGGTATCCAAAAAGAAGTCTCACAACACTATTAATGTGTCAATGTCAGGGGCTTCAAGTGGCCTTTAACCATTTGGCTTCGAGCCTAGAGGGTCGACATCTGCTGCATAAGGCATGGTATCGTCTTCAATATTTTGCACTTGTATTCTATTGAACTCAAGTGATATGGTTGAGATACCACATAGTTTATCTGGACCGAATTTTGCGGATTCATTGCATCCAATTTTCCCAGGTTCCTCAAATATAATATTCAATAGACCTATGAGGGTAGGCGATAGAATTCGCTAAATAAAAATACCCTTTTCTGTATTGAATAGTGGTACATGTAATGGGGGTGTTCAATTGGCCTCTGAATTCAATCACAATCATGAGATGTTGCTTTACTGCAAACCTATTATTTAGGGTTTAATCTGTCAAGATGGTAGATATGGTCCTAAGGTATTGAGTTTGATATTTGATGATAAATCAATCAATTCGAAGGTAGAAACTGCTAATGTGCAAGCATAAAGCTCAAATCCTGTTTTTTTGTTCTATGAACCCCCTCGTCTTCCTAGATTGGATTCTCCATTTATTAACTTCGATATTATAAATTCATGTAAGAATATTAAGTAGGAATACAACCCTCTTGTTGTTCAAAAAATGATAAAGTCATCCCTTAATTGTACTACTACTTACTCTATATGGAGTTCTCATGACAAAATCTCAGAAGCTTTGTTAAAAAGTGCAGCTAAGAGATTCAGAAATTACACCTTCCATTTTAAGGAAACAATGATGGGAGTCTTGAACTCTAGTGCAGAGTGGGCAACACGTCAAAGAGGGGACTTGGAGTTTGTAAATGCCTGATAGTTTTCTTTTCTGAGGATTGAGACAAATCAATAGCTAATATATACACTAGTTACTACACATAGGATTGGTGTTTAGTGGTGATGTTACAGGGGATATCAATATGAAAAAAGAAAACCCATATCTCCTTTCTTTTGGAAACACACAATTGTAGTACATGAGTGCCACTACTCAGAGTTTTGGAAAGAAAGTTTTGGAAGCAAAGTTTTGGAAAGAAAGTAGGTTCTTCAACATCCATGTTTCAATTTGCTTGAGGACAAGCAATATTGGGAGGGGAGGATTTTTCATGTCCCCAAATTTTGCATTGGGTCACAATGGCCTAAGCCACTTGGCCATACTCATGATAGTTTGTCAAATTGGTGCTAAGGGTCAAATAATTGCCAAAAATGATGTCCAAGTTAGTAATAACGTAAAATTAGATCCAAATGGACAAGGTGGGTCACATTAAGAGAAAATTCTCAATTCAAAGTTTGTAATATACCCATCCAAATGAACTATCATGGAGGAAAATTACTAGTTCCCGAGGTTGGGGGTGGAAGCATTAAAAGTTGGAATAAGGGAGCTACAAGACCCAAAATGACATTAGACTTACAAATTCACATTAATGGGTCAAATAAATAATAATAAAAAGAAAATAAGGTGGCATTGGATCTTGAGGGCGCATAAGAGGTTGTGGGACTCACATGTGGCAAGATTCCCCACTATACTTGGCACTATTCTCTCACCAATTCGAGTTCAAGATCAAGGGTAACATACTTGGGGGAGTTCAAGAGGTGTTATTCATGGCAAGAATCATGTAAGGTAGAATTGGAGTGGAAGGGACACTCCCATGGAAGAGGAAGAAGCATCTTAGAAGAATTGTGACACTTGGAGCTAGATTCCCTAACTCTTATGACAACAATGATGAAGATTCTATGACACTTATGACAAAGTTCAGACCTGATTGATGACATCTGACATATATGACATGTCAAGGCTAAAAATAGCCTCCAAGAGGGCGCACAAGGGGAGTCAGGGCATCCAAGAGTCCCCCATTCGAATTGATGGAAGAGGAGAGCTAGGAAAACTTGGACAAGTGGCATTCATGGGAATCTCTCCCTAACTTGAATTGGGATGAGTCTCTCGAATGGAATTCGAGCTAAGGAGACCTTGGGAGGTTAATAAAAGACAAGAGGAAAGAAGGAGAGCAGATTTTGATCATTTTTCATTTTGGAAATTGGAAAGCATAGCTTTTCCATACTAGTGGAGTGTTTACTCTGCTTGCCTTAGTACCAATTTCGAGGGTGCAAGATTCCCATCCTAATTGGAAATTGGAGAGGCCATTCAAACCTTTCATTTGGAGCTACAATGGATTCATTTGTTACAGGTTGAAGCTACAAGGCTGCTCATGATATTCTCTTATTCAACTTGCTCCCACATCTCTCTCATGTTTATGTTCATATTTTGGCTCTTGGAGGAAGGGTGCACTTGGTGAGATGTTGATCTCCTTGGGGGAGCTCTTGGGGCCCCATTTATTTGTAATATGATGTATGAAATTTGTATTTGATGCTCATATGAACCTCAGGTCGAATATCCAAGTAAAACCATGTAAAAATGCCAAACTACGTATAAATGGTGCCATTTCCCCCCATAGCGTTTGCCTGTCGCACTTTTTGTTGCACGTAGTTAGTGAAGGATTGCTATTTAGACTTCATGGACATGTTATCTACTATATATCTCTGTAATAATCATATCATGAGAGCCAAAACTCGAAAAATTATGTATTTCAAGTGATATTTACATTCAAGGAAGAGATTCGAGCCATTTTCCCATATATCTTGTTGAGAGAGCTTGAAGTTGTTTGGTATCGACTTGTATCAGTCAATATCTATGGTTTTATTGCTGTTTGGAGAGCCCTTAATATACTGAAGAAGTTTCATACACCTTATGCAATTCCTTGTAACATTTCTCACAAATTTCATAGCAAGTTATAGAGTTTTTCTCTCATTTCCCCTATGTTAAGACATGTTTACCAATCTATGATTTATGGGAGTTGTAGCAGCCTTTAGGAACTGATTAATGATGCATTTGGGTGCCCATTGAAGTCATCTAACAAATCCATGTATCTGTTATGAAATTTGGGAGGTTCGTACTGCATTTGGGAAGCCATTAGTGACCTCTACCCTTGGGGAATTTGAACCTCGAATTTACTAGCAAATTTCCATATTTTCTCCTGAACTTAAATGAATGTTGCATAAGTCTTTTGATAGTGTATAAGCACCCTTTAGGTTTATTTTTATGTCCTAATACCCTTCAAAGACGCGCAGTCCCAATTCGAAGTCCTTAGGAGTCTTTTGGATCCATCTACCCTTGGGGGTTTCAACATTTATTTTCCTAGTAATTTTTCCTTTCATTCTCTAATTGTAAATGCAAGTTGTTGAAGTACTTAAAAGGTGTCCAACCATATCATAGTTGTATTAGGGTGTCCTAGTACACCTCAATCCACTCTGGACATAATTCGAAACCATTTGGGATCATTTGGGGACAGTTTGGAGCTTCACTAGTCCAAGGTTCGAAAATTGGCCAAATTGGGAAAAATTTCAAATTGGGGACATTACAATCCCTAACCTTCGCAATCTAGAGAGAGATATTATACTTTATAAATTATTTAGTTAAAAATCTAGAGCAATATTTTTTACAGAGGTCCAAACCAAAGATAAGTTTACAATGCAACAAAACAGATATAATGGTGACAAAAAAAAATTGTATCAAGGCAATTGCAAATTATCTTACGGAGGACTGACAAAATTAAACATGTTCTAGACCATTAAAATCTCATATCGCCATAATTAGGATTTACCGTGTGAACTAGGTGGCGGATTGATGAATTGGCATCACATTCACTTCCCCTCAATAACACGTAGATGCAAATTAAAACAAATATTACATTGGAAGAGTCCCGCCTTTATAACATGCCTGGTGTTAGTCAATTTAACTTTGTACTATTAACAAAATATTTTTACAATGTTTTGAAATGTTTTGTGATAGTTTTATGTTAAATTTAATATTTTAAACATATAAATTATTTTTTAATATTTAATATTTAAAATTTCTATTTTTTTTATTGATTAAATCTAGTGAAGTGACAATTTAATAAGAGGACTTGTTAGAAAAGAAAAATATTTAAAATTCTAAAAATTCTAAAAACTTGATTTGGTCTTATAAGTATAATTATTTCAAACATACTTTTTTATTTATAAGTAAAATTATTTCATACATAGTTCATTAATGATTATTTTTAATTATTTGAACAACATTTTAATTTATTAGGGTTTGAGGTGTATTGATTACCATTCCCTCTATTTTATTAATTTATTAGGGTTTGAGGTGTATTGATTACCATTCCATCTATTTTATTTATGGGTGTTTTTATGAGAATAGGAATTTGAAAAAATGTACATTAGTTTGATGGGTTTGATGGTTTCCACTTTTTCATGGTTTATTTTGTTTGCTTTAGCTTCAACCATTAATCAATCTAAAACTTTTGTTACAAAATTCACTTCAAACTTGCTTAATAAATCTTTTATTTTAAATATAACAAAAACATAGACTTGACTTGCTGCATTGCAGCTATTTTTTTTAAACAAGAGCCACAAGGTGGCAATGTCCATGACATTGTTACTTGTTGTTTGTTACAATTGTGGTTGACATAATTTTCTTGATTGATGGGAGAACTGGTCAAATACATTTTACATATTTTATCATAACAATAATTTTTTAATTATAATTAAATTTAAAAAAAATAGAATTAAAATTTTAAAACATCTAAAATTTAGAATAAAGTATATATTTATTATATAGGCAATAATTATCTTTAAAATAAAAATAAAAAATTAATTTATATTTGAAACTAAATTTAAAATCAAAATTTAATACAATTATTTTTAAAATAAAAATAAAAAGCTAATTTACATTTGAAACTAGTTTAAATTCAAAATGTATATCAAAGAATACTTCATTTTATTATGTATCACTCCCACTTTTAATTCTAACAAACTTAAACATCAAGAAAAATCAAACATATGAACATTGAGAAGACTTCCTTCCAAGAGTCGTTGATGAGACTTCCTTCCAAGAGCCTCCAATGATGAAAGTGTTTCAACTGTGCCTTGATTAATACAGTAACACATGCATGATGAAAGTGTTTCAATTGTGCCTTGATTAATACAGTAACACATGCAGGAGGTACTTGAGATCTTCTCTATGTATTGTATTTTGAATACCGAAGAAATGTCACAAACTTACATCCCTGACTCTGCATTTCAAGCCATGATTTTGGCTATTTCATGATTTTTCTTGGTTATTTGTTGCTGCAGTTATTTCAGGTGGCTTCTCATTCTTTTGGAAAATATTGTCTCTTTGATTTTTTTCATGTCTGCTCTTAAGATGTTTAATGGAACTAGGATGCCAGTGTTACACACACCCAATTATGGAGTTTGGTGTATCAAGCAATGAAACTTGGAGCATTTGGTGTCCTGTGTGGAAGACTTGCAAAGTTTCAGTATTTGCAGGTACAAGACAAGTTAAAATCTCTGTTAACACCCAAAAAGTGCTCACTAGCTCATTTCCTTATTCACATGACCCATTTGTCCACTTTTCCACCATTTGAGCCTCTAAAGCCATCAAAAGGTCACCAAAATACCATAATACACCCCTTTTTTCCCCTCAAAATGAATATTTTTTCTCAAAATGCATAAAAAACCCTCAAAAAGGGTCCAGAATTCCCAAAAATATTAAAAAGGGAATAAAAATATTCAAAATATTCAAAAAAGGAAAAAGGAGGAAAAAGGTACCTAAACCATGTTGGTCAATACTATTGGTTTCCTCAAAACCATAATGGTATTCCCCACCACCAAAAACTATAAAAAGGTGGTAGGGGCTCCTCACTTTCCATCCATCCATCATCGTATCCTCATGCTATCAAAATCTCTCATGAGTTCTTGACCATTGTAGCAATCTTGGAGAAGAGACCATTGGAGCTTGGAGCTACTCACCCTTGGAGCTGCTCAACACCACAACATCCTCACCATTTGAGGTATCATAATACAAAAGTTATTTTTTATTTTATTTCTTGTTCTTGTTCTTAAATCTTTTCAAGTTTATTGTTATATGCACATGCTAGTTTAGTTTTAGATTCAGATTTATAATTGTTTTTGCTTTCAATATTTGAAACTGCTATCACTTGTTTATAGGTTCCCATTGCACAAAGCTTGGTTGCAAAACCAAGCCAACAGTTTTTGGCGACTCCACTGGCTTCGAATTCTTAGATCTCAGTTTTTTGCTTTAGATCTTAGTTTTTGTTAGTTTTAATCATTTTAATTCATAGATCTGCCATCCTAGACAGCAAATCCATTGCTATTCTAGATCTTAGCCCCTTTTATTGCCATTAACAGCCTAAAATTTCCATTTTCGGGTTCGTCTTTCGGCGTCCATCTTTCGGCTTTCGCCCCGCGGCTTTTTGCCTGACAGTTGCGCGGCTCATCGCGACCTCGCGGCTTTTTTCCGCGTGGTGTGCCACGGCTTCGCAGCCATTTTACGCGCTGCACATCGCGGCTTCGCGGCCATTTGCCGCGCTGCACATTGCGACTGTGTGACCTAAACCCGCGCTGCACTTCGCGGCCGAAACCCGCGTTGCACATCGCGACTGCGCGGCTGAAACCCGCGCTGCACATCACGGCTTCGCGGCCAAAACCCACGCTGCCCATCGCGGTTGTTTTCCCGAAACCCGCGATGCAATTTTTTTCAATTCGGCCAATTTTTTGAAAATTATTTTTTGTTGTATTTTCTGCCCATTTAGCATATTTTACAGCATTAATTTTTCTGCATTTTTACAGCCACATTAAATCTTTTACTATTTAGAATGCTCCATTAAAAGTCTTTTTAAAAATTTTCAGTTATCGAAAGAGAGATTTTTCTGCATTTTATTTAGATCAAGATTTTACTGTTTATTTGCTCAATACTTTGCCCAAGCAACTTTTAAGAGATCCATTTATTTCTTGAAATATTTAAGTTATTTTCTTTCCTTCAAATTATTTCAAAGATCCATTATTTTTGAATAGTTTTTTCAAGCATTTACATTTCAAAAACGTCTTTATTTTTTGCAAAACTGGAAGCATCTTTTCTTTCATTTGTAATCAATCGCCCAAGTGAGGCAAATCAATTTCAGTTTAAATACCACACTTGCACCCACTCTGCCACATAATTTAAACTGAGCCATAAAATTTACCTTGAACTCAACAAACTTTTAACCCCACTTGGGGAGCACCTAAAAGAATTTTGTAGTTAGGTAGAATTGAGGGGATAGGTGTTCCAATAACACCCCTCAATTATTACATTTGAGACATAGTGGTTGTCCTCTATGGTACCAAAATTCCTTATAATTTTGACACGGTTATCAACCAATTTATCGGGAAGGCCTCTCCCTTAGGAGGGTTGAAGTAGCCAGACTGGTTCCGGAAATCTGAGTGGAATACCGCAATCCATTCAATAACCGAAGGATACCTTTCGAAGTTCTCGGTGTACACCCAAGAGGGTGTACAGCGGCGATACAACCAAACTGCAGATTCACCCAATCGAACGTGTCATGAACGGGGTATCCTAGTTGCCACTCTTTAGGATTGTCTACCCGGTATCCCTCCCGGTAGGGGGATATCTAGCCATTGATTCAACACTCTATATTGTCTAACTTGCATTTCATCACCTTGCAGAGGATATCGTTTGTTGACTCACAATACTTCTAGTTAGTTGTTTGCATGATACATTACCCACCTTTGGTCTAGTAACACCTCTTTTTTCTAGAAACTGTTTGACTTTTGGTATTCTGACCAATTTTGTTGCATCCCTCCACTTATTATAGCACAACTGCTATAATAAGTGCTTTTTGAGGTTGATTGTTGGTCTGGGAGCCTTTATTTTTTCACTCCCCTTTTGCACTCATTGTTGCATTAGGGTTTCAAGTTTTTTACATCACCACCTTACACTGAAATTTTTTAAAAATATATATATATTTCTCACCATTAAGAATTTAAAACGATCTCATCGTCTTCAGGGTGAACCCCCTCAGTTCAGTCTACTTGGCTCTACACGTCACCGACGTAGAGCCTTATCCCTTGACTCGACATGTCATCGGCCAAACATACAGTCATCCGATTCTGACACGCCTCACTTCACATCTGATTCTGAGGCTGAATCTGAAAACCCTACTGAAATATCACCAACCAACCTCATAGCTGGACCACAATATGACCCACTTTTTACCAGTACTATTGGAGATACATCCACAAACCCTTCTACTACTGTGCCATCCATGGTAACAAAAACCCCTCTAGGCATGCCTAATATGGGGGACACTCCACCTTTAGGTATGCCCAACACAGGACTACCTCCTATTATGGGTATGCCAAACATAGGAATCACACCACCTGTCATTACCACAACCCAGATCCCAGGAATTCCTGGCGCTATTCCTAACCCCAGTGTAACCCATGTTGCACTTGGAAATGCTGGCCCATACCAAACCACAACAGTTGGAGGACACATACCTTCAATACCTCGCATACCCTCAGGGGCTACTGGACCACTACATAATGCCACCATCAATAGTTATGTCCCAGTCACTATGCCACACCCATCTGCTAGTTTACCTTACATGGCTAGTCTGAACTTACCAAACCTAGCTAGGCTCACCAACGATCCTATCAGGCACAACCCTACATGGCCACCCATGCCTACAAAGCTCCCCTCAGACATCCCCAAGTTTGAAGGAAAACCTGGCGAGGATCCCCAAAACCACATAATGTCATTTCACCTATGGTGTTCATCTAACTCCATAGTGGATGACTCCATTCGACTGAGACTGTTGCAACGAACGTTCACTGGCTCTGCAGCCAAGTGGTACATCGAACAACCACATGGGACCCACCATACATTTACGTCTCTCGCCTCCACTTTCCTTCAGTTTTTTCAGCTACCTGTATGCTATGATGCAGGAGTTGAAATACTGTTGTCTTGCAGACAAAACACAGCTACCCACATCACCAATCATATCCATGAGTGGCGCAAGCGTCGTAGCCTCTGTAAGATAAAACTGGATGACCGTATATTTTGGACTGGTTTCTTAAATCACTCCTACCCCTCATAGCAAAAGACGTAGCTTCCGAACGACCCCAGTCAGAGGAAGAATCTATCCTAAAAGCTCAGCAATTCGACCTGATTTATGCCCAATCAGGCTATCTCTACACCATCATACCAGACGCCCCACGAGGCGATTCTTCACGCGGTGACGCTCCGGGGGCATCACATGCCGCTGATGGTATTATCGGCCAAGTCACAGCGCAAATTAAACCTTTTTAGCATGGTGAACACCATAAATTCCCCAGACCTCTCTAGGGCTACATCTAATTCTGGAGCGACAACGTCGTACGCTCCAATGAATCAGACTCATCACACTCATGGACCCTCTTGTCCACAACATTGCTATGGGCAAGCGCCATCGACATATGTACCACCCACATACTATAACCAACCGGCCACCCAGAACCCAATTCATTTCCCCGCACAACCAATGTATTACCCACAGCAAGCTACAACAGCTAACCCAACACCTCCAATAGCTCAGGGTTACCAACAACCCCAGCAGGCAACTGGACTACCTCCAGCCCCACCAGCTTATTATCCACCGCAACCTACTCCCACACCTGCGGCACCCCAAAATCCTCCCACTGCTCAAGGGCAAGTGTACACACAACACAATCAGCCCCAACATCAAAACAACCAATGCAACCAGGGTGGACAACAAAACCGTGGAAGAGGATGTAACCGCAGCAACAACCAACAACATAATCAAGGTCCACCACCTCCCAATCCTCCAAATAATAACAATGTTGCTCCTCCCAACCAGAATCCTTGTCACATACCCCAATTTTTGTAAAAATTATGTAATTGTTTTATTATATTCCTGAGACATTATGTTAAATTTAATGTTAAGTAGGGATTGATGACTCAGCAGAGTCAATAGAAATGGAGTGTAATTCAGAATATTTTATTATTAATAAATAAATTGTGGAGACAACAGCATGGGAGAGTTGTTAAAAAGAGGTTACTGGTCAAACTGGTGGATGGAACTAGGTGGAAAGGCAAAAAGACAAGTGGCAGCATCCTCAAACACTTCCTAAGTTGCAGGTGGCAACTTCCCTATATTTAGGGTCATGATTCCCCAAGAAAGTGGAATCAGAGCAGGTGGCCCATTAAATGACAGTTAACCCAACAAAGACCTAGGCAATCTTTTAAAAAGAACTCAATGAAGAGAGCTGGGGGCTCGAATATTTTCCAGAGAGAATTCATTCAGGTGAATGTTATTCAGGAAATCCATTGAGGAAGAGGGAAATACAGTAAGGAAGTTGTTTTAGGAGGATTGCTGCAGTAACTTGGTTCCATTACAGCTTTTGGGCTGAGAGAATTGACTTTGTTGCACCTAGTTCCAACCAGGGAGACCAGAGCAAGCTCGGGGGTCCTAATAAGTTGTTGTCTGAGCACTTTCCAGGAGTTGGTAGGGAGGAACGGCCTCCCATTGTTGTTGTTGTCCACAGTTTAAACAGGTTCTGTCACTTATTTCTTTATGTTTACTAATTATGAATGGATGTATGTTGTGTTTATTCTATATGTCTGAGAATTAATTAGTTTAAGTAAAGTTAGTATCTCAGAATATCAGTAGTTAAAATTGTTAAGAGTTACTGTGTTTTTCCGCATCATTAGCAAGAAGTAATATCATTATCGTATTACTAATAATGTATCTATAATTCATATAATATAATAGTAACACTTTATGTAATAATTTATAATTGTAATTATAAACCTAGTTTATTTATACTTGATGAATAAATAAATAAGAATTATGTACAAAATAATTACATTCTATGTATTGCAAATTAAATAAACAATCCTGAAGGCAATAGTAAAATATAACAAGTTAAAATACAGTGTTGATATCAGGATCCAGAACAGTGCAGGAGAAGTATTTTCACAGTGAGGAGGTTCACATAAGGGCCCAAACCCTATATATATAAATTTAAGAAGTTACTACATAACAAATAAATTTAGGTACGTAACCCTAACAGTAATTTTATTAAAAAGAATTTATCAATAGACAAATAACCTAATTATTTATTTTAAAACAAAAGAAACAACAGAACAGTAATTAGCTCAATCATCGAGCTTAACCACTACGGTTAATATCGTTCATTTAACTCTTAATTACCACAGAGTTATAATTTAAATAATAGATTAAGCACTGAACTTAAATCCCAACTGTAAAATTTGGGTCAAACCCTACCAGTCCAGCTTGTACAAGCAAAATAAACACTAAGAGTTAAGACAATGTTTTCACCTACGGCCGCATCATAAATTCATAGTATTAATTTTACTTGTTCCTGTACAAAGCAAGGAATTGAAAATGCACGCGATAAACAAGCATGAATATACAGGTAAGTGTTATAATAAGTCATATTACAAAACCTTGGGTGAAAACCCTGAACCATTTAAGAGTACAGTAAAGAAAACAAACTAACGAGGCCGTAACCTCATCTACAGGCAGGATTACAACCTTTGTTTTCTTTTTTATATACACAATATTTCTTTTATAGAAAATTCTTAAATACAGCAGAAGGGTGAATAATTACAATATTGACCGATGCCATAACTTCCTTTCACAACACAGGGTTAAACCTGTTAAAGAACTCATTTTAACAAGCAGTTAAAAGAGCGAACAGAATGGAGGCAGTCACAGAGTCGCTTCATTCAAAGTCCAAACCCTAACCATCCTAACAAACCAGCAAGGAGGAAACGCCATGGTGAAAACCAGGCTTACCAGGTAAAAAAAAACCAACTGCCGAAGCTTGTGCCATCCACGCCTTGAAGAGGAGCCAGAACCTGTAGCGAAAGAATAATTTAGTTAAAACTTTATTTTTAAAAATGGTTAAACTATTTCTTGTAACCAGAAATACGAAGGAGTAAAAGTAACTTACAGTGAGTTGAAAGAAGCTCAGTCACTGTAACAGCCTGATAACTACGAGCAGAGGAAGCGTAAACCCTTTCCTTGTCACCGAAAAGAACAAGCTTGCAGAAGCAAAGGATATCTTCCACAATGGAAGCATTGCCAATATCAAGTCGGAAGATACACTCACGCCGTGACAGGGTCAGCAATGGTGTAGAAAGGAAAGACCCTAGGTTTTTCAACAACCCTATGGCCGCTAACAGTAAAATATTGACTCCCATACGAAGCCATTGACGAGCACGAAGGATTGAAGCAGCATAGAAGCTGCTACCAAACAGTGTAACAGCAAGGATTAGACCAGGAGGGTTCACAGAGCGACCAAGCCCGAAGGTGAGGGAGAAATGGCAAAGTAGGGTTTAGTCAACGACTTTATATCACCAACGCATGGCTCTGGAACGACCACGTTGCGTTTAATATTTTTCATGCAAGTGGGTCGAAATTCTAATGTCCAACGACAAGATTTCCCATTGATTGTTTTCCAACAAAATCATAGCATGGATAAACAAAATCATAGCATGGGTAAACAAAATCATAGCATGGATATCCCTTATGGTCGCGATACAATAGTTCACCTGTCATACTTTTCACAATCAAAATGTTAGAACAATGCTTTTAAACTTGCATAGTAACTATTAAAACTTTGCCTTATTAGAACCATGCAATATAAACATCGTTCAAAATTCAGTCTTGAAGTATTAGACATAGAGGAATTGACCTTGATTATAAAAGTTATAAGGATATGGGTATAATGTTAAGCTATAAGTGGTTCATAAAACTTATCACAATATTGCTATTTACCCTAGTCTCATGTGAAAAGACAAGAGATATATCATTTCTTTTAAGTCTATAAGATAATGGAGTGATGTTAGGTATAGTGGTTTACAATTCTACTACTATAATGCCATTTGCTATAGCTTTGCACAGATAGTATAGGACTTGTCATTCTTTCTTTATGTGATTTTAATTTGTAGATTTCAAGCTATATAACTCACAAATGTGGATTAAGGTTACTCTAGTCCATTTTACTTGTTGTTACAATATAATAACAATCTCTTAATAGTCTCAGATTCCTTGCGATAACAAGTAGACTTTTGTTATCCTTGATACTCAACGAGTTTAATCATGATAATTTAGGACTAATTTTAAAGGTGCTTATAGATTTTATTCAATTGTCCATCATGGAAATAGGAGTAGTTTCCCAATCAATGCAAACCCTTAAAATGTTAAGAGGAGACATGTATCAGATAGTAAACCTTGTAATTGCTGAAAATTAGAAAAGTATATACGTATCGATATTATTAACTCCAGATCCTTTACAATTGAAGTTGTAATTCAAAATATATTCTAAATTTAAACTTGGCATGATGCGATGACAATGGATGAGTAAAAATTGGTCTGAATATGGTAACCCAGTTATATTCTACAGTGCTAATTAAGAAATAGTATTGCATTACAGTAATCTCATCAATGAACCAATACTCCATAGGGATACTTAACTCTTTTATTATCAAGGAAAATAGCTATCATGTTCTCTAGTAATTTCCAACTTTCTATCAGTAAGATCTTGAGGAGATCATAGGAAGAGTTCTACCTTTAAAAGCTTGATAAACCTGGCTAGCATGCCTTTACTTTTACTGAATGATTTGGTACAGCAATTTGTTTCATAATACCTTAAAGATTTGTTTGCAGCGACCCGAACATTACCTGTATATCTGTAAGAGGAAGAAAATCTGTTGCATTAGCTCGGAAGCTAAGTAAGCCCAGTCTGTTATGGCAATTCCCCCTTGTGGTTACAACCAGAAAACAATCAGTAACCGACAAGAAACTCATCTTTAAATTTAAGTATAATAAAAGGTCATTCAGTTACAATTCTGATAACATAAACTAATCAAACAGTTAATGACTGCATTTAATAAGATTATATGCTATTTTAAAAAATTTAAATTTTTCGGAAAATTTGGGGTTATGACAATCCTGATCGTCATCCCAAGCAGCCAAAAAACAATAACCTGAGAACAAACCATCCATGTTCTATATGTGGAGTCTATGGACACTACACTCATAACTGCCCCCATTTAGAGAAATCACGTAAACTTTGGGCTGACGATGCCCAACGCCAGGGCCACGCTGGACAACTAGCTCCACTTAATCAACTGCAACCCATGATATTACAAAACCCATTTCCAAACCAGGGAGTAGTAAATACTCGCCCTATGGATCCCCCACAAGGATCTGCTGCACCCCAGCAGCAAATAACCTATGCTGCAATTGATTATCAGCATGCGGATCCAGGCACACACCATTTATTAATGATGTCATCCAATGACATCAACCTCCAAACTCGCATGAATCAGTACGGCCCACCCCCAGAAACTCCTCCCACTAACGCATCCACCTCCCTTCCACCAAATCAACCACTACACATACCAAATATGCTGTTGGACGGAGGACCTAAAATCTCTCGCATCCCTTTGTGAATGATTAACAACAATCCTAATGCTCGCGCAGCATCCAATTATAACATCATGGAAGACCTAGGACAATCCCCCGATGCTATGTCTGCTTTAGAGGTACTGAAAACATGCCCTGCACAACGAAAACTACTACTATCCGCCATCGGAGGAGTAGACCCTGACGACACACACATGATGGCTTTCGACTTAGACCAAGCTGAACCTCGATTGCCATCAAATTTAGCTTTCCAAGTATCAGTAAGCATTCGAAACCTTGTTGTGCATCGATGCATCATCGATGAAGGAGCTTCCACCTGCGTTATGTCCACCCTTGTGTGGTAGAAGCTTGGCTCCCCCGCTTTACAACCATCCACCACAGCATTACGAGCTTACGACGGACGCTCAGCTCAACCACAAGGCCTTTTAGTGAACGTACCCGTAGAACTAGGTGGAAAATTAGTTCTTATTGACATCGAAGTGATCAATGCCCAGCTCGACTACAACCTCCTTCTTGGACGTAGATATATGTACAAAATGAAAGCAGTGGATTCATCTGTTTTTCGCCTCATGATGTTCCCACATGAAGGACGCGTTATCAAGATCGATCAACTCACATATTATGATCCTAACGCCCCTGCAGCTCCTCAAAATGTGCTACCAATGATTGAACAAACCATTCAAAACGTACCGACATAATTTGTGTCGTCAATTGGTCCTGGAATCTACATCGAGTCACCTATGACTTCCACATTTCCATCAATCTCACCACCTTCACCGATAACAAAAACATCGGATTTGTGCACCCTGTCGCACACCACACAGCAGCCTTCGTCATTACCACAAACACCCACAGTGCCTACTCATATTGGCACAACGCCAATTCACACTATCCCGTTCTTGTTCCCATTTTCCAGAGTTGTCAATTCGCCAGTAATGGGTACACTCAACCTTCCTGGTCTAACATTAGGGATACCTGTATGGTACTTACCTGCTCCGAGCCCCCCGCTGACTCCGATTGTTATTTTACAACCGGTACAACCTATCCCTACTACGAGCAACCCACCCCCTCCGGTCACTCATCTGCAAAATAGACCACCCCCAATAGTGACTACGGCATCAACATACAGAAACGCCCCACCTCCATTACGGAACACAGGGGGCAGAGCCCACCAACTTATAACACTGGACTCATAACTCGCACCCCCCCAGCAACCCCCAAGATAGCTAAAAACCCCCCAACTATTCGCATTCCCCCTAAGTGCTCGTTGTGTGACGACGTAGGCCATGCCACTCATCAATGTCCACAATTACCTGCACTCCAAGAACACATGAATATGTTGGATGACGACACCGGGATTTCGGTGGTAATACTAGAGCCACCTCCTCACCCTCGCGACAAAATGCTCCGCACTAACCACCCTTGTGCGATATGCGGCATTTATGGCCATTATTCACACCACTGCCCTGATCTCCCAGATTATAGAGCAGCCTTGTATGAGATGAACAATGCCGACTTAGAGATATCTCCTCTCCTCATCGAGGAGATCTACCCTCTAAAATCATCTACCTCGGAAGAAATCAATACCATCTATATGATTTCAACCAAATACAAACCAGAACCCGTTGATTTATGGTCTGATTACTTTCATACTGATGAGCAAATTTTAGAAACACTCACTGCACCAGACTACCCTTGGGATGATATGCTTCATCGCTCATACTTCCTCCCTGAGGCATCTACATCCACCACAGAAAACCAGCTATCAGTCGAATCGAAAGATTTCCTACCAACTAAGGTTGATTGGTTCAAAGACCCCATCCCAGCACCAGATGCCTTCGAAGAAGGGAACATGTCCAACATTTCCCCTACTATACAAATCGACATTTCCACCACACCTGGAAAACCTGAGCTCATCTCGCTAGGCGCATCATGCACTCAAGCGAAAACTCAGGCATATAAGAAACTCTTCCAAGAGTTTCGTGATGTCTTTGCCTGGTCTTACACCGAGATGCCTGGCCTCGATCCCAAAATTGTGGAACATCACATCGACACTTGGCCCAATGTGCCTCCTGTCCGACAAAAACAACGACCCATTCACCCGTCCAAGCTCCCAGCTGTTAAAGCTGAGATTGAAAAACTCCAAAAAGCAGAATTCATATATCCTATTGCCTACACCACCTGGGTTTCAAACCCAGTGCCAGTAAACAAAAAAGTGGTCACCATACGCGTTTGTACTGATTTCCGAGACCTCAACCTCGCTTGCCCCAAAGACAACTTCCCCACACCTTTCATTGACCAACTAATTGATGAATGTGCGGGACATGAGGTCCTTTCTTTTATGGACGGTTTCTCTGGATATAACCAAATAAAAATACGTAAAGAAGATCAATACAAGACAGCTTTCACTACCCCATGGGGCACCTTCGACTATCGCGTCATGCCTTTTGGTCTCAAGAATGCTGGAGCCACCTTCCAACGTGCCATGACTTATTGCTTCCACGATCTACACAAGATCATAAAATTTTATCTGGACGACCTCACCGCTCGATCCAAGAAGCGATCGGACCATTTAGATGACCTTCGACAAGTTTTCTTGCGTTGTCGAAAATACAACATCCGCTTGAACCCTCTCAAGTGTGCCTTTTGCATTACATCAGGTCGCCTACTGGGGTTTGTTATCTCAGAAAAAGGCATCACTGTAGACCCCTTAAAAGTCCAAGCCATTCTAGATTTACCATCACCCCGTACATTAAGACAACTTCAAAGCCTTCAAGGGAGGTCCAACTTCCTCCATCGCTTTGTTCCTGACTATGCCACAATGGTCCACGGTTTCCTACGACTACTACGTCTGCATACCCATTTCATATGGGACCAACAAGCAGAGACATCTTTCACCGACTTAAAGAAAGCACTCACAAACGCCCCGTTGATTTCTCCCCCAGATTTCACAAAAGATTTCACCCTCTATGTTTCAGCATCCGAACATGCCGTATCTGGAGTTCTTGTACAAGAAGATACTGCTCGCCAAGAGCATGTCATCTACTATGTGAGCCAGACCTTGTCCGGCCCACCCCTCCGCTACCCACATGAAGAAAAGATGGCACTCGTTGTCGTCTTTTCGGTACAAAAGCTGTGACATTACATTCTCCTGAGCCACACCACAGTTGTAGCCAATTCCAATCCTATGGTTTACCTCTTCACACGTCGCCTTCTTCAAGGCTGTGTAGCTAAATGGGTGATTATCCTGCAAGAATACGACCTAACTTTCAAGACCGCAAAGAGAACCAAGGCCCTAACACTCGCTCAACTCATCACAGATCTCCCATCCTCTTCGTCATCACCCGCTATCCAAACAGATCTCATTGACGATCACATTTTCATCATTTCATCTGACGACCCATGGTACGGCGACATCTTAATATACCTCCGCACACAAAAATTTTGACCCCACATCGATCATGACGGACGTCGTCGTATACGACACCACGCCCCCCGATACCTCCTATTAGGCGATGTACTTTATCGACACGGCGTCGATACCATCTTATGACGCTACCTATCTCATAACGAGGCAGAACAAGTCCTTAATGACTGCCATAGCGATGCCTGTAGAGGCCACTTCTCCAGCATGGCCACCGCCCAAAAGATCATCCGCGCAGGTTACTTTTGGCCTTCATTATTTACTGATTGCATCACCGCAGTCAAACATTGTCAAAACTACCAACTTTTTGCCCCCAAGGCAAGAACCCCACCCGCCCCCCTTAATCCAGTCGTCACTGTCGGACCATTCTGCAAATGGGCCATCGACTTCCTCGATTGCAATCCCACGTCAGCCGGCGGTCATAAACACATTCTTGTGGCCGTAGATTATTTCACCAAGTGGGCGGAAGCCATGCCTACTTACAATTGCAAGTCCGACACCGCAGCACGTTTTTTCCTCAACCATGTTATCGCTCGTTTTGGAGTACCAAAGCAACTCGTCTCAAACCACGGCTCTCACTTCGAAGATGCCGTCTGGAGAGAATTATCAACCTTACTGAAATTTGAACACCATTTCTCCTCCAAATACTACCCCCAAGAAAACGGCCAAGTCGAAGTGATCAACAAAATTTTGAAAACCATCCTCCAGCGCACTGTAGACAAACACAAATCAAATTGGCACCACATGCTCTTCCCGACACTATGGGCATACCGCACGTCAACCAAAACCGCCACTGGTTTTACCCCTTTCCATTTAGTTCACGGTGTCGAATCCGTCCTCCCCATAGAGTGTCAGATTCCAGCCCTACATATGGCCGTTGAACTCCTACCGGACACTTCCCCAATTGAGCAACGCTTACTACTCCTGGAGTAGGCCAATGAAGATCGGCGCACAGCCCTTCAAACCATCGAAGCAGCCAAGAACCGATCCAAACTGAGTTATGACAAACATGTCCACCCAAGAACTTTTACTGAAGGGGACCTTGTCCTCACCTATGATCAAGCTCATGACAAAACCAGGAAAGGAAAATTTGTGTCCATGTGGCAAGGCCCATACATTATACACACTTGCCTCGGACAGGGGGCATACATTCTGACCGATTCAGAAGGAAACCCCCTACGCAACCCGCGCAACGGGTTGTACCTCAAGCGATTTTACCCATAACAAATCTGATGGACACCACCGTCCATTATTGTACAGTCTTATTTTGTTTTTCACAAAAAATTCAAAAAACCTAAATATTTGTTTTCTCTGCATGACCATAGATGGATACTGTTCCACTCTGCTACATCAATTTCGCTGATGGTGCAAGCCGTTGGTCCCCCAATCTGGCCTCCGCAGCTTGGGTAATATATTCCCCTTCACATGAGTTGATCCACATCGATGGAGTGTGTTTAGGTGCCGCCACCAACAACCAAGCTGAATACGATGCCGTGACTGATCTCCTGGCCGCAGCTCTCCAAATGAGCATACGTCACCTTAACGTTTTCTTGCACTCACAACTCCTTGTTTCACAGCTCAACAATGATTACCATGTATGTGATCCCTGTCTTTTCAAAAAATTCTTGCGCACTAAACAAATGGTTCGACAGTTTGAATCCATTTCATTCACACATGTCCGAAGGAATCTCAACAGTGTAGCAGACCATATGGCCAACAACATTCTTGACTGGCACACCAATCAAACCATATCATAAACACAAATGTACCTCCATGGGCTTAAACAAAAATGCATCCACGTGCATAACATGTGCCTCCACGGGCATATACAAAAATCAAAATAATGCATCCACGTGCATAACATGTGCCTCCACGGGCATATACAAAAATCAAAATGTTGCATCCACGTGCATAACATGTGCCTCCACAGGCATACAGAAAATCAAACATGCCTCCACGGGAAAGCAAAAAGACAATGAATGCATCCATGTGCATCTACGACTATATACCAAATCACATATATACATACATCATAATATAGTCAAACATGTCATAGGTGCCCTCAGCACCCAATATACAAAAATACATCAGCCGTACAAAAAAGTACTTCCCCATATGCTCATCAACATTTGGGGGCAGATACAAGATCATCTAATCATCACGGTCTCCAGGCTCCTCTGGCGCCTCCTCCGCTGGCCCCGCTGGATCACGCCGAGCTCGAACTCTCCTCTCCGCCATCCCCGCTGGATCATCTCGTAAACGAATCCTCCCCTCTGTCGGCCCTACCAGATCATGCCGAGCCCCATCCCTCCACTCAGCCGCCAACAATGTTGCTCTGAGCAAGATCGAGCGCCACTCACAAGGCGCATCGAAACAATGCTCGACAATGTCTCAATCCAAATCCCTCCACCCATCCTCTGGAAATCCTGCTAGGATCATGTCTAGTGTCTCTCTGACACCCTCCACTGCATCATCTCGAGGCCCAGCTCCTCGACCGCGAGCCCCAAATCCTCGAGCATGCGGAGGTGGTACCGCTACAGGAGGTGGAATGACCACCATCGCTTATCCCCTACGAACCACATAGTCGACCGGTGGTACAGGACCAACATCTGCACAATCACGCAAGTGAACCATCATATAAATATCTAACTATAATCATAACAAACACATCTAAAACACATGATATAGTAGAGAACAAAACACAAAACATACCATCTAAACCCCAGGCCTGTCTCTGGGCTCAAGGCATCTCCGGATCTCCTCGATAATCCATACCAGCATAGTTCTTTCCTTTTCTTGTTTTCATCAGGTCCATTTTTTGACCATTTTTTCACACCCTCGTCGCCTCGGTTTGCATGCCACATCGTCCGTTCTCCATTTTTAACAAGTCTTATATCGTCGGATTCAATTTTCCGCACTCATGATGACGCTTGAGATCATTTCTCGCTCTCACGCCCAGATTTTTCGGGCATTTTTTCCTATGCCCCCTCGTCGCCTCGGTTTGCATGCCACATCGGCCGGTCTCCGTTTTTTACGAGTCCTATATCGCCGGATTCAGTTTTTCGCGCTCGTGATGACACTTGAGATCATTTCTCACTCTCATGCCCAGATTTTTCAGGCATTCTTTCCTATGCCCCCTCGTCGCCTCGGTTTGCCTACCACATCGACCGTCGTCCGTTTTTTACAAGTTTGATATCGCCGGATTCAATTTTCCGTGCTCGTGATGCTGCTTGAGATCATTTCTCGCTCTCACCCCATAATTTTTGGGCATTTTTTCAAAATGCCACTCATCACCTAGGTTTGCGTGCCACATTGGTCGTTGCCCCTTTTTGGCAATCTTTATGTCACCGGATTCAGTATTCCGCACACATGACGATGCTTGAGACCTTTTCTCGCTCTCATCAATCCCTTTTTGTTCGGTATAGTTTTACCCCTTTTTCGGGCCGAGCAATCCCTTTTACGAAAAAGGCACTTAGGGAGTTTCTGTTAAGCTCTTTTCTGACTCCTAAAACAATGAAAAGATCGCCGAGCAACCTTGCTTCCTTTCATGCTAGCTAAACGTATCTGAAAGGGCGTCTACATGGTATAAGTTTACCCCTTTTCCAGACCTTGTAGACTAATTACGAAAAATGAATACTCTAGTCACATCGGCTAGAAGAGTTCTCCATTTGCATCATTTTATGCTTTTTCGGGCCTTGGAAACTAACTTACGAAAAAGAACACCAATGGAGTCCACTTACCACTTTTAGACTCTCTAAACATGAAAGCGACCACGAGCAATCACCATCATGGGCTCGTAAAAACCCACAGGACGGTACTCACAACCACTGCAGAGTCTTCTTATCGTTTTCAGACTCCTTAAAAATGAAAGCACCCATGAGCACGAACAGTCCTGGGCTCACAAAATCCACAGGACAGTACCATTTCAGAGCACACTTGTATCCCTTCTTGGAACTCATTAAAACTACGAAGAAGGACCCAATGGTGCTTCTCGGCGCCACAACAGATCACGTCTACTCATATGGCAGCTTCCCCATTTTGGTCACCTTTGTTCAGAGTATTCTGTAGTATGTCACCTTGAGAATCCCTCGACAGCACCCATCAGCTTGACCCCCCCAGAGTCAATACATACCCTTCAGTCCCTAAAATCTATGATCCCCACACCTACAAATCAGTTCCCTACGCTGCTAGGTCAACCATGTCATCATGCTCTGAACAAAGGAAGTTTGAGTCTACCCACTCTATGACCCCAATTACTTCCCATCCCCACAAGTATGTCAGTCCTACCATCAATACTACCACACTTTAGTTCTACACCTCGTGCTCCTATCAAAGAAACATCATTGCCTTGTTAGTTGCTAGTCTCCCTCTGTCGACGACAACCAAATTTATTGCAGAGGATAGACCTAGAGGTCCCTGTGTCTTGGACTCATCACCATTTATGATGAGTGCCTACGAATCATTTTGAGAAGAGTCCTCAATGCCTCTCCAAATGGTTGTTTCTCACATGCTCGACTTCAACACCTTGATCGCATCGTTGAGACTCGCACAGGATATTGGTCCTTTCAGTTATTTGTTGAATACCCCGGATACCACCTGACTCTTCCACATTTGAGAGTCTACCTATGGAAACAACCAATTACATTTTCCTATAGATATCCGGGTTGCGCATGGCGACAGTATTCAGATGTACCCCAATGTTAAACTCCCTCGAGTATGCAATTACATGTACTTCTCAGAGATGACTCACAGTCATTGAGTCCCTACAGATGTTGGATACCTTCAGTTTCAGCAGTTCATCAACCCTTCTGAGACCTTATTCAGAACGGTTGTCGCTTTATTCTAGTGTATCAGTTATTGAGATCAGTCATGTTATGATCATGAGTACATCCCAAAATAGTGTCCCCTTTGGACCATTATGATGTACCAGCAGATTTTTTATGTCTTACTCAGGTCCCCCTTCTTGGGACTAATTGTTATGTATATGTCTTGATACGAGCATGGGTATGCCCGCCTCGTCCATTATCAAAGATTATTCCTCATTCATATTGAGGCCATGTAATATTGTTTATTTTGTAGCTTCCAAGGGTCGTTGATCCAGTCTCCAACCGGTCTCTTCTCTTCCCCAAACCCTAGGAAAAAGACAAAAGAACTATGATGTCTATCGGCCATACGATGAGCTCCTGCCCTCACACATCAGGGGACAATCTGTTAACACCCAAAAAGTGCTCACTAGCTCATTTCCTTATTCACATGACCCATTTGTCCACTTTTCCACCATTTGAGCCTCTAAAGCCATCAAAAGGTCACCAAAAGACCATAATACACCCCTTTTTTTCCCCTCAAAATGAATATTTTTTCTCAAAAAGCATAAAAAACCCTCAAAAAGGGTCCAGAATTCCCAAAAATATTAAAAAGGGAATAAAAATATTAAAAATATTAAAAAAAGGAAAAATGAGAGAAAAGGTACCTAAACCATGTTGGTCAATACCATTGGTTTCCTAAAAACCATAATGGTATTCCCCACCACCAAAAACTATAAAAAGGTGGTAGGGGCTCCTTACTTTCCATCCATCCATCATCATATCCTCATGCTGTCAAAATCTCTCATGAGTTCTTGACCATTGTAGCAATCTTGGAGAAGAGACCATTGGAGCTTGGAGCTACTCACCCTTGGAGCTGCTCAACACCACAACATCCTCACCATTTGAGGTATCATAATACAAAAGTTATTTTTTATTTTATTTCTTGTTCTTGTTCTTAAATCTTTTCAAGTTTATTGTTATATGCACATGCTAGTTTAGTTTTAGATTCATATTTATAATTGTTTTTGCTTTCAATATTTGAAACTGCTATCACTTGTTGATAGGTGCCCATTGCACAAAGCTTGGATGCAAAACCAAGCCAACAATCTCACATAACTATTGTTAGTCTTCAAAATGGTAGGATCTAAGTACAATACTAAAATCCAGTTTAGTCTATGGAGAGTGTTATCCAAGGGCCAATATTAATTAAAACTAATTTTGGTTTTCTAAAATGAATGATTAATCAAATTTCATTGTTCTCATATTTTAATAATATCCATGTCATTATCTATCAAAAAGAGTTCCACCGTTTTCTAATTTTTTTAACATTGACCCGTTTGTCAAGTGGCATATACTTTATTTTTAGAAAAACACATGCATAAGTGTAGATATGGGATTATACAATTAATAATATTTTATGTAGAGCACTTACGATGGAGCTCGGAAGTGCATGGAAACAATATCCAAGCTACAAAATTTTGTGTAGGATTTACCACCCAATAACGCATGTGCCATGGAATTATGAAATTTTCATAGTTTCAACTTAGGGGACCTCCCCGCGTACATTTATACACTCAATGAACTTATTTAGCTACACTACCACTGCAGGTTGGCACAATTCTAGTGGAAGATGGGAATATTTCACACAATTTTTGTGGAGGGTATAAAATATCTCACATTTCTTGTAGTAATAAGTACTTAAATGTATTGAAAGGGATAAGCATTAATAATAATGCTGCTACTAACCCAAATATAAGTGATCATATTGGATGCTCATAAAAAGATTGACGGGAGGAAAATTAATTTTATAAATTGATGTCATAGATGCTTGTAATGGCTTAGCAAGAGCTCGATATTTGGATACGAAAAATCTGAATGATATATACACAAAACGACAACTGTACACATGAAGGCCGCCAAAAAGAACCACCACAATCAAAAGCATACCAATCAAAAGAGAATGTCATATTTCATTTATATATACATGACGTTATAGACAACATAAAAACATGTGAGACACTATAGCTCGGATACAAACAAGAACAGTAGCTTGTACCCAAAAAAAAAAAACGAGTAAGCATGAATATGTGAGTGATGGGTATGCCGGAATGTGGGTACGCGAAACAACTGTCACTGCAATATTAATAAGTGGAAACATAAATTTAGCATGGATGCAAATTGGTGAGTCGGAACTGTCTCTCCTTCTTCAACTTCCACCTATGATACTTTTGATTTTCCTTTCATGCGTCTTCCTTTGCCCTAGGCCTTTGTCTCTGCTACCAAAACGCCCATGCCTCGGCTACCTCTGCAACCTCTCTTGCTATGGGTGTTGGTTTTCCACAATCAATTGCTTCTAAGTCAACGGAATAAACCGCTGCCCCTACCACCTCTACTGCTTCTGTGCTTACCTATGGTGGACAGTATTTCCATTAGATGATTTTAGAGAGTGAAGAGCTTGGGAGTGACTTATCGGTCAAATCTACTGTTAATTTATACAAAGATATAAGAAGTGTCTTCTTGGGCAACAGATCGAGAGGACTACAAAGCGAATGTAACCGATTGGATGAAGAAGAATGTATTTTAATTTTCTTCTTCATCTTGTGCAAATGCAAATTAATAATACTAATACAAATAATTTTAAGTTACAGTTAGGATCAAGAATTAGGATGGATTTTAAACAACTGTAAGTGTTTGAATAATAGTAATGTTATGAGCACAAGACAAAAAGATTGAAGTTACTGTTAGGATCAACAAGTACGATGGATTGGATTTCATAGATGAAAAAATGTAACCGTTGGGATAAGTTATGACCAGTGGAATTTGATCAAAACGGTGATTCTATATTTCACTCCATTCAAAATTTAAATTTAATTCCTTCGAAAGATACTTGGAAGTGGTGATTTGTTAACCGTACGACTCTGCAAAGAAAGTGTGGAGCTTGGAAGGGCCAACATGGAGGAACATAGCTGGTCCTGCGTTTTGAAGCCGCAATTCAAACGCAATGTAACCAACGTGGGGAAGGACGATGCCAATCTGGAAGATGGGATCTTTCCTTTTGCAGCAGCGAGCGTAGACCCAGGCAGCATGGTGCGACCTCCATGCGAATTGAAAACTGTATCATAGCCTCAACATTCAAATTACGAAAACGTGAAAAGGAGATTAAGCTATATGCACTGTAAAAGCATAAGCACCATAAAAACCATTAACATATATCACAATCCCGATAGCTTTCGTTATTGTTAAATTGTTGATTAAATGTAAAAATAGTCATCATAGCAACAAGCTGAGTGAATCAAACCACGACCATTGTGAGAAGTTATAAAAAGGTAAACATTACAATGTTGAGTAGCCAAACTGGGCATAACCCAGTCCCACGGGGGAACTGGATACGCTCATACAGATCCATCCCAAGTGATGGCAATGTATGAAAACACACAAACAAAGCCGTGAAACTCAAACCACTTTTCAACTTGGAGAACCCTCTTGACTCTGGAGATTATTTTGGAACCCAAGTACCTGGCCATGGATGCCGCTCAAAGGTAGCCGCAGTCGATTACACCCCTATCGGCTAAACCTACATAGATAGGGCTGTGAGTTAGACTCCTTCTTCGAGTAACAAATATACAAAGGTTAACATTAAAAGAGCTAAGCTATGATATTGTTTACATATGCGAGGAGTGGTCAGAAAACCCTCGGCCAGGCTTATCCAGCCTCTGAACTCGTCGAACCCTCATCTGTGGAGACAAAACGAAGTAACACAAATTGGTAAGACCTTAAAAATGAATTTAACAAACGCATAATAATACCCAAACAAGAACCATCATCTGTGGAGACAAAACGAAGTAACACAAATTGGTAAGACCTTAAAAATGAATTTAACAAACGCATAATAATACCCAAACAAGAACCAGTGTATACCTATAAAGTGCAAGCATAGTGAAGTTTCCTCTAGCGCCATCAATGCAAGGAAGTTGATGGGTTCCATCGCAAATTAACAGGGACCAATCATTAGCATATAGAAACCATCAAATGAATCAACCATAAGATAATGCAGAGATTTAAACAATGACTATAAGCATGCAAATAGCAGTTCGATGCTAAGAGAATATACAAATGTTATCAGGTATTCATTCGGTTACAATGAACCAGTAAGAGATGGTGATATACAGCTTTGAATTCAGTAGGTAAGTCACTTGAGGAGCAACAAAACTACTGCAATTAAACCTTTGAACGCTCAAAATGAAGCCAAAATACAGTAGCAAGGGATAGATGACCAAAAACTAGCTCAGAGCTCAGGGCCATAATGGTCGAGACCATCCTTAAGGGCTCATTCATGAATGGGAATCAGACCAAGTCCAGACTCCAGATGAAGCATATGGAAATAAGACTGAACGTATTCCCCATACCCGAGGACCCTGTACTCTTCTGCAAACATGCTATTGAGGAATGGGCGCCATGCTTGAAGCATATGGTGATAAGACTAGACGTACTCCCCATACCCGAGGACCCTGCACTCTTCTGCAAACATGCTGTCGAGGAATGGGCGCCATGCTTTCATGGAAAGGTATACAAACTGTATTAATTAACACCCTACGGAAGCTTACGCAACAGCGCCGTCGGCTCGTGGGATGTGAAAACCGAAAACAACGTCATGTGTACGTAACCAATCAAATTTCAAATAAATACCAATTTTAAAAAATTGTAAATTTAAAATAATATTCATACTATATTGCAACATTGGTAAAATACAAAAATTTAAAACTAGGTCTTGGATTAATTCACCGACGTGAAAACTAAATGTCATGGACATAATAATAAAAACAGTCCTTGACTTTCGAGAAATTCCCCACTTGATTTCCGGCTGGTAATGATATACATTGTTCATATTATTATTATTTTGGTTGTATATCTTTGTCATAGACTTTGACTTTGAAACTACTTTTACGTTAAAAATAACTTCGTTCTTTCGAATTGGAATGTGTCAAGTAGTTAATTTAAAACACTTTTAATAATAAAATGTGATTAAATTAAATAAATAATTTAATTTAATTACACTTGGTCTTGAAATTTTAATGGTTCATTTTGGTTGTTTATCTTTGTGAGAGACTTTGACTTTGACGTATAAAGTTAAAAATAAATTTGTAACTAGAGCAAGTTAAATTAAAATATTTTTAATAATTCAAATGTATTACATAATTAAATTAAAATAAAATATTTTTAATAATTAAAATGTGATTAAATAATTAAATTAATTTTTTTAGAAATAATGTATATTGATAAGTTAGAAGGTTGCTGCACCAAGATGTTGACATATAAGGTAAAGTAATGTAACATAACATTACATTACCAAAATGAAAAATAATTTTCAAGATGTTGACATATAAGGTAAAGTAATGTAACATAACATTACATTACCAAAATGAAAAATAATTTTCAAAATACATGTCCGCTCATAAAAATTAATGAAAAGTAATTTTAAAAAATCCATGTCAACCTATAAAATAAAAAAATTAAAACTTATACCTAAAAAGTAAGAGGGATCAAATTTATTGAGTTTAAGATTAACAAAAAAATTACACCTCAAGATATTGGATCCCTCTCTGTGCTTGGTAGATCCAGGTTTAAGATGGATCTATATTGGTTTAATAGAGGGAGGATGCACTGGCACGTCGTTAGTAGGAATCATCATCAATGATTATCCTCATTTTTTATGCTAATGATATTGTTCTCCAGGCAAGATGTCCCTATGATCTTGATAAGCAATTAAGAATTCTCAAGGATTTATGCTCCGGTATGGGCATGATCATCAATACCGACAAAACCAAATTTATGTTGATAAAATCTAATAAGGTCACTTATGCTTCTTTTTTGTATGATAATAGCAACTTGGAGGAAGTGACTTCCTACAAATATCTTGGGATTGATATCCATCACAAGCTTAGTTGGTACTACAACATCAAGAAAAGGGTCAATGAAGGGTAGAAAGCTTATTTTGATCTTGAAAACAATTGTAAGTTGGCAAACCTTGTGATGTGGGATAAAAACAAATTCATCTTTGAAACTCTCATCACTCTCGTTCTCCTGTATGGATGTGAATTTGGGGGTTGCAACCTCTCTAGAATCTTGGAGAAGGATTGTGCAAATACAAAAGCATTTTATAACTTACAATTTGAAAATTAAAAGCAATACACCATATCTTATTCTCTTGATTGAAGTGGGTATTTCCCCGATTGAGAGCATAGCTATGACTAGGTACCTAATGTACATGAAAATTAAATAACTTGAGAGACCACTCACTTCCAAAAAATTCTTTAAATTCCAGTCAAAACCACCTAAGGCTCAAGCGAGGTTGGCATAAAGATGCCATGCCTTGGTTAAAGATGTGGGGGATTGACAAAAATATCACTTTGCAAAATATAGATGATATTAAAAATATTATTACTTTGAAGTTCAAAGAGAAGTTGTGGTTTAATAAAAATTTAGAGGATAAAATAAAATTAAGATATTACGAGTCATTAACCCTAATCTTGAAGATCGAAATTATCTCTCTATTTTAACTAGTGTAAAGAAGAAGATCCACATAGATAAAATAAGAGTGAATTCTCGTGAGCTACATAGTGATTCACAGGGATAATTTTAAGGACCCATACTTATTTAAAAGTGTATAAACCTTAACGAATCTTACCAATTCTTAAAATGTCAACTATAAAATATTTGGCGATATTTTTCTAAAATTATTTCAATTTCTAAGGATTTTCTATAGTTTATATAATAATTTGGTAATTTTTAGAGTGAAAAAAGTTTACCCCATCAAAATTGGGCGAAATAGGGCTTCAAAAAATGCAAATTGGCGAATCTTTTTGTGGAAAAAAAATGGAAAAATAGCCCATGGGCTGAATTTCGCCCCTAAAATTATCCTTGAATTAATGAAACATTGCGTTGGACCTTTCCTAAAAATATGTGGGCTAAAAGGGTCGGTCATCTTTGTGAGACTATGAGCGTTGATAATGAAAAGCACTTCCTCTTGGATTGCCCTGCGTACACCCACATAAGATCTATGTTTCAAAAGTTTTGTTACAATACAAACCTGCCTAACCTTCTATCTCATCAAAATTATAGTAATTTAGGAATGCTCCTCTCCAAGTTTTTTTAGCACAAAAATAAAACTCTAAAGCAAACAAAGTAGTTCCTTACTTTTCTTTCTTAAGGTCCGATAGGCCAAAATTGTTCTAAGTGGACATTAACTATCATCATCATCAATTAAGTATCATAGAGTACATTTAAAACTGAATGGAAGTTAAAAAAATCTTAAGAGCTCATTAATTCATTAATAATAATAATAATTTATTTCTTAAGGTCACAACCTAGCCAAACAAAAGGGACAAGAGACCCCCTTCATACAACAAATGCTAATATTTATAGAGGTGTACATACCCTACCCCCCTCCGAATTTGAACTTGTGACCTCTTGGAAGGAAACACATTTTCTTAACCATTAGGCCCACTCAAGTTGCAAGTCCTGAAGTCAATAACCGACTATTCTACCACTCCTCAACAAATTCATAAATCCATGGTTTTATGTCATAGGAGAATATTAATATCAAGAAATTCATTAAGATTTGGCCATGTTTGGAAGGAAAATAGGAACCGAGAGGAAGGGCAAGCTCAAGCAAATATAGGAGATCGACCATAAATCTTTTTTGATGCTTTCGCTCATATATGATATCCAAATATGCAAATCACTTGAAATGAAACTATTTACCACCAATAGTAGTAGCAAGAACAAGACACCTTCTTGGGGATGAACACACAAAATCCAAACCACTTAAATTCTTAAAAAAATCAAAAGATTTGATTTAAAATAGATTGTAACAAAGTTTTTCAACATGTTTCTGACCTCCATCATCATTGGAAATAGTTGTGTACAACAGTAAACTAGCCATAGCAGTAGTGTGAACCTATGAATTGCAACCATGGAGCTACACTCTAAAAACTGATATGCAACTCACACAAGGCTTCCATATTGAGCACACAGTAGTAATTGTATTCCTTATGAAACTAAGTTGACTACCATATAAACTCTTTGTCAAAGAATGGCTCATATAATAGGGACAATAATGCAATCTATGAAGTTACCCATTATTATTCCTTTTTTCAAATAAAAAGATCACATTTATATTAAAAAAGAAATAGAGATACATTCTTTCGACTGGTCTGAGAGAGGACTATCAAAAGAATCAGCTAAGCATCTTCAAAAAGACTCACAAGAGTTCAAAAAGATTCCTTGAAGTAACAGTTGAGTTGGAACCATTATAATTTTAAAGAAAACCTTCTAGAGACTATGCTTGCTTCAAATTATTCTATTATCATATCTCCCAGAGGAAGATTGAGGCCTTGTTTTGAAAGTGCGTCAGCTATAACATTGAAACCCCTGAAGAAATCCTGGAAACTAATACTTTGAAAAGAGCAAGAAATAGCCTTGAAGTGATCCACCAAGGAACTAAGCATCATATCATGAAGAACTAGATTATTGTTCATACAATTTATGACAAACTATGAATCACCCAACAATTTGATACCAATCAAACCTCGACTACCAACCAACTTCAAAAGGTGATAGAGAGCTTGAAACTCAGCCCAATTGTTAGAACCAAGACCAGTGCAACCTTTCTCCTGCAACAGTGACTGCTCTAATGAATAAATCACGAAACTAATCCCACTTCTCTCCTTTTTATCCCGAGAAGCCCTGTTGAAGCATGCCCAAGGGAATGCCGACGGAGGAGAGAAAGGAAGCACATGCCTCTTCCCTGTAGATTTATCAAACTTCTTATAAAAGGAGAAGACTTCCTTTACTTGATCAATCAATGGCTCAATCTAAGGAGATTTATCCGAGAAGATAACATTATTCCTAGACAACCAAATCCCACAACAGATAAGAAATGATAGGGATTGAAATATTTTAATATCAGTATTCAAGAAAAAGATGATCAGAAAGTTGGAACAAAAAGAAGAACCAACCCATAGCTCCTTCCTTTGAAACATAGCTTCATCTTCTTTCCAAACCTCCTAAGAGAAAGGACACTCTAGGAATAAGTGAAGGGAGGATTCTTCTGCTTACTTGCACAACGAATAGTAACCGAGACCTGACTAGTTCATATTTTGTAGACAATCCAAAGTAAGAACCTTATTGTCTATGATTAGCCACATCAGTAAAGTGGTGTTAGGAGGAACCTTCTGTAATACCCCCATTTTTACCCTTATAATATTTTGGGCTATCGCGTAAATATTGTATGCATATTATGTATGGTTCCTAGCGTGGAGCTCAAGGCCAAGGCCCAGCTAGTGAACACTCGACCTTGAAGAGGAAAGTATTGGATATTATGTTGCCCATGTGATAGAGAACCATGGGAATTGTAAATATGCATTTTAAAATAAATACCCACAACTAGCTATGCAATGCAACAAGAGATGGAGGCATGATATTACAAGGAATTGGGAGGGAAATATTCAAACCCTTGAGCCAATGAAGTCAAGCCAAGTGTCAATGAGAGAACCCATCAACCATCAACCACCCATGTTGACTTTGGTGCCCAATCATTCATTTCTCCCAAGATTTGGGTGAAGTAGTTAATGCCTTGGGGATTGGGGAGGTATGGTTGTCCAAATTCGAGTATGGGCAAGCCACCCTCATGGAAAATTGTGTTTTTTATTCTTGGGCAAGAAAACAACCATGATTTGCTCCCTAAGCCATTACCCATGAAGGACTTTTTCCTCTCTCACGTTTTTGGAACTGCTTGGGCATTTTCCAAACACATTTTTATGGTTTCTCTAGGTCTTCTAGCTAGGGAGAGGGCGGTTTTGTGTTGCATACCTGTTGGGAGCTGCCTGGGTGTTTTTCTCCACTGATTTCCAGTGTTTTCCTCCCTTTTGGAATTACTGGGAGCTCATTTTTGTATTACATACCTATTGGGAAGGAGAGAGCACGATTTGGGGGTTTGTAGAGACCATTGTGGCTCTTTGAATGCCCATGGACGTTTTCTGAAAACGAAATTGTCTTCCCAAGGTTGTTTTCCCCATTTCTCACTTCGTTTTTGGTTGCCCACATTTTCCATCCATACCCAACACTTGGGATTTTGTTGTTATGTGTATCCATGCCCCGTTTATGAGTTTTCTGTGTGTAGGAGATTGTTGGGGTTGAAATGGGTTTCCATTGTTTTGGCTTGAGCTTGAGTGGAAGCATCCATAAATGAAAAGGGTTCAGATTTAGCCTGATAAACCCAGCTATGGACTGGCTTGGCTTAAATGCAAATGATTATTTGGCTATGTATGAGCTTGAAATCCCCTTTTTCCTTATAGAGATCATGCCTAGCTCGGGGGTGGTCTCTGAGTGCCGAAATAATACAGGCTGGACAGAGGCCTACGGTTGGGTGGAACGTTGCAGCGACATAGCTAGTTGTGTGGGACAATTGCACAACAAAGATAAGTGTTTTCTATCTATGTGTTTTGCCTCTACAGTGTTTAAATTAAATGATTGTTATTGATATATTGAATGCATATGAAATTATGTGTGTGGATGAGTTTATCTCCGCTATGCATGTTTGTTGAATTTACATATGCACACATGGGTTTGTAATCGTATGAATCTAATGAATGGGCTGAGTTTGTTTAAAAAGCCCCATAGATTGGCATCATGTTCCCTTCCAGAAATTGGATAGATGGGTGGGGACGTTACACCTTCACTTTCTAGATCTTTGACCACCACATTTGCACTGGAGAATCATCCCTATCAAACATTGATTTATAACCCCCTTTGGCATCCCACTGGAACCCTTACATATCCAAGCCAATGTGTCCTTCTCTTCCTTCAAATGGATATGAGATTGAGTGAGAGACTGAATATAGGCATCCCAACTACAACCCCAATCCCCTACAAGTCCTGAATTCCGAGAAGATAGCCATCCTTGCTACCATAAATTGGAGTTTGTAGGATCATCAAGTTTATCCAGAGTAGTTTTTCGTGAATATTGTAAAAAGGAGACAAGATCCCTTGGAAACATAAATTTCTCTTTCCTACCCATGATAGCATTTTCTCCCACCCTAATAGACTTTAACCATTCTTGACCTTCCAAGCCAAGAATTTTCCTAAGACGAGGAAGGCTCTTGATAAAGCTTTCCAATGATTTGAAGCATGAATAAGGAATTTGTTCCACTAACTCATCCAATCCAGAACTGACCCAGGGGAAATATATTTAGAAATTAGGATGGACTTCCATAAAATTTCTTTGGAGATGAAATTCCACAAGGATTTGGAAGCCAACACTTTGTTGAAGTGGAAGATATTCTTTAGACCCCAACCCCCCTGAATCTTAGGGGCTTCTAATCAGGGTATTTTTTAAGGATTCTAATATTATAATTAAGTATAGTATCATAGGCGATTATTTTGGATTGAAAAAAACATGTATATAGATAGGTAGGCGAATATTAAATATGAAACATACAATTTACTAATGAAATGTGTAAATTTTTGCGAATATTATGATAAAAAAAACATATTTTATGTAAATATATGCGATATTAGAGGCTAAAAATGACCAAATAGCAAATTTATTTTTTGAAAAAAATCCTCAAAATAGCCAATTGACGAAATTTCGCCCCTAAAAATTACCCTACTGCTAATCGAGTCCATTTAACAAGATGAAACCCCAAATAGTTGATTTGACCTCCCCACTGGTAGTTAAAACAAAGCTTTCTGATATGTGAAAGCACCCCCTTAGGCATATGTGCCAAAAGATGCCAGTAGACAGGAATTGCTTCCAACACAAACTTAGCCAGAACTAATCTTCCACCCCTATAAATCCACTTATTACACCATAAATTAATTCAATTTTCAATATTGCTAACAAGCCATTGCCAATCTTACTTTTTGTACTTTGAAGGCTTGAGGATAAATGCTAAATACTTAATCCCGTACCCATTATTATTATATTCCTTCATCAATAGCATAAAACAAATAGTGCTATAATACCAAATGGAAAAGAAATATTGTTATTCACAATGGGAAAAAATGGAAATAGTCACTTTGTTTATTTACCCGTTAACAAAAGAGATATTTATGCAATATGCTTTCTCCTAAAATATAGGAGATTGTAGTTATCCCTCCTCGTTCTCACTCAATTAATCATAATCTAAGGTGAGTTGTTATCACAACTTATGCACACACAAACACTAATATAGCTAATTCTAAACTAGGATAAGACTAACTTAGATTAATATAACTATGTTGTACTAACCTGGGATTATTTTCAATAGTTCATGTAAAACAAATTGAAAATTCAAAGGGGAATAAAAAAGGATTAACAAAGAGGAAGATAGCAATATAAATAGCCTGGTTAGGAAAAGACCTTTAGGAATAATCAAATGTTAACTGAATCGTTAGACAAAGTATTTCATCCATTTGAATTTTATTGCAGGTTTTCACTGTGAACTATGGGTTCAAGCCCCCATACTAAAGGTTTATTATGAAAAACACACTTTGTTCTCCAAGCCACAACTTAGAAACTCAATTTAGCTTAAGAAATTTGCAATTCACTTGGTACGAGGAAATCAAGAAGGGGAAAGGAAGGTTTGACCAAGTGCACCCCCTTTAATTCCTATCCAAATGGATTTGGGTCATTGAAGAACTAAAATGAAGCATTCAAATTAACCATGGGCCAAATTAGGGGTTCAAATCCCAAAACCATAACACAATTGGTCAAAAGGTGACTAAAAGGATCTAGCAAATTCAAATCAATGACTAAAGGCTAAAGACAAGGGATGAGGTGATAAGGGAGCCCATAATTAGACATCCCAAGGAGGTCGTGCATCTAGGCTAAGTTGGGGTGACTCAAAGGGACAATAGTCTAGCATGAGAGAGTTTGCATATGAAGAGTGAGAGGTATCAATTTCATCAACAAGGGGTCCTGCATGGAAACAACACAAATTAGATCACACTCTAGTACCTCTGAGTGAGTAGGTGGATGTGAGTACCAAAGTGAAAAGTACACACACTACAACCTCCACCATAATATGAGTTTCAAAGGGATATGAAGTTTGTGAAAGTACCAAGGATTTTTGCGGAAGAGATATCCTTTATACTTGACACCCAAGTCAAAGGAATTATGCTCTTTGTGCTTGTAGATCATCCTGCTACCTTGGTGTGTGCACCGTTGTCCTAGACACACAGTTCCAATTTACTGCAAATAGACTAATATAAATGTACAATAATAAGTAGTCATACATGGAAATATAAAAGTCAAGATTGATCATGTAAGCTTCTGTCTATCTTTATCTTCTTGAATTTTGTACACATACTTTAGGATATGAACAAAGGAGAAATGAACCATTTTGTGTTTTATTAGTGAAAGATTTATATACTATTCTATGATTCTAAATGAGTTTATTATTGTTGATCGATAAATATGGATGCGATGATTAAATTCTTCTTGTTTGTATCCCATTGTACATTTTTATTTTATCAATGAGAAATTATAATTGAGTTGTTGTCCATATTAAAAATAAAGATTGAGTTGTTGTTCATATTATTGTATTGATTTGATTTATAAATTTATTTTTTTAAGAAAAACTGAAGTTTTATTTATTTATTTATTAAAAAAACCCTCAAAAGTGCTTACAAATTCCTTAAAGGCCTATCAAATTATAATAAAAAATGTTAATATCCAATATATTACAACCAATCTAGATCCTTTGACATCTTACAAATTCCTTAAATGCCTATCAAGTTATAATACAAAATGTTAATATCCAATATATTGCAACCAATCTAGATCCTCTAGCATCTTGCCACCATTGTGCATAAAAAACAATGTCATAATGATCAAGATGTTATAATCATGATCAAAAGAACTATGAGAGACATCATTTTCCTACTGCCAAATGGGTTTTGACATAAAGTACTCAAAAATTAAAATCTATATTTACTCACAATTACTTGAACTTAAATTACATGGAGAGGAAGATGTTAATATGGAAGGATCCAATATTAATTTAAGATAATCACATTTCTTACCGATAGTCTTCTGAAGTTGAAGAGATCAATTCCAAAAGAGAATCCACTACCAAGGAAGTAGAAGGAGATGTTGGATCCTTAGAATTTTCCTTCACATTAGATCCAAAAGTTAAAACATTTCCTCTCCACCCCATCTCATGAAACATGGCCTTAAACTCTCTACTTGATATTGGTGGGAAGGAGTAAGTATTCTCTAGCAACTAAGACAATTTCCCTATTGAATCATTATTAAGGGACTCAATACATGGTTAGAGAACAGTTGCATGGCCATCACATGAAGACATGTCATCGTAGGGAAACTTGACCACCTCCATGCTTCGAAATAAGTGTGCATAGGAAAGAGTTAATCTACTACTCAAATATGCTTGTTTACATCCTACCCATTGCTTATCCTTACTGCCATCAACTGTTATGTCTTCTCTACAACTATGCCATTGGTTTGACCAAATTTTGATATGCCAAGATAAAGTTATGGTAACTTTCCCAAAACTTGTTGATTTTAGTTCTTTTAGGAGAGATAAATTTTACAACCTACCATGTGTCCATTTTTTTCATATTAGCTTTTGAAATTTTAACCTAAAATACTAAGGTTTGTCTTATTTCCAATGAAACTATTGAAACTCATTTTGGATCCTTCTAGAATCAGATATGATTGTTTTACCAAGAACGCTTGTTTGAGACTAGTTTTAGGACTAACAAAAAACCATAACTTCCACAGAATTTAACTCTAAACTTAAGTGAGGTGGAACTTAACAATAGGTAATTTGCCTTATCTTCTTAATGCCCAAAAAGTTTCACTATCTAAAACATCTTAGAAAAAAAATTAGCGCAAAAATGAAAAGATGACTTATTTTTATGGAGCCAACCAAGGATCGTATGCTCTTGATACCAAATGTTATGTAACAATTCCTTAAATTAGTAGAAAAAACCAAATTATACAAAAATGTGAGCATGGATCACAACTCCAAAATATATAAAAGAGATGAGTTACACAATAACCCCTAAAAGAATAGAGAACCCACCCATATACTCCAATATATTCACTATCCAAATCACATGCCCCCCAATAATCACTACATGACTTCTATATATACACATTCCAACTCATTACACATGTGGCAGCCTCTTTAATAGGATGAACCTATTACATATACATTTACATGCATTTACTCCCATATATGCCCCCCTTGGGATCATAACATATACATTTACTCCAATATATGCCCCCCTTCGGTCATATCACCAACCAATCCAATTCTCTGTGCATTTGACAAACCCTCGCTCATGAAAAGGGAAGTTGTCCTGGATTCCAATCTTCCATCAAATCAAATCTCTCTCTTCCTTTGCCTTGATCCCACTAAATCCCATCAACTGATATGCTTCAGAAAAAACTCTACATGGCCTCCATATTATCCCGTAAACCTTACATGCCCTCTTTCCCTTTACCTATGCCTAGGAAATCCAATTTCATTGCCATTCCTTGAGTCCTTTGTCTATCTATTTGACTTGGTCCTCTTCTATCACTAACAAGAGGGGGACTTAGAGAGCCCTGAACCATCATTATTCTTGCTAGATCCACTACTGCTCCCCAAACTATCCTTGATATTGATAGATTTGCTCCCCCTATCACCTTCTAAAATTTAATCTGACCCAATGCCAAAATTTTGTAACATTTTTGTACAATCACACCCTTGAAGGAGCAATCATGAAACAAATGTCCTTATTGATGGAAAAACCAATAATGGAATATAATATTTTCATAGTCCAAAATTTGCTCCAACTCTAATCTCCCATTCAAAATGAGTTACTCTGGTAAGCCTTCTGACATAAAACCCACATCAAAATATGAAGAGTTCCTTCCTGATCTAGGGTTTCTAACACTACTTCATGAAAGGACCCAAGCTTGTCTCTTGCCCACATTAAAATATTGGAATCACAAATATGCAAGGGTAAACTTGGAGCCAAACCCATACAATGCGTTTATCCTTCACTATCCAATTTGAGTCAAATGAATTGTACAAGGGCACGAGCACCAACCCCAAAAAAACAATAACTCCAGGGAAATCCAAGACTTATCTTCCTTATCCATGAGGTTATCAAAAAGAAAAAGAAAAAAACCTCTTATTACAAAGACAATTTCAAACCTTACCATTTGCTACTAAAGTCCAAGGAAAATCTATCCCATCTACCATCTTCAAAATGTGCAATTTAAAAACATGGAACTACCCGATTAAAGCTCTGTGCACCAATGCCTTGACTTTATTCACGATGCATTCTTATGAAAGAGGGAGCCTCTACCTCACCTATCATGTGGAATAAATGCATCGCTTTCTACATGCTAAAACCCTCCCCCCAAAACCATTCCTTCAACTCTCGTCCTTTTCCTTTATTTTTATTTTTATTTTTACTTATCAAGGCGTGAAATGAAGAAAAATGTCCTATTATTACTTATATCATTTGACGAATATAAACCTCTCAATACATTGTTTTGTCATTTTCAAACAAATCAATCCAAATGCCATTAATATTTTGTTATATTTCATAAAGTCATATTAATATTTTGTCATGTAAATTGATATTTGGTAGATACATATAAATATTACAAATTTAATATGTACATTTAATATTTAATATTGAGTAAAGCCATCTTAACTTTGTCTAGGATAGGTAAAATTAATATTTTATTGATCAATTTTAACTCCTTAAAACTTAATATAAAAAATTAATTAAATCACATTACTCCTTCATGACTTTTAGTTTAGTATATTGTGATTGTCAATCTCAATTTTAATAATATATTTATTTCAACCTTTTTCTTCGTAAACGATTTAAAATAAAATAAAATAAGTCCTCTTTACTCCATTATATGGCCCCACTTAGAGTGACCTCTTAGAAATTTCAATACGCTATTCTTCGTGTAATCCACTTCGCTATTTTCTAGCCATATGTAATGGTCAGAGTGGATAGCAAAAGTGATGCACTTTGACGTGGTATTGTAGGTTATTTTATATTAGTAATTTTTGTAATTGTAAATTTTGTTTTTTCGAAAATTGTATTGTGAAATTGTTTTAATAAAAATAAAGTTCGATAAATTTATTATGAAATTATAATATTTTATCATTAAATAGTATAATTATTAAAGAAAAAAAAACACTTTATTCCTAGCTAAAATTCCTTAACTCATTACGCAAATCAATTCATATATTTTTAATACACTTATTGCAATGATCTAAATTCTTGAAAAACCCTGAAAATTCATTAATAATTAATGATATTAATAAAAAACCCTGAAAATTGCCCACTTGATTTTCGTGGAAACTCCTTGGTTTCATCAAATTGTCAAGCTTTTTGATGTCAAACGAAATCACATGATAAAGTTGGTTGCTTTACTTTGACCTTGATTTGGAGACTTCGCGCTTTAAAAATAATTAATGTAATTTAATGATTAAATTATAACATTTTTAATAATTAAAATATAATTAAATTAAAATATTTATTATTATTTAATTTTGAATTAAAAATAATAATGTTAAATATCACATTTAAAATTAAATGGAAATTTAAGTCTAACTCATTAAGTGAAACCAATTTTTTTCATATTTGAAATTTTGTTAGATTTATTTTGGATTATGGAATTGCAGTATGGAACATTAACATTAACACATCAATTAGAACATTCAAAAGGTAATCCTTAATTTAAAAAAAAAAAAGATAATTTTTAATGATCTTTTAATGGATTTTTTATTGCTCCCATCAAGACCAACTTGTTTTGTTTTTGTGTGAGAGATTCTATGAATTCTGACAAAGTAGGACTCTTGCAATTTCAAATTGCCTTTCTTGTAGCATTAAAGGTTGAAACAAAGACTGAGTAATCTGGGCAAAGCTTGGAGAGGATGGCCAAGATCAATTGCTCATCTTTCTTATCAATTTCACATTGCTTCAATTGAAGAACAAGTGACTTGAACTTTGAGAAGAAGTCTTGTAGGTTCTCGAAATTATTTGGACTCAGTGAAACTAGTTCATTATCCAGTTGGTGGCCTCTCAATCCATCTGTCTTGCCAAACAAGTCTTGGAGCTTCTCCCAAACTTCACTTGGAGTGGTAAGACCATCTAGATGGAAAAGGAGATCCCTGGATGTTCCGAGACACAAGGTACCATAAGCTTCATCTCTTTTGTTGTGCCACTTTGCCTTCTCAATTGCAGAAGTAGGATCAGTTTCAGTTACCATAGTCACCCTGTAGAGGCCTTTGCTCCTCAACAGGATCTCCATCTGCGCCTTCCAGTCAAAATAATTGAATGGAGTGAGGATTATTTGATGTGAATGATCCATGGCAGCTCTGAAATAGCCTTTAGAGTGGTTTGAGTGCACCCATGAATGCTTAGTTGCGCCCTCTGGGTGAATGAATGCACCCCCTGGATGACTGGTTGCACCCTTTCTCAGACTGGTTCGATCCAGCAGGACAAAAGAAGGAGAATAGAACAACTTAATAGCTCTGATACCAAGCGAAATTTTATTTTACACCAAGATCTACTCAAGCAATTACAAACTCTCACAAATTGCCTTGCAGAAACAAGTCATAGAACACAGAAAATAGTCATGTATTTGATGCAAACAGTATAACTCTATTGAATAAGTCTACATCAGCCAAACTTGGGAAATGTAATGGCTGTACATATATATAATTACATCATAGATTTGAAGGCCAAAATATGCCATTCGAAATCCTCACTAAAGCAGGCTTACTAAATCTATGCAAAACCCCCCTAGGTGCAAAGAGTGCTTTCCAAGTCACCTCTAAAGCTCACAAATTGGTGAATTAGTGATCAGGTGGTGATGTATGATGGAAAATCATCCTAAGTTCAAAATTTAGGAAGAGGAAACATCATGGAAGATGAGTTGGCCAAAAAACAATTAAGGCAAGTCAACTAGCTTTCACTTTTTCACAAAAACTAGTAAAAATCAATAAAAAGCAATAAGGCACATTTCTATTCCAGAATTGGATAAAATCTAACAGAATCATATCAGATCTTATCCAAAATCTCATAAATGTGTTCTAGTGACTAATGGATGCTTGTGGTACACACAAAGGAGACTTGCAGTCCGCACAATGGGTAATTTGGCCAACTACCTAGTCTAACACCTAGTAATTAATCAAAATGACTAATTAATGATATCCTATGTATTAAATGACATGGATGGGTTTTAAAATACTCCAACAAATATTTGGTTTTGCAATGCAAGCAGTGTGGAATTGAAAAGAAGGATGAGTAGTTGGTGCTATACATTATGAGCAACCTAGGTCCTAAGTTCTCCATCTTTGTCTCTACCTTCCATTCAGGGCAAATGTCAATTCTTGGTTGGAAGATTCCATCCTTAGATGTTTTCAGTGAATATCTCATCCAAGAACAAGACAAATTGATCCAGATGGGTGCCCTGAAGGCCTCCAAAGATCAATCTCTTATGGTTGGAGAAGCAAAAAGTGCGAATGGAAAGGGGAAGCACAAGGGCAAGGAAAAGAGGCAATCTGAATCCAAGAAGAATGCCAAGTCAAGTCCATCGGAAGGAGCCTCCATCTCCAAGAAGGACAAAAAAAGGGGATTTGAGAAATCCGAATGTTCCTATTGCAAGAAAGGAAACCACCTAGAGAGATCTTGATTCCCGAAGAAGATAGATCAGATGACCAAGCTTCTTGAACAACACAACATTTCCCTTCTAGAAGGTGCAAGAGAGACTGATTCTGAAAGTGAGTCTGATGGTCATGAGAGATGCCATGCACTGAAGGATGGATTTTCAAAATAGCAAGCCCTCCTCATAGATTCAAGAGCCTCCAACCACATGGTTGCCTCTAGAGAATCATTTTCTTCTCTAGATATCAAAGATGGTCCGATTATTTGTAACACCCCCAAAAATACACTAAAATTTAAAATTTTTATAGCATCATTAATTGCTATGATTATGATATGGAAATAATAAATGTAACAGCGTCATACTAAACTTTCTCGTGCTGACTCAATGATAAACATCTTTCCAAATCTGTTGTTAGTTTTCCTAACATTCTAACACAAAACTTCAGTAGTTAACACTCAGTTTCGAAATAATGAAACATTCGTTTAGTATTAAAAATATAAAGGGTCATAAAGTTACATTGGGATGCTTACTAAAGTTATGCATTTTATAATAATACTTCGTCATTATCTCTAATTATATATATTTTGCTTCTAGCACTAACTTGATCATTTCTATGTACTGAAGGGGTCCTTGACTCACCCTGAGGCTTACTTAGCTAACGCTCGTGAACACTATGTGCAGAGAACAGGTAATTGTCCAAGAATTTCACTAGCGGTTTACTTATATCTTCAAATTACCCTACAATGCAATACTAGTATTGATGCTTGAGAACCAAAATGTTAACTGCTTAATGAACATTCCAGGTATGATAATTTAATATCTCTCATGTTTATTTGCAAAGATATTCAGGTCTAAAGTTAAAAGTTTGAGTATTAAATAGATGGATAATTACTAATGTTAAGGGGACCTTTTTCAAGTTTCGACCTGTGTTCAACACCATAAAATAAGTGTTAACCTTGTCATACTTATGATGATTCAAAAATCAATTTTCAATGCTTATGTTTAGCAATTAGAAGTCATAGAAATTATTCATGGACATGCAATTATTTGTCCTTCATTAATAATTATGGGGAAGCATTTCCCTATGCTTAAATTATAACTACCATATATATATAATTTCTATATCTATACTGATATAGTTTATATATTTTAATAAATTGCAAAATACTTGATAAATAAAAATGCCTAGACTGTAGTGTGTGGAAACATATATATCGACCCTATAAAAATCCATAAGGCTTACAGAAATATATCAAATCCCGTAATGTGTAAGTGCCTAACTCAAACATTCAAATGTTTTCAATGAACAACCAACCCATGAATGAGACTAAGGTTTTGGATCATAGGATCCTCCTTATCCATGGTTTAAACTTATCATTAGGTGAAGGATGATGTGATAACTCTTCGTGAATGGTGTTGGTAGGCACATGTATCCACAGTAGTGCATTCAAATCTTCCATAAATTCCAATGTAGTGGATCTCCAGGTGTAAGCCTTCGTGGCTAGTCTTCACGTGCTCAAGCTGTGATCACAACGTAAAGTACCAAGGAACCATCGTCTTGTTGGCAAACTGTGGTAAGAGATGCTTAATTGGAAAATGCACTGGCATCAAACTTCGACTGTGGTGAAATAGGTATTAAATGCGATTTTAATGTAAGTAGGTGAACGTACAACTATGGAATTGAGATGGCTTCATCCGCATTGTTGATCTGTAAACTTCTTGGGTTTTGTAAAACCCTACTTTTCCATAACCCAGTTTTCAAGCTGGCAGCATTCAATTGATTTTGAACGAGTGGAAGGGAGGCCGACAGGCTCTCCGAGTCCCTAGGGTTCGATACTTAACTTCTTGCTTCGACTGTCCAGGTTTCCATGGCATTAATGTATCGACTGTATAAAAATTTAGAAGGTTAAAAAGATACGCATTGGTAGACCTTCAAGTTGTGATGTGTTCGGTTTTGAGCCCGTGACATAGCAATATCAGTTTTGTATATCAGAGCAATATGTTTTAGAAATCCTTAATGAAGATTGTTGTGAGCATTCTTGTGATTGGTCTGGTTTAGAGTTGTGCTCGCTGGTGAGCATTCTTGTGATTGGTCTGGTTTATCTTATCGCTCATTAACCGTTGTTTAAAGCTGTGAAGTTAAGATAATTGGGAGCTTTGCTTCTTGAGCTGTAGCTCATGTTTCCTTACTGCTTTTGGTCACTGTTTCAGTGTTTCGCCGAGGCTCAAATTTGAGTTTTAATACAATGAATTTATGCTATTGGTTTTGATTAAAGGTTCTGGAAAATTCTAAAAGACTCAAATGGATTTGAACGTTGTCTAAACAATTTTCTATGCTTGTTTTATGTATATGTTTACAGTAACAACTTAAGGCATAAACCATAAATGAAAATTACAAATTTAGGTAAAAAGCCGTACATCTGGATTTTTTACTCGACAATAAAAGACTGCGTGATCTTGTCTTCAGTCTAGGGTTTGGTTTGGTCTTTCAGTAGTTTTCTAAATGCTGTTCTACATGCTTCGTCGAGTTGGGAAAACGAATGCCCATAATTTAAATAATTTTTTTGCGGCAACCTTACATTCAACCTAGTTTTGTTTACGAAAAGATATGAAATATTATATGCTTATATAAATAGGGTATTTGCAATGCAATTAGTATGAATGCCTGAGCTCCATGGAGAGGAAGATTTGAAATAAAAGTTGAAATCGTAATTTTGATTTGCAAAAGTTCATACATTACTGTATTGGAAAAATAGGCATATTTTCTTTAATAATAATAGCATCTATTTGTCTTATGTGCGGTTAAAAATGATGATGTTTTCCGTTAGTATACTATCAAACTATACTAATCTTATTTCTATGATAGATAGAATAAATACGAACATTTTGTTCATAAAACATATGTAATAATTATAATTGTTACTTTACAAGAAGAGAGTTCAGTTATAAAGGGTTTGTGTAATATTTTAAGACCAATCGAGTTACTGTTTAGCCGAAAGATTCTTTTGTTGAAAAGAAATATTGTTTTAAATTTAAGACAGAAATAATTATAAACAGAAAAAGATAGTGAAGGGTTTAGAGAAATTAATATAACTTATGTTTATCGATCAATCATTTAAATTTCTCTAATACATATAATCATTATGTTCTGCCTAAACAAACCCTTCTGTACTAGAGTACTACACTGTTACCGTGTGGGGAAAAATACAGAAAGGTGATTTTATAATTAATCATTCTATCTTTACCAACTACATCATTCATACTGCATTTTAATTCATCAATACAATTTACAGAGATGTAATAATTATTAGTTTAAACAAATCTTTTTAAACATAATAAGAAGAATAGATAGATATTGCATTTCTATTTAATTAAATAACCTAGCAGAAGTAGAAAAGATAACACAATATAAACCTAGAACTGTATGAGAAGAAACAAACAACCAAAGGAGCCCGTTCCACCCAACCAACTCCTGAAGATAGCCAAGTTACTTGCCTTAGGACCCCCGAGCCTGTTCACTGAACCACTAGGACGAAGATGTTGTGTGGAATAATGGAAAAGGTTCCTTTGCAACTCAGCAGTAGTATTTAGCAGCAGCACTACCCGCCTTTAGCAATATTGAACTCAGCAATGTGGCTGCACTAGTTTAGAATGTAGACTTAGTTCACTCAGTCACTTCTAACTTTCCCCTCATCAAATCTCTTGTACTAAAAAATTATCACAAGGAAGAATGAACAACCCTTGCTGAATTTGATGGGTAGTTAAATAGCATGCCTAGGTCTTTTGGTCAGTTTATTTTAGTAAATGAACTCTCTGCTCAGTTCCACTTTCTTGGTGAACATGACCACAAAAGTAGGGAAGTTGCCCCCTGCAACAGCTAGAAGTGAGTTGAGGATGCTACCAAGTGTCAATTTTCTCTCCACCATAGTCCATTCCCCCTAGTGGGTCAGTGAACACTCGTTCAACAGTCTCCTTTGGATATTTGTCTCCACTTTTATTTATTAATAATAAAATAGTAAGAATAATTAATTACAGTCATCCATGACTCCACTTGGTCAATTGTCATAAAACTTTACAATGAAAATAAAAGATAATGTTTTCTCAATAACATAAAATGTCTATAACTTGGGGTATGTGACAAACACCCTCTCTTAAGTTCAACATCGTCCTCGATGTTTCATTATTCAACATCCTCTTGTTCCTCCTGGAACAACATTGGATATGCCACCCGCATATTACTTTCCAATTCCCAAGTAGCTTCGTCTGGACTAAGGTGCTTCCACTGCACCTTAACTTGTCCAATGGTACGATTACGAAGCAAAATTTCTCCCTTGTCAAGGATACAGTCCAGTTCCACCAGAAAATCTCCTTCTGGTTCCACCTGTACATCATTCCAATTAATAACATGAGTAATATCGTGCACATACTTTTTCAAAAGAGATATGTGAAAAACATTATGTACTTTAAAGTTTGGTGGCAATGCCAACTGATATGCCACTGGTCCTACCCTGGATAAGATTTCAAAAGTCCCACAATACCTTGGTGCTAACTTAGCCCCACTTCCCAACCTTAGGGAACTTTTCTTAGGTTTTTCCTTGAGGAACACATGTTCAACAACCTGAAACTCTTTCTGAGTTCTTTTTAAATATACCCGACTTTTCTGTCTGTCTTGTGCAACTTTCAAATTGCCCTGAACCTGTTTCACGGTTAGTTCTAATTCCGTTAACAAATCAGGCCCTAACATCAACCTGTCAACCGGATTACCCCAAGAAATAGGAGTATTACATTTTCTACCATATGAAATTTCAATTGCTGAAGCTTGATAATGGTTATTGTAAGCAAATTTAGCAAGATGTAAATAATCCTCCCACTTACCAGGCTAGTCTCTAACATACATTCTTAGCATGTCCTCAAGAATTTGATTAACTCTTTCAGTCTGCCCATATGTTTGTGGGTGAAATGACGTACTGAAATTCAAAGTAGTACCTAAACCTTTAAATAAAGATTTCCATAAATTACCTGTAAAATTTGAGTCTCTATCAGAAACTATAACTTTCGGAATACCATGTAAATGGAAAATCTGCTTCATAAAAATTTCAGCAATATTAGGAGCTTTATGTGTTGTCTTAACTGGTATGAAGTGTGTTGCCTTACTCAGGTTGTCCACCACCACCATAATAGAATCATTCTGTTTTTGGTTTTTAGGTAACCCAGTAATAAAATCAATACTAATTATCTCCCATTTCCAATCTGGGATAGGTAGTGGCTGCAACAGTCCAGCTGGATGTTGGTTTTCATCTTTTACTTGCTGACACTCTATACATCTAGCAATATATTCAGCTACTTCACTTTTCATACATGGCCAAAAATAATCTTTTCGCAACATAGTTATCATCTTTTGGTAACCAAGGTGTGCAGAATAAGGACTTTTATGAAACTCATTTAAAATCAGAATATCATCAATAAAAACCACAACAAACTTATCCAAATACTTATGCAATACGTTGTTCATTAAACACATGAAGACTGTTGGAGGCGTTGGTCAGCCCAAAGGGCATAACCACGAACTCGTAGTGTCCATAGCGAGTTATGAACGTAGTCTTAAATATGTCCTCATCTTTAATCCTTACTTGATGATAACCTAACCTTAAATCAATTTTAGAGAATACCGTTGCACCGTGCAGTTGATCAAATAGATTGTCGATGCGGGGCAAAGGGTATCTGTTTTTTATAGTCATCTTATTTAACTGACAGTAGTTTATGCATAGACACATAGTCCTGTCTTTCTTTTTAACAAAAATTACAAGTGCTCCCGATGGAGACACACTGGGTCTTATATAATTTTTATCAATCAATTCTTTAAGCTGTGACTTAAGTTCATTGAGCTCCAGAGTATTCATTTTGTAAGGAGCCTTTGAGTTTGGTACTGCTCCTGGTACCAATTCAATGGTGAAATCAAGTTCCATTTTCAGAGGTAGTCCTGGAATTTCTTACGGGAATACATCCGAAAATTCCTTAAGAATAGGTATATCCGCCAACTTTAACTTATCTTCATTAGTGGACTGTTCATTATTAATTACATTTACAACAAACAACTTACATCCCTTTCGAACAACCTTCTTAACTTGTAATCCAGAAATTTGTCTAACAAATATCTTTATAGGAGTCCCTTTTACAGTGATGGTTTCAAATGCTTCATTAAAATAGGTAAAAGTATTTTCAAATCAATTTAATACAACTCTATGCTTCTCTAACCAGTCCATTACAATCATAATGTCATAAGAACCTAGAGTTAATACATTCAATTTAACACAAGTCCTAAACCAATTCATTAAAATTTCACATTCTTTCACAAAATCAGTTACTTTTCTTTTTGTGCCAGTAGCTAGCTGAACCAACCAAGATTTATCAAATTTATCCACTTTCAGATTGCAACACTTTACTAAATCAGGGGAAATATAACTAAGACTTGCCCCTGGATCAATCAAAATAGAAACATGTTTATCTTTTAACATACCTTCCACTTCAACCATGGAAGTTTGATGATTTGCCTGCCTGTTCTCCAAAGCTGCATTTATTATGGGCATCTCCCTTTCCAAATCACCAACAGTAGCCTCCTCTTGCACAGTGTGTATGTTGTTGACAGCCTTCTTCCGCAATGGACAATTCGATGCATAGTGAGGTCCCTGACATTCCCAACACTTAACAGGTTCCTTTTGTTCATTACTTTTAACAAATTTTTTAGGTGGATCACTGTTCCTTGCAGCTGTAAATTTTGACTGTTTATTAACTGCTGCATTATTTCCTGAAAACTTCCTATTAGAATAGTTACTACTAAAATTATTATTACTGAAATTACGATTAAAAGAAAACTGCTTCTTCCTCTGTTCGAAGTTGTTAGGCCTTTTTTCCTTCTAGCTTGGTATGCCTTCTCTTCTTTTATTCTGTTCAAAACAGATATTCGACTTCCTCGTGGCCTCTTCAAGAGTGCGAGGACTATCATACTCAATTTTGTCCTTGATGTGAGAGGGCAGATAGCTCAGAAACCTTTGAACCTTGGGCTTCTCTTCAACAAAATAAGGCACATACCTTAATAAACTTAGAAACTTGCTGCACAACTCTCTCATATCCATGGAACCAAGCTTCAACTCATAAAATTCCTTAGCTCTTTCTTCATAATATTGTTCTGACAAAAAAATCATTTTAAAGTATTTCTTGAAATTACTCCAATTAACACTTTTCTCCTTTAAACCTTTAACTCTTTTCAGATCTTGCCACCATATGTCTGCTTTTCCAGTTAAATTATAAATTGCCATTTTAGTTTTTAGGTGGCTTGAGTAATTATAAATCTGGAAATACTTGTTCATTCCGGATAGCCATGCTTCAGTTGTCTCACTCTTCTTTGTTTCTACATTGAAGGTTGGAGGTTTGATCTTCTTGAACTCGCCAGAGATTTCTTCATACGGCCTATACTTCTTCTGCTTAGTGTAGCAGTCACTATCATTATTGTCACTAGAGTACTTATGCTTTTTCCTGTGTGCCCTTTCATCAGATTCAGATGACGAACTGCTGTCATAATCAGTTAATTTTATATTTTTACCCTTACGTGGATAGGACATTGTTTCAGACCCAACAATATTTGTTGTTTCATTATCTTGGTCATTTTTAGGAAAATTATTCAACAGAATATGATTCAGCTCCTCTTGAGCTTTCAGAATTCGTTCATTTTCTTCTTTGACTGTACTTATCTCAAATTTTAAATCCCTTACAGTTCTTAATAATTCCGATGAATTATCATTCAACTCAACAAATATACCTTCAGAATTAATGTATCCTTGTTTATGATCATTCTGTAAGGGACTTGTCCTCAGTCGACCCTGCTGGTCCTTCCATACCTGCAAACTTAAATTTTAAAATGCTGAAACTGGAAACAAAAATAAATTAAATCAATAATTGTAATTCTATTACAAATTTTCATTTGCGCGCATGAACCACTTCAGGCCTAGTATTTGAACCGCGCTCTGATACCACATATAACACCCCCAAAAATACACTAAAATTTAAAAATTTTATAGCAACATTAATTGCTATGATTATGATAGGGAAATAATAAATGTAACGATGTCATAATAAACTTTCTCGTGCTGACTCAATGATAAACATCTTTCCAAATCTGCTATTAGTTTTCCTAACATTCTAACACAAAACTTCAGTAGTTAACACTCAGTTTCGAAATAATGAAACATTCATCTAGTATTAAAAATATAAAGTGTCATAAAGTTAAATTAGGATGCTTACTAAAGTTATGCATTTTATAATAATACTTCGTCATTATCTCTAATTATATATATTTTGCTTCTAGCACTAACTTGATCATTTCTATGTACTGAAGGGGTCCTTGACTCGCCCTGAGGCTTACTTAGCTAATGCTCGTGAACACTATGTCCAGAGAAGAGGTAACTGTCCAAGAATTTCACTAGCGGTTTACTTATGTTTTCAAATTACCCTACAATGCAATACTAGTATTGATGCTTGAGAACCAAAATGTTAACTGCTTAATGAACATTCCAGGTATGATAATTTAATATCCCTCATGTTTATTTGCAAAGATCTTCAGGTCTAAAGTTAATAGTTTGAGTATTAAATAGATGGATAATTACTAATGTTAAGGGGACCTTTTTCAAGTTTTGACCTGTGTTCAACACCATAAAATAAGTGTTAACCTTGTCATACTTATGATGATTCAAAGATCAATTTTCAATGCTTATGTTTAGCAATTAGAAGTCATAGAAATTATTCATGGACCTTCAATTATTTGTCCTTCATTAATAATTATGGGGAAGCATTGCCCTATGCTTAAATTATAACTACCATATATATATAATTTCTATATCTATATTGATATAGTTTATATATTTTAATCAATTGCAAAATACTTGATAAATAAAAATGCCTAGACTGTAGTGTGTGGAAACATATATATCGACCCTATAAAAATCCATAAGGCTTACAGAAATATATCAAATCCTGTAATGTGTGAGTGCCTAACTCAAACATTGAAATGTTTTCAATGAACAACCAACTGATGAATGAGACTAAGGTTTTGGATCATAGGATCCTCCTTATCCATGGTTTAAACTTATCATTAGGTGAAGGATGATGTGATAACTCTTCGTGAATGGTGTTGGCAGGCACATGTCTCCATAGTAGTGCATTCAACGCTTCCATAAATGCCATTGTAGTGTATCTCCAGGTGTAAGCCTTCGTGGCTAATCTTCATGTGCTCAAGCTGTGATCACAACGTAAAGTACCAAGGAACCATCGTCTTATTGGCAAACTGTGGTAAGAGATGCTTAACTAGAAAATGCACTGGCATCAAACTTCGACTGTGATGAAATAGGTATTAAATGCGATTTTAATGTAAGTAGGTGAACGTACAACTATGGAATTGAGATGGCTTCATCCGGATCGTTGATTTGTAAACTTCTTGGGTTTTGTAAAACCCTGCTTTTCCATAACCCGGTTTTCAAGCTGGAAGCATTCAATTGATTTTGAAAGAGTGGAAGGGAGGCCGACAGGCTCTCCAAGTCCCCAGGGTTCGATACTGAACTTCTTGCTTCGACTCTCCAGGTTTCCATGGCGTTAATGTATCGACTGTATAACAATTTAGAAGGTTAAAAAGATACGCAGTGGTAGACCTTCAGGTTGTGATGTGTTCAGTTTTGAGCTCGTGACTTAGCAATATCGGTTATGTAGATCAGAGCAATATGTTTTAGAAATCCTTAATGAAGACTGTTGTGAGCATTCTTGTGATTGGTCTGGTTTAGAGTTGTGCTTGCTCATTAACTGAGTGCACCGGTCTGGTTTTGCTCATCAGGGAACTATCAGAATACTGTTGGTCAACTTCTGTGCGACTGGAGCAAGACGAGGCAAGCTACTCCACTCACGTGATGTACCGATTTTCCCTCTCTTCGTTTCTAGTTAAAACCAGTTTAGAGTTACAGTTTGGAAAGGGTTTTTGTAAAACAGTTTTAACCCTTCTCACTGTGTTAATGTAGGTGTTCCATCGTTTTGGTAAGAGAATTCAACAGCGAACATGGATAATAGCTTATCTGGAAAGCCTCGAGTTTATCTCTAGGCTTTCACCAACAGATACAAGAGAAATGATTTTGATTGTTTAGATGTAGTCAGGTTTTTTTTAGAAATAGATGTAGTCGTGTGAAATGGTGAATGCAACCGTTGTTTAAAGCTGTGAAGTTAAGATAATTGGGAGCTTTGCTCCTTGAGCTGTAGCTCATGTTTCCTTACTGCTTTTGGTCACTGTTTTAGTGTTTCGCCGAGGCTCAGATTTGAGTTTTAATACAATGAATTTATGCTATTGGTTTTGACTAAAGGTTTTGGAAAATTCTAAAAGACTCAAACGGATTTGAATGTTGTCTAAACAATTTTCTATGCTTGTTTTATGTATGTGTTTACAGTAACAGCTTAAGGCATAACCCAGAAATGAAAATTACAAATTTAGGTAAAAAGCCGTACATCTGGATTTTTAACTCGACAGTAAAAGACTGCGTGATCTTGTCTTCGGTCTAGGGTTTGGTTTGGTCTTTCAGTAGTTTTCTAAATGTTGTTCTACATGCTTTGTCGAGTTGGGAAAACGAATGCCCAGAATTTAAATAATGTTTTTGTGGCAACCTTACATTCAACCTAGTTTTGTTTACGAAAAGATATGAAATATTATATGCTTATATAAATAGGGTATTTGCAATGCAATTAGTATGAATGCCTGAGCTCCGTGGAGAGGAAGATTTGAAATAAAAGTTGAAATCGTAATTTTTGATTTGCAAAAGTTCATACATTACTGTATTGGAAAAATAGGCATATTTTCTTTAATAATAATAACATCTATTTGCCTTTTGTGCGGTTAAAAATGATGATATTTTCTTCTAGTATACTATCGAAACTATACTAATCTTATTTCTACGATAGATATAATAAATATGGACAGTTTGTTCATAAAACATATGTAATAATTATAATTGTTACTTTACAAGAAGAGATTTCAGTTATCAAGGGCCTGTGTAATATTTTAAGACCAATCGAGTTACTGTTTAGCCGAAATATTCTTTTGTTGAAAAGAAATAATGTTTTAAATTTAAGACAGAAATAATTATAAACATAAAAAGATAGTGAAGGGTTTAGAGAAATGAATATAACTTATGTTTATCAATCAATCATTTAAATTTCTCTAATGCATATAATCATTATGTTCTGCCTAAACAACCCCTTATGTACTAGAGTACTACACTGTTACCCTGTGGGGAAAAATACAGAAAGGTGATTTTATAATCAATCATTCTATCTTTACCAGCTACATCATTCATACTGCATTTTAATTCATCAATACAATTTACAGAGATGTAATAATTATTAGTTTAAACAAATCTTTTTGAACAAAATAAGAAGAATAGATAGATATTGCATTTCTATTTAATTAAATAACCTAGCAGAAGTAGAAAAGATAACACAATATGAACCTGGAACTGTAGGAGAAGAAACAAATAGCTAAAGGAGCCCATTTCACCCAACAAACTCCTGAAGACAGCCAAGTTACTTGCCTTAGGACCCCCGAGCCTGTTCATTGAACCACTAGGACGAAGATGCTGTGTGGAATAATGGAACGAGTTCCTTTGCAACTCAGCAGTAGTACTTAGCAGCAGCACTACCCACCGTTAGCAATATTGAACTCAACAATGTGGCTGCACTAGTTCAGAATGCAGACTTAGTTCACTCAATCACTTCTAACTTTCCCCTCATCGAATCTCTTGTACTCAGAAATTATCACAAGGAAGAATGAAAAGCCCCTGCTGAATTTGATGGGTAGTTAAATAACATGCCTAGGTCTTTTGGTCAGTTTATTTCAGTAAATAAGCCACCTGCTCAGTTCCACTTTCTTGGGGAACATGACCACAAAAGTAGGGAAGTTGCCCCCTGCAACAGCTAGAAGTGAGTTGAGGATGCTACCAAGTGTCAATTTTCTCTCCACCATAGTCCATTCCCCCTAGTGGGCCAGTGAACACTCATTCAACAGTCTCCTTTGGATATTTGTCTCCACTTTTATTTATTAATAATAAAATATTCAGAATAATTAATTACAGTCATCCATGACCCCACTTGGTCAATTGTCATAAAACTTTACAATAAAAATAAAAGATAATGTTTTCTCAATAACATAAAATGTCTAGAACTTGGTGTATGTGACATTAATCACATGGGAGATAACTCTCAGATCTTTGCTGAAGGGAAGGGCACAGTACATCTGGAGAATGGGAAGTTCAAAAATGTTCTATTTTGCCTTCTTTGTTAGCAAATTTGTTGTCTGTATATCAAATGACTCACACAAGTTCACCAAAGAAAGTGGTCTTTGGTTTTGACACAGTTGAGATTGCATATATCTCTACTGGGAAGATTATAGAGAAAGGGTTTGCAAACCATGCCTCCAATGCATATGAATTATCCCATTTTTTTCCCATACTCTCTACCTACCCCATTGGCATTTGATGAAGATCAGAGTGATATCTCTTCTAATGAAGATGAGGATCAAGACCTTAATGTTGAGAATAAAGTTCAAGGAGATTTAGATCCAGATCCAACACATGCACCCAACCCATGGCCAAGGCCAATATGGGATAACAAACTCCTTGTAGCTGATAGGAACACAGTTGGGGATCCATCTGACCATAGAACCACCAAATCTCAGTATCATGCAAAACTTGCACTATGTCATGCAAATCCACTTCTCTCAGAGAGGTGCTACATGATGGTGGGGTTTGATCCACAATCTCTTGAAGAGACTTGACATGGGGAATCTACAACCAAGTACAAATCTGGGTTGTCTGACAAAGGGTACTCAAATGTTCATGATTTGGACCACAATGATCCATTCTCTCTAGCAACAAGCAGGGTTCCTGAAATACTTGTTTTGGAAAATACAACTTCGACACAGTGGGAGGTACATCAGAGGAGCATATCCAGATCCAAATCTATATCTAGCACCTTCATTGCTATCCTACATAGGAGTATATTGCCAATATTTTTGCAAAGGCTTTCACTTAGGAAAGTTTTTTCCTTCTCTACTTAGTATGAATGTTCTTTGAGTTCCCTACTGTTGTTTCTTTTGAGGTGGGGTATTTTTCCCATGAGGTTTTTCCCCATTTCCTTGGTTCATGGACAGTTCTTTTATTTTTTATCGTTTATTTGATTTTATGGGTGACCTTTGGTCTTAGTAACCAGGGCCCGAGATGAAAAAGTATGGATTAAGGGGGGGTGTTAGGATATTTTAATACTCCATCCTTGTCCTACCTAGCATTATTTCATTTTCCTAGTAGTTGATGATGTCATTTTCCCCCTAGTGGTGTGCATATTTCATCCAGGATCCATCTGCCACCTTTTGAGCCCTGTATGCATCATTTTAGGACCACTTTAGTCAGTTCCCTATTTTACATGAACCTACTCAGTGTTCTAGTTCATTCCACCTGAGTTAGCTGACTCTTGTGGGGGGGTAGAGCTCCGAATGCCACTGATTGTGGCCTCATGCGCCCTTTTCTGATTTTTTTGCATGGAAAACTCACTGATGTGCCCTCCTTGGTTAGTTAACTGATTGTGTCTTCAGTTAACTGATTTTAGGATCAGATTGGTTGAGTTTGAGTCTTCTAGAGCACTCCAGTGGTGACAATTCCTATGCTAGACCAACTGAGGTTTGATTTCTCCTATGTAATTTGAATTCTATCCATTGTAACATCATTGTTCATTATACTGATTATTGGATCATGTGACGTTATTCTGCTCCTATCTGAGTTCTTATTCATAATTAATTGTCTACTCATTTTTACTGTAGTTTTCACTCTAATTCGACTTTTATGCTCATTCATTCTTTGTGAGGTATACTTAGCTCTTAGATCTATTGTGAATTAGAATTTCACAGAAGCAACAATTGAGCTGAAACCATTACAATTTTAAAGAAAACCTTCTAGAGACTGCTTCCTTCAAATTCTTCTATTATCAGATCTCCTGGAGGAAGATTGAGGCCTTGTTTTGAATCGCGTTAGCTGTAACATTGAATTCCTTGTTGAAATTTTGGAAACTGATACTTTGAAAAGAGAAGGCACTAGCCTTGAGGTGATCCACCAAGGGAATAAGTAGCATATCTTGGAAATCTAGATTGGTGTTCATACAATTTATGATAAATTGTGAATCACCTATCATTTTTATATCAATCAAACCTCAACTACCAACAAGATTCGAAAGGTGATAGAGAGCTTGAAACTCAACCCAATTGTTAGAACTGGGAGCAGTTCCACCTTTTATCTGCAATTCCGACTGCTATGATAAATAAATCATTAAACCAATCCCGCTTCTCTCCATGTTATCCTGATGAGCCCCATTGAAGCATGCCCAAGGGAATGATGATGGAGAAGAGAAAGGAAGTACATGCCTCTTACCTGTAAATTTATCAAAATTCTTATAAAAGGAGAAGAGTGCCTTTACTTGATCAATCAACAACTCAATGAGGATAATTATTCGAGAAGACAACATTATTCCAATCCAACCAAATCCTCCAACATATAAGAAATGGCAAGGATCAAAATATTTTAAGATCAGGATTCAAGAAAAAGCTGAGAAAGTTGGAACACAAAGAAAAACCATCCCATAGATCCTTCCTCTAAAACACAACTTCGATTTCTTTCCAAACCTCCTGAGAGAAAGGACACTCTAGGAATAAGTCAAGGCAGGATTCCTCTGCTTTCTTGCACAACGAACAATAACCAGGACCTGACTAGTTCATCTTTTGCAAATGATCTCAAGTAAGAACCTTATTGTCTAGGATTAGCCATATCAACATAGTGGTTTTAGGATGAACCTTCACTTTCCAGATCTTTGACAACCACTTGAGACTCATCCCTATCAAACATTGATTCATAACCCCTTTTGGCCGAATATTTCCCACCAAAACCCTTAAATATCTAGGCCAATGTGTTCTCCTCTTCCTTGAGATGGATATGAGCTTGAGTGAGAGAATGAATATAGGCCTCCCAAGCATGATCCCAATCCCATGCAAGTCCTAAATCCTGAGAAGATAGCCAACCTTGTTGCCATATGTTGGAAGCTTAATCCTCAGATTATAGCTCCACATGTACATAGCTAAATAAAGGAAGTTGAATAAGTTAGGTAGGAAAAGAGTCACTAACGTACCCTTTGGAAGCTAGAAACCATAGTTCACAAAATTATGTATATATTCAAATGCTTGGTGAATAGAAATGAAATCTGGGAGTTAATTTCTTTCAGTTGGTATCAGAGCCTAGCTGACATAACTCCTATCCGTTCTTCCATTTTGCATGTCCGTTCTGTCATTTTTCCAGAGCTGGAACAACCCACCTTCTGCCAGTTTTCTGCCCCATTCTTTTCTGCCTCTAGCATTCTCATTCCTGCATTTCTGAGTGCGCACTCCTTGAAAAGCTAATTGAGCCCTCCTTGCTGCCAAATTTCTGCCCTCTGCTCCTGTCATTCTGCCTATACGTTATTCATCTGCGATTTTCATCATTTTCATCATTTCGTATCATCTACATTATACGTTATTCCATGGATTTGGATGCTAACCCTAGTTCCTGTTGCGTTTTTGTTGGTGCATTGTGGAAGATTGTGGAGACATGGTGAAGAGAGAACCGTGAAGAGACCACATCTGTGATTATTGCTGGACGAGACTATTGTTGTGACCATCATGGAGATGAGATCGCTGTAGTTTGAAATTTGGAGCTGTAATTTTTGTAATAAATCTGTGTTAAAAGAATGTGGTGTGGCACCATGACTTTGGAAGTGGAGGATATCTGTCGCGATTGTTGAATATTGATAATTTTTTGAATGGATTCTTAGTAGTGTAGAACATTTGGAAAACTGGAGAACTGCCCTCTACGTGCCATTTCTTTGTGGATAAATTACTGCGTGACTGCCTTTGAGATAGCCTGGAGAACGCTGCGTGGAAGTACGTGCTGGACCATTTTTTTTTTTGCTGCGCTGAAGCGTGCTAGCTCGGGTGGATTGCGACTGTCACTACGACCTCTATCGATCTGAGGACTGCTTGTTGAAGGCTGTGACTTCAACATTTATATATAGCTTGAGTTAACTATACTGCACATTGCTTCGTGCTACGACCATGTTGAAGACTGTGTGCGAGCTGCGACTTATGATCTCTGTTGATTGTGCATGGAGATGTAATCTGCGAGCTGCAACCTGTGGGATGCGTTGAGTGGCTGCGTCCAAAGTAAAGTTGAATGCATTGATTAACATATCTGTGGAAGACAGCTGCGACCAGCGTCCATCTCTGCGAGCTTCTGCGTCCATCTGTGCATGCTGCGAACTCCAACGTCCTTCATCCTGCCACTTCTGCGTGATACTGGTAAATATTGCTGGTAAATGTTGCTTCTGTTGCTTTTGCAACCCTAAATTTTTTGCATGGAGGAGATTAAGTGAAGACATTTATAATTGTAGCTTGATGCACCCTTGTCTTTCTAAGCAAAGATTATAATCTTGGGCATCAATTCCATGTAATAAGATTATATGTAATAGGAGAGCTGCAAGATATGTTGTAAGTGTCTTGTGATATTGTATAACGAGTGTGGAAGAATCTGTATGTGATAAGTTGTAGAATAGAGTTGCAAAATTAGTGTGACAGCTTCAAAGATAAAGTTTGTAATTTGTAATCTAGGAGCAGAACTTTTAAGTCTGCATCCTATTTTTTAAAAACAAATTGTATAAGTTGCAGGTTCAAAATGAATTCTATAGCATCTATCGTTGGTGCTACACTCACCAGCGAAGACGCATTTCCAAAATGGTGGAGAAAGATCAAGGCTGCATTTCTCTACAATGACTTGTGGGACGATGTTTGCAAAGGAAAGACCTCACTCACCGACGAAGGCACTGTCATCTCTTCACCGCCAAAGCCTCCAACATCAAAGAAAGAACTTGTTATTTGGCAGTCCAGAGACAAGAAAGCATTGACCATGATTTCTTCCACAGTGAGTGAAGAGGTGAGCCAACATATTCTTCCTGCAAAGTCTTTTTATGAAGCTATAAAAACTCTAAAAGACTTGTATGATTCACACTCAGAAATGGATATCATTCATTTGATGTTAAAGTTATTCAGTCTTGAAGTAAAAAATAATGACCCCATGCTTGTAGCATCAGAAATAAAATCCATTATGCATAAGATTCAAGCTTCTGGTATGAAACCAGATCTTCCACTTGCAACATTTGTAAAATCTCTGTATCCCACACATTCAAACTACCTTGAATCCCTGCAAGAAAGCGACAAGTTCAAATACCTCACCTTTGAAGTTCTGGTAGAAAAGATTACAGACAGAGAGAAAGATTTTGGGAAGAGGACAAGTGAAAGTACCACAAAAACTGTTTGCTTCACTTAGAAAGCAAAGAACAAGCCTAAAGACTCTTTCAGGGGAGATAGCATCAAAAGAGGTAGAGGAAGAAGAAATTTTAGAGGAAAAGGAGGAAGAAACAACTCAAGCAAAAGATCAGATGTGAAGTGCACACGCTGCGGTAGGAATGGACATGAAGCAGATCAGTGTTGGGCATATTGGAACTCCATCAAAGGTAGACAGAATAAAGAAGATAAGAATAAAAACCAAGAGGGTGGTAAAACCCATGATTTTGCTCATTGTATTGTTGCACATTGTAATCTTGGAATTAATGAAATGACTTCTCTTTCACCTTACAAAGATTGTTGGCTGCTTGATATTGGTGCAACATATCATATGACATTTAGAAAATATTGTTTTGTAGAACTGAATGACATTGCGAATGTCATAGTATATTTTGCAGATAAGTCAAGCCTCAAACCATAGCGAATTGGTTCAATCAGGCTAAAGTTGCATGGATTCTCTCATTTCATATTAAAAAATGTTCTCTATCTCCCTCAGTTGCAGAGAAGCTTGTTGTCCTTGGTGCATATTCGACAGCAAGGCCATTCAATCCACATGTTTGATGGGATTGTGGAGATAAGAAAACCCTCTGACAACAAGGTCATCATGACTGGTTATGAATATGGCCAACTATTAAAGTTGAGAGGATCTTCTGCAAGAGTTCAGAACTTTGCCTATATTTCTCAGCATAAAGAAGGTAATATGTCATCCAGTTTATTATGGCATGCTATATTTGGTCATATTAATTATAGCAGTCTTAGATTGTTAAGAAAGAATGGCGTATTTGGTTTTCCCACCATTCTGAAGCAAAGGAACAAGTGTGATGCATGCATTCTAGGCAAACATAGTAAGCATCCATTTCCAGAGTCAAAATTCAGATCATGTATAAAGTAAGAACTGGTGCATTCTGACTTATGTGGCCCCATGCCTATTCCTTCTGCAAATGGAAATAGGTACATGATGACATTTGTTGATGATTATAGTATAATGTGTTGGGTGTATTTGTTGAAGACAAAAAATGAAGCATTTCAAACTTTCAAGAAGTTTCATGCATTGATAGAAAATCAAGCACAAGTACGTATTGGTACATTCATATATGATAATGGTAAAGAATATAAATCTAAGGAATTTGAAGACTATCTTTACAAACATGGAATTAAACATCAAACTACAGTTCCCTACAATCCTGAGAAAGGATGAATAGAACCCTAATGAATGTAGCACGATCAATGATGTTTTTTAAGAATGTGAAGCTAATTTTTTGGGGTGATGCAGTCCTATGCGCAACATATTTGAGAAATAGAAGTCCTTCTCATGTTCTAGAAGATAAGACTCCACATGAAATGTGGTTTGGCCACCTTCCTTTGGTTAGGCATCTCATAATTTTTGGTTCCGTCTGTTATGCCTTAATACCAAAGGAGCAAAGAAACAAGCTTGGTGCTAGAAGCAGAAGATGTGTTTTCTTGGGGTACTCAGAAACGTCCAAGGCATATCATCTTTATGATGAGGTAAACAAAAAGTTTGTTATTTCCAGAGATGTCATTTTTCTTGAAACTAATAAAAATGAAAATTCTATTGAAAGACAACTTGAGCATCTAGAGAGTTTTTCTCATCTAAAGACATGTTATGAATGTGATAATGAAATTCCACATATTGAAGGGGGGATCCCTATCTTGGATCAATCCATGGAATTTCCATTTGAAGCAGCACTAACAACCCTCGATGAAGAGAATGATGAAGAAGAAGTTCCTGCCACTTCAACTGAACAAGAGACTCAACTGGATGATGTAATTGAGAGGATTGGAAGATTGAGCTTAGAAGAGAATAATGCACCACCAGCTGATCAACCTGGACCATCAAGGAGGATTCCGAAATGGGCCACAAAGACACTTGAAATTGTCCATGCAAATGAAGTAGGAAAGATGGGAACAAGAAGATCAACCAGACAAGAAGATGGAGGAAATGCAGAGAACTCAGGCGATGACATGGATGTCTCATTTGATTGTGAATTGAATTTTTCTGCTAACATTGAACCAACTTCCTTTGAAGAGGCTACTACCTGTGATGAGTGGAAAGAAGCCATGCAGAATGAGTATGATGCACTCATAAAGAATGGAACTTGGAAGCTGGTTGATCCTCCAGTCGGAACCAAACCAATTGGAAACAAGTGGGTGTACAAGAACAAATACAAATCAGATGGATCACTTGACAAACATAAAGAAAGGCTCGTGGAAAAAGGCTATGCACGGAAAGAAGGAATTGACTATGAAGAAACGTTCTCTCCCACAACAAACTTGGGGAAACATCCGCACTATACTTTCCTTGGCTACACAAAATGGTTGGAAAGTTCATTAGATGGATGTAAAGACTGCATTCTTGAATGGAGACTTGAAAGAAAATGTCTTCATGTCTCAACCCGAAGGTTTTGTTGTGAAGGGAGAATAACACAAGGTATGCAAACTTGGAAAGTCCTTGTATGGCCTGAAACAAGCACCTCGAGCATGGTATGAAAAGCTAACCGAGCATCTTCTAAAGCTGAATTTCAAACACTACAATCTTGACGATGCAAAGGTATTTGTAAATAAAGTTGGAAGATCCGTTGTGTTTCTTGTAGTATATGTGGATGATCTTTTGATGACAGGGAACAATGAAATTTATATAGCATCCATAAAGAAAGACTTAAGGAAAGGCTTTGAAATGGTTGATCTGGGACATCTTCACTATTACTTAGGAATTGAAGTGACTCAACATCCTAAGTACATTTTCATTTCTCGGAAAAATTATATTGGAGAACTGTTAAACAAATTTGGGATGACAAACTGCAATCCGCTCTCAAATACAATGGAACAAAGGCTAAAGCTCACATCAAGTGAAGGAAAAGAATTTGAGGATGCAACCAAGTACCAACAGCTTGTAGGAAGACTTATCTACCTTACTACCACCAAACCAAATATTTCTTATATTGTTAGCATTCTTTCACGGTTTATGCGTAAACCTTGTGAAGGACATTGGTATGCAACAAAGAGAGTTTTAAGATACTTGAAAGGGACTCAAGACTTTGGACTCAAATATTCTAAGGTGGATGACTTCATACTTATTGGGTACTCTGATTCATACTTCGATGGTGACAACGAAACATGAGTATCCACTTATGGATACACAATGAGTCTTAGATTAGCAACTATCTCCTAGAGATCACGCAATCAATCAGTTCTAGCAGATTTGACAATAGAGGCAGAATGTGTAGTAGAAGCAGAAGCAACCAAAGAAATTGTGTGGCTCATGAAGATACTTGAATATTTGCAGGAGAAACAAGAAGACTCAACTCCACTTTCGATTGACAACACTTCTGCAATCAAGTTGGCCAAGAACCCTAGATTCCATGATCGAACCAAACATATCAACACAAAATATCATCTATTTCGACATCATGTAGAGGCCAATACAGTTCATTTACGTCATTGTTCCACTAATGATCAAACTGCAGATATCTTCACCAAATCACTTGGACGAGAAAAGTTTGAGAGATTTAGAACCATGCTCGGTCTTACAAACTCTCCTTCAGATTAAGGGGGGGGGGATGTTGGAATCTTAATCCTCGTATTATAGCTCCACATGTACATATGTAAATAAAGGAAGTTGAATAAGTTAGGTAGGCAAAGAGTCACTAACGTACCCTTTGGAAGCTGGAAACCAAAGGTCACAAAATTATGTATATATTCAAATGCTTGGTGAATAGAAATGCAATCCGATAGTTAATTTCTTTCACCATAAATTGGAGTTTGCGGGATCAACAAGTTTATCCAGAGTAGCTCTTCCCGAATATTGTAAAAAGGACATGAGATCCCTTGGAGACACAAATTTCTCTTTCCTACCCATGATAGCATTTGGTCCCACCCTAATAGACTTTCCGTTCCTTACCTTCGAGACCAAGAATTTGCCTAAGATGGGGAAAGATCTTGTTAAATATTTCCAATGATTTGAAGCATGAATAAAAAAATTGTTCCACTTCCTGATCCAATCCAAAACCAACCCAGGGGCAATATACTTAGCAAATAGGATCGACTTCCATAAACTTTCTTTGGAGATGACATTCCACAAGGATTTGGAATCCAACACTTTGTTGAAGTGGAAGATATTATTTATACCCCAACCCCCTTAATCTTAGGGGTTGCTAATCAAGTCCATTTAACAAGATGAAATCTCAAATAATCACTTTGACCTCTCCATGAGTAATTAAAACAAATATTTCTAATACACAAAAGCACCCCCTTAGGAATATGTGCCAAAAGATGCCAGCAAACCGAAATTGATTTCAACACAAACTTAACCAGAACTAATATTCCACCCCTGGAAATCCACTTATTACACCGGAAATTAATTTGATTTTCAATTTTTCTAATAAGCCATCGACAATCCTACTTTTTGTACTTCAAAGGCTTGAGGATAAATCCTAAATACTTAAACCCATACCCATTATTATTCTTTTCCTTCATCACTAGCATAAAACAAATAATTCTATGACACTAAATGAAAAAAAAGATATCTTGTTATCCACAAAGGAAAAAGCTGGAAATAGTCACTTTGTTTATTTACTCGTTAACAAAAGAGATATTTATACAATATGCTTGCTCCTGAAATATATGAGAATGTAGTTGTCCATCCTCATTCTCACCCAATTAATCCTAATATAAGGTGAGTTGTTATCACAACTCATGCACACACAAACACTAATATAGCTAATTCTAAATTAGGATAATAATAACTTAGATTAATATAACTATGTTGTACTAACCTAAGATTATTTCCAATAGTTCATGTAAAACAAATTGAAAAGTCAAAGGGGAATCAAAATGGATTTACAAAGAGGAAGAGAGTGTTAATATTTTATCTTAATGTGGACTTATAGTAGTACTTGAAATCAAATGAATAATCAACAAGCATAAACATTCACATCACACACAATATTTACCCTGGGGAAACCTGTTGGTTGTGGAGCTTCATCTTCCTTATTCAGAGGTCGTGTTTCAGCCATGTCTGAATCCCATTCCATGACGGGGGGATTTGGGGGGTCTCCCCCCACCCCAAAATAGTCACCATAGGGGGTCCAACAGGGGCGAAGGGGGGGGGGGGAGGGGGGGGAGTAGTTTGGGAGCCCCCCTCGGCGGGGGTGGGGGCAGCAACCGCGTAGCGAAAATTTTGGAAAAAATTCCTTGTAAAATGTTGTAATTTCATAAGCATGACTTGGTCAATAAAGGGTGATTTATGGGCCCGTGGTATTGGGTGTTCCATAGGATTTTCACATGTTATTCGCTCTTTAAAAGGAAGGCATTGTAATACGATTGGGTATTGTAGCATTGTAAATATCTCTGATTGTGTGAGAGAGACTTTGAGAGAGGGAAGAGGAAGTTGCAACGGATGTGCTTCAAGTTGTATCCCTTCATTTGTTGGATGGTATAATAATAAGGACTGGTAATTTCTATGTGGACGTAGCCCATCTTGGGTGAACCACGTTATATTGGTGTCTCTCTTGTAATGTGTTTTATGTGATTTATATTTGCATCTTGTTTATTGTTATTGTTCTATGATCATGTTTTTTCTAACAATTGGTATCAGAGCCAAAGGTCAATTTGGCAGATAAACTTGCAGGAAAGAAGGGCTTCTGGTTCGAGTGGGAGCAATGGAGGAAGACGAAAATTTTAAGGTCAAGAAATTTAACGGCCAAAACTACCAGTTATGGAAGATGAAAATGGACGACTATATGTACTAGAAGGATCTATTCCTACCATTGGGAGGAGGAAAATAAAAATAGCCGACAACTATGAAGGACGAAGAATGGGAGGTTCATGATAGAGAGGAATTGGGAACAATATGGTTGTTCCTCGCTTCGTCCGTGGCTTTCAATATTTCAAAAGAAAATACAACGGAGGCTCTGATGAGCGCATTGGGTAAGTTGTATGAAAAACCCTCAGCTTCCAATAAGGTATTTATAATGAAGCGCTTATTTAATATGAAGATGTCAGAAGGTGGATCTGTTGCTGATCATTTTAATGAATTTAATACGATTACAAATCAACTAAGTTCTGTAAAAGTGAACTTTGATGAAGAGGTTAGGGGTATTCTAATATTGTGTTCATTGCCGGAAAGCTGGAATGACTTGGTGATGGTTGTAATTAACTGTTTCTCTGGTTCAAACAATTTGAAATTTGATGATGTTTTTGGTGTTATTCTTAGCGAGGAAATGCGAAGGAAAAGCGCAGGTGAGACATCAGGTAATGCATTGACCATGGAGAGCAAGGAAAGGCAAAGGGAGAGAGGAAAGAGCCCAGGTAATCATAGCAAGTCTAGGAAGGGTAGATCTAAGTCCATATTGGGAAAGATAGAGTGTTGGAACTGTGGAAAGAAAGGTTGCATGTCTCTAAAGAAGAAAGGAGATGGACATCAAGAGACTACTTAGGAAGCAAATGTAGCAAGTGATGTGTTACAAGATGCTTTGATTATTGCATTAGATAATACTAGTGATTATTGGGTAGTAGATTCAGGGGCTTCATGTCATGCTACACCCCATAGGAAATTCTTTCATGATTATGTTACAGGCGATTTTGGACATGTTTTATTGGGTGATGATGAACCATGTAAAATTGTTGGAATGGGTAAGGTACGGATAAAGTTAAAGAATGGTGAATGGATGTTGAAAGATGTAAAGCATATTCCTGCTATGAAAAGAAATCTGATCTCAACAGGGCAGTGGAGAGATGGTGGTTGTTTATCTACATTTGGATAAATGTGGTGGAAGATCACTAAAGGATCAATGTTAATAGAAAAAGGAGACATGATAGGTACGTTGTATTTATGTCCTCGTAATACTGATTGTTCTATCTCTTTAGCTTCCACATGAATAGATACAACATTGTGGTATCATAGGATTGGCCACATGAGTGAGAAGGCGATGCATATTCTCCACTCAAGGAAGTTGCTGCCAGATTTGAAGCAAGTAAGTTTGGAATTCTGTGAGAATTGTGCTTAAGGAAAAAAAAAGAGAGTCAGATTTCTCAGGGTTGGAAAACATAAGAAGAGTGTAAAGTTAGATCTTGTACATACAGATATATGGGGACCGGATCAGGTACAATATCTTGGTGGCTCTCGTTATTATGTTACTTTTATTGATGATGCAACTAGAAAAACTTGGGTTTATTACATTAGACAGAAATATGACGTGTTTGCTACTTTTAAGAAATGGAAAACTTTGGTTGAGAATGAGACATGAAAAAGATTGAAGTGTCTCAAATCCGATAATGGAGGTGAATACTGCAGTAAGGAGTTTGATAGTTATTGTCCATACCATGGGATTCGTAGAGAGAAGACAGTCCCAAGAACACCACAAGAAAATGGTGTGTCAAAAAGAATGAACATAACAATCATGGAGCGTGCAAGGTGTATGAGATTGCATGCAGGGTTGCCCTTACAATTTTGGGAAAATGCTGTAGATACTATTGTTTACATAATAAACATAGGGACTTCAAGTGCTTTGGATGGTGGTATTCCAAAGGAGGCATGGACAAGTAAAAGGCTAAACTACTATTTTCTGAGAACTTTCAGTTGGGAAGCATTTATCCATATTGATAAAGAAAATAGAACAAAAATTGAGGCTAAATCCAAGAAATGTACCTTTATTGGATATGGGGTTGGTGATTTTGGTTATCACTTATGGGATTATGAAAACAACAAAATAATTAAGAGTAGAGATGTGGTATTCAATGAAAATTTCATGTATAAATATCAGTTGCAGGGAAAGAAATAGGAAAAGGAAAACACATAGTACACAGTGCTTGATGAAATCAATGAAAATGAAGTTCCAAAGGTGCCAAAAAATCAAGAACAACAACATGTACCTCAAAATCCTACAAGTGTTAGAAGATATACCAGGTTAAGTAGACCCCCTGAATGATTCTCTCCTTCACTGTATTATTTATTGATGACCGATTCTGGTGAAACATAACGTTATTAAGAATCAATGCGGGTGGAAACTAGAAAGAAGTGGGAGCAAGGCATGAATGAGGAGATGGACTCATTGGTAAGAAACCAAACTTGGGATTTGGTTCAGTTTCCTACTGGTAAAAGATCATTGCAGAATAAATGGGTTTACAGGTTGAAGGAAGAAGATGGAGGAAATAAGCGATACAAGGCCAGACTTGTTGTAAATGGGTTTGCACAGAAGAAAGGTATAGATTTTGATGAAATATTTTCTCCTGTTGTTAAAATGACTTCAATTAGAACTATTTTAAGTCTAGTGGCGGTAGAATATTTGAAACTTGAACAGTTAGATGTAAAAATAACCTTTCTCCATGGGTATTTGGAGGAAGATATAAATATGCAGTAGCCACAGGGGTATGAGGTCAAAGGGAAGGAGAATTTGGATGCATGTTGAAGAAGAGATTGTATGGACTGAAGCAAGATCCAAGGCAGTGGTATTTGAAATTTGACAGGTTTATGGCAAAACAAGGTTATAGTAGATGTCATTCTGACCACTGTGTTTATTTCAAGAGGCTAGATAACGAAAGATATATTATATTGTTATTGTATTTGGATGACATGCTTGTTGCAGGTTCTAACATGCACGATATAAATGTGCTCAAAAGGAAGTTAGCTAATTCATTTGTGATGAAGGATTTGGGTGTTGCAAAGCAAATCCTTGGTATGAGAATGACAAGAGACGGAAAAAATCACAAATTGACATTTTCTCAAGGTGAGTACATATAAAAGGTGTTGGAGAGGTTTAGAATGCATAATGAAAAACCATTTATTACACCTTTGGCGAGCCATTTCAAACTAAGTAAGGAGATGTGTCCAAAGACACAACAAGAGATAGATTACATGTCCAAGGTTCCCTATTCATCAGCAATTGGCAGCTTGATGTATGCCATGGTGCTCACAAGACCATATATTGCACACGCAGTGGGAGTTGAGAGCAGGTATATGAACATCCAGGTAAAGAACATTGGAAGGAATTACAATGGATTCTCAGGTATTTGAGAGGTACTACCACTCAAGCATTATGTTTTGGAGGTTCAGACACTGTTCTACATGGATATGTTGATGCAAATATGGCAAGTGATAAAGATAGTAGGAAGAGCACCACAAGTTATGTCTTTACTGTAGGTGGAACAACAATAAGTTGGATTTCAAAACTACAAAAGATTGTTGCAATTTCAACAACGGAAGTAGAGTATGTTGCTGCTACAAAGGCTATTATAGAGATGATTTGGTTACAGAGGTTCATGGAGGAATTGGGTAAGAAGTAGGAGAATAGTTGGTTGTACAGTGACAGGCAGAGTGCCATTCATCTTGCAAAGAAATCAACCTTACATTATAAGACTAAACATATACAACTCAAGTGCCATTTCATACGGTCTATTCTGGAAAAATGAAGTATTGAAGCTGGAAAAGATACGCACTAGCTAGAATCCTATAGACATGTTGGCAAAGGTAGTAACCAAAGAGACACTGAGTTCCTACTTGGTTTCAATTGGCCTTCAAGCATGAAGGTGAAGATGATAAATTTTCCATATCCAAGGTTCAGAGCATAGTCCAGCAAGTGCAACAACGATGGAGTTGTTGTGATCAATATCCAAGTGGGATATTGTTGGTTGTGGATCCTGATATTCCTTATTCATAGGTCGTGTTTCAGCCATGTTTGGATCCCATCCCATGAAGGGAGGTTTTGGGAGGGCTTTCCCCCAAAAACTAGTCGCCATGGGGGGTGGAGACTAGTTTGGGATCCCCCCCTAGCAAGGGTTTGGGGGCAACACCCCTGTAGTGAAAATTTTGAAAAAATATGTCTTGTAAAATGTTGTAATTTCATAGTCATGAATTGGTCAATAATGGGTGATTTATGGGCCCGCGGTATTGGGTGTTCCATAGTATTTTCCCATGATATTCGCTCTTTAAAGGAAGGCATTGTAATGCGGTTGGGTATTGTAGCATTGTAAATATCTCTGATTGTGTCAAAGATACTGTGAGAGAGTGAAGAGGAAGTTGCAATGAATGTGTTGCAGGTTGTATCCCTTCATTTGTTAGATGGTATAATAATAAGGACTGGCAATTTCTATGTGGACGTAGCCCATCTTGGGTGAACCACGTTATATTGGTGTCTCTCTTGTAATGTGTTTTATGTGATTTATATTTGCATCTTGTTTATTATTATTTATCTATGATCATGTTTTTTCTAACAAAACCCTCTAGTACTTGAGGCAGAAAACTCCAACAAAATATTCCTTAGAATATTGATAGATAGCAGAGAATGTCTTTCCAATGAGAAGATTACATCTAAAATCCCTGGTGCATTATTAGAGAGAAATACCAAGCACCCCTGGTGCAATCATAGAGAAGGAGAGAAGATGGAAGAACATAACTTAGAATAATATCTTGCACAAAATCAATTCACTGATTTTGGTCACATGCACAATGAATGTGAATTGCCTTCAAGAGAGAAGAGAATTCACTTTCACATTGAATTCATCAATACTGCATAACATATATATAACATACTTCTCATGCTTTGGATTCTATTTTTATCTTCCGACTTCAAGATGAACTCGCCCTTCATCTGGATTCTAGATCACTTAGTTAGGTGGCTAACTCAAGTGTTGTCATGTAAGTGTCGTAAATTAAGTGTCGTAACTCAAGTTATGTCTTTTAGTTCAACTTAAGTGTTGACATGCAAAACACTTTAGTTAACTAGATATTATTTATTATTAACACTTAGTTAAATATTTTAATTGAAGTCCTTCTTGATAACATCACTGAAGTGAACAATTCGATTTCTCCTTTAATTAATTGAAGTTTTTGTTGTTAACATTACTGAAGTTTAACAATTCGAGTTCTCTCTTATTTAACTGAAGTATTTATTATTACCGAAGTGAGAAAATCAAGTTCTCTCTTATATTATCACATCTTATCTTTATCTCTTGTCTTATCTGCATGGTCCACATGCGCCAATTTTAATTTATCTATCATATCAAATATACTAAGAATATTTTTCCAGTGATGTGATCATCTTGCTCTACTATCACTCCAAGTGGTCATATGATAAAGTAATTCACTCTAGAGGTGATTAGTCTCTACAGGAGACTTAATAGCTCAATCATGGTTAGTAGTACATCACACAACCTTCACGCTTCGACATGCAAATCATTACCTTAACACATGAGGCACCACCTCATCACATGAGGATCTATCTTGATACACAAGACCTAAATCTTGACAAAGAAGACTGTACAACACCATCACTTTGACATACAAAGCACTTACCTCAACACATGAGACTTATTCATTCTTGAGTCCAACTCAATATTCCTCTCCAAGTTTCCCGAGTCCAACACGGGCTCCTATAAGACACTACCTTGACATATGAGGCTCAATCTTGACACACAAGATTGACTTGGAGAATGACTCATGATGTTGTAACTTTAATAGAGAGCAATATAAATAGTTTAGGAAAAAGAACTTTAGGCATAGTCAAATGTTAACTTAATCGTTAGATAAAGTATTTCATCCATTGGAAGTTTATTGTAGGTTTTCACTGTGAACTACGAGTTCAAGACCCCATACTATAGGTTTATCTTTAAAAAAACACTTTGTTCTGCAAGCCACCACTTACAAACTCAATAAAGCTTAATAAATTTTCAATTTACGTGGCACGAGAAAATCAAGAAGGGGCAAGGAAGGTTTCACCCAGTGCACCCCCTTTAATACCTCTCCAAATGGATTTGGGTCATTGAAGAACTAAAATGAAGTATTCCAACTAACCATGGGACAAATCAAGGGTTCAAATCCCAAAACCATAACATGATTGGTCAAAGGGTGACCAAAAGGGACTAGCAAATTCAAATCAATGACTAAAGGACAAATACAAGGGATGAGGTGATAAGAGAACCCATAATTAGACATCCCAAGGAGGTCGTTCATCTAGGCTAAGGTAGGTGACTCAAAGGGACAATAATCTAGCATGAAAGAGCCTTGATATGAAGAGTGAGAGGTATACATTTCATCAACAAGGGGTCCTACATGGTAACAACACAAATTAGATCACACTTTGGTACCTCTAAGTGAGTAGGTGAATGTGATTACCAAAGTGAAAAGTTCACACACTACAACCTCCACCATAATTTGAGTTTGAAAGGGATATGAAGGTTGTGAAAATGCCAAGGGATTATTGTGGAAGAGATATCCTTTATACCTAACACCCAAGTCAAAAGAATTATGCTCTTTGTTGAATATGAAAGGATTCATAGGTTAACTAAATCCATGGTCGGGGGAATGTGAAAAAGAGTGGTTCACTCTAAGAAATTATATTTAAGTATGGACATCTAATTTGGTGTTTGTATCAAAAGGTCTAGATTTAGATGGAATCATTCGTAAATAATGTGCATTGCAATGGATATTGTTTTACGAAGATTATAAAGGCAATTTGGCATTTTTCTATATATGTTCTAATATTTTAGTCATGTAGATAACATTATGAATTGATTGAGTAGTTCCAATGTACAATTGTGCTTCTAGATCATCATACTACCTTGGTGTGTGCACCATTGTCCTAAATACACAATTCCAATTTAGTGAAAATAGACTAATATAAATGTACAATAATAAGTAGTCATACATGGAAATATAATAGTCGAGATTGATCATTTAAGCTTTTGTCTATCTTTATCTTCTTGAATTGTGTACACATACTTTAGGATATGAACAAAGGAGAAATGAACCATTTTGTATTTTATTAATGAATTATTATACACTATTCTATGATTGCAAACGAGTTGATTATTGATGATTGATAAATATGGATGTGTTGTTTAACTTCTTCTTGTTTGTATTTCATTGTATATTTCCAATGAGAAATTATAATTGATTGTATATTTCCAATGATAAATTATAATTGAGTTGTTGTACATTTTAAAAATAAAGATTGAGTTGTTGTTCATATTATATATTGATTTGATTTATAAATTTATTTAAAAAAAAAAAAAAAATTTATTTATTTATTTATTAAAAAACCACTCAAAATAGTTTATAAATTCCTTAAAGACCTATCAAATTATAATAAAAAATGTTAATATCCAATATATTACAACCAATCTAGATCCTTCGCATCTTACAAATTCCTTAATGGCCTATCAAATTATAATAATAAAATATTAATATCCAATATATTATAACTAATTTAGATCCTCTGGCATCTTGCCACCATAGTGCATAAAAAAACATTGTCATAATGATCAAGATTTTATAATCCGATCAAAAGAACTATTAGAAACATCAATTTCCTACTACCAAAGGTAGGGTTTGGAAATAAAGTCCTCAAAAATTAAAATCTATCTTTACTCACAATTACTTGAACTTAAATTAAATGGAGAGGAAGATGTTAATATGGAAGGATACAATATTAATTTAAGATAATAACATTTCTTACACAATCTTATGAAGTTGAAGAGATCAATTCCATAAGAGAATCCACAACCAAGGAAGTAGAAAGAGATGTTGGATCCATAGAAGTTGCCTCCACACTAGATCCAAAACATTTTCTCTCCACCACATCTCATGAAACATGGCCTTAAAATCTCTACTTGATATTGGTGGGAAGGAATAAGTATTCTCTAGCAACTAAGACAATTTTCCTATTGAATTATTATCAAGGGATTCAATACATGGTTATCTAGAAGAGTCGCATTCCCATCAACTGAGGACATATCAACGTAGGGCAACTTGAACACCTAAACACTTTGAAATAAGTGTGCACATGAAATAGTTAATCTACTACTCAAATATGCTTGTTTACATCCTACCCATTACATATCCTTGCTACCATCCACTGTTATGTCTTCTCTACAACTATGCCATTGGTTTGACCAAATTTTGATATGCCAAGAGAAAGTTATGATAACTTTCCCAAAACTAGTTGACTTTGGTTCTTCTAGGTGAGAGGTGTCCAATTTTTTCAGATTAGCTTTTGAAATTTTTACCTAAAACAATAGGGTTTGTCTTATTTCCAATGAAACTATCCACACTCATTTTGGATCCTTCTAGAATAGGATATGATTATTTTACCAAGAACACTTGTTTGAGACTAGTTTCAAGACTAGCAAAAAACCATAACTTCCACAGACTTTAACTCTGAACTTATAGTGAAGTGGAACTTGAAATTTTTACAATAGGTAGTTTTCCCTGTCTTCTTAATGACAAAGGAATTTCACTATCTAAAACTTCTTAGATAAAAAATTATCGTGAAAATGAAAAAGATAACTTATTTTTATGGAGCCAACCAAGGACTGTATGCTCTTGATACCAAATGTTATGTAGCAATTCCTTAAATTAGTAGAAAAAACTAGATTATACAAAAATATGAGCATGGATCACAACTCCAAAATAGATAAAAGAGACGAGTTACACAATAACTCCTAAAAGAATAGAGAATCCCTCCATATACTCCAATATATTCATATATCCAAATCACATGTCCCCTCCAATAATGACTACATGACTTCTATTTATACACATTCCAACTCATTACGCATGTGGCAACCTCTTTATTAGGATGAACCTATTACATATACATTTACATACATTTACTCCCATATATGCCACCCTTGGGATCATAACATATACATTTACTCCAATATATGCCCCCCTTTGGTCATATCACTAACCAGTCCAATCCTCTATGCATTTGACAAACCCTCGCTCATAAGACAATAATTTGTCCTTAATTCCAATCTTCCATCAAATGAAATATCTCTCTTACTTTGGCTTGATCCCACTAAATCCCATCAACTGACCTGCTTGAAAAAAATCTTGACATGCATAGGGATGGATACATCTACCCTCTGTATGATACTAAGTTTATTCAATATGCATTCCATATTATCCTGTAAACCTTGCATGCCCTCTTTCCTTGAGGCCTTTGTCTATCTATTTCACTTGGTCCTCTTCTATCACTAACAAGAGGGGGCCTTAGAGACCCCCAAACCATCATTATTCTTGTTACATCCACTATTGGCCCCCAAACTATCCTTGATCCGACAGATCTGCTCCCCTCATCGCCTTATAAAATTTGATTTGACCCAAAACCAAAATTTTGTAACATTTTTGTAGAGTCACACTCTTGAAGGATAAATCAAGAAACAAATGCCCTTATTAACAAAAAACCAACAACAAAATAGAATATCTTCATAGTCCAAAATCTGCTCCAACTCTAATCTCCCCATTAAAAAATGAGTTCCTCTGGTAATCCTTCTAGCATCAAACCCATATCAAAATATGAAGAGTTTCTTCCCAATCTAGGGTTTTTAATACTACTTCAAGAAAGGATCCAAACTTGTCTCTTGCCCACTTTAAAATATTGGAATCACAGATCTGCAAGGATAAACTTGGAAGCCAAACCCATAGAATGAATCGTACAAGGACACTAGGGAAACCTTAGACTTATCTTCCTTATCCATCAAGTTATCGAAAGAAAAAGAGAAAAACCCTTATTACAAGAGAGAGTTTCAAACCTTACCATTGGCTACTAAAGTCTAGAGAAAACCTATCCCATCTACCATCTTCTAGATATGCAATTTAGAACCCTAAAATTACCCAATAAAAACTCTCTTCACTAATGCCTTGACTTTATTCATAATCCATTCTTTTGAAAGATGGAGCCTCACCTATAATGTGGACTAAATGCATCGCTCTCCCCAAAACCATTCCTTCGACCCTCGTCCTTTTCCTATACTTTTATTTTTACTTATTAAGGTGCAAAATGAAGTAAAATGTCCTGTTATTACTTATATCATGTGAGGAATATAAACCTCTCAATACATTGTTTTGTCATTTTAAACAAGTCAATCCAAATGCCATTGTTATTATATTTCATAAAGTCATATTAATATTTTGTCATGTAAATTGATATTTGGTAGAGACATATAAATATTTTTTAATATGTACATTTAATATTGAGTAAAGCCATCCTAATTTTGTCTAGCATACCTACGTAAACTTAATATTTTATTGATCAATTTTAACTCCTTAAAACTTAATATAAAAAATAAATTAAATCACATTACTCCTTCATGACTTTTAATTTAAGTATATTGTGAATGTCAATCTCAATTTTAATAACATATTTATTTCAACCTTTTTCTTCATAAACGATTTAAAAGAAAAAGTCCTCTTTACTCCATTATATGGCCCCACTTAGAGTGGCCTCTTAGAAATTTCAATAGGCTATTCTTCGTGTAATCCACCTCGCTATTTTCTAGCCATATGTAATGGTCAAAGTGGGTAGCAAAAGTGATGCACTTCGACGTGGTATTGTAGGTTATTTTATATTAGCAATTTTCTTAATTGTAAATTTTGTTTTTTGAAAATTGTATAATAAAAATAAAGTTCGATAAATTTATTATGAAATTATAATATTTTATCATTAAATTTTATTTTTTTTTTCATTTTTATTTAAATAAAATATAAACACTTTATTCCTACCCAAAATTCCTTAACTCATTACCCAAATCTATTCATATATTTTTAATACACACTTATTGCAATGATCTAAATTCTTGAAAAGTTTAGATAGACAAAATTCATTAATATTTAACGATATTAATAAAAAACCGTGAAAATTGCCCACTTGATTTTCGTGGAAACTTCTTTGTTTCATCAAATTGTCAAGCTTGTTAATGTCAAACGAAATCACATGATAAAGTTGGTTGCTTTACTTTGTCATGGATTTTGACTTTGATTTTAAGACTTTGCGCTTTCAAATTGGAATCAAGAATGTGGTTAAGTAATTAAATTAAAATATTTCACCTAAAATTGGATGAAAGTCTTGAAAATTTTAAGAGCTCACTTTAATTATCATAGACTTTGACTTTAGGTAGACTTTGACTTTAAAACAATTAATGTAATTTAATGATTAAATTATAACATTTTTAATAATTAAAATATAATTAAATTAAAATATTTATTATTATTTAAATTTGAATTAAAAATAATATTGTTAAATATCACATTTAAAATTAAATGGAAATTTAAAAAGGTTTAGTTGTAACTCGTGTAATTCATTAAGTGAAACTATTTTTTTTCATATTTAAAATTTTGTTAGATTTATTTTGGATTATAAAATTGTAGTATGGAATATTTTTTTTTTCATATTTGAAATTTTGTTAGATTTATTTTGGATTATAAAATTGTAGTATGGAAAATTAATATTATTATAGTTATGTTGTTGAATCTATTTATGCATTGAAACAGTAATTTATAATATTTAAAATTGCAATTTTAATAAAAAAAATTATCATTAAATAGTATGATGACAAAGTAGAAAAATTCAAAATCCTAGAACTTTTAGTTGCCTTCTTATTTTTATAATAAAAGTGAAATGAAACTTTTAAATAAATTTGTTCAAATGGAGTAAGATTTAAAAGTGCTTCAAATTTGTTAAGAGCTTGTCTTGCACGTGAGGCATTTGGGAGGACTAAGTGAAATCTTACCCCTTATAAATCACGAGGGTCATTTTGTAGACTCGTTTTACTTGAATAATGATGATGAGTAAACCTTCATTCACCCATAAAAACTACAAAAATGTACACCTAAATATATTATATATCAAAACTCTATATCTATTATTTGTGATTTATTTATTAAATATCTATATTTTTATGTATCATTATTTATAATTTTGCTCATAATAAACCTAACAACTTAAGCACTCTCTAAACCAATTTCAAAAAACACTAATATATATAACAATATAAAGGAGAATCCAATCACATTGGTCATTGGTTTTTATGGAAGAGTAGGTTTCCAACAACAACAACAAAAACTAGTATATACAACAAAATCAATGGGCAATCCAAGCACATTGGTCTTTATGGAAGAGCAGGGTTTATTTAGAGGTTTCAATTTATTAATTTTGTAATTTCTCAATATGGCAACACTAATATATATAACAAAATCAATGGACAATCTAAGTTCATTTGCTTTTAGTCTTTATGGAAAAGTGGAGTTTATTTATATTAATTTTAAATAATTAATTTTATAATTGTGATTTCTTAATGTTTTTATGGAAATTGGATCTTTCGCGATGTTTAATCGATCGAGTTTAAATAGATTTATGCTGATTTTAATTTTTAGTATGAGTTGATATGAATTATTTTAATTACTTTTTGATAAATTATAAACGGAACATTAAGTAACTTAACTAACATGACAAATGTGACAACATCTCTTTATACTTAATTATAAACACCTCACTACTTTCCATACAATAATTTTATAATCTTAATAATTATAAAATATATCTATTATAAATCATAAGAATTAAAAATTAATTGAAAAAATTCACTCATCACGAACAAATATATAACAAAAACATTAAGAAGTCACAAAGAAATGATAAATATTACCTAAACACATCAATTAGAACATTGAAAAGATAAAAAAAAGAATTAAATTAAATATGAAGTTTATAAAATAAAAGTAAAAGTTATAAAATTAACTAAACTCAGTCCAACGATAAATCTTTGAGAATTTGTCGCAACTATCCTCAATTCTGACAGTTAATTCTTAATCCCTGTTGTTTTGCTGTATCCAAGAATCTCCTTACGACACGTTCCTAAGAGTTGACCATCATTTTGTTTTTTTAGCTTACAGCAACATGCTCCAAAGGAACTTACCACCATGGGATTGTTTACCAAGCTGTCTCCGGAACTAACACAAGTAGGATTAGGGTTAAACTTGCTGTCAAGGGCGATTGATAAAACTCAAAGTCAAGGTCAAGTGCACATATTTTCAATTCGGCAGTCTGGTTATTCAAGGTGCTAGTATGGGGCCCAAGAAAACAAAGACGGAGAATGGAAGAGGACCTGCAATTGCTCCGAACCTTCAACTCCCTTGTCAGGCATCTGCACATCTTGACCAAAACTCGAAGGTTTTCACTTTTAATCGTCAATCCTTAGACTTTCTGAATTTTGAAAATGACACCCATTGAATAACAATGGAAACCCTGCATACCCAATAATAAATATCATTCAGGACCTAGGGAGGAAGCCTGAGACAAAATCTGTGCAGGAGACGGATGCACAACAAATAGGTTGAAGCAGGGATTGCATGCATTTTTCGTTTCTTTGCTGTGAAAAATGAGGTATTGTTGGACATATCCTCCCTTTCTCAGTCTCCTGTTCATTTTTTCATGTTTGGATTCTGGAATATGTCTCGATTCCCAAGAGATACAGGTCATGAAAAACTTGTCATCCTCCATATCCTCATGGAAGAATAATAATGACCCATGTCTCTGGAGCGGTGTGAATTGCACTAGAAATGGGAGCAGTGTTATTGAGCTCCATATGTCCAATTTTGGGCTGAGGGGCAATGCCTGGAAGACTATATGCCGGCTTCAAGCTCTTAAAGTCCTTGATGTCTCTAACAATTTCCTGTCAATCCCATCTCGTAATGATATCACGGCTTGCACCAACTTGCTTTCGCTTAACATCAGCTCCAATTTAATGTCAGGTGCCCTTCCTTCGTTTGTACCGATGCGCAAACTGCAGTTCCTGGATGTCTCTCACAATGGATGGATAGGGGAATTTGGCCCACAAATTCAGAATTTGACAGACCTGAGAGTGCTCAATTTGACATACAATAACTTCACTGGTCCAATCCCTCCCTTGGGAAGTCTGGGGATGTTAGAGAAATTGGATTTCTCTCAAAATTATTTTTCGGGTCACTTTCTCGAAGAGCTTGTGAACTGCACCAATTTGACTTATCTAGACCTCAGCTTCAATATGCTGACTGGAAAAATCCCAAATAGTATTAGGAACCTTACCAATCTAAAAACCCTGATTCTGTCATCCAATCATTTAACTGGAATGATTCCTGAAACATTGAGTCTTCTTGGCAATTTGGTCCGCTTTGCATCGAATAAGAATCAGCTTACTGGAAGCATACCTGTTCAGTTAGCTTCCCTCACGAGATTGCAGTTTCTCGATCTGGGCTACAATCAGTTAAACGAAAGCATTCCTCCAGAAGTTTTTGCTTTGAATAACTTGCGGACTCTGGACCTTACAGAAAATTCGCTCACCGGACAGATTCCTCAGAAATTTTCGAGCAACTTGTATAGACTGCGAATAGGCAACAATTTGCTCAGTGGAAGCATCCCTCCTACAATTAAGAGTGGGGCTGGATTGACATACTTAGAAATGAATAACAACTTACTAGATGGCCAGATTCCGCAGGAGGTGGGATCTTGTCCCAATCTTCAACTACTTGATCTTGGCCACAACAAATTGACAGGCCTTTTACCCTCTCAGCTGGCTTCACTTCAACAGTTGCAAGTGTTGAAGTTGCCTAATAATAATTTTAGTGGAAGCATTCCAGATATAATACCAACTTTATCTAAGTTGTCATATATCGATCTGAGCGGCAATCATCTATCAGGGCTCATACCCCCACAAATTTTCAAGCTTCCGAAGCTGCAAAATTTGCGTCTACAGGACAACAATCTAATAGGAGTGATTCCAAAGACTGTTCAAGACGGCCAGTCCTTGTTAGAGCTCCAGTTGGGTGGCAACAATCTAAATGGAACAATTCCACCGGAAATTGGATCCCTTGCAAAGTTACAAATTCAACTCAATCTCAGCTGCAATTCTCTAGAGGGGGGAATCCCAAGCACTCTTTCCAGTTTGATCACGCTAGAAATTTTGGATCTTTCCAACAATACTTTGACAGGAGAAGTTCCCAGTTCTTTGATATCGATGATCAGCCTTACACTGTTGAACGTGTCAAACAATAGATTAAATGGCACCCTTCCACTTTTCAGAAAAGGATTGAATATTACTATTAGTGATGCAGGAAACCCTGATCTCTGTACTGAGCATTGTGGTCCTGCTACTGCCATCTCTACAAAGAAAAGGGTCTCGGCGATTTTGTTAATTGGAGTTGCTGTTGCAGGTGCTGTCTTTGCGATTGGGGCAGTTGCATTGTTCATTGTGGCATGCAGATATTTTCATCGTGATGATCATCAAATGCCAGAAGTACAATTAGCCCGTAAGATTGAAGGCCATTTTATTCATCCGGATAGTATCCACAGGCTAAGGATTGACTTTGAAAAGGGTGTTGAAGCCACTCTAGATCCTGCAAATGTCTTCCTAAAGAACAAGTTTAGTACCTATTACAAAGCTGTCATGCCTTCTGGCATTAGTTATTCTGTGAAGAAGCTCAACTGGAATGACAGAAGTTTCAAATCGGGAAACTACCGAAAGTTTGGTGCAGAACTGGAGAAGCAGGGGAGGCTACGGCATCCCAACATCCTGACACCGTTGGCACATGTTATAGACACAGATTGTGCTTACCTTTTCTACGAATATGCTCATAAAGGCAGCCTCTCAGACTTCCTTCACACTAGTAATGTTTTTGTATTGGATTGGCCATCTCGTTGCAGCATTGCTATAGGTGTAGCGCAAGGTTTGGCTTTTCTACATGGGTGTCAACAGCCAATCTTCCCTCTTGATCTCACTTCCAAAAACATCCTTCTGAAGTCTTTAACAGAGCCACAAATAGGTGATATTGAGCTTTGCAAGATTGTCGATCCGTCTAAAAGCACAGGGAGTATTTCTGCAATTGCTGGCTCAGTTGGATACGTTCCTCCAGGTATGCTCCAGCTACTCATTTATGCCAAAACATTACATGTTACAGGACGTAGTGTTTTATAGTGTATTTTTAGCTGTATCAGAGAGACCATACTGCAAATTTCCTCCCAATTGTAGCTCATTATGATTGTAGAGATGCTCCAGTAATTCCGAGATATGACCTTCAAATTAGGGGAAGTCTGCAGAATGGATAGGATTGTATGATACAAAAGTTCATTCTTTGTAAGGTTTTTGAGCTGGGTATTTTTTATATCATTTAAAGCATGGATATTACATTGCCAATCTTTTGTTAATGAATTATGTTCTCAAGATGGAGATTAGAACTTAGAAAGTTCAATGTTTGCATAATTCATAGTGTATGCATGTCTGGTTTTAGAAGCTTTTAAGGATTGGAGCTATAGCTATAAAATGCTTTTGGACTTTTGAAAATTCTCCATATTTTCTTTTCTGGCTGTATATCATTACATACTAGTTTTTGTCAAAGTGTTGATGACAAGAAGATATGCCAAAGTTACACACCAGTGAAACAAGATTTTGTAGACTTGGGCAGTCTACTCGACCCACCTATGAAACAAGTTGAGTCTGCTTGTTTGGGCCAAACATGATCAAATATAGTGAAATTCGTGAGTTTGAGCAAGAAGTCGAGTTTGACTGAGTCTGACTGATATACTCATTAAGTTTGATTGAATTTCACCTTGTTGACAGATTTTGACAGTCGTTTGCCTATTTAATTAGTTTTTGATATTTTTTATTTGCCAAGCATATGCCAAGTTTCTCCCAGAGTCCAAGTCATAATCTTACTCCTAGGGTTTGCTGAGTTGCTTCCGGGTCCAAGTCATGTGACTATGTTATACACCCAAAAATATCTATTTTACTAAGGAATTTATAATTCAATCAATCCCTTAAGGCTTATCTCAATTTTTTTCCTTTTCTGATTCTACTATTCATGTAATACTTGCTGTATCCTAAATTTTTTTACTTCATTTTAGATTTTCTTCATTCTGAGATCCATGTTACCTTACATTTTTGAAATGCCATACTTTGTTGTGCATGGAAGTTGTGTAGATATTTCCTGAACATGTTTAGCAGCTGTAGTAGGAATATAGTCTGCAAAGCTGTTGTTTTGGATCCGACTTTCTCTGTACGTCAGTCTCTGCAATTGGAAGCAGATTATCCTATAAGGTTTTATATTGATTTTGGTGCTTGCTGCATTTTTTTGCAGAATATGCATACACTATGAGAGTGACTGCTGCTGGTAATGTCTATAGCTTCGGGGTCATTTTATTGGAGTTACTAACTGGAAGGACTCCCATGACCAGTGGAATGGATCTTGTAAAGTGGGTTCAGTCAACTCTCTCAGGGGAGGAAACATGGGAACAAATTCTTGACACAAGAATCAGAAACTTTTCCCTCCAAATTCAGAATGAGATGATCTCGATGCTGAAAGTAGCTCTCAGTTGCATTAGCTCATCCCCAGACTCAAGACCCAAAATGAGAACTGTAGTGGGAATGCTCCAAATGGTCAGGCAAGTTGCAGAATGAGATTTTACATCATTCAGTAATATATATAGATGAGATTTTACTTCACTACAATATACAAGTGGGAACATGATACTCTGTTTTATCTTTTCAAGGAGACTTAAATCTGTATAGTATTATGAATATGATAAGGATCAACATGAATTCAGATGGATATATGAGGTGGTTAAAATGTTGATATTTTTGCTTAGGTTTTCCATTGAGAAAAATGTGTGATAGGGTCCTTGTGCTCAGTAAAGTGCTTATGTTAGATGATCATGGTCCATATCATGAATCTAGTGTAGTTGCAAGCACAAATGTATAAGTATATATGTTTCTGATTTGAATACCAGGGAAGTTATTGTCTTCATTGGCATTCAAGCAAAATATCAGTAAAAGGTAGTGAGTTTATAGAATGCTTATGGTTCAAACATTGTCCTGTCTTGTGACTACTTCATGGTAATTCAAGAACATAGTCTACTTTACAATAGATATTTATCATTCAAGTTGATTATAGTTTACTGTATTATTTCCTTGCTATTTATCATATTGTGAATGAGCTCTACCAAATGAAACTTTGAGATGAAAGTAGCTGTCATTTTATAAGTTCTTAAGAGTGGATGAAGTAAGCCACGAAACATGAACATTGTCAGCCAATTTTCCAAACAATTTTTTTATCTCTTGGTCAAGAAGCAGTTTTCAATTGGACATTGAGTCATCTTGCTAGATATACATTTCTACAAGCTGAGAGATATTTTTGCAGTTAGGTTAAATGACTTGGATCTCCAGTAGTGAGGCTTGCCTTTGTACCCTGCAACTGCCAAGGCCCATATTGTTGCAGGTTAGGCCATAGAACTATGGGTATACCAAACACTTTAAAGTCTTACTAAAATCAATCCGAGGTCTAGTCATAATCATTTTATCACTCCATGCTTTTTCTTTATCCTTGTTAAAGTATCTAGTTTTTCACGTCTACTTAGACTGTTCTGAACTAAATCGTAAGTGGTTAGACTGTAATGATTGAAAAGTTGCATGCTACCAGTGCAGAATTCCCAGGCCACAATGAGAATGTGGCTGCCTAGTAAGCATGGAGTTATGTTAGAGCCCTAAGTTTCACCAACTTGGGAAAAAAAAACTGTTCTCAATTGCAAAGCTTGATGCTGTTTGAATGTCTGATTTCAATCCGTGGTCTACATTACAAATTTTACTCTATAATGTCAAAAATAATTCAATAATAAAGTGCTTCTCAAACATTTTGTTTACTCTGTTCTTGGTAGTTTGATTCCCAAAATTTACCCTAGGGAAATCTTGCATTTAGTTTTATGTATCCTAAGGTGGTGAGCAACTAGATGTAATGCAATAAGGGAGTAAAGGAGATTAACAATTGTATCATTTTGGGTATGTTTTATATTTTAGCTTCAGACCAAGATCAAATTGGAGATGCCTTGAGCACTGCCTTGCTGTACTTTATTGTAACATCTAATCCTATTAGTGATTTTTGATTAATTGAGAGTATTAATCTACTTTTTTCGTTATTCTTTACATCTACAAGTCTTATTCACGCTCTTTGCATGCTCCTGTCCTCGAAAGTCATGGTTTGATGCCAATTGCAAAAAAACTGTGTAGATTAATGAATATATCCTAGCCCATGGACCTATTAAATCCAAGCTAGCCCAAAATATCTAGTGAAGCATGCTTAGGAAGAAGCATTAGTACCTCCTTTTCAAATGGAAAGAGTTCCTTTGACATCTTAGAGTCTACCCTTAATCAATATGGAGAACATTCTTCCCGAAGACGTCCATCCACTTGAACTATGCCACTCACTATATAATGTGCCCAACTGACTACCGACCATTCTCAATCCCAAATTATCTGGTTGTTTTTTTGTCATGTCCCCTCCCGCGGACCCAATTCGAGGAAGGGAACATGATATCAAATTATGGGGCTTTTACATAAACTCAGCCCATTCATCAAATTCACAGAATTAAAACCAAATGTGTGCAGATGCCATTCAATTTAACACAACAGAAGTAATATTCTACGCACACATATATTATGCAATTTCCAGCATATGGATAAACACGACCAATTTAAAACATTTGCTGAAGTAAACACAGAAAGAGAATACTCATCTTGATGTAATGTTGTCCCAAGCAACTAGCTATGTCGCTGCAACGTTCCACCCAACCATAGGTCTCTGCCTAGCCTATATTCTTTCAACACTCAGAGACCACCCCCGAGCTGGCATGATATCTACAGGGAAAATGGGACTCTCAAGCTCAGCACAGCCAAAGCAATGGATACCCATTTCAACCCCAACATTCTCTTACACACAACAACTCAAAAACTAGGCATGGATACACATTTTCAACAATGGGATTTATAGAATAGGGTCTATGGGTTTTCCCCAAATCAAGGCACACCCATTAACGGATTGTGGAAAGAGGAAATCAACCCTAAGGATGAAAACTGATTTCTCCCACAATACATGAGCATTCAGTGGGCCAAAACGGCCTCTATAAAACCCCCAAATCGATTTGTTCTCTTCCCCACTGTTAACCAAAACAAAAACGCCCTTCCCAACTCGAAAAATGAAGGAAAACACAAAAAAACCATGGAGGAAAACACCCAAGTGACTCCCTGTTAATTTTTCATCAAGTTAGGGTTATATGCAGAAGAATAATAAATCAATGTACTTTAATGCAAAAATACATTTAATAAACATTTACAAACATTGAATATGAAATAGTGCAGTAGTAAATTCTAACATAACATAATTTTCATCTCTTTCAACTTCACACTTTTAACACTATCAGGTCGGTCACTGTGTTAAGGTAATTTTAACACTACCAGTTAGATCACTGTGCTGAATTTAATCTTCAGTAACATGTAATGTAAATAAATGAATTGATCACATAATAATTAAAGAGATATAATTATAGCTACTTACTCGGGTGTGAAACCCTTCCTATAAGAATACTCAGAAGAGTTACTTTCAGTAACAGATTGAGCCTCAGAGAGGCCAGTGAAATCTGGGAACTAACAAACCCTAAGAGGGTACTACAAATCAGAGAGAGAGAGAGATGAGAGGGTTGTAGTACAGTCAAACAAAGTAGGTCAATGACAGTCAGAAAACACAGTGAAAGTCACAATAAAGACCCATAATAATTGAAGTCCAATAGATGTAAGTAGAAGGGGTTTAAACCCTAGGTGATGACAAAAATGACCTCAATCACTCAACAAAAATCAACATAAACACCAGACCTTAATTAGTCTTCAGCAATGGCAACAGTAGATCTGAAATAACACATGTGATCTGATATATAAGGGCCACAGTAAAAATCAATACAACCCTCAACAAATAAAACAAACACCACAACAGGCATAAGAGATCCCTAGACCTCACGGCTCAGTTTTCTAGGGCAGGCAAGCTTCATACCAATTCAAAGAACATGCAACAATACAAGCTAGGGCATGTGGCCTCCATGAGTGGACTCTTAGCAACAACAATAAGATCTAGCAAGGCTCATGGCCTAGTCCCAAATCAACGACAAAAAAAAAAAGACCCTAGCAGTATGACGTCCACCTATAGCAATCACATCTAGGATAATGATGATCTCCAGCAGAAAAACGGCCACAGCAAGCAACAACAATCTGATTTAGCAATCAGATCTGGGATAATGATGATCTCCAACAGAAAAACGACCATAGCAAGCAACAAGAACCCTTGACGTCAACCTCAAAATGATTAGAGCCAAGATAATGATAAGAATGAGGGAATTAGTCTTCATTAAATAGGGACTTAGAACTTCTAGAGGTTTAATAAAATAATCCTTAAATTAGGGCTCCATAAATTTAGGAAATAATCAAAAGATAAAAATAAAAAGAATAAAAAATAAAATAAAATATAAACTAAAATAAAAAGATAAAAAATAAAATAAATAATAATAAAAAAATAGAATATAGACTTAAGTGGTTGTCAACCCATAAAATATAAAAGTGGGTAACTTAGGTGGGTACTAGGGTACAAATACCAATAAAATGGTATAAGTCAAACCATACAACAAGGATGGGTACATGACCCAAAAATCCTAGTACCAAGGGGTTTACCACAAAGGTGGGCACACAACCCTAATACCCAAAAACTTCAAAACAATTCAAAGTGGGTAAACAACACAAAGTACCACAAGACCAAGAACAATAAGATGTAAGGACCAAAAGTAAATCAACCGGGGTGGAGAAGGTGCAACCAATCATCTCTCTCTCAAATGTACAAATGTTCCATATAACCTGAAAGTTCATCATCACTGTATAAGGAAGGGTTCACACGGATGATGTGATCATGTGGTCCTCTAAGATGCTCCTAAGGTCAAATGTCAGTGGTTTCATCAAGGGGTGGCCAGTCCCTTGAGAAGACCAACTAACTCATCCATCTCAAAGACCTAGGAGAAGAGGACATCACACATCATAATCTTGGTAACTAACCAAGTACCTCCATTCTTAAGGAATGGATCTCAGCCCAAGGCTGAGCTTCAGTCCTAGACTGAGTCCTGTTGATCAACCTCTGGTCCATGACCAGGTCCTCCATTTTCCCAGAGAATGGTCCTCAGCCTCAAGCTGAGCTTTCAGTCGCAGACTGAATGTTGATCAACCATTTATAGGATCTACTTGGTCCTTCACCAAGAATCTACCTAGTTCTAGACCAGGATGACTCTGTCTCAACCTGCAAGATCTGCTTGGTCCTCGTGATCAAGAAATTGTCTAGTCCGAGACCAGAATACCCTAGAGACAAATAGGGTCCCTAGCCACATGCTAGGGACTTTGCCATGGCATCAATCTGCTTGGTCCTCGACCAAGAACCCCATGAGACAACTGGGGGCCCTAGGGTACCTTCTAGGGTCTTACTCATTACTCTGCCTGGTTATCTTGACCAGGAATCCTAGTTAACTGACTAGGGTACCATTCTCTCTGAGAATGGGTCTCGCAGCTGCACTAAAAATCAACACTCCTTTTCAGCAAGAGAGGCATTCTCAACAACACTAAGCTGGTCGAAGAAAGAGGCTTAGTCAACACAACTGACAACTGCACCATGTCCTTGTCATGGTGAAACAACCTGTCATAGAATACAGGATTTTCTTAGAGCTTCAAAGAGGTATGAATGCACGGGGGCTTCACTAGAAGGAAATATAATACCACGTTCATTCATATTGCGGTATTAAATATTCATGAAAACCTAAAAATTATATTGCTTATATATTAAGGGGCAAAGGGTTTTTTTATTTAATGTAACAATACAAAAATACTTTGGAGTCTTTTTTATATGGGCGAGCTAACAAATATCCGCCAAATGGAGATGGAGGGATCACGTCCGGATGAGAAATTGGGTTGAGGAAAGGCTCGAGCTTACCAGTACACAGGGAAATCGCGTCTTGAGGCATGCTTGAGGCCAGGGGTTTCATGGTGAAGTGGGTTTCTAGTCGATCATAGTTGAGAGACAGTGGTCATTGACAGCCAATTGTTACCAATAGCACTCAGCCAGTTGTTACTAATAGCCTTGGGAGTCTCTAAGCCTCCAGGGCCTGTTATAGGGCCTCGATAGGCCTTGGGGGTTTGAATACCCAACCACTCGTGTCTATTACATGCCTTGGGAGGTTTAGTCAGCCTCCTAGAGCTTGCTACATACCCTGGGGGCTTGGATACATAGCCCACAACATGCTTAGTCAGCAATTGGGGAACTACAACATTCAATCTAAATGTTGTACTATGTGCATTGGCTCTAGTGACATACAAGAAGTGATCTCCTATCTCTTCATTAGACCATTAGATGTTGAAAATCATAATGATATGTGGTTGAGTAATTGCATTGTGGGTGAATTAATGTGCATCCACAATATACATCGAAAGAAGCAAGGTGCATTGTAGAATGCATATGAGGTCATAAGAGGGGTATCATATCAATATACTACATAGAAATATAAAGGGGTATAAAAAATGTTAATGAAAAAATTGATACATACAATAACTAGTGAAAATAGGGGTTTTTTTAAAATTGGGAAGGCATATTGGGAGGGGGTTAAAAAAAATGATTTTGGAAGGTATTTTCCAATATTTAGTGAAATTAGGGGTATTGATTCATATGCCATGAACGAACATGCTATGATAGCGGTTTATTGAGTGAAGCCCCTGTGTATGAATGTCAGCAAACACCTTGATCTTATAGATCCATTTGGAAGTTACACCTGACTTCCCTTGTTGTCTGAGAATCACTTTCGATATATCATAATCCATTTTCAACTGTAGATCTACTATCATAGCATTTTTCCAAATTTAATATTTGGCTGCCTCCTCATAAGTGGAGGATTCAATGACGTGTTTCATCAAATCAGTACATCTTTGAAGCCTCTTAATAGGTTTCTTAATGAAATCAACTTAAGGCCTTCTGACCTCCTCTCATGGACTTCCATGTCTATAATTCTGGGAGGTTCTTTGAAGAGATGAGAAACAAATTCCTCATTAAGTTCACATCTCTTACTTCTCTTCTGTAATCCCACTCTGCTAGGGATTAAAGAGCACAAATGACTCCCTCTTGAACTCTGAGCTTGCCAGTTGTTCCACTCTAGAAAGGAACAAATCAACAATAACAAATTCCTGGCAAATTCTCTTTTGCTGACCCTCTGTAACTGATTCTGCATCCTATGGAGCATCTTACTCCCTCTGTATTTGAGCACTCAGCTCCCTCAAGAATTGTACATCCAACTCTGAGCAAATCACATCCTCCTCTTCTTGAGGGCCTTTTCAATAAGTTAGATTCAATCCAATAGTGAGGAATCACAAAAAAAACTCTAATACAATATTGGTTCGCATGATGACATGGTCTTAGCATCCATCCATATGCTCGACAACTATCTAGATGCTATCAATCACACATATATGCAATATGTCACAGAGGTATGTTTCATCATAAAACATGATACTTCAAATATAGGAGGGATAGAGAGTCCTCCCTCTTAATTTTTGCCTCCAAGTGGAATTCACATGATCAAGTGTCTTTTAGTTTTATGGTGTCTGTACCAATGTTCTTTAAACTTGAGCATGCATTGCTTAAATGATGTGCATAATATCATTCATGCATCATCACACTTGTTAGTGTATTTTGAAGATATCATAATCCTGAATAATTTAACACATATGATCATAAATGAACTCTAACTTCCTTATGATAGCAAACTTTGATCATCAATTAATGAGTCACAAAACTCTTTTACACAGAAAATATAATCAACTAGAAGGTATCATGATTAAGTCAAGATTCAATCATATGAAGAGTTAAGTAAGCTTCTTACTTATCACAGAAAATCTGCTCGGGTCAAGTCTTGTGGGATTTGGTATAACTGACATACCTTTTCAAGGAGTCATCAAGTTTATAGCCTGTCAATTCCATTTTCTGATATCACACTTAGGGAAAAGATTATCAGTACTACTGTCTTGGAAATCTAGGTAATGAGATCATCCAACTGTGTGCATAAATATCAGCTCTTTACCGTCTTTATCACTTTAATGGTCAATGAATTCTTATGGCCAAGATCAATAAAGTTCAAACCCTCACTTCTCAATCTGCAGTCAAGCCGAAGGCCTTTCCTTAGGATCTATGTGGACTCAGGTAGGCTGCAAAACAACGTTAGCTACAAACCTGCTATGATATCATGTTAATTTTTCATCAAGTTAGGGTTATATGCAGAAGAATAATATATCAATGAACTTTAATGCAAAAATACATTTAATAAACATTTACAAACATTGAATATGAAATAGTGCAATAGTAAATTCTAACATAACATAATTTTCATCTCTTTCAACTTCACACTTTTAACACTATCAGGTCGGTCACCGTGTTAAGGTAATTTTAACACTACCAGTTAGATCACTGTGCTGAATTTAATCTTCAGTGACATGTAATGCAAGTAAATAAATTGATCACATAATAATTAAAGAGATATAGTTTGAGATACTTACCTGGGTGTAAAACCCTTCCTATAAGAATACTCAAAAGAGTTACTTTTAGTAAGAGACTGAGCCTCAGAGAGGCCAGTCAAATCTGGGAGCTAGCAGACCCTAAGAGGGTAGTACAAATTAGAGAGAGAGAGAGATATGAGAGGGTTGTAGTACAGTCAAACAAAGTAGGTCAATGACAGTCAGAAAACACAATGAAAGTCACAATAAAGACCCATAATAATTGAAGTCCAATAGATGTAAGTAGAAGGGGTCTAATCCCTCGGTGATGACAAAAATGACCTCAACCACTCAACAAAAATCAGCATAAATACCAGACCTTAATTAGTCTTCAACAATGGCAACAATAGATATGAAATAACACATGTGATCTGATATATAAGGGCCACAGGAAAAATCAATACAACCCTTGGCAAATAAAACAAACACCACAACAGGCATAAGAGATCCCTAGACCTCACAGCTCAGTTTTCTAGGGAAGGCAAGCTTCATACCAGTTCAAAGAACAACCAACAATACAAGCTAGGGCATGTGGCCTCCATGAGTGGACTCTTAGCAACAACAATTGGATCTAGCAAGGCTCATGCCTTAGTCCCAAATCAACAACATAAAAAATTAAAAAAGACCCTAGCAGTATGACGTCCACCTACAACAATCAGATCTAGCAATCAGATCTGGGATAATGATGATCTCCAACAGAAAAACGGCCACAACAAGCAACAACAATCTGATTTAGCAATCAAATCTGGGATAATGATGATCTCCAGCATAAAAACAACCACAACAAGCAACAAGAACCCTTGACGTCAACCTCAAAATGATTAGAGCCAAGATAATGATAAGAAATAGGGACTTAGAACTTCTAGAAGGTTTAATAAAATAATCCTTAAATTAGGGCTCCATAAATTTAGGAAATAATCAAAAGATAAAAAGATAAAAATAAAAATAATAAAAAATAAAATAAAATATAAAATAAAAAGATAAAAAATAAAAAATAAACTAAAATAAAAAGATAAAAAATAAAGTATAAAAATAAAATAAATAATAATAAAAAAATAGAATATAGACTTAAGTGGTTGTCAACCCTTAAAATATAAAAGTGAGTAACTTAGGTGGGTACTAGGGTACACAGACCAATAAAATGGTATAAGTCAAGCCATACAACAAGGATGGGTACATGACCCAAAAACCCTAGTACCAAGGGGTTTACCACAAAGGTGGGCACACAACCCTAATACCCAAAAACATCAAAACAACTCAAGTGGGTAAACAACACAAAGTACCACAAGACCAAGAACAATAAGGTGTAAGGACCAAAAGTAAATCAACCGGGGTGGAGAAGGTGCAACCAATCATCTCTCTCTCAAATGTACAAATGTTCCATATAACCCGAAAGTTCATCATCACTGTATAAGGAAGGGTTCATACGGATGCTGTGATCATGTGGTCCTCTAAGCTGCTCCTAAGTTCAAATGTCAGTGGTTTCATCAAGGGGTGGCCAGTCCCTTGAGAAGACCAACTAACTCATCCATCTCGAAGATCTAGGAGAAGAGGACATCACACATCATAATCTTGGTAACTAACCAAGTACCTCCATTCTCAAGGAATGGCTCTCAGCCCAAGGATGAGCTTCAGTCCTAGACTGAGTCCTGTTGATGAACCTCTAGTCCATCACCAGGTCCTCCATTCTCCCAGAGAATGGTCCTCAGCCTCAAGCTGAGATTTCAGTCCCAGACTGAATGTTGATCAACCATCTACAGGATCTACTTGGTCCTTCACCAAGAATCTGCCTGGTTCTAGACCAGGATGACTCTGTCCCAACCTGCAGGATCTGCTTGGTCCTCATGATCAAGAAACTATCTGGTCCCAAACCAGAATACCCTAGAGACAAATAGGGGCCCTAGCCACATGTTAGGGACTTTGCCATGGCATCAATCTACTTGGTCCTTGACCAAGAACCCCAAGAGACAGCTGGGGGCCCTAGGGTACCTTCTAGGGTCTTACTCATTACTCTGCCTGGTTATCTTGACCAGTAACCCTAGTTAATTGACTAGGGTACCATTCTCTCTGAGAATGGGTCTCGCAGCTGCACTAAAAATCAACACTCCCCACTCGTGAGAGAGCAAAACTGATGGGTGAAGAATGGCTTGGGGAGCAATTTCGTGGCTCTTTTCTTGCCCAAGAAGCAAAACACGAATTTCTAGGAAGGGTGGCTTGCCCATACTAAAATTTGGATAGCCATACCTCTCCATTCCCCAAGGCATTAACTACCCCAACCAACTCTTAGGAGAAATGAATGATTGGGCACAAAAGTCAACATGGGTGGTTGAGGGTTCATGGGTTCTCTCATTGACACTTGGCTTGACTTGATTGGCTCAAGGGTTTGAATCTTTCCCTCCCAATTCCTTTTAAATATCATGCCTCCATCTCTTGTTGCATTGCATAGTTATTTGTGGTTTACAATTCCCATGGTTCACTAGCACATGGGTAGCATAATATCCAATACTTGCCTCTTCAAGGTCGAACGTTCACTAGCGGGGCCTTGGCCTTGAGCTCCACGCTAGGAATCATACATAATATGCATACAATATTTACATTATAGTCCAAAATATTATAAGGGTCAAAATGGGGGTATGACATGTTTTCTTAGTGATAAAATGACCATGAGAACCATCTTCAAACTGCAACCTAATAAAGCCCATGACATAGAAAAATTGAACGTTGATTTCTTTAAACATAGAACCACTGCCTTAGCTATTCATATTGCTGACTTTTAATTACATTGTTGTCTTCAAAGTTTGGATTTCCTCCATCCAAGATGTCTCATATCATTCATCCCATTTACAAATATGGGGTTCGGAATGAACGTACTTATCCGACTATCATGACAGGGCACACTATGGCCAAACTTGTTGCTGCAACAACATATGATTTCATTTCCGAATGGGTAGAGAGGAAGAAGATATATACTAAACTCTGAGTAGGTTTTATAAGGAATAATCATCATTGTGACCATATCTTACCATTGACAACCATCATTGAGGAAGTGAAAGCAAGAAAACACAAGGTATATCGCTGCTTCATGGACTTCCACAAAGCCTTTGATATAGTTCTGAGACACCTATTATTTGAGAGGATTAAGGTTTTCTAGCCCCAAACTTTGTGATCTCTCTGGTTATGACTCCATGATATGATTATTGGTAGAGTTTGAACCGTGATGGAAAACATAGATGGCATATACAACACCATAAGGGTAAAGCAAGGTTGTTCATCTCACCCACGCTTGGAGTTTACAGTGATGAATTAGAAGATCTCATTTAACTATTTGTAGGAGATTCAAGTGATTGTTTTCTTTACAGGTTTCCATTGCCATCTTACCAATAGTGGATAGTATTGTCCTGCTATCTCACTGATTTGTTAGACTCCAAAAACAACTAGGCACATTAGGATTAATTTGTGATAACGAAGGCTATTAGGTCAGCCTTGCAATCACAATGATTATATAGGCTTCACATATCCAAGAAAGAGATGTCCAATACTATTCTCACCTTTTAAAGGCAAAAGGTAGAAATGGTGACTCCCTACACTTACCTTGGAGTCTTATCATTATGCTCATCTTTCATGCATAATGGCAACAAAATAAAGGTTGAGTAGGCTGTATGCAAAGCTAACAACCTTGGAGAGCATGTTTCTAGCTTCGATTTGGGCTGAGATATGCTTATTTGGCACATTGATGAAAACCTCCTCTCCTTTATAATTGTGAGGGTTGAGGGTATGTGAAGTTACCAATCTTGGAGAGAATGCTTTTCTAGCTTCAATTCTAAGATGCACATTTGACACCTTGATGACAGCTTCTTTCCTTCATAATTACGAGGGTTGAGAGTCGACAACTCAGGCAAACAAGTTAGAATCACATGGAGAGGGTACTCATTGCCATGCAAGAAAACAATTCTACCTTGTCATTTTAGTTGAGTCTGATGCTTTACCCTTTCTCACTTCCATGATTTTTCATATTGTGACCATGGTACATAGGGTTTGATGCATGGTGAGCTCTCATTTAGGGCCTTTTTATTGGCCTTGAATGTGAGAGCTATTGACAATTGATAATTTTGGGCTTCTTTCTTTGATGTCCTTTGTACTCTCTCATTTTATTCTTGTGGGCTTTCTAAGTTCAATGGTATATGTTTTGTCACTCCTTGTATTAGCTTATTTTTTTATAATTCTCACAAATATGAAAACTAAACTATATGATACATAGGAGAATATTATTTGATTATTCTTTGGTCCTACGGTAAGCAAAAACATCACAGAACAAAAACTCAAGCTAAAATTAAAATCAAAGAAAACTAAACTATATGATACATAGGAGAATAGTAATTGATTATTTTTTGGTCTTATTCCAAGCAAAAACATCACAGAACAAGGTGGATATCATTTATGTGAATTAAAATCAATTTGTGGAGTTAGCAATAGATCTAGAATGAAGTTCATTTTAGTTTAGGCTATTTTAGTCCATTACAAGTTTTTTAGGTGAATTTCATAAAAATAATATTTTTATTGTATTTTAGCCTTTTCAAAGATTTTCAAAATTAAGGCATTATTGAAGAAGCTTCTATGTTTTATGGAACTTGTTTGTAACATTGCCAAACTAGGTTAGGTTCATTAGGCTATGATTTAATGGTTGAGATGTGACATTACCATTGTAATAATCCAAATTCAAACCCTAATGAACATAAAACCCTAGATTATAAGTTGGCCAAGTTTGTCAAATTTCTTACCACATTTATTTAATAAATTAAAAATTACATTTATTCAATAAATAAAACACCATCAAACAAATGGTATGCTTGGTCCCTCAATTTAGGTTTGATCCACATATTGAATTATGTTATGTTCCACATCTCAATATGTTAGGTTCTACATAGGTGGGCATAAGGTCTTATTGATATGCACAGCAAATTTGATGTAACAATTCATTTTCAATAAAAATTCCCAAAAAGTTGTCCAACCTTGAAGATTTTACCTTTTCATATTGGTAACCTCAAAAGGGGGAATAAGCCTTATTGAAAAGTGTCATTGACTTTTGAAAATACTCGTCATTGACCTGTGTCCACTATACCATTGACCTTGTATCAACTATACCATGATAACAGTTTCCTAAACTTATTTTGAATCTAAATAGATTGCGTGCATGGAAAGCACTCTATAATGGGTGCGTGTTTGGGTGCATTTGTCTTGCACTTGAGTGCACGATGATACCCAACCTCTCGAGTGATGTACTTTCTTCGATAGAATTTGGTGTGTTCTCTCTTATGGGTGGTTTGTGATTTGTTACAAGGATGTTGATTTTATAATAATAGGGAGAGATGTTCACATTTGGATGTGTTTGTGAATGTCGTAGTTTTTGCTAAGTCATGAATTGTTAGTAAGATTGGTAGGTTGTTGGATACACTCTTGGGTTATAGTGGTAACTATATGTTTTGAACTTAGATTTAGTTTAGGTAATATGGACAAGTTATCAATTTTCATGGTTTAAAAAAAAACTTTGTAGGAGAACCATATAATCCGGATTAATGATAATGAATTAATTACCAATAATTTGTATCTTAGAGTTTGTTGTATACTTATCTATAAATTTAAAGAATTATATTATTGAAATTTAAAATTATGAAACCAAAATTTTGAAAATTAAATTATAAATATAAAATATCTTAGAGTTTGTTGTTTACTCAACTATAAATGTAAAGAATTATATTATTGAAATTTAAAATTCTGAAACCAAAATTTTGAAAATTAAATTATAAATATAAAATTCTAACTTTAATTGTTACATTGTCATTATCATTTTTAATAACTTCTTCTAACTTAATTCTAAAAGTCTAGATTTTTAAGTTTATTATTTACTTTATTTATACTTTTAAGTTTATTATTTACTTTATTTATACTATAAATATATGTATTTTTCTCAAATAAAATTCTCATAGAGAAATTGAAGGGATGCTTCCCCCATTAATGGATGGCATCCAAATTCCTTGGCATGGATTAGTGTGCCTAATATAGGAGGATTTGAATTGGACACATGTCAGTGTAAAACTAGCAAAATGCCCAACAACACTAAAGACAATTGGTTGAACTAACCTTTTGGGCTAACGTGCTCATCCACAAATGTAAGGAAACATTCCCAGTGTTTCCCCACAAGATTTTCCATATATATATATATATGGAAAATCTTGTGAGGAAACATTGGAGATGTAAATGGAAAATCTTGTGGGAAAACACTGGGGATGTTTCCTCACATTTGTGGATGACATCCCTAGTAAATCCATCGGTGTAAATAAGTTCATTTAACATAGGGAGGATTTGAATCAGACACAAGTTAGCAGACATGAAATTAGCCCAATACTTGACAACGTTGTTTTTAACCAAATGTTAACACCCAAAATGACCCCCTAGGTTGTGGGAGAGGGCAAACTGGGGTAACCACTAACCAATATTTAGACTTAATCTACTGCCCAGCTTAGTCTGAGAGGGCTCTCTCTACAACTCTATGAAAAACTTGAATAATCAAAGTTGTCAACAATGAAAACATGCACCAGCGTTCATCATTCAAGATATTCAATTACAACAATACAGAAGATCAAATTTCTGTTGGAAACAAAATGGTTTTAAATGTAGCTTGGCTGAAACGTATGAATCTTTATTTGGGCAATGGAGTCACATTCAAACAAACTCTGAAAATTCATTTACAAATGCTTCACAAATGCATTAACACAGGGGCGAGGTAGTAAACAACTCGAAGTCAAAGTGATTTTAATTGGTGGAATAGAAGAGAAAGAAACAATCCATTGACATAAGGCATACAATGATGAATCCTATATCAACTTTAGCAGAAAAGTAATGGTGAAATACTTGGAAAAAGATAAGTAGAGCATAATTTCTATGAAGTCTACTTAACAATCACACTGCACCAAGTATGAAAGAATGTTACAGACTGGAATTAACAATGAGAGATACACAATTCACATGGAAAAAGAAGGAACATACTACAAGACTAGTTACACAAGAATCTCTGAGAAAAAATTGGCTCAGCTCTACAAACTTTATTCAAAATAGCTCAAAAGCTTCTTAAAGAACAATACACCAAATTTCTCATAAAAGTTTTCAACAATAATTTTCAACCCTTTATCATTTTATTACATCGCATATATATATGCCGGGAGTCCTCTTGCTCGACTCATCTAAACCAAAAACAGTTATATCGGAGTGACACCTCATTCAGGTTGTTTTGCCACTATCACAATAAAACAGAAAATAGGTAGAAACTGGCCTAACTTCTTTCTTACAATCCATCGGCATTCTTACTAAGTAACATTTACTTCAAGTAAAAAAGTAAAGATAGTAAAATAATAGTTCCAGCTGGCTATTTATATAGCTGCCTCAAAGAATATTACAAATTATCAAAAATAGGAAAGTCTTGTGAGAAGTCTCTGATTCCAAGCAAGCCTCAACAACTATAAAAAAAAGACAAGTATCACCGTGGAAGAAGGAGAAAATATAGCGATCTGCAATACTTTTCTACATTAGTCCATTGATCTGCAGGTGGGAGGTCATAATCTAAAATTTCCTTTACTATCACTCGTACCTCAATATGCTCTGCGTAGGAAAATGGGGGAAGCCTTTCGCCAATGGCGATCAACCTATTCAAGATTTCAAATTCCTCTTCGACCAACTCCATCAAAGATTTTCCTATAAGCAGCTGGTTCATATGTTTAAACTTTGTATGATCCATTCTTATCATCCACTGCAGGTTTTTATAAGCCTTAGGGGAGATTAGCTCTTGGTCATCTTTCCAGAATGAAGGTAACCCCATTTCGACCAGCTTATCAAACAGTCCTTTGAAATCTACTACTTGTCCCTTCATCTGTTCGACTTTGGCTTCCACACTCTCAATTTGTGCATATTTCCCCAGGACCCTTCGTGCTGCGGCAAGTGTTGCGATCCGGTTCCCAATATTTAGCTTAATTCTTTCTTCTTCGGATAGATCATTCAGGAAAGTGATGGCACTTAGTTCCGTTTCTTTAGGCCTCTGGACTAGGGTCCCCTTTGCAACTTCACAACCTTTTAGAATGTCACTAATGGTCTTCTCTTTAATCCTTATAAAATCAAGGTAGGGTCTAAAGTTCTCAGCTTCCTTAATGATCGTGTCCCATACCAAGTGTTTACATCCTTGCAAAGTTGCATGTACGGTAACCTGATGAGTGAGCTTTTTATTCATCTCAATCAATTCCTTGTGATTCTTTTGGATGACCTTCAGATCTTCTTCCTTTTAACTATTCTCTTCTTCCAACCTATGAGCTTTTTCTTTCAGCTCCTTGATTTCCACGTCTTTCAGGCTAATGTGAGACATAGCTTGCACCAGACTGTCGATACTATTGCTTTCCCCATTTTGGTTCAAATTGGTAGCCGGGCGCATGTCCAAATTGGACAAGTTAGTTTTCAGATCATCAAGCTGTCTTTCTAAGCTTATTCTCTCCTTTTTCCAGCTATCTTCCTTCTCTACAACCTTCATCAATTCAGCTTTGCAATCACTTATCTCCTTAGACAAATCCTCTTTTTTCTTTTCAAAGTCTGTCTCTTGGGGAGATTTGATCAGCTTGATATTTGGAACCTTTTCCTTTTTCTATAGTTTATGAATCAGCTTGTATTTCTCCGCTAACATCTTGTTCATGCTTTTTCCTCCACCGTCACTTATGACTGGGTCAGATTGTACCTTTTTGACTTGTTGTTGAAGTGCCCGGTTTTCACTTTTCTCTAGCTTCAATTGGTTTTCCAGTTTTTTCACAGTAACTAGCAAGTTATCACTCTTCACGACAGCTTTCACAAAATCATCATACATAAGGTCAGTAACCTGTTTGTGAAATTGGATTTTGTCTGGTACTCGTATATTTTGCCAATTGATCCTTGTTTCGGTCACCCCATCCTCTGTTACTACTGCTAAGTTTAAGATGTTATCATTTATACTTCTGCTAGTCATCAAGGAAGTCTTAGACAAGCCTCTGGTGATAGGCATTGAATCAAACAACTTCTGAGTCGAGGCTCGCTTGTTTTGATCGTATTGTTCACAGAGGTCGGCCTTGGACCGAAACTTATTACCGACATCTCCTTCTTGAACATCTTGAAACTTGTATTCTGCAACTTGGATCCCAGGAGCTGAAGACTCCTCCTCATCTACCCCTCCAATATCCATTTGGAAAGTCAATTCTTCTTGAGATGCTGCAACAACCAACTCCTCTTTAGTTGGGGAAGCAATTGACTCGGCCTGAATAGCTGTAACAACTAATTCATCCTGTACTTCTAACTTACGTCGCTTGTATATATCACCTTCTTTAGTATCCATCTCCACAACTTCTTCTAAGTCTCTTTTTCGACCCACCTCCATGGTGTCCGACACTTGGTCTAGATCCATTATTAAATCGGAAATCATAAGATCTCCTCCCTGTGTCTCCATTGCTTCTTTCGCCTCGGGTTCCCAGCACAACAAATTTCGCCCCTTCAGCACCCCTTCTGGTTCTGCATGCTCAAAAGCGTTGAGGTTACATTCCTTCCTTCTCTTGGAAATTATATGCAAGGGGTCATATTTGATGGCTACATCATTCTTGAACCCTAGAAACTTTAACAACTCTTCTACCTCTGACAAAGCTTCTTTATTATTTACAATGAAAGGTCCTACCTTCCAAGGACATTTTACATCTATGCTCTTCTTATGTTTCAGGAATTGCAACTCTTCCAGGGCCAATTTCTGTTTGATAAATTCAAGAGCAAAGATCCGCATTGTCAGAAAAGCGGGTAGAAGATAGGGCTCCTGCACAAAACTGTACAACCTAATAACTGTAGCCTCCTTTAACAAAAACCAGTCACCGACTGCCAGTTCGTCTTTCAACTGCATCATCGCTTTCATTTCAGGGAGTACTCTAGGCAATTCTTCCCCAAAAATGATTTTATAAATAGGGGGAAAAACATAGTTCAAATAATTGAAAACATTGTCTACCAGAACATCGGTCTCAAGAAGTGAAGAGAAATGTGGGCTTTCGGCGCTGCTGTACATAATTACTTTCATCAACTGTGTTTGATATCTAAAAAACCTAGCATTCAGGAAATTACTTAACTGTACATGTATCCTTTCTGCCAAAAATTCATCAAACTTCAGGGGCAAGATAAGCCCACTTTCGGACCTGGCCAAACTGATGCTAATCCTAAAGAGTAAACCTAATTGGACTTTAGTCACCCACAAATCAGTATCCAACCCTAGAAACTGAGCTAACAAAGAAAGAACCAATTGGGAATTGTCATAAAAAATGCTGACATTTAGGGGGTAGGGCTCCTTTGAGATTTTGGAGTCGGGTTTCAGGCATGTGGTTAAGAAGGCTTGACGGCTTTCAGGCCTAATTTGGCGGTACAAAGAAACTACCGACTCTTCAGAAAAAGCTTCCGACTCTTGGTACTGAGACTCTGGAATGAAAAAGGAATCCCTAACAGTTGATGCATCTATATTATAGATGACTTTGGACCTATGGGCATCCATTATTACTCTTTGAGGTTCTGAGTAATTAGAAGAACACCACGCTACAAACTCAGGGAAAGAGAACACCTGGTCAAGGAAAAAGAAAAGAAGGATGACCTAAAGACTCCATGGATATCCAATCCTTGTTCATGCAAGGTTTCCAGTCTCTTCTTAATTTATGGAACTGGGATCCGAAGGCATGTGTCAAATACATCCACGTCTCTATCTTCAAGGGCTATTTTAACCCTAGAACTACTAGAAGCTTCTTATTCCGTCATCTTATGACTGTAAAAGACTTAGATTTTTTAGAGAATGGCGGTTACAGATCTTACCTGTCACCTTTGGAAGCCTTGCATGCACCCTGTCAAAGTTTCTGTCACCTTCGTCGTCTGCCACCCACCAAGAGGCTCCTTGACTTCGATAGGATTCCGAAACAAATGTCAACCTTCGCGGGCACTTCTTATATATATAACCAGGTTTCCATATCTTCCTCCCTCTTTGGTCTATTGTCCTTTGATCTCAGCCGTCTGAACTCTCACGTGTTTACTTTCCATCGTCAGATCTGACTACCCTTTTACCTGCTTATTTGACAATCTACCCATCTCCACCGTCGGATCATCTCCGCTAGTCTTTATCTGGGCCATTGATATCATTTGAATGCATCTAAGGGGTAACATTGCATGCACCCAAAAAGCTTCTCCTATATCATCTTCGCTCCATGTGACAATCTGGGAAGATGACACCTATCCAACGGGACCCAGACCATCGCATCTAGCCTGCCGCTATTCCTTGCGCTACTTCTTGGTGCGACGATGTATGAGGACTATCCGCTTCTTCTCAGACGTATATCTATGGTGAGTCTCCAGACCCGAATTAGCCTTTAGGTCCTTCGTCTGCTAGTGGGGTCCCCCTTGTTATACTCTATGCGTTTCCGGCCCCTACAAGCCGTTGATCTGGTTCTTCTTTCCACTCGAACCGTAGATCTATCGGAGACTCAGGTTCTTTTTCTGGTAAATAGACCCAAACCCTTGGATCTCAAAAAGATCATCTCTGCCGTAGATCTTGCATATGTCCCCACCATCGCATGCACCTAACTGGGCATTGTTCGTTGCTCTATCCTTCTTGCGACGCACTCATAAGCCGACACCTGTCCGGTGGGCTCCATCCCATCGCATACTCATATTCCCTTTCTTCCTTGTGACTTGGCCATGCGACGGTTCTTTTAAAACCGTAGATCTTGCTCCTGCCCTTTATCAACGGTGCCGATCTGTGTGACATTTACTCTTTCATAAATTTTCCCAAGGACTATAGGTTTTTAGGGTATTTCTATGTTTATCTCAAGTCATTCTTTTCCCCTATTAATACTTAGCCCTTTGACATTAGCCCTTTATTACATCGGACCCCTTCTAGACCATTCTGTCTCCTGCCTTAGCACCTGGCCATTGTCGATGGAGCTCACTTCAAGCTTTTTTCTCAGGTAGCTGTCTGACCTTCCATCTTTCAAATACAGGTCTTTATGCTGTAAAAGAGCAAAAATATATAGGTTCTAACACCAAATTCTTGACAACATTGTCAACAACTGGTTAAGCTAATCCCTTAGTCACACACACACACACACACACACACACACACACACACACATATGACTAAGCGGTTAGTTTAACCAGTTGTCGTCAATGTTATATGTATATATATACACTCCATGGAAAATGTTTTTGGAAATTCCTTTTGATTCTTCGTCCTATTTTGTGAATGATGATTAAGATAAATGTTACTCTAGTATAACATGTATTCCTATTTCAGAGAAACTCTATCGAACTTGACCCTAAGATCTCTTAGATATCTTTACCTTAAAACAAGTTGATTCAAATTGATTAAATTAATCCACTTATATATATATATATATTTGTGAAGTACTTGATATGAAGGCTTGATATGTAGGCTCTAGATAGTCAATATTTTTGGACTGTTTCTGGTTATGAGTTGTACTGATTCTCTATGAATAACAAAAGTATGTTTTTTTCTTGTTGAAATATATATATATATATATATATATATATATATATATATATATAATTCTTTTATACAACCCACTCACACTTATACTTCCAAACTAATGTACCTAACTGGACCAATTTATTTATTTTCCATAAATTTTATATAAACAAATATACCATAACTCTATAAAAACAAATTACGATACTAGAGAATTTATACAAAGACACAAACCTTGTCACACTAAAAATACCCAAAAATTTAAAGTAGATTTATTAATTAACACATCGTTGATATCATGTTGGTTTTACATTTTTTTTTCGTAATTGAGAACCCATACCACTACACTACGAGTTTGGTAGACAACGCAACAACCTAATAAAATCGGGCTAGGGCTAGCCTAAATGTTGGATGAAAGAATGATCTATCCAATAGCAAGTAGAATTGAAAGGACGACAACCTCCCCCGTTGGAAAGAACTACAATCCCCCCTTAGGAATTTGAACCTGGGCTTCCATCGGGTCATCCATAAGGCCCTGTGATGAACCCGCAATAATTAATTAATGCAAATACACGAGATATCAGAAATAACAGAACTCAGAATCACTTTTATATTGATCACCGGCCACTTCGAGGGGGCAACCTCCTTAGAGCAAGCTCAATACAATTAACTTCACGGTGCCTTCAATGACCTCAACACACACTTATATACTAAGTCTATGCCCAATACTATGAGTCAAAACCATGGGACATATAATACTACGGGACGACTTACAAAGCATATGCGTCCAATACTATGGGTCAATACTATGGGCTAATATAAACTACGGATCAACACATACTACAGGACGACTTACAAAGCATATGCATCCAACAACAATATACTAACATAGTAAAGAGAAGGGTTGACATAGGTTCCTAACATCCCCTCTCCCTTAGAAAAAGCTTTGTCCTCAAAGCTTTGGTTGGAGAAATTGCTGCAGAATCTGAAGGAGTGGTTCCCCGGTAGCATCCCCAGGTTGCATTTCGGGCCACTGACGCCTTTGGAGTGTCAAGGAGGATTGCTTGGACGGATGTAGATGAAGAAGAACCCTGTCAGCTGCGTGGAAAATGCACTCAGAACAGTGCTGATCAGCTTGTTGTTTCAGGCGAATTCTGGCCATGTGAAGATTGTCCTGCAGAATGAGAAGAATCTGATCGCGGTTTCGAAGAACCGAGTCAATTTCCTGAGCTGGGGAGCTGCTAAGGGTGTATGGAAGAAGAACTGGCGGTTTTTTCCCATAGACTGCTTCATATGGTGTCCTTTGAGATGTGGTATTGTACCACCAGAGCGTTGCTAGGAAATCCATAGAAATAGTTGGCCAAAGCTGTGTAGGGATGGGAAAGGGTTTGAGCAATCCCGAAAGGAGTGTCGTTTCCTCCTTGTTGACTTGGAAAGTATCATCCTCAGCAACCATCTATTGATTTGTCATTTTTAGTCCCGACCAAAAGAAGTTACATTGTTCCTGGTCATACATTTTGCAGAATCCAGAGTGCCCTGTTGAGGAAGAAGCATGGAGTTCATAGAAGAGATAGCCTTGTTGAACATATTGCAACCAATTTGGAACAAGCAGAGAAAGAGATGTAAGAGAAACTGGGTCATCAATTGTGCGAGATGGAGCATCTTCCACCATATTGTCCTTACCCTTCGTGTAAGTGATCACATAGGGATAACCCATGAGTTGGATAACCCATTTCAGGTGTGTTGGGGAGGAGACCCATTGTTCCAGAAAATTTTCCAGACTCGGGAGATCAGTGTTGATGCAAAAATAATTCCCTAATAGGTATGGCTGCCACTTCTGTACTGCATGCAAAATAGCCATCATTTCCTGCTGAGAGGTAGATGTGGCTACATTCTTACCGGAAGGGTCTCTTGAAGGCAACAAGCGCATTGGTTCAGCAAAGATACCTGCATATCTATCCAAGGAAGTAGTGGGGACTGTTGATGGGTGCATCTGAATGGAATTGAGCTGAGCGATGACACCATGTGAATTATTCTTAAGGATTTTTTCCAGGCGATGTGAACTGATGATGCAGAGAGACCCTGGTTGTAAGCCCATAAATTCGTGTTGTGCCCCATTGACTTTAAACTGCATCCAAAGTTCATCAAAATCCCATAAGATGGGGCCAAGTGTGCGTAACCATTAAACGCCCAAAACCACATCACATCCGCCTAAGGACAAGGCAAACATGTGAGAGCACAGGTTATAATATTCCATAGAGATACGCACATTGTGACACTTCCCCTTGCAAGGTAAGGTGCCCCCATTGGAAACCATGACTTCAAAGTTGGAGCAAGGATGGACAAAACAATCAGCCTGTTTGGAAATTCGAGGATCAATGAAGTTATGAGTGCTACCAGAATTAATGAGTATGGTAAGAGGGAGCTTCTTGAAGTATCCCTTGACTTGCATTGTTTGTGGGGTGGTGACGCCGGTTACAACATGGAGAGAGATCTCGGGTGGGTCGTCCTGAGATGGGGTGTCAACAGGTGGGTGTTGAATGTCGACCTGATCATCTACTGTATCTGGAGCTTCTTCATCAAGTTCTGAGGCAGGCGGAGAATCGACATCCAAGAGATAGAGCTTTTGTTGAACACATCTATGTCCCCGAGTGAATTTCTCATCACAATTATAAAAAAGCCCTTTTTCTCGGCATGCCTGCATCTCTGTTTCATACAATTGCTTGATATGAGTTGGTTGAGGAGTAGGCGTGATGGGAGGTCATTGGGAACCCATATTTCTGAAGGGAACAAAGGTGGGTTTGGAGCGTTGTTGAGCTGCGATCTTGTCCTCGGCCAACTTAGCCAACCCTAGGACTTCCATCATTGTGTTGGGACAAAACATTTTGACCTCTGAGCGGATTTCATCCTTAAGACCACTGATAAAACAACTCCTGTAGAATTCATCAGACAATCCTTTTGTGTGATTGGCTAGTTTCTCAAATTCCGTCTGATACTCTCTCACTGTGCCAGTTTGGTGAAGTTTAGTGAGTGCTCCTGTGAAGTCGTCAAAAGCACTAGGACCAAATCGTGGCAAAAGGAGTTGGCAAAAATCGGTCCAGTTTGGCTCTGGATGAGCTTTGATGTACCAATGGTACCATTGAAGGGCTTCCTGTTCCAAATGAAAGGATGCAAGCGGAACTTGCTGGACATCCAAAGCATTATGCAGACTGAAATATTGTTCTGCTCGGTATATCCATCCAGTCGGATCAATACCATTAAAGCGAGGAAAATCAAGCTTCGGCCCACGAAAATTGCTGGAAGAAAAGAACCCAGTGGATGCAAAAGATTTTGGCTGTCGGTTATTGTTCATGGCTGAATGCTGAAGATGGAGGCTGAGAAATTTTTCATCAAGATCTTGGAGTTTGGTTTGGATGGCTGCAAGTGCTTCCTCCATGGTGTTTGCTCCTGTGCGAGTGACAACCATAACCAGTAATTATTTATTTATTTATTTATTTTTGTGGGGGGGGGAATGGATAGAAAAACACAAACACAAGCTTATTTAGTAAGGGGAAATTTGGATTTGGGAAAAACTCGGAGGGGTAATTGGGGTTTGAATAGGTTTTCGACACTTTCTGAGGAATAGGGAAGCAAAAAATGGGGATTTCAGAAGCAGGAACTCTATGGTAAAATTTGAAGGCAATCGGGTAAAAATTGAAGAAGTTATGGCAAACCCTAAAAATAGACAAATGTGGGATTTCTGGTCTTGGGAAGTGGAATTTGGGATAGGGTCTTCAGGAATGAAATATGCAGAATGGGATTGCAGGGATCTCAGTGAAGTTTTAGGGAAAACAGAGTTGAAACAAGGGAGATATGGCCGAAAAATAGATTTTTTTTTTTTGGGATCGGCAACAGTGGCGCGGAAGGGATCCGCAACAGATGGATCTGCAACGACACAGAAGGGATCTGCAACAGCTGGATCTGAAACGACGACTGGATCTGGAATGACTTTCAAAATAGATCTGAAACGGCTGGATCTGGAGCGGAAGTGTTTGGCAACAGTTCAATTGAAAATAGATATGGACCCCAGGTATGTACGGCTTCCTAATAGTTCAAGTGTTGCACTCGGCCACCAATGCTATTTGATGGCTTGCCGTATTGGGGCAGTACCCCTCACTCCACGGCTCAGGTAAAACTGATGACCGCTTTGCCACAAACGACAGCTCTTGGTTTACCTCACGGGTGGGAACTAGTCAATTAGGTAGGGGTCGTTGCCCTTTTCATTGGCAAGTCCTCTCAATGGGCCAGCTACTTTGGGGTTCCTATGGGACTCCTCAAAATGAGTTTTAGGGCTTATGCCTGAGTACTTCCCACAGTTAAGCGGATAGGGATTATTCCCAAATCCGAAGCTGCAACAGATGCGAAAAAAAAAAAAAATTGGCAGAAATTCCACCCAACGAGCCCAAGAAAGTGCTCTGATACCAGATGTGATGAACCTGCAATAATTAATTAATGCAAATACATGAGATATCAGAAATAACAGAACTCAGAATCACTTTTATATTGATCACGGGCCACTTCGAGGGGGCAACCTCCTTTGAGCAAGCTCAATACAATTAACTTCACGGTGCCTTCAATGACCTCAACACACACTTATATACTAAGTCTATGCCCAATACTATGAGTCAAAACCATGGGACATATAATACTACGGGACGACTTACAAAGCATATGCGTCCAATACTATGGGTCAATACTATGGGCTAATATAAACTACGGATCAACAAATACTACAGGACGACTTACAAAGCATATGCATCCAACAACAATATACTAACATAGTAAAGAGAAGGGTTGACATAGGTTCCTAACAAGCCCCACCGCTAGCTCACACCAACAACCCCCATGTTGGTTTTACATGAAGTGGAAAGTAAAGTTTTAAACTATCTCATTTCGAGATAGGTAAATGTACAATGGTTACGCTCGTTAGTGGTGTTTTAATTATATATTTGATTATTAAATTATCGAGAAGATGGTTTTTTTAAATAACATTTCTTCTCTTAGTCTACGAAGAATCTAGCTAAAAAAATCGAAACATTGGTATTCAACCTTAATACTGTATTTTCTAAATTTATTCACATCAATAAAATGTATTTTTAATTATTAATTTTACAAGAACCAAATTATTAATTTAACAAGAACCATATGGTGGCAATGTCCCTACACCATTGCCAATAAATTGTTTTGAAATTTAGAAACTATTGATATGGGACAAAAGATATTGAATCAAACAGAAAAATTGGCGTGTAACTAAAACCGACATAAATCCATTGTAAACCTAGATCTACTAAGCACCGAGAGGGATCCAATTTCTTGAGATATAAATCTTTTTTATCTTAATTTTTTTACACATAAGCATGGAACCTACATTAGTATTCCTAATTTTATCTCTAATAATTATATATATTTCATCATAATATTATATGTTTTTATTAAAATAAATATCAAGATTAATTCTTTAGATTATAAATGATATTAAACAACTCATTTTATATTTTTTAGTGGTTTATAGTATTTTAGAATACATATTTTACTATTACTATATATATGTATATGGAATAACTATAATTTATTTTAAAGAACATATAATGGGTATTTTTTTATAATTTTTGTTTACATATAAAATTATTTTAGATTATATATGTTTCAAGAAAATAACATTTCTCTTTGAGCATTAGGATTAGAGATTTTATTCTCTCATGGATTAAAACTTTGACAATATTTTTTAATTTGATTTTTTTTTAAGTTATAATTATGTATGTTAATTTTATTTTAAAAAATATTAATAAATAGTTTACTGTTATTAAAATTTTTTAAATTACAAAATTAATTATAATTTAGATTATATATATATACACACACAGGGAGATTACAACGATGGAGCTCTACGTCCGGGTTAGGCTCGCAAATGCAAAGGTCGAAAGTCGAAGATTTAATTTTTTTCGAGGCATCAACACAAAATGGTGCAACAGGGCAGTATGATTGGAATTCAGGAGGCGAAGGCATGCGAAGATCGGACTCAGTGTGCGAAGGTACAAACCAACATGGACGCCATGATCAACGATGATGGAATAAGCATTAACGGTTTTAACCCCTGACAAGGCCACTCACACACTTGATCCCCAACCATTTTCTGAACCACCCGGATCACAATGTATATTGATGAGGTGGACTATGAACCTGACGATCATGATGTATCCATCTTCTTCGTGAACCAGGAAGTACATTGCAGCAAGGGTTTTCGGGATGCGCAGGATTTTACTTTGCCTCATTTGGAAGATGTCCCACCTCGCGTAAGCATGGAAGGACATAATGAAAAATCTAGTGAGAAGATCGCCACCCCCGATCAAACCATCAAACACGGTTAAGATAGGTAAAACCAAAGGGATAAGACCGAAGAAAAATCATGCTGAACTCATAGCTGGTAAGGACATACACATAGAACAGATCCCCGATTACCTGAGTTTGGCTTTGATAGGAAGATTATGCGGGGCTCCAGGAAGAGACTCGTTGCTCCGTTGGATGGAGTCAAATTGGAGTGAAAGCTTGGGATATACCCCTTACTTCCATATCCTTCCGCGAGGTTGGTTTCTAACTAAATTACGCGACAAGTACAGCGGGAAAAAGCTATTGAACATACATTGGCAATGGGGACCGTTAGGTCTAATCCTGAGGAATTGGAGGATAGACTTCAACCCAAAAAAGGAAGCGCATAACATAGAGCAAGTGTGGGTCATTCTACCCGACCTTCCTCTGGTATTTTGGAAAGAGCAGATAATGGAGGCGATAGGCAATACAATTGGAAAATTTATAGCCATGGAAAAGGACTAGGAAACCAAAGTAGACCGCTGGTGCGCAAAATTCCTAATGGAGTTGGATACAAGAGATGGTCTTTACGAAGATTTAGTAGTAGAAATGCACGATAGTAAATGGACGCAAAGGATTGATTATTGGAAGCTTCCTTTCCGATGTTTTGGATGCCGCAAAATCGGCCATTTGCAGAAAGAGTGTCCTATCCGTAAAGATCCCCTCAGGTTCAAAAAAGTGTGGATTAAAAAATCCTCCACCATCCCAGCTTTGGAAAAAGAGCTCAAGTCGTCGAGCGATGAAGGGTCATAGTTAAAGAATGAGGGCGTAATCCTTGATTCAGCCAATAAGGAAAGATTTGTGAATGTTGGGGTAGAAGAGACGCAAAAGTAGAATGAGGATGACACCTTCATTCAAAAAGGGAGGACCTAGCCGTGCGACTTTTCTCAGACCACAAAGAAGGATCACACAACTGGACAACTCACTACCATCGTATCAAATTGGCCACATCAAGACAAAACGTCCTCATCGAACAACAAATATACTCTCACTGTTCCCTCTTTAGATAATCCTCTTAGCTTAACTAATCCGATAGTAAACACAAAATTATCGGGTAAATCAACAGAGACACCTTTAAGCATCTCTTCACCTCAAAATTTGGATCCTTTAGCTTTCATTCCTCAGTTAAAACAGAGAAAAGTGTATAATTTAAGATCCAAAATTATACCCCCTTTGGAGGAGGAGGACTGTATTTCAACTGAAGGCTTAGCCCTCAACCTAATTCAAAAACCTCGGGTCGGAAGAAAAACACTACTATCCAAGGCTAAAAAACAAGCAGTTTTGGATGTTAAACATGGACGACAATCACTACTAACACGAGCTCTTAGAGTAGAAAAGGCCCCAAGTAGGGGTCCTTAATGTTACTTCTCTCTCTTAACATAAGGGGGCTAGGGGGGGCCTCCAAAAAAATTTCCCTCAAATGGCTAATAGCCAACCTAAAACCATCGGTATTGATGATTCAAGAAACAATGATGGAGGGGGAAAGAGCGGAGGAAGTAGTCAACGAGTGCGTCAAGAATTGGAATTCGGCAAGTATAGATGCAGACGGACACTTTGGAGGTATCGATACAGCGTGGAGTCAAGAATTAAAATTGATTTCAGTATCTTGATATGGCTCAGTCCTTGGAACACTTTTGGAAGACGGTGAGACATGACTTCGCTACATAGTTCTAAATGTCTACAGACCCTTTTACAACAAAAGAGAATTCTGGGAGTCCGTGGACAACTCTGGCGCTTTGAATCAATCAAAAATAATTCTGGGAGGAGATTTAAACCTCACCCTCTCCATAAGGGAGGTTTGGGGAAAGAATGCGAGAAGCGACGCGTTGAGCTCTTTCTTTGGAAATTTTGTTTGAACATAAAGGATAGGTGGATATAACCCCAACAAAAATTGAGCCAACTTGGAGAAATAAACGAGGCGGAGATCAGGCTATCTCCAAACGACTGGACCGTTTCATGATTTCTGAAAACCTATTAAGTGACCAATTGATTGTGCAATCAACAATTGAAACTGGAGGTAACTTAGATCATCGACCGATCTTACTAAAAATAAAGGTTCCTGAAAAAAGACTCCTCCTCCTTTCAAATTCAATCCCCAATGGTTGACTGAGGAAGATTACAAGTCCTTGATTCTAGAGGCCTGGAAACCCCTGATAGAAGTTTCGAATCACTCATTTGTGCAACAATTCTCCAACACTTTGGCGAAGATGAAAATAATATCCAAAGATTGGGACAAAAAACACAGATCCCGCCATCAAGAGGAGCTCTTGGGGATAGAAGAGAAAATTGAGGATTTATATGGTAAAAACAAGGAGGGAGTTTTCTCTACAGAGGAAATTGAGAATTTAAAGCAGTTGGAGGGAAAAAAGGATTCCCTACTACTCAAAGAGGAACAATATGGAGACTTAAGAGCAGGGCACTTTGGCTAATGGAGGGAGATCAAAACACCAAATTATTCCACAGATTTGCAGGTCAATGAAAAAGCACAAACACAATTCATGAAATCAGGTCAAGGCAAGGCATCTCGGTTAGGTCCTTCTCAAAGAAAGCCAAAGCAGCTGTTGATCACTTCCAAAAAATCTTCAATGAACCCGAAGGATGTCCTATTTCAGAAATTCTGGAGGTTCTTAGTCTTTTCCCTAGACTAATTACTAATGATATGAACGAAGAACTATCCAAAGAATTCAGAAGCTAAAATTCAATCCGTCTTGCTTTCTTTCCAAAAAGGAAAAATCCCCGGCCCAGATGGCTTTACTCTGGAATTATTCCTAGGTTTCTATGACAATATAAAGGAAGATCTACTAGCAATGGTAAAGGAATCACATAAATCCAGAAAAGTGTTGGGCAACATCAACTCAACCCTTATTACCCTGATCCCTAAAAAACAGAAAACATAAACTTTCGACGATTTCATGCCAATATCTTGCTGCAACATGATTTATAAAATCATAGCAAAGGTCATTGCATTAAGACTAAAACCCATCTTAAGTGAATTTGTAACAGAAGAACAATTTGGATTCCTTCATAGCAGACAAATCCATGACGTTGTTTCGCTTACCCAAGAGGAAATGCATAGCATTAAGACAGGAAAACAATGTGCCTTCGCTTTGAAACTAGACCTCTCTAAAGCATACGCCAGAGTAAATTGGACATTCGTCAGACTGCTCTTGTTACAAATTGGAATGAATTTAGAAATGGTTGACTGGATTATGGGATGCATACAATCCACCTCATTCGCAGTTTTAATTAATGGATCTCCCTCAATTTTCTTCCGCCCTACTAGAGGACTGAGGAAAGGTTTCCCTCTCTCACCCTTCATCTTCCTCTTAATCGTTGATGCTCTAAGTCGTCTAATTCATGATTATAGAAGAGAAGGAAGGATTGAAGGGGTAAAAGTTACCAGCTCTGAAGTAATCACCCATACCCTTTTTGTAGATGATGTACTTTTGTTCGGTATGGGTTCAGACCAAAATATTAGAGCCTTTTCCTCATTGCTCGACAAATATAATAGGGAAACCGGGATGATGATAAATATAGGGAAATCAAGTTTGAATCACAACGAATTCTCTACAGAGCTAATCCAAAAGGCAACACAGATTTTACCTTTTTCAACTTTCTCAATCTTTGAAGGTTTTAAGTATCTCGGCTTCTACCTAAAACCTAACAACTATGCCTTTCAAGATTGGGTATGGCTATACAAGAAAGTTGAAACCATAATATCAAATTGGACGAATCGCTACTTATCCAGAGGAGGTAGATGGGTGCTTTTGAAGTCAGTTCTACAAAGCATTCCAGTCTATTGTGCGTCCATTTCCTACACCCCCAAAGGAATTCTAACTAAATTAAGAAAGAAATGCTTTTCATTCCTTTGTAAAGCTAGCAAACAATCGGAAGGTATAACACTTGCAAAATGGTCTATCATCTCGCTTCCAAAAGAGTTAGGAGGATGGGGAATAAAAAAATTACCAATTTTTTGCAAAGCTTTGGCAGCTAAGACTCTGTGGAGACTCTCTCAAAATCTAGGATCATTATGGGGTAGGGTACTGAGCTCCAAATATTGTCCAAATTCCTCAATAATCGAGTGCTTTAGGAGTCCTAACAAATATCATAAAAATGGATCAGCAGGATGGAAAGCTCTAGTTTTATCTTTCCCTCTAGTAGGTAATTGGATAGCCTGGAGAGTAGGAAATGGAAAAAGTATAAGACTGGGAGAGGATCTGTGGGCCGGAGCAGGAAAAAACTACAAGCTCTCAATGTACTTACTAACACAACTAAGAACACAAAGAATACATAAACTTGTAGATGTACAAGCCCAATTCCCTCAGCTAAGAGGAAGAGAAGGGTGGAAAGATGCTCAGGATTTAAGGTTGAGTGGGGGTGATGCAGCTGAATGTAATAGCTATGTGAAATTGCTGGTAACAAATTTGGTACACCTAGACGAGGAAGAACAAGATAAGTTGATCTGGACCAAAAACGCAGTAAATGGAGATTTCACAGCTAAGAAAGGCTATGAGGCAGCCATTCTGGATCAATTCGACAAGGAGAAAAGTTGGTGGTGGAGCAAGCTATGGGGAACTAACAGCCCTTTGAAAACCATTCTAACTTTTTGGTTAGCAATGAATAATAAACTATTAACATGGGAAAATATGAGGAAACGAGGAATACAAGGTCCAAGCTTGTGTATTCTCTGCAAATCAAACGAAGAACAATTTGCTCATCTTTTCAACTGTTGTCCATATGCAGGAAGCGTATGGACTACTGCAGCAAAAAATTTCACACAAGACAGCCAAATCATAAATTGTGAAATATCCCTGGAACAATGAGCTTAGATCTGGTGGCGTAATTTAGGGGTATGTCAATTCGATGCCTTCCCAACCCTCTTTGTATACAACATCTAGGAAGCATGTAATAGAGCTCTCTTAAAAAACCAATGGTCACCTGCTGACATTGCTTCCCTGCTGTTGGCTCGTAAAGCACAGGAATTACAAATGGTTCCCAAACCACCCAAAGGCCGTGTGATAACTGCTCCAGAGATAGAAAAAATCCATCCTTGGGCATTCTTTGATGGCGCAAGCCAAGGAGAACTGCAATTAGGAGGAGCAGGCATCGTTATTTATCTTTATGAACGAGAAACATTTCGATCAAATATGCTTTGGGTCATGCCACCAATACCAAGGCAGAGCTCTCTACATTATGGACATTTTTGAAAATTGCAAGGGACAGGCAGATCCCGAAACTCCACATCTTCGGAGACTCAAAAATAGTAATCAATTGGGTCAACGGTGCAAGCCACATCAGAGCTCTACATCTACACAATCTTCTAAGAGAAATTCATGCTCTCAAACCCTCCTTCGAATAGATTTCTTTCTCTCACATTTATAGAGAGCTGAACACCGAAGCAGACACACTATCAAAACAGGCTCTAGAAATATAACCTAGAGTCATAGAAGGAGAGGAAAATAACAATGGACAAGTCATTGTCTTTCACATAACAATACAAGATGCACTATATGCAAGCTCTCAAATATCAAGATACATCCAACATGCAGTATAGATCCCTTTTTTCGCTGAAAAGAAACGGTCCTTCTATAGATTACCCCCTGTGAATATGATGAAAATCGTGAATATAAGCATCTGGGGAACTAGAGATAAAAAACAAAGTTTTCTAATGGATCTCTACTTCGTATAAGGACATCAATGAAAAGATTTAGCTCCCTTTTTGAGCAGGAAGAATGAAATAACAATGTAATAGGCAACTATAGGTAATGATGGAAACAAAGATTGTAAGATGAAGAATGTAATCTCTCTTTATGTTGAAAAACTCAATGGATATCGTTAATGTAAGTCCTATAAGGACAATTGATGATCACTCTTTATTTAGAGTGATAGATATTTTCCATTTGGAAGATATATATATTTATTGAATTATTGGCTTTTTTAAATTTATTGTATTATTTTACATTTATTATTTTCTACAATATTGTTTTAAGGTATATATATATATATATATATATATATATATATATAAGTTTTAAAGAAAAATATAGGAGAAAATAAAAAAAACATAAATATATATTATTTTTAGATAAACAAATTTTTTAAAGAAAAATAAAAAAAATTAAACTTATGATTTTTACATAATATCTATATGATATACTATAAAATGTTTAATTTAAAATATAATACCCATCTTTTAATTCATATTTATATCATTGTTAACTCTACAAGTTGTTAGACTCTACATTACTATGGCATGTCTGTTGTATAAGGACCATGCCATGTAAATTTACTATGTTCTGTTTTTCTTGTGCATAGGCGTTTACCATCCAATTTGGGTGAGGTGAAATCGAGGGTCCTAATTTTAATTTTGGACTTCGAGCATATGTATAAACCTATGTTTTGGAATGTGAGATAAGAAGGTTAGGATGTTGACTATACTCATCACTAAACTCATAAACTATGTCGTTGAGCCCTGGCTAGGGTTTCAATTCATCCCTGATTTAATGCGGCCATATTGTGTCATGAGGATTTTAAATGCAGTATACAGAATACATAAGGTTGGAAGACGAAAGTAATTTGAATATGGCCATGCAACGAGTGTTGTTCCTTAACTTGTCATTAGTATCTACCTACGAGATTAACGAACTGACATAAAAAAGGACGAGCCTGATAAACATGCACATGTATAGTACATGCAATTAAAAATAATCAAAATGAGCTTACATAAGCCCGTTTCTGCCTCTATGAACACAAACGTTTATGCTTACATGAGCTCTGGAAAACCAATTATAGGGGAGGGACACCAATTGTGGTGCGGGGTCCACTACGCCATGTCATAGGACACCCGATAAGCCCCATTGGATGTACGACAGGTGCCCACAGACTAGCGACGCGTGTCCACCAACTGCCCATATCGCTTTTTAGGGTTTTGCATAGGTTTAGGGTTTCCATTTCGCTGTTTTTCCAGGGATTTTCCACCACCCCATGCATTCTTTCTTGGGGCCGGTGTGTGGCCATTACGCCACCCCAGTATTGGTCTGTCGCGGTTCCAATGCCCGTGCTGTCTAGTGTATTTGGCGGTTCAGTCCGTTGTATTTGGTGGTTCACGGTGGTGTCTTTGGTGGTTCACGGTGGGTGTGAACATGAATATCAACAGAACCTTACCTTGCGCGCACTGCTCTGTGTTTAGGGATGCCTTCAATGTCTTCTAGTTCGGTGGGACACAATTTCTGCGCTCCTTGGTCTGCGTTTTGGGCGGCCTTCACCATCTTCTGGTTCGGTGGGATACCATTTTGGCACACCCTGCTCTGCGTTTTGGGCGACCTTCTTTGTCTTTCGCAGAGGTCATGGTTGGTGGGTTTGTGCATTCGAGGAGGTTGACGAAGGCGGGTTCGATGGGCCTCCATGTCGGCCATCTTGCAAATAGTAGGGTTTAAACATTACCAGCATCTATACAGTGTTTTTCAACACTCCACATCTCCTCATGGAATATTTCGTCAATCCTTTGGTTATTTTCGTAATTTCGCTATGGCTTATGTTTATCTAGCTGTTTCGGGCATGGGTTTGTCTATCTGTTTCATTTTTTGTGGTTTCTCTGGTTGCGAGGACGTTTGCAGGGTATGCTTACACCAAAATATATTGTATTTCCCGGCCACTGTGATTTGTCTGTATGCTTGAACTCTTGTAGCCCTAGCCACTATGATTTGTCTATATGATTTTATTGGTTTTTTATGGTGGCATAGCCCTGGAAAAATGGCGTGTTGAACTCTGTTGGGTGTCTCTGGTTCTAAGGGCAGTCTGTATGCTTGACAATGTTGGGGTAAACATTTGGATAAGCAATGGTTTTTACGGATGGTGGATGGATATGGGTGTCTCTTGAATATTTAAAACCCTGTGTGGTTATTTCATACTGTTATGGTTCTTGATCTGCGTGATTGTAATTTGGGACTTTGCCTAATTTGGTGATGCTTCCACCTGTTTGTTTTTGGCTAATTATACATTTGTTAAAATATTTAATGTTTAGGGCTGGCGGTGGAGGGTTTTGAACCCTGTGTGGTTATTGCATATTGTTATGGTTCTTGCTCAACGTGATTGTAATTCAGGACTTTGGCTAATTTGGTGATGCTTCCACCTGTTTGTTTTTGGCTAATTATACAACTGTTAAAATATTTAATGTTTAGGGCTAGCGGTGGAGGGTTTCGAACCCTGTGTGGTTATTGCATACTGTTTTTGGAATTTGATAGTTTGTAATATGCGATATTGTGTGGATGAACCATGGTTGCTTTCAGTTTTGGCAGAAATATTGTTATGCCTTATTGTGTGGATGAATGTTGGTTGCTTTCAGTGTTGGAAGAAATATTGTTATGCCTTGTTGTGTGGATGAATGTTGGTTGCTTTCAGTGTTGGCAGAAATATTGTTATGCATTCTAGCAATGCTTATTGTAGATTATTGGTAGCCTAGATTACTGTAGCATGGATTATTGGGAGCAATACTGTAATAAGATTTTGGTTATGGTTACTGCAGTTTATATCCATATTGCTGCAAAATTTGCAACAATAGGTGTTTGAACTTTATATTCATCTTTATATTCTGGTTTGAAGCTGCAAACTTAGAAAATGTTGTGGATACATTGTCATGGTGTTTGATGACAATTCTGAAATTTGGCATGGCCCCTCATTTAGGGTGAATGTTTGTCTTTCTTTTCCTGACGGCTTTGCAATCTTATGTAGTGAACTAATGCAGAATCTTGGACACAGTTTAGGCATTTGTTGGTATACAGTTTAAGCATTTGATACAATTAATGGAGTGAATTTTTCTCAATATTAATTATGGATTTGAGTTTAAGTGGAAATTTGAGATGGTACTTATTAGTGTTGTTTGGCTAGTCTGTGCATGTTCATTTGTTTATGGATTTGAGTTTAAGTCGAAATTAGAGATGGTACTTAAGACTATTGTTTGTCTAGTTTGTGCATGTTCATTTGTTTATGGATTTGAGTTTAAGTGGAAATTAGATATGGTACTCCAGAGAGTTGTTTGGATGGTTTGGGCGTGTAAGATCAAAGTTGCAAATGACCAGATACCTATTGCTATCCATAGAATTAAAATAGAAGAGGAAAGCAAGCAATTTGTGACTTAAAACTCTAAACTTAAGCCATCAAAACTAACACTAGGCAAAAAACTAAAAATGCAAGTGAGAGAGATACCATACATACCAATTTATGTTTTTTTTTAGAGTGAGTATGTTATGGTTACCTTTCTTAGGTGATTGTGCTATTAACTTCCTTAGTATGTTCTTATCATTAAGTACAATAATGGGAAGCTTGTAGCTCATGCCCGATAAGATAAATACTCAAGACTTGACTACATATCGCCCACAAGTCTTAGTAGTAGATCCACAAGTCTTGAAGGGATTCAGAAGATTACATATCCATAGAGTTAGAGGGATATGATGGATTTTCCATTAATGCAATAATAAACTTAATTGCAACATTGACATAGGTTCAAATTTTATGGTTTTCCTTTTACCTTATAATCCTCCTTGAATGAGCTTGTGAAAGGAGTGTTGCTAGGAGTTTGGAAAAAAAAATAGTTGGATTTTGTAGCTATTGTGTTTTGTAGGCACGAAGGAATGGTCAACATTCATAGAATGGAAACAAACATAAATAAATAAAACTTGCTCATTTATAATAAAACAACTACACTTTATATTAATAGTACTAAAATACAAATACAATGCCTCTATTTGTAGTAGATGTCAGTGCCAAAACTATCACCTAGGGTTTAGGTTATGTCCAGCCCTCATATGCTTGATTGAGGCTGCAAAAACAGAAAATGCCTTGAAAAAAAAATAGCATTTGGTTAGCCTATACACCATATATCCTATTCTTCAAGAGGTTCATCACCTTCCCCATCATTTCTTGTCAGGTTTCCAGTTTGAGACAAGTAGGGTGAACTTACTGAGCATGTTTGATTAGGATGGGTGGGGTTGGTGGAAACATATTGAGGCCAATTTACTCCTTGCAACCAAGGAGAAATTGAATAGCCATAGGCATGACTTGTGCTTGGGACCACTGGAATAATTGTAGGTGTTGGATAAGATAACATAGAATGGGCCCCTGCACTAGTAGGAATAGAGGGGGGTGTAAACCGGCCTGATTATATCGGGGTATCTAAATGTGTTAATAAGATCTTGGTAGAATCATGCACTGTTTGAAAACACTTCTAATGATCCTCCCATCATGTTCCTTTCATCGGTTGTTCTTGTAGTATCAACCATCACATTCCTTTCCTCCAATTCTCTTGCATTATTTTGGTTCATCTGTTGCACCTTCCTTGCATCCTTTGCTTGCCTTACCAACTGCTTCTAGTGCTCTTTTTCTTTTCGATTAGCCTCTCTTTCAATCCTTTCCTGTGCCTGATGTCCAACTGCAATCATCCTTGCTTCCTTCTTTTCCTTTGCAATATCTTTCTTCCTTTGTTTTAAATCTTGCAAATCATATTTCTTTTGTTCAAATTCAACCAAGAGGATTATGTACTCTTTTGAAGTGAGTAGTTGTGAACTTTGGCCCAATCAGAGAATGTCCGTCTTTCCTTTCCGTCCTTGCATTGAGACTCTCTCCACTGGAAACTTTAGGAATTGGCCAAGCCTTGGTGTGTTCCCTGGCAGTGGTTCTTCTGCTGCAGTATATTCTTCAGCTGCATCTTGGTTGTCTACGTTAGGTTCTTCTATCAACCCACCATCAACATAAAAATGGACAATATCATCTGGCTGTGAAGGCATGTTCATGCTTTCATCGTTGGTGGAATCGCCAATGTGTCTGTTCAAGTTCATCATGGCCTCTGCCATCCATGATGGTTGGGATACTTGGATTGGCACTGTCAATGTGTCATTGTTGCTGCCTGACTGCGAAAACCATTGACCACATTTATATGCGCCATAAAATACACCTGTGTGTCGGTTGGACCACCTAGCCCCATGTTATCTTCCGCTACTTTGTCATCAAATTGTGTAGCGCTGACCTGTTCATCATCATTAGCAACACCAAATCCTTGGTAGTTTTCTTGAGAAATGGACATGATGTTGTCCACAACATTTGCCTCTTGCTTCCCATCCAATTGCTCTTCAACATCCTCAAGATCTTCACCAACCACATCTTCTTGGCCATCCACATCAAATGCTCGGCTACAACCGGTGTCATGCATAAGAGCATCATAATTCAATGGCCAGATAACTGTTCGCCTAAATCCATCCTTGATATTCAAGGATGTGATTGATATTCAAGGATGTGAGAGCCCTTTTGAAATCCTTGCTTGCAATCTCAGCTAAATCAAACCTCTTTACCTCTACCCATGGGTTCTTCGCCATCCATGCAACACGTTATGACCTGAAAAAAGCCTTGAAAGGACCAAACACACTCACATCCAGGGGCTGTAACCTGTGAGTGGTGTGAGTAGTAAGTGTTAACAAGTCAATGCCCAACCTGTTTTCCTCCTTGATGGTTTGCACAACAATGTGGCTGCCATGGCCATCTAAAACCAACAGGTGTCTGTTTTCAGGGGAGACACTGCCTAGTACAGATGCCATAATTCCTTCTTGCATGTAACCTTGTCTCATCGCAATTCCAAATATGGTCTGGAGTGTAAGAGTGTTTCTCATATGCAGAATAAAGAGTGTCATAGAACTTGGAACAACTGTGGGGCGTAGATTCAATGCCTTATCTCTATCCAAGCCCTCTACAGTTCGTAGCACTAGCTCTGGATGCCTTTTTTTGAGACCAGCTTACCATGACTTACCTGGAAACCCATATTTGAATGGGTTTGGCCTCCCCTGACAGATTTGAGCAATAGTTGATTTCAGTTGTATCAACTCTAGCCCATGTCCCAATTCGGCCATCTCCTTACACCACACCACCACCTCCTCCTCCTCCTGTTCAGTCAAGACTGTAAGAGGACCTCTCCTCTTGGTATGGGTCAGGCAATTTATGAAGTAATGGATTAATGTGGGTGCAATCCCATATTTTTTGACTGCTGCTCTAGCTGAAAACCCCTTCATGAATTCGACATCGTTATTGCAGCCAGCATGTATTCTTTTTTCCATCCTTTAATTGCACTGATTTTCTTCATTGAAATGGCACCTTGCACTGTGGAAGATGGTGGAAATATGGGCAATGATGGAACTGTGGGTGGTGATGGCACTGTCGTTGATGGTGGAACCACACCATCTACCTCTTCCACGGGACCATTCTCAGAATTTGTTGTAGCAATGTTGTCATTTGAAACACAGGTCCTTTCCTCATCCGATGATGTGCATTGTAGTTGGGCACCCCGGGTACCCCGCTTCCTTGTCTTCCTTGTACGAGGTGCAATATTGAATCTTGGCATGGCTATGAGAATATGCACAATCCATACATGTAACATTTAATAGGGTATTATATCCATTCAATTAGCCCGTGAGTATTATATATCCTTCTGCAATGGTCAACCTGTGAGTAGTATATGCTACACTAGTTAATAGAATGGATATGTGACTGGAATGGACTGTCAATACCTAAAACATTGTGCATACATTGATGGGATGTTGATGAAGGTTGAGTCCTGGTTGATTAGGAATAGTTTTTTGATACAATTGATCAGTGTGTGCACAATGTTTCAGCCCATCAGTGGATTTGAGACAATGGATCACGATCATGAATAATTTTTTTAGATTCTAAAAGAGTGGATTTAGATCTCTGAAAATAGTTAATACAACCTAGAATTAATGGTCACTAAAATCCAATAATAACTTATCATAATTTCAATAACAAACAATTGTCAACTCATTTCTACATTATTTCTAACATTTTCATAATCCAATTCAGTAATCTGATATGACATATTAAAATTTTTAATCTGATTGTAAAGGAAATCTGATCTGCTATGCAAGGAGAGAGATGTGATCACCCAAATCTAAACAATGATACGAATTTGAACGAATTTCAATGGTATTTGAAAACCCTTAATCACACCAATAGACTTTCTTCCAAACAGAAAACAAAACCCCATTTTGTCCACGCCTACATATTTATTTAGGCACACAATAGAATGGGCCTGTGAAATGGATAGTTAATGGATACATGGAAACTTAGATGGTTAATTGAATGGATAAATGAAATAAGTGACTGTCAATACCTGAAACACTGTGCACACACTGTTGGGCTGTTGATGAATGGTTGAGTCCTGGTTGATATATGAACAATTTGCAGGAATAACAATTTGATAGGGGATAAACGCACTGCTTAAATGGTTGATTCCTGGATGATAGATGATAAACGAACTGCTTGAATTATAGATGAATCCAAGGAATGCAAATGGATTCAATTGTGTGCAAAGAGGTTGGTTTATAGTTTTTTTATGTTGAAAATGATTGCTTAGGGGAATTGACATGGATTGCAAGGTTAATTCTGGGAATGGGAGGTTGGGATTGATTTGGCACTGATCCAATGGTTGGAGATTTCTTTTGCATGATCCATGTACTCTTAGTGTGTTTAATGGATGATTTGATTTTGGGTAGCTGGGAATTCGATTAATGCTTGTTTGTGCTAATCCATGTGCTTTGTTTGAGTTTAATGCTTGATTCATATTTTGGGCAGTGAATTCCGTTTTGCTGATTTAAGAGTTTAATGGATGATTTGATTTTGGGATTTCGTAGAGTTTTGCTGCTCCTTTTGATTTCATGAATTTTAATGAATTATTTGATTTTTTCAGTGGGTGGGTGTCATTTATTGAGGTTGCATGTGTGAGTTGTTGATTAATTCTGGACTTGATGCTGACCCAAATTCCACTTGCAGTGTGCAGGTGGTAATGGGTGATGGAACACTACATCCTGCTGTTTGATTGTTGCTTCTCCAGTTGTGGTTCATGAGGGCAGATGTGATGCCTAGGGTGTACTTAGTATATTAAGCATGATAGGTTGTTTTGATGTTAGATTTGGTATTAATGGTAAGACAAAGTTTGTTCTCAATTGGACTTGATGGTTTGTAATGTTGGCATTAAATGGATTGTCCATTGTCAACTGGGGTTCTAATAAGCTATTAAATGCTTTTTGAACTTAATATAATATCTATTTATGCATAAATATGAAGTTTTATGATTTTATTTTAAGCTGGGAATGTTCAATATTTGGGTGGTTGATGTGATGGGAACCATGACCACTACTGGTCCCCGCACAACATTAGGAGTCCCTCCCCTATACGAAATAAATAAATTAAAAAAAATAAAAAATAAATTAAATAGAAACTAAATTTAACTTTATCATCAATTAAAAATTAATGTAGTACTGTTAAATTAGTGTTACAAACCAATTGGTTTATATTCATCTAACTCCAGACATAACACTACATAAGTATGACATTTTCCTAACATAACACTACATAAGTATGACATGTTCATGCAGGGGAACCATTCCTTCCTCGCACAGGGTAGCACGATATCTCCATTTACTTATTTCAAGCTTAAGAAGAGAAAGTTCATTTTCCATATCGTGACCCCTTCCATCTTTTGTCTCCTTTTCATCTTCTGAATCTAGCTCAATAATATCTAGAGGTTCCTGGGCCTTTGCTTTATCATCAAGTTTCTTGGGTAGAGGTTGGTCCTGAGTCACTAGATCCCGTGTTTCAACATCTTATTCTCTACTCAATAATTTGGGGATCTTAGCAGTCTCTTCTTGTGCCACTGTTTCAGCAGCTTCTTCTTGTCCCACCCATTCAGGGTCTCAGTAGTTTCTTTCTGTGCCACCATTTCAGTAGCTTCTTCATGACCCTCTAGTTCAGGGAACTCAAAAATTACTTCATGTGCCACTGATTCTTGTGTTACAATGGCCTCTCTTTGGATTGCTGATTCTTATGTTTCAACATCCTCTTTTTAGGTAGTTGGTTCTTGTGTTTCAACACCCTCTTGTGCAATGTTATCCTTGTATTACTTACCCATAAATTCTTGATTTTCCATGGTTGAAGGGGTTGCTTCCATGTTTCGATTCTGCTCATCCTCCACCATTGGATCTGCTTGTGTTGTCCCATTCTCTTCTTGTCTCAATTTTCCAAGTCTCCAGGATGAAAGTCCCATGATTGTGACCTTGTATCCTGCATTTTCAAAGATGTCCCCACATTTTGGGCACACAAACTCATCATGCTCCATATTTTTTGAAACAAAGGGTAGACTTCCCATTTGATCAACACTTCAACTAATGTGCTCAATATTTGAACTGCTTGATTATTTAGAACTTCCTTCAGCCCTTGCAGTTCTTCCCTGAGCACCTACACCTCCTACTTCAGCAGGTCATTCTCTAAGAGCAGATTTTCTACTTGAATTTGACCCTCTCTTGTAGCAGGTTCTTGTGGGTCGGCAGAATTCGAAATTGAAGTTGGGATATCCATTGGTTCTTGTGTTTCAGGGGGTAACCAAGGTTTTAAAATTGAGATCCTAATATCTTCCTCGGTCACTTGTGCTGCCTCTGCTGCAACAGAAGCTCAGGTCCTTATTCTTTTTTATGGCCTGGGCGACTGTTTCTCAGTGCACGATCTCTTCTTATTTCTTTGTGGCACATAGGGAGTGGAACCTTTTGAGATTATTTCGACTTCCTTTGAGACAAAAAAAGGAGAATCATAATTTCGTGATGATTCTTCCCTTAACTTACTAGCTCACTCTCCTGGTTCAACAGAAAATTCAACCTCCTGAATTATAAACCCTCCTTGTTCAGTAGAAGACTCAATTTCTTGAATTACTCAAGTCTGGCTTTCAGTATCCTCCCTAATTTATTGTACATTGAATTCTATTTATTGGACTGAGCTTCCGATATGCTCCTGGGGGTTTAATTTTTGAAGATCCTCTGTGGTTACAACTTCCTCTAAAACCCTTTCTTAGTCATTATCAACTTCTTCAGATTCTCTATCTCCCCCCCCCCCAACTCTATCTGATAGGCTCCGCTTGTCTTCCTCCTCACTTTCATTATCACTTTATTCGATAGCCACATGGTCTACAATAGCCCCAGCAACAAATTGCCCTAGGGATTGATGTCTTTGCTCAAGGGTTGTTAATATTAGCAGCTTAATGAGGACATGGTTAGTGATGGAGGCTAAAGGATGTTGAGACCTTGTTGCATAGTGTCCCATGTTTTGCAAGGTCCTCAAAAGATAATAGGGCATGATAATTAATGTGTCATGACGCAGCTGAGAGATCAAAACAAAATCATAGGTATAGACGATTTGGTACCTTCCTTCACAGGTGATATATTTCTTCAGGAATATTGCAACCTGGTCCCATGGGAAAGGCATAGTTTCTAATGTTGTTCATCGTCCCCTTGGTTGAACGCTTTCTCCTACTGCGAGGAAGTATTCAATTGCAGTTATGTTGAGCCTCTTCCTGCTGAACCATGTCTTCCCGATCCTAGGAAATCCTGTAAGTTTTGCTAAAACATGTTCCGATACTTCAACCCTCAATCCCCCAACTTCTGAATGGTCTCCTCTCAAATTCAAGGAGAACTGTAATGCCATTCCTTCATTAAAACCATTCAATCTTTCGAAATATGTTGTCCATCCCGCTTCTTCAAAGATGCTGAAAACCTCTCCATTCCGCCGCAAATCATCCATTGTTTCAGGTTCATGTTGTACTGCGAAACCCCCATAATGCTTTTCTTCTGCAATCTCAGACGATGCAAGCAAAAACAATTTCCAAATTCGGACGTCGAAGTTGCAACATGAAGAGACAACGATGAACAATGGAGACTCCGTTGGCTATTTTTGGAAAGTTGGTGTAATTATGGAATAGGCTCATGCTAAAAGTTGTTGAGCACTTTTACGAGATGACGACGATCAATAAGTACGGGAGAGGGTAGTGATGTGTCCTTCCAACTTGACAGTTTGGCTAAACATTGTTGACAGGGATTTGCAAATGTAGTATAATCATGATTACTCTGTCAATTTATGCCTAGTCATACCCGCGATTAGAATTCATACCTTTGCGCTTACCGTGATGAATCGTCAGTCTCCGAGGTGGCATACTTTTGTTGTCAAATCGATTGATGGAGGCATCCCTTCACATGTGGCTTCATAAATTCGGTTGGCCTCTATCTTTCACGTCTCCTCTCGTACATCTGATGCAAGGAAGGGAACATGACTGACATTCCAGGGCTTATTTGGCGAAATCAGCCCCATACATGAATAAGTAAATTCATAATAAATAAAACTCATGTGTGCAGATTCATACTCAAATAACCACAACGGAAATAAACATCATCCACACACAAGTGCATCATGCATTCAACAATTAATCATAACAATCATCATTAATTAAAACATTGCAGAAATAAAACACATAGATAATACTTATCTTTAAGATGAAACTGTCCAAGAAACTGGCTATGTGAGAGCAACGTTCCACCCGACCATAGGTCTCTTTCCATCCTATATTCTTTCAGCTGAGAGACCACCCCCGAGCTGGGTTGTGTATCCACTAAGGAGGAACTAAACAGACTCACTCACAACCATGGTTTCACACACAACAATCATGCTAATCCAACACACAGTTGGGTTTAAGAAGGAAGATGTTAGGCGAGGTGCTCAACCACATATCTACAGGTATCTCAAGCTAAACTCAAACAACCTTGGCACCCACAATACCTACCACACCCAACACAAAGAAGGTCCCCTTCTCTGCTGCACAGTCCCTCAGGCGCGCCTTCCCTCCAGTGCTCTTCAGGGTGGGCATAGAAATGTCCAAGCTGCTAAATACTTGAGATTCTAGCATTCATTGGGTTTATCAAGCAATCCCAACCTCTATTCTATCTTATGCTTTGTTATTCACGCTTGGATTTTCTCAATTCTATGGCCAAATAACTCTGTCCCGTAATTGGATTTTCGTGACAAATCTGGGATTTCCTATGGATTTAGGGGTATCTAACACTCTCAAATTCACCCCAAGGTTTAGGTCTATGGATCCCCCATTGGATATCACTTTCCACATGAATTTCTGGGTGTTTTTGGCACTTCAAAATGTGGTTAAATTCAGAGTTGCGATTTCTGGTTTTTTTCACTGCTGAGCATGTGTAATGGATGAAAACCGAAGCTTAGATGTTCAACACTAGAATGGGAATGAGGAAGAACAAATTCACATGAGGTAGAGTGACTTGTGGGTCAAGAAAACATAGCCCATACTTGCCATACGAATTTATGGGATGCCCATGCTCCATTGAAGCCATGGACTGATTTCTTCAACCACTTCCTTACAACAGAATTAAATGTCAACAAATAAATTCAAATGGGCTCTCAAGATGACATTTAGCAATATATGGTTTAACCTCACAACCCCCTCACCACTCCCTAGTGAAATACACATATCCCCCTCTTATTAGTTGCTTCCATAGCCAGTTTTTGGTATTTTTATTGCAATATTAATATTTACATCATTTTACATTGTTCCATGGCTTAATAGCACATGGATATCATAATATCAAATACTTGAATTTTTAAATAAAATCCGAGCATCCACTAGCAAGGCCTTGGCCTTGAGCTCCACACTAGGAAAACATACATCGCATGTATACAATATTTACATTAAAAGCCAATATATCCCAAGGGTCAAAATGGGGGTATTACATTCCCCTCCCCCTTAGAACAACACCGTCCTCGGTGTTCTCAAAACTGAACAAAAATGGGAATGTCTCTCTCATGGCATCCTCCAAATCCCATGTAGCCTCATCGGTACTAAGGTTCTCCCATTGCACCTTTACCTGTCCGATGGATCAGTTCCAGAGCAATGTGACCTTCTTGTCGAGGATGCACATAGGCTGCACTTGGAACTCTCCCTCGAGTTCCACCTGTATCACATTCCAATCAATCATATGATTAGGTTCATGTACATACTTCTTAAGCAAAGATACATGGAAAACATTATGAGCTCTTATGTTAGCAGAAAATGCAACTCTCTATGCAATTGGTTCTATCCTATCAAGGACTTCAAATGGCCCACAATATCTCGGTTCCAACTAGGCACAAATTCCCAACTTTAGGTAACTTTTGCGTTTCACCCTCAAATAAACATGATCCCCAATCTTAAATTCCTTATGCACTCTTTTCAAATATGCATAACTCTTTTGCCTGTCCTGAGCTGCCTTTAAATTCTGCCCGATCTTAACAACTTCTTGTTCAATTTCCTTCATCATCTCTGGCCCAAGCACTACCCTGTTCACTGGACTATCCCAATTCACTGGAGTCATGCATCCTTTTCCATACAATGCCTCAAATGGACTCATTCCCAATGATGTGTGATGCCCATTATTGTATGCAAATTCTACCAAGTGTAAGTAATCCTCCCACTTGGATGGTTTATCCATCACAGACATTCTCAGCATGTCTTCAAGAACTTGATTCACCCTCTTAGTCTGACCATCTGTTTGAGGATGATATGATGTACTGGAATTTAATCTAGTTCCTAATTCCTGAAACAATCCCTTCCAAAAATTGGAAGTGAACTTTGTATCACAATAAGAAATTATTGCCTTGGGAAATCCATGCAATCTGAATATATCTCTCATGAAGATATTTGCAATGTCATTATCCTTGTGAGTGGACTTGACTAGAATGAAATGAGCTACCTTTGATAGATTTTCCACCACTACCATGATTGAATCATGCTTCTTCACTGTCATGGGAAGACCTATTATAAAATCCATTGATATCACTTCCCACTTCCACTCTGGAATGGGTAAGGGCTGCAACAATCCTGCTAGCTGTTGATGCTCTGCCTTGACCTGTTGGAACTTTTGACACCTGGCAATGTACTCAACTATGTATTTATTCATACGTTGCCAAAAATATTGTCTTCTTTCTGATGTTATATTTTTTTGATATCCTGGGTGTCCAGAATATGGCATTTGATGTATTTCATCCATAACAAGCTTCTTCAAATTTGCACTATTGGGAATGTACAATATGGTACCATGATAAATGAGAACATCATCATCACCTAGCTGATATATTGCGCATGCTTCATCCACGTTACTTTGCTGCAATTTTTCCTTGACTTGAAGGTAAAATTCATCACTGGTTTGAGCTTCTAGAATCCTTACCTTCAAATCTGATTTACACACACTTACTGCTGCAATATGAAAATTTCTGCTGAGAGCATTTGAAACCATATTCTATTTCCCTTTTACATGCTTAATTTCAAAATCAAATTCACAGAGAAATTCCATCCACCTAGATTGCTTAGCATTCAAGTTTGGTTGATCAAACAAATACTTCAAGCTCATGTGATTTGTCCTAAGCTCGAATCTTCTTCCCAACAAATAATTTCTCCACATCTTGAGAGCATCTACTATGGATGCTAATTCTAAATCATGCGTGGCATAATTATTTTCATGCTCTTTTAATTTTCTTGACTCATAGAAAATCACAAATCCTTCTTGCATGAGCACTCCACATAGCCCTTCAATGCAAGCATCTGTGCACACTACAAAATCCTTCTTTGGATCTGCTATCTTCAAAACAGGAGCGCTGGTAAGTAACTCCTTTAGCTGCTCAAAGCCTTTCTCACATTTTTCAGACCATACAAACTTGACATTCTTCCTCTGCAATGAAGTGATTGGATGAGCTATCTTGGAGAATCCTTCAATGGATCTTATGTAGTATCCTGCAAGACCCATGAAAGATCTAACATCTGTAACATTCTTTGGAGTAGTCCAATCCATGTTGGCATTAATCTTCTCTGGATCAACTACAATACCCTCTTCTGAAATAACATGACCCAAGTACTGCACCTTCTTTTGATAGAATTCACACTTGCTTAACTTGGCATACAGTTGGTGTTCTCTAAGGACTTGCAACACCATTATTAAATGCTCATTATGTTCTTCTTCATTCCTTGAGTAAAAAAGGATGTCATCCAAGAACATAATCACAAACGTATCTAAATACTTGTTGAAGACACTATTCATGAGACACATTAATGTAGCAGGTGCATTGGTAAGACCAAATGGCACTACTGTGAACTCATAATGGCCATATCTTGTCCGGAAAGCTGTCTTGTGAACATCTTCTTCTTTTATCCTCACTTGATGATAGCCGGACCTCAAGTCAATCTTTGAAAACACTTTAGCTTCCTTCATTTGATCAAACAAATCATCAATTCTTGGCAATGGGTACTTATTCTTGATTGTCACTTTATTTAGCTATCTGCAATCAATACGGAGCCTTAAAGTTCCATCCTTTTTCTTGACAAATAACACTAGTTCTCCCCAAGGAGATACACTTGGCCTAATATACTTCTTGTCCATTAATTCTTGTAGTTGCATCTTTAACTCTATAAATTCCAGTGTGCTCATTCTATAAGGAGCTTTGGAATTTGTCGCTGCCCCCTGGAACAAGATCGATGGTAAAATCAATATCTCTCTTTGGTGGCAGTGCCGACACTTCATCCAAAAACACATATTTGAACTCTTGTAACAAATGGAATTCTTCTATCCTTGGTCCTTTGTCCTCCGATGAATCTGATATATGAGCTGCATATAATTGGCAATCCTTTTTATAAAAAAATTTCAACTGCAAGGCTGAAATCTGCCTTACTGAAACTTGCTTGGGAATTCCTCTTACCAATCTTGGTCTTCCCTCTTCATCAATGCATTCAAGTACCTTTTCATAGCAATCTATCTTGGATCTATGCATTTCCGGCCAATCCATACCAATTATAGCATCATAAGATCCCAATGGTAGGACATTCAAATTTATTTTGTAAGGAATCCGCTCAACTCCATGGGCACTCCATCACTACTTCACTCACTTTTCTCTTGGTCCCTGTCGCTAACTGAACTAGACAAGACTTACTATGTTTCATTTTTCTAAGAGAAAAACCTTCAACCAATTTTGGAGAAACATAACTATGAGTAGATCCTTGATCAATCAAAACAGAAATAGATTGCTTAGCAATATTACCTTCAACCTCCACCACTGTTGATTGATGGTATGCCTGATGATTATCCAACGTTGCATAAATTCGAGGCATTGCCCTTGTCATATCCTCCACTATAGTTGCTCCCTTTAAGTTGTGCAAGCTCCGAGGATTCTCCCTCCGATGTGGACAATCCTTTAGCATGTGGTTTCCTCCACATACCCAAAACTGAAGTGGCCCTTTTGATGTCTTTTCTGCTGCTATTGCTGGTTTGTTCCCACTTCATGCTTGTTGGCCCTGTGGAAAATTTATTGGATGATTTTTGAATGGTGGCTTGAATCCATTTTTTCCTTTGATCAAACCTCCCTCTTGGATTTCCCTTCCATGCTGGGTGAACCTCTGATTTTCTTTTACTCTGCTCGCAGCAATGCATTTCCATCCTAATGGCTTCATCAAGACTTGGTGGATTAACAAACTCAATCCTATCTCTGAACCTTTGAGGTAGACTCCCAAGGAAGCATTGGATCTTTACCCTCTCATATTTGATATAGGCCACTTACCTCAACAATTCCAAGAATTTATGGCCATGTTCTTCCATAGTTTTCTGTCCCAACGTGAGTTCATTGAATTCTTTCCTCTTACTGTCATAATACCTAGTAGAAAGGTATTTTTCCTTGAAATACTTCTTAAATCGCTCCCAGCTGATCCTCCTTTCACTGATCCCTTTTACTTCCAAGAAGTGATCCCACCAAATTGAATCTCTACCATTTAGATTGTAAATTGCAATTATGGCCTTTTCAGCCCCTGAGTAATCATGAATCCTGAAATATTTCTTCATCCCAAGAAGCCATGCCTCTGCCTCTTGGCTAGTCTTATCTTCTCCATCAAATGTGGGAGGCTTTTCCTTCCTGAATTCTCCTTGTATAATTCCTTTGATTTTCTTTCTTCCTTCAAGTCTGCTATAAGTATGTCTTGGACTTCTCCTAGAACCTTTGGATTCATATGACTTGCTAGAATAAGATATTGAGGAGGGTGTTCTATGCTTTTTTCTCACAGAACTCTTTCTTGGGATTGGAGTCCTCCTAGAACGACCTCTAAAGCGAATCCCTGCATCTCTTCCTTCTTCACCTACATTGCTTGGGTTGGAACCAAGGTTTATCCTCTATTTCATATCAGTGAGGCTCTGCAAAATAACAACATTGATCTGGTTATGTTCCTCTTGATCCTTCATCAATCTTTCATTAAAGCTTACCATTGTTTCAAACCAAATTCTAAGGAGTTATTTGCTCCCTTCTCCCATTCGATTCTGTTTCAACATTCTCTCCTTGCACATTTTATCCTAGCACATCCTCATCATTCTCATAAGGATCTTGAGCATCATTTATGGTCACCATTTTCCTTCGGAGACCCCTTTCCTTGTATGTTTCCCTCTGCTACAACTATTCAAATCTTATTAGCTGCAAACACCGTGCATTATAAAAATATTTATTAGACATCTTAGGAATGCATATAGAAACATAAACCATCAATATTTAACAGAATTAAACTCATGGAATAGTTCTCATATCTATTATGCCTTGTTTCTTTTGTACCCTTCATGCAATTCTGGAAATTGCCCCTATTGACAACAATTTTGTCAAAACAGTCACTGGCACCCTCTCTGCTCTAAATATCTATGATGTTTGAAAATCTCATTTAGATTCTAGATATGCACCATTGTTCCCTGCTAGAAAATATTTCCAATGCCTATCCAAATGATTCATTTCGACTTCGGGTGTGGAAATTACATTACTCCAAAAATGACATTTTTTACTAAAATTCTGCACTTTTACACAACTGCAAATTTATTCTCAAAAGCCAACTTCAGCCGTCTGTAGAAACAAATCTAGAAAGAATCATGAAAATTTTTCACCGGGAGAAGTTATTCCATATAACAAGTAACACTCATAAACATTCGGATCCTCGTTCCGATGCACTAGTCAACTTCTATAAAATTCTGGGTTTGACTATTTTTAACTTTTAACTTTTTCCAAAAGTTCAAAATTTTGGGTCAAAAACAACCATCTTCCAAACTGAGCATTTCTGGAAGATATTTGTCAAAGAAAAATGTCTGTATTAATGAGAATATGAAATGTATAGTTCAGTAAATTTCTTAAATCCTACATCTAGGGTCACTTTCGTCCACTGCAAGCATTTCAAAATCCTCAAAAAGTGGCCAAGAATAGTGCTTTTTGGCCTTCTCTCTCACCCCCAACTCCACATCCTTTGGATTTTGTCTACAGATTCCAAAATTAACACTGTTCCTGCTCCATGGCCGCTCTATTGTGATTTCAACTCAATCTGACCTCCTGCCAAGCTCCAGGACACCGATTTGTAAAAGCCATTAATTCCGATTTTATGACAAATTGGAGCATATGGGCTCGAGACCCTCTCTGGTTCCTTCATGGCCTTCGTTAATGGCCTTAGAACATCACAAGACTCATCCAATTCTGAGTTTGCATGCTCATGCTATCCAAAGAATGTTCATTTTCCATCTCCTGACCCCTTCCATCTTCAGTGTCATGTTCATCTTCTGAATCCAGCTCAATAATATCCAGAGGTTCCTGGGCCTTTGCTTTATCATCAAGTTTCCTGGGTAGAGGTTAGTCCTGAGTCGCTAGATCCTGTGTTTCAACAACTTCTTCTCTACTCAATAATTCTAGGATCTTAGCAGTTTCTTCTTGTGCCACTGTTTCAATAGCTTCTTCTTGTCCCACCCGTTCAGGGATCTCAACAGTTTCTTTTTGTGCCACTATTTCAGCAACTTCTTCTTGACCCGATAGTTCAGGGACCTCAGCAATTAATTCATGTGCCACTGGTTCTTGTGTTACAGTGGCCTCTCTTTGGATTTTTGATTCTTGTGTTTTCGCATCCTCTTTTTGGGTGGCTGGTTCTAGTGTTTCAGCACCCTCTTGTGCAATGTTATCCTCAGATTCCTTACCCATAAATTCTTGATTGTCCATGGTTGAAGGGGTTGCTTCCATGTTCTGATTCTGCTCATCCTCCACCATTGGCTCTGCTTGTGCTGTCCCATTCTTTTGTTGTCTCAATTGTCCAATTCTCCAGGATAAAACTACCATTATTGTGACCTTGTATCTTTCATTTTCAAAGATGTCCCCACATTCTTGGCACACAAACTCATCATGCTCCATATTTTCTAAAACAGAGGATAGAATTCCCATTTGATCAGCAACTTCAGCTAATGTGCTCAATCTTTGAATTGCTTGATTATTTAGAACTTCCTTCAACCCTTGCAGTTCTTCCCTGATCACCTACACCTCCTGCTTCAACAGGTTATTCTCTAAGAGCATATTTTCTACTTGAATTTGATCCTCTCTTGCAGGAGGTTCTTGTGGGTCGGAAGACTTCGCAATTGAAGTTGGGATATCCATTGGTTCTTGTGTTTCAGGGGGTGATCGAGGTTTTAAAATTGAGATTCCAATATCTTCCTCAGTCACTTGTGCTACCTCTGCTGCAATAGAAGCTCGGGTCCTTATTCTTTTTTATTGCCTGGGAGACTGTTTCTGGATGCACAAACTCTTCTTATTTCTTCGTGGCACAAAGGGAGTGGAACCTTATAGGATTATTTCGACTTCCTCTGAGACAGAAAAAGGAGAATCATAATTTCGTGATGATTCTTCCCTTAACTTACTAGCTCCCTCTCCTAGTTCAACAGAAAGTTCAACCTCCTGAATTATAACCCCTCCTTGTTCAGTGGAAGACTCAATTTGTTGAATTACTCAAGTCTGGATTTCCGCCTCCACCCTCATTTATTCTACATTGACTTCTGTTTATTGGACTGGGATTCCAATAGGCTCCTGGGGGTTTAATTTTTTAATAGCCTTTGCAGTTACAAAATCCTCTAAAACCCTTTCTTTATCATTATAAAATTCTTCAGATTCTCTATCTCCCCCCCCCCCCAACTCTATCTGACAGGCTCCTCTCATCTTCCTCCTCACTTTCATTATCACTTTATTCGATAGCACCGTGGTCTACAATATCCCCAGCAACAAATTTCCCTCAGGATTGATGTCTTTGCTCAAGGGCTCTTAATATTAGTAGCTTAATGAGGCCATGGTTAATGATGGAGGCTAGAGGATGTTGAGACCATGTTGCATAGTGTGCCATGTTTTGCAAGGTCCTTGGAAGATAATAGGGCACATTAATTAATGTGTCATGACGCAGTTGATAGAGTAAAACAAAATCCTAGGTATAGACGATTTGGTACCTACCTTCGCAGGTGATATATTTCTTTAGGAATATTGCAACCTGGTCCCTGGGCGAGGAAGAGTTTCTAATGTTGTTCTTCGTCCCCTTGGTTGAACTCTTTCTCCTGCTGCGAGGAAGTATTCAATTGCATTTAGGTTGGGCCTCTTCCAGTCGAACCATCTCTTCTCGATCCTACGCAATCCTGTAACTTCTGCTAAAACATGTTATGAGACTTTAACCTTCAATCCCCCAACTTCTGAATGGTCTCCTCTCAAATTCAAGGTGAACTGTATTGCCATTCCTTTGTTAAACCCATTTAGTCTTTTGAAATATGTCGTCCATCCTGCTTCTTCAAATATGCTGAAAACCTCTCCATTCCAGCACAAATCATCCATTGTTTCAGGTTCATGTCGGATTGCGAAACCCCCCATAATGCCTTTCTTCTACAATATGAGAGGATGCAAGAAAAAAAAAAATTCCCAATTAGGACGTCGGAGTTGCAACATGCAGAGACAACAATGAACAGTGGAGACTCCATTGGCTATTTTTGGAAAGTTGGTGTAATTATGGAATAGGCTCGTGCTAAAAGTTGTCGACCACTTTTACGAGATCATGACATCGGTCAATAAGTATGGGAGAGGGTAGTGATGTGTCCTTTCAATTGGACAGTTTGGCTAAACGTTGTTGATAGGGATATGCAAACATAGTATAATCATGATTAGTCTGTCAATTTATGACTAGTCATACCTGTGATTAGAATTCATACCTTTGAGCTTACAATGATGGATCGTCAGTGTCTGAGGTGGCATACTTTTGTTGTCAAATCAATTGATGGAGGCATCCCTTCACACGCGGCTTCATAAAGTCTGTTGGCCTCATCTGTCACGTCCCCTCCCGTCCATCTGATGCAAGGAAGGGAACGTGACTGACATTCCATGGCTTAGTTGGAAAAATCAGCCCCATACATGAATAAGTAAATTCATAATAAATAAAACTCATGTGTGCAAATTCATACTCAAATAAAAAAAATGGAAATAAACATCATCCACACACAAGTGCATCATGCATTCAACAATTAATCATAGCAATCTTCATTAATTAAAAAATTGCAGAAGTAAAACACATAGCTAATACTTATCTTTAAGATGAAACTGTCTAAGCAACTGGCTATGTGAGAGAAATGTTCCACCCGACCGTAGGTCTCTGTCCAACATGTATTCTTTCAGCTGAGAGCCCACCCCCGAGTTGGAATGTGTATCCATTAAGGAGGAACTAAACAAAATCACTCACAGCCATGGTTTCACACACAATAGTCATGCTAATCCAACACATAGTTGGGTTTATCAAGCATGCAAGAGACAAAGGAGGAAGATGGTAAGACAGTGTGGTCAACCACAGAGCTACAAGCATCTCAAGTTAAACTCAAACAACCTTGGATCCCACAATAACTACCACACCCAACACAAGGAAGGTCCCCTTCTCTGCTGCACAGTCCCTCAGGTGCCCCTTCCATCCAGTGCTCTTTAGGGTGGGCATAGAAAGGTACAAGTTGCTAAATACTTGATATTCTAGCCTTAATTGGGTTTATCAAGCAATCCCAACCTCTGTTCTATCTTACGCTCTGTTATTCACGCTTGGATTTTCTCAATTCTATGGTCAAATAACTTTGTCCCGTAATTGGATTTTAGGGCTATCAAATATGGGTTTTCCTATGGATTTAGGGGTATCTAACACTCTCAAATTTTCCCAAAGGTTTATGTCTATGGATCCCCCATTGGATTTCACTGTCCACACAAATTTATGGGTGTTTTTGGCACTTCAAAACGTGGTTAAATTCAAAGTTGCGATTTCTGGTTTTGTTCACTACTAGGTATGTGTAATAGATGAAAACTGAAGGTTATATGTTCAACAATGGAATGGGAATGAGGAAGAATGGATTTCCATGAGGTAGAGTGACTTGTGGGTCAAGAAAACATAGCCCATACCTACCATATGAATTTCTGGGCTGCCCATGCTCCATTGAAGCCATGGACTGATTTCTTCAACCACTTCCTTACAACAGAATTAAATGTTAGCAAGGAAATTCAAATGGATTCTCAAGATGAAATTTGGAAACATGTGGTTTAACCCCACAACCCCCTCACCATTCCCCAGTGGAATACACATGGGCCCCTCTTAATAGTTGCTTCCATAGCTAGTTTTTGGTATTTTTATTGCAATATTAATATTTACATCATTTCACAATGTTCTAGGGTGGAAAATAAAAATATGGTGGTGGTTCAGCCGATAGTGGAAAGATTGATAGTGTTTCAACTGAAAATTGGTGGAGTTTCGGAAAAAACGGAAAATTTAGCGGAATTTTGGTCAAACATGTAGCGGATTTTCAACGGAAATATTGGTGACGTTTTGGATAAAAGCAAAAAAGTTGGCGGAATTTTGGCCGAAGGTGTAGTGGAGTTTTAGCGGAAATATTGGCGGAGTTTTGTCAAAAGAGGAAAAGTTGGTAGAGTTTGGCAAAATTTTAGCCGAGTTTCAACAAAAAGATTGGCGGAGTTTCAACAAAAATATTGACAGAGTTTTGGCCAATGATAAAATTCAGTTGTGCTTGAATGAAGTCCAATGATCTCGATATAATTCCACAATTTCCTTCGCCAATCCGCGTAAGGATTATTCAGCAGTTGTAGAGGACCACCCACAATTTCCGCAGTCGATTGGCCCATTACGACTACTCCTTTTCTCTTGGGTCCTTCTCATCTATTCTTGCACACAATTTTTCTAAAGAAACTGATCAAAGCTGAACAATCGAAAGATAAAAACCATCAAACAATCTATCAAAACTATAAAACAAATGAAATCAAATAAAAACTAAAATCAAACGAGTTTATTTATGTACAACGTTTCTGTGAGAAATGCGCAACAGGTTAAGGAGTTGAGGAAACAGGAGGAGATTCTTGTCCCTATACCAATTGAAAGTTTGATTCAGCAGCAAGAAGAGAAGAAAAAGCATCCTTCGAGAGTGGCTTATGATAGACCCACAACCAATGATCATTGGAAAATAATGGGGTTTGATATTCGTCGATTGTGGTCAATCGTGTTGATGTGTTTGTAACTTCGGAAGATATTCACTTGTATATTGTATGTATTACATTTTTACTTTATTTGTATCACCAACGAAGATATTATTCCTCCGATTGGAAGTGTCGTCAGTTGTACTTGCAAGTGTTGCAAGTTAGATTGTAAGTGTCGTAACTTATACTTGATGGGTTACGGGGTTTTTCACCATCTTGGTTTTCCCCAGTGAAATGCTTTGTGTCTCTTGTCTCTTGTGTTTGATATGTTGTACATGTTCTTCTCTCAGTTAAGATCCTAGATAAGATTGAATTAAATGCTGAAAAACTAACATGGAATCAGAGCTAGCCTTAAGGAAGGCATGCTATGGCCTTTATGACACTTGTTGCACTTGCATCAAATTGGAAGTTAGGGCTTGGTATAGTAAAAACCAGTCATCGTAGAACTTTCGCTATAAATCCGTTTTGGCGAAGGTTCATGATATAAAAGCTTTACAGGTCGAAGATGAAATATCCATGTACTATGGGTCCGAAGGACAACCTCATATTCGTTGTACTTTGTGAGATATGATCCGTAGAAGTTAGGGTTTCTGCCTCTTCCAGAGTGCAGTCCAACAGGTGACCTAGGAAAAAAGGTCATATCTTGGGCTAGGAAGCTCCAAATGGAATTCCGTAAAAAGTGACAATTAGGGATTGGACTATAGTTTCACAGGTCCAGGTTTTAGAGGCCGAAGTTGAAACAGTGACACGTATCATGACGTACAAGTTCACTATAATGTTTAATCCCATAAACAGGTCACGTTGCAACATTTGGAATATTTCTCTGTCCGAGAATCCATTTGAGGTCAGACTTGTAGGGTTGGAAATATGACAAGTCAGGATACGACAGGACGGAGTTTCAGACCCCGCGGATCCGAAATTTCAGAGATGCACCAGAAACAACAAGGAACATATTTCTTGGCGCAAAGGGAGTGGAACCTTCTGAGATTATTTTGACTTCCTCTGAGATAGAAAAAAGGAGAATCATAATTTCATGATGATTCTTCCCTTAACTTACTAGCTCCCTCTCCTAGTTCAGTAGAAATTTCAACCTCCTGAATTATAACCCTTCCTTGTTCAGCAGAAGACTCAATTTGTTGAATTACTCAAGTCTGGATTTCAGCCTCCTCCCTCATTTATTCTACATTGACTTCTGTTTATTGGATTGCGATTCCAATAGGCTCCTGGGGGTTTAATTTTTTAATATCCTCTGCAGTTACAACTTCCTCTAAAACCCTTTCTTAATCATTATAAAATTCTTCAGATTCTCTATCTCCCCCCCCCAACTCTATCTGACAGGCTCCTCTCGTCTTCCTCCTCACTTTCATTATCACTTTATTCGATAGCACCGTGGTCTACAATATCCCCAGCAACAAATTTCCCTCAGGATTGATGTCTTTGCGCAAGGGCTCTTAATATTAGTAGCTTAATGAGGACATGGTTAGTTATGGAGGCTAGAGGATGTTGAGACCCTGTTTCATAGTGTGCCATGTTTTCCAAGGTCCTCGGAATATAATGGGGCATGTCAATTAATGTGTCGTGACACAGTTGAGAGAGCAAAACAAAATCCTAGGTATAGACGATTTGGTACCTACCGTCGCAGGTGATATATTTCTTCAGGAATATTTCAACCTGGTCCCTGGGTGAGGCAGAGTTTCTAATGTTGTTCTTCGTCCCCTTGGTTGAACACTTTCTCCTACTGCGAGGAAGTATTCAATTGCAGTTAAATTGGGCCTCTTCCGGTTGAACCATCTCTTCCCAATCCTAGGCAATCCTGTAACTTCTGCTAAAACATGTTCCGAGACTTCAACCCTTAATCCCCCAACTTCTGAATGGTCTCCTATCAAATTTAGGGCGAACTATAATGCAATTCCTTCGTTAAACCCATTTAGTCTTTTGAAATATGTCGTCCATCCTACTTCTTCAAATATGATGAAAACCTCTCCTTTCCGATGCAAATAATCCATTGTTTCAGGTTCATGTCAGACTGCGAACCCCCCTGTAATGCCTTTCTTCCGCAATCTGAGAGGATGCAAGCAAAAAAAAAATTCCCAATTTCGGACATCGGAGTTGCAACATGCAGAGACAACGATGAATAGTGGAAACTACATTGGCTATTTTTGGAAAGTTGGTGTAATTATGGAATAGGCTCGTGCTAAAAGTTGTTGAGCACTTTTACGAGATCATGGCAGCAGTCAATAAGTACGGGAGAGGGTAGTGATGTGTTCTTTCAACTAGATAGTTTGTCTAAACGTTGCTAAAAGGGATATGCAAACGTAGTATAATCATGATTACTCTATCAATTTATGACTAGTCATACTCGTGATTAGATTTCATACCTTTGCGCTTACCGTGATGGATCGTCAGTGTCCGAGGTGGCATAATTTTGTTGTCAAATCAATTGATGGAGGCATCCCTTCACACGCGGCTTCATAAAGTCTGTTGGCCTCTATCTGTCACATCCCCTCCCATCCATCTGATGTAAGGAAGGGAACATGACTGGCATTCCAGGGCTTATTTGGAAAACTCAGCCCCATACATGAATAAGTAAATTCATAATAAATAAACTCATTTGTGCAGATTCATACTCAAATAAAAAAAATGGAAATAAACATCATCCACACACAAGTGCATCATGCATTCAACAATTAATCATAGCAATCATCATTAATTAAAATATTGCAGAAGTAAAACACATAGATAATAATTATCTTTAAGATGAAACTGTCTAAGCAACTGGCTATGTGAGAGCAACGTTCCACCCGACCGTAGGTCTCTATTCTTTCAGCTGAGAGTCCACCCCCGAGTTGGGCTATGTATCCATTAAGGAGCAACTAAACAGAATCACTCAGAGCCATGGTTTCACACACAATAGTCATGCTAATCCAACACATAGTTGGGTTTATCAAGCATGCAAGAGACAAAGGAGGTAGATGGTAAGACAGTGTGGTCAACCACAGAGCTACAAGCATTTCAAGCTAAACTCAAACAACCCTGGCACCCACAATACCTACCACACCCAACACAAGGAAGGTCCCCTTCTCTGCTGCACAGTCCTTCAGGCACCCCTTCCATCCAGTGCTCTTCAGGGTGGGCATAGAAAGGTCCAAGTTGCTAAATACTTGATATTCTAGCCTTCATTGGGTTTATCAAGCAATCCCAACCTCTTTTCTATCTTACACTCTTTTACTCACGCATGGATTTTCTCAATTCTATGGTCAAATAACTTTGTCCCATAATTGGATTTTAGGGATATCAAATATGGGTTTTCGTATGGATTTAGGGGTATCTAACACTCTCAAATTTTCCCAATGGTTTATTTCTATGGATCCCCCATTGGATTTCACTGTCCACACGAATTTCTAGGAGTTTTTGGCACTTCAAAACGTGGTTAAATTCAAAGTTGATATTTATGGTTTTTTTCACTACTAGGTATGTGTAATGGATGGAAACTGAAGCTTATATGTTCAAAAATGGAATGGGAATGAGGAAGAATGGATTCCCATGAGGTAGAGTGACTTCTGGGTCAAGAAAACATAGCCCATACCCAACATACGAATTTCTGGGCTTCCCATGCTCCATGGAAGCCATGGACTAATTTCTTCAACCACTTCCTTACAACATAATTAAATGTCAGCAAGAAAATTCAAATGGGTTCTCAAGATGAAATTTGGAAACATGTGGTTTAACCCCACAACCCCCTCACCACTCCCTAGTGGAATACACATGGCCTCCTCTTATTAGTTGCTTCCATAGCCAGTTTTTGGTATTTTTATTGCAATATTAATATTTACATCATTTTACAATGTTCCATGGCTTAATAGCATATGGATATTATAATATCAAATACTTTCCTTTTTAAATAAAATCCGAGTATCCACTAGCGGGCCCTTGGCCTTGAGCTCCATGCTAGGAAAACATACATCGCATGTATACAATATTTACATTAAAAGCCAATATATACCAAGGGTCAAAATGGGGGTATTAAACTATCCAATAAGAGAGTTGAATGTCTCCACGTCATAATTAATTGTATCAGTGAGTGGGCGCTTTGGCATATTTTCGACTTTATTTTTGGAAAATCGTAGCAGGTATAATACTGATTGCAAAATTGGCAAGGTAAGATTACTGCCAATTCCGTTGGAATATTCCTCAAATAAATTTGCAAGGCATATTTTAATTGGTTTCGAGGAAAGCCGACAATTTTCATAACTGATGCAGGATGAAAAATAAAAATATGGCGGTGGTTCAGTGGATAGCGGAAAGATTGATACTGTTTCAGCTGAAAATTGGTGGAGTTTCGGAAAAAATGAAAAATTTAGCGGAATTTTGGCCGAAGATGTAGCGGAGTTTCAATGGAAAGATTGGCGAAGTTTTGGAAAAAAGCGGAAAAGTTGGCGGAGTTTCGTCAAAAAGAGGAAAAGTTGGTAGAGTTCGGCAAAATTTTAGCGGAGTTTCAACAGATAGATTGGCGGAGTTTCAGAAAACATATTGACAGAGTTTTGGCCGATGAAAAAATTCATTTATGCTTGAATGAAGTCCAATGATCTTGATATAATTCCACAATTTCCTTCGCCGATCCGCGTAAGGATTATACAACAGTTTTAGAGGACCACCCACAATTTCCGCAGTCGATTGGTCCATTACAACTACTCCTTTTCTCCTGGGTCCTTTGCATCTATTCTTGCACACAATATTTCTAAACAAACTGATCAAAGCTGAACAATCGAAAGATAAAAACCATCAAACAATCTATCAAACCTATAAAACAGATGAAATCAAATAAAAAATAAAATCAAATGAGTTTATTTATGTACAACTTTTCTATGAGAAAGGCGCAACAGGCTAATGAGTTGAGGAAACAGGAGGAGATTCTTGTCCATAAACCAATTGATAGTTTGATTCAGCAACAAGAAGAGAAGCAAAAGCATCCTTCGAGAGTGGCTTATGATAGAGCCGCAACCGATGACCATTGGAAAATAATGGGGTTTGATATTCGTTGATTGTGGTCAATCGTGTTGATGTATTTGTAACTTTGAAAGATATTCACTTGTATATTGTATGTATTACATTTTTACTTTATTTGTATCCCCAACGAATATATTATTCCTCTGATTGGAAGTGTCCTTAGTTGTACTTGCAAGTGTTGCAAGTTATATTGTAAGTGTCGTAACTTATAATTGATGGGTTATGGGGTTTTTCACCTTCTTAGTTTTCCCCTGTGAAATGCGTTGTGTCTCTTGTCTCTTGTGTTTGATATGTTGTACATGTTGTTCTCTTAGTTAAGATCCTAGATCAGATTGAATTAAATGCTGAAAAACTAACATGGAATCAGAGCTAGCCTAAAGGAAGGCATGGTATGGCATTTATGACACTTGTTGCACTTGCGACAAATTGGAAGCTAGGGCTTGGTATAGTAAAACCCAGTCATCGTGGAAATTTCGATATAAATTGGTTTTGGTGAAGGTTCAGGATCTGAAACCTTTTCAGGTCGAAGATGAAATATCCATGTACCTTGGGTCCGAAGGACAACCCAATATTCATTTTACTTTGTGAGATATGATCTGTACAAGTTAGGGTTTCTGCCTCTTCCAGAATGCAGTCCTAAACAAGTGACCTAGGAGAAAAGGTCATATCTCAGGAAAGGAAGCTCCAAATGGAATTCTGTAAAAAGTTACAGTTAGGGAATGGACTATAGTTTGACAAGTCTAGGTTTCAGAGGTCGAAGTTGAAACAGTGACACATGTCACGCCGTACAAGTTCGCTATATTGTTTAATCCCATAAACATGTCACGTTGCGAAATTTGGCATATATCTCTCTCAGAGAATCCATTTGAGGTCAAACTTGTGGGTTTGGAAATATGACAGGTTAGGATAACATAGGATGAAGTTTTAGACCCCGTGGATCCGAAATTTCAGAGATGCCCCAGAAGCAATAAGGCACATATTTCGCTGCGAAAAGGGAGTGGAACCTTCTGGGATTATTTTGACTTCCTCTAAGACAGAAAAAAGGAGAATCATAATTCATGATGATTATTCCCTTAACTTACTAGATCCCTCTCCTGGTTCAGCAGAAAGTTCAACCTCCTGAATTATAACCCCTCCTTGTTCAGCAGAAGACTCAATTTGTTGAATTACTCAAGTCTGGATTTCAGCCTCCTCCCTCATTTATTCTACATTGACTTTTGTTTATTGGACTGGGATTCTAATAGGATCCTGGGGGTTTAATTTTTTAATATCCTCTGCAGTTACAACTTCCTCTAAAACCCTTTCTTGATCATTATAAAATTCTTCAGATTCTCTATCTCCCCCCCCCCCAACTTTATCTGACAGGCTCCTCTCGTCTTCCTCCTCACTTTCATTATCACTTTATTCGATAGCACCGTGGTCTACAATATCCCCAGCAACAAATTGTCCTCGGGATTGATGTCTTTTCTCAAGGGCTCTTAATATTAGTATCTTAATGAGGACATGGTTAGTGTTGGAGGCTAGAGGATGTTGATACCCTATTGCATAGTGTGCCATGTTTTGCAAGATCCTCAAAAGATAATAGGGCATGTCAATTAATGTGTGGTGACGCAGTTGAGAGAGAAAAAAAAATCCCTAGGTATAGACGATTTGGTACATACCTTCGCAGGTGATATATTTCTTCAGGAATATTGCAACCTGGTCCCTAGGCGAGGAAGAGTTTCTAATGTTGTTCTCCATCCCCTTGGTTGAACGTTTTCTCCTGCTTCGAGGAAGTATTCAATTGCATTTAGGTTAGGCCTCTTCCAGTCGAACCATCTCTTCCCGATCCTAGTCAATCCTGTAACTTCTGCTAAAACATGTTCCGAGACTTCAACCCTCAATCCCCCAACTTCTGAATGGTCTCCTCTCAAAGTCAGGGCGAACTATAATGGCTTTCCTTCATTAAACCCATTTAGTCTTCTGAAATATGTCGTCCATCCTGCTTCTTCAAATATGCTGAAAACCTCTCCATTCTGGCGCAAATCATCCATTGTTTGAGGTTCATGTCAGACTGTGAAACCCCCCATAATGCCTTTCTTCTGCAATCTGAAAGCATGCAAGCAAAAAAAAAATTTCCCCATTCGGACGTCGGAGTTGCAACATGCAGAGACAACGATGAACAGTGGAGACTCCATTGGCTATTTTTGGCAAGTTGGTGTAATTATGGAATAGGCTTGTGCTAAAAGTTGTCGAGCACTTTTACAAGATCATGGAAGTGGTCAATAAGTACGGGAGAGGGTAGTAATGTGTCCTTTCAACTGGATAGTTTGGACAAACATTGTCGACAGGGATATGCAAATGTAGTATAATCATGATTACTCTGTCAATTTATATCTAGTCATACCCGTGATTAGAATTCATACCTTTGCGCTTACCGTGATGGATCATTAGTGTCCGAGGTGGCATATTTTTGTTGTCAAGTCAATTGATGGAGGCATCCCTTCACAGGCGGCTTCATAAAGTCGGTTAGCCTCTATCTATAACGTCCCCTCCCCTCCATCCGATGCAAGGAAGGGAACATGACTGACATTCTAGGGCTTATTTGGAAAACTCATCCCCATACGTGAATAAGTAAATTCATAATAAATCAAACTCATGTGTGCAGATTCATACTCAAATAAAAAAAATGGAAATAAACATCATCCACACATAAGTGCATCAGGCATTCAACAATTAATCATAGCAATCATCATTAATAAAGAAATTGGAGAAGTAAAACACATAGATAATAATTATCTTTAAGATGAAACTGTCTAAGCAACTGGCTATGTGAGAGCAACGTTCCACCCGACCGTAGGTCTCTGTCCAACATGTATTCTTTCAGCTGAGAGCCCACCCCCGAGTTGGGTTGTGTATCCATTAAAGAGGAACTAAACGAAATCACTCACAGCCATGGTTTCACACACAATAGTCATGCTAATCCAACACATAGTTGGGTTTATCAAGCATGCAATAGACAAAGGAGGAAGATGGTAAGATAGTGTGGTCAACCATAGAGCTACAAGCATCTCAAGCCAAACTCAAACAACCTTGGCACCCACAATACCTCCCACACCCAACACAAGGAAGGTCCCCTTCTCTGTTGCACAGTACCTCAGACGCCCCTTCCATCCAGTGCTCTTCAGGGTGGGCATAGAAAGGTCCAAGTTGCTAAATACTTGATATTCTAGCCTTCATTGGGTTTATCAGGCAATCCCAACCTCTGTTCTATCTTACGCTCTGTTATTCATGCTTGGATTTTCTCAATTCTATGGTCAAATAACTTTGTCCCGTAATTGGATTTTAGGGCTGTCAAATATGGGTTTTCCTATGGATTTAGGGGTATCGAACACTCTAAAATTTTCCCAAAGGTTTATGTCTATGGATCCCCCATTGGATTTCACTGTCCACACGAATTTCTGGGTGATATTGGCACTTCAAAACGTGGTTAAATTCAAAGTTGCGATTTTTGGTTTTTTTCACTACTAGGTATGTGTAATGGATGGAAATGAAGCTTATATGTTCAACAATGGAATGGGAATGAGGAAGAATGGATTCCCATGAGGTAGAGTGACTTGTGGGTCAAGAAAACATAGCCCATACCTGCCATATGAATTTATGGGCTGCCCATGCTCCATTGAATCCATGGACTAATTTCTTCAACCACTTCCTTACAATAGAATTAAATGTCAGCAAGGAAATTCAAATGGGTTCTCAAGATGAAATTTGGAAACATGTGGTTTAACCCCAAAACCCCCTCACCATTCCCTAGTGGAATACACATGGCCCCCTCTTATTAGTTGCTTCCATAGCCAGTTTTTGGTTTTTTTATTGCAATATTAATATTTACATCATTTTACAATGTTCGATGGATTAATAGCATATGGATATCATAATATCAAATACTTTCCTTTTTAAATAAAATCCAAGCATCCACTAGCCGGCCCTTGGCCTTGAGCTCCACGCTAGGAAAACATACATCGCATGTATACAATATTTACATTAAAAGCCAATATATACCAAGGGTCAAAATGGGGGTATTAAACTATCAAATAAGAGAGTTGAATGTCTCCATGTCATACTTAATTGTATCAGTGAGTGGGAGCTTTGGCATATTTTCGACTTTATTTTTGGAAAATTGTAGCAGGCATAACACTGATTACAAAACTGGAAAGGTAAGATTACTGCCAATTCCGTTGGAATATTCCTCTGATAAATTTTCAAGGCATATTTTAACCGGTTTCGAGGAAAGCCGACAATTTTCATAATTGATGCAGGATGAAAAGTAAAATATGGAGGTGGTTCAGCGGATAGCGGAAAGATTGACAGTGTTTCAGCTGAAAATTGGCGGAGTTTCGGAAAAAACGGAAAATTTAGCGGAATTTTGGCCGAAGATGTAGCGGAGTTTCAACGGAAAGATTGGCGAAGTTTTGGAAAAAAGCGGAAAAATTGGCGTAATTTTGGCCGAAGGTGTAGCGGAGTTTCAATGGAAATATTAGCGGAGTTTCGTCAAAAAGAGGAAAAGTTGGTAGAGTTCGGCAAAATTTTAGCGGAGTTTCAACAGAAAGATTGGTGTAGTTTCAACAAAAATATTGACAGAGCTTTGGCCGATGAAAAAATTCAGTTGTGCTTGAATGAAGTCCAATGATCTTGATATAATTCCACAATTTCCTTCACCGATCCGCGTAAGGATTATTCAGCAGTTGTAGAAAACCACCCATAATTTCCGCAGTCGATTGGCCCATTACAACTAATCCTTTTATCCTGGGTCCTTCGCATCTATTCTTGCACACAATTTTTCTAAACAAACTGATTAAAGCTGGACAATCGAAAGATAAAAACCATCAAACAATCTATCAAACCTATAAAACAAATGAAATCAAATAAAAAATAAAATCAAACGAGTTTATTTATGTACAGCGTTTATGTGATAAATGCGCAACAGGTTAAGGAGTTGAGGAAACAGGAGGAGATTCTTGTCCTTGTACCAATTGAAAGTTTGATTCAGCAACAAGAAGAGAAGAAAAAGCATCCTTCGAGAGTGGCTTATGATAGAGCAGCAACTGATGACCGTTGGAAAATAATGGGGTTTGATATTCGTCGATTGTGGTGAATCGTGTTGATGTATTTGTAACTTTGGAAGATATTCACATGTGTATTGTATGTATTAAATTTTTACTTTATTTTTATCCCCAACAAAGATATTATTCCTCTGATTGGAAGTGTCGTCAGTTGTACTTGCAAGTGTTGCAAGTTATATTGTAAGTGTCATAACTTATACTTGATGGGTTACGGGGATTTTCACCTTCTTGGTTTTCCCCAGTGAAATGCTTTGTGTCTCTTGTCTCTTGTGTTTGATATGTTGTACATGTTGTTCTCTCAGTTAATATCCTAGTTAATATTGAATTAAAAGCTGAAAAACTAACATGGAATCAGAGCTATCCTGAAGGAAGGCATGGTATGGCATTTATGACACTTGTTGCACTTGCGACAAATATGAAGCTAGGGCTTGGTATAGTAAACACCAGTCATCGTGGAACTTTCGCTATAAATCCGTTTTGGCAAAGCTTCATGATCTGAAATCTTCACATGTCATAGACGAAATATCCGTGTACCTTGGGTCTGAAGGACAATCTCATATTCGTTGTGCTTTGTGAGATATGATCTGTACAAGTTAGGGTTTCTGCCTTTTCCATAATGCAATCCTAAACAGGTGACCTAGGAAAAAAGGTCATATCTCGGGCTAGGAAGCTCCAAATGGAATTCTGAAAAAACTTACAGTTAGGTAATGGACTATAGTTTCATAGGTCTAGGTTTTAGAGGCCGAAGTTGAAACAGTGATACGTGTGATGCCGTACAAGTTCGATATACTGTTTAATCCCATAAACAGGTCACATTGCAACATTTGGAATATATCTCTCTCAGAGAATCCATTTGAGGTCATACTTGTGGGGCTGGAAAGATGACAGGTCAGGCTATGAAAGGACAAAGTTTCAGACCCAACGGATTCGAACTTTCGGAGATGCACTAGAAACAATAAGGCACATATTTCGTGCCGCAAAGGGAGTGGAACCTTCTGGGATTATTTTGATTTCCTCTAAGACAGAAAAAAGGAGAATCATAATTTCATGATTATTCTTCCCTTAGCTTACTAGATCCCTCTCTTGGTTCAGCAGAAAGTTCAACCTCCTAAATTATAACCCCTCCTTGTTCAGCAGAAGACTCAATTTGTTGAATTACTCAAGTCTGGATTTCAGCCTCCTCCCTCATTTATTCTACATTGACTTATGTTTATTGGACTGGGATTCCAATAGGCTCTTGGGGGCTTAATTTTTTAATATCCTCTGCAGTTACAACTTCCTCTAAAACCCTTTCATGATCATTATAAAATTCTTCAAATTATCTATCTCCCCCCCCAACTCTATCTGACAGGCTCCTCTCGTCTTCCTCCTCACTTTCATTATCACTTTATTCGATAGCACCATGGTCTACAATATCCCCAGCAACAAATGGCCCTCAGGATTGATGTCTTTGCTCAAGGGATCTTAATATTAGTAGCTTAATGAGGACATGGTTAGTGATGGAGGCTAGAGGATGTTGAGACCCTGTTACATAGTGTTCCATGTTTTGCAAGGTCCTCAGAAGATAATAGGGCATGTCAATTAATGTGCCGTGACGCAGTTGAGAGAGAAAAACAAAATCCTAGGTATAGACGATTCGGTACCTACCTTCGCAAGTGATATATTTCTTCAGGAATATTGCAACCTGGTCCCTGGGCGAGGCAGAGTTTCTAATGTTGTTCTTTGTCTCCTTGGTTGAACGCTTTCTCCTACTGCGAGGAAGTATTCAATTGCAGTTAGGTTGGGCCTCTTCTGGTCAAACCATCTCTTCCCGATACTAGGCAATCCTGTAACTTATGCTAAAACATGTTCCAAGACTTCAACCCTCAATCCCCCAACTTTTGAATGGTCTCCTCTCAAATTCAGGGCAAACTGTAATACCATTCCTTCGTGAAACCCATTTACTCTTTTGAAATATGTCGTCTATTCCTATGTGAGAGCAACATTCCACACAACCATAGGTCTCTGTCTAACATGTGTTCTTTCAGCTAAGAGCCCACCCCCGAGTTGGGTTGTGTATCCATTAAGAAGGAACTAAACATATTCACTCACAACCATGGTTTCACACACAATAGTCATGCTAATCCAACACATAGTTGGGATTATCAAGCATGTAAGAGACAAAGGAGGAATATGGTAAGACAGTGTGGTCAACCACAGAGCTACAAGCATCTCAAGCTAAACTCAAACAACCTTGGCACCCACAATACCTACCACACCCAACACAAGGAAGGTCCCCTTCTCTGCTGCATAATCCCTCAGGCGCCCCTTCCATCCAGTGCTCTTCAGGGTGGGCATAGAAAGGTCCAAGTTGCTAAATATTTGATATTCTAGCCTTCATTGGGTTTATCAAGCAATCCCAACCTCTGTTCTATCTTACGCTCTGTTATTCACGCTTGCATTTTCTCAATTCTATGGTCAAATAAATTTGTCCCGTAATGTGATTTTAGGGATATCAAATATGGGCTTAGCTATGGATTTAGGGGTATCTAACACTCTAAAATTTTCCCATAGGTTTATGTCTATGGATCCCCCATTGGATTTCACTGTCCACACGAATTTCAAGGTGTTTTTGGCACTTCAAAACGTGGTTAAATTCAAAGTTGTGATTTCTGGTTTTTTTCACTACCAAGTATATGTAATGGATGAAAACTGAAGCTTATATGTTCAACAATCGAATGGGAATGAGGAAGAACGGATTCCCATGAGGTAGAGTGACTTGTGGGTCAAGAAAACATAGCCCATACATGCCATACAAATTTTTGGGCTGCCCATGCTCCATTGAAGCCGTGGACTAATTTCTTCAACCACTTCCTTACAACAGAATTAAATGTCAGCAAGGAAATTCAAATGGGTTCTCAAGATGAAATTTGGAAACATGTGGTTTAACCCCACATCCCCCTCACCACTCCCCAGTGGAATACACATGACACCCTCTTATTAGGTTCTTCCAAAGCCAGTTTTTTGTATTTTTATATCAATATTAATATTTACATCATTTTACAATGTTCCATGGCTTACTAGCATATGGATATCATAATATCAAATACTTTCCTTTTTAAATAAAATCCGAGCATCCACTACCGGGCCCTTGGCCTTGAGCTCCACCCTAGGAAAACATACATCGCATGTATACAACATTTACATTAAAAACCAATATAACCCAAGGGTCAAAATGGGGGTATTAAACTATCCAATAAGAGAGTTGAATGTATCCATGTCATAATTAATTGTATCAGTGAGTGGGATCTTTGGCATATTTTCGACTTTATTTTTGGAAAATTGTAGCAGGCATAATACTGATTGCAAAACTTGCAAGGTAAGATTACTGCCAATTCCGTTGGAATATTCCTCGGATAAATTTGCAAGGCATATTTTAACCGGTTTCGAGGAAAGCCGACAATTTTCATAACTGATGCAGGATGAAAAATAAAAATATGGTGGTGGTTCAGCGGATAATGGAAAGATTGACAGTGTTTCTGCTGAAAATTGGTGGAGTTTCTGAAAAAATGAAAAATAAGCGGAATTTTGGTCGAAGATGTAGCGGAGTTTTAACGGAAAGATTGGCGAAGTTTTGGAAAAAAGCGGAAAAGTTGGCGGAATTTTTGCCGAAGGTATAGCGGAGTTTCAATGGAAATATTGGCGGAGTTTCGTCAAAAAGAGGAAAATTTGGTAGAGTTCGGCAAAATTTTGGTGGAGTTTGGACAGAAAGACTGGCGGAGTTTTAGCAAAAATATTGACAGAAGTTTGGCCGATGAAAAAATTCAGTTGTGCTTGAATGAAGTCCAATGATCTTGATATAATTCCACAATTTCCTTCGCTGATCCATGTAAGGATTACTCAGCAGTGTTAGAGGACCATCCACAATTTCTGCAGTCGATTGGCCCATTACAACTACTCCTTATCTCCTGGGTCCTTCGCATCTATTCTTGCACACAATTTTTCTAAATAAACTGATCAAAGATGAACAATTGAACGAGTTAAGGAGTTGAGGAAACATGAGGAGATTCTTGTCCCTATACCAATTGAAAGTTTGATTCAGCAGCAAGATGAGAAGCAAAAGCATCCTTCGAGAGTGGCTTATGATAGAGCCTTAACAGATGACCGTTGGAAAATAATGGGGTTTGATATTCGTCGATTGTGGTCAATCGTGTTGATATATTTGTAACTTCGGAAGATATTCACTTGTATATTGTATGTATTACATTTTTACTTTATTTGTATCCCCAACGAAGACATTATTCCTCTAATTGGAAGTGTCATCAATTGTACTTGCAAATGTTGCAAGTTATATTGTAAGTGTCGTAACTTATACTTGATGGGTTACAGAGTTTTTCACCTTCTTGGTTTTCCCCAGTGAAATTCTTTGTGTCTCTTGTCTCTTGTGTTTGATATGTTGTACATGTTGTTCTCTCAGTTAAGATCCTAGATCAGATTGAATTAAATGCTTAAAAACTAGCATGGAATCAGAGCTAGCCTGAAGGAAGGCATGGTATGACATTTATAACACTTGTTGCACTTGCGACAAATTGGAAGCTAGGGATTGGTATAGTAAAAACAAGTCATCGTGGAACTTTCACTATAAATCTGTTTTGGAGAAGGTTCAGAATCTAAAACCTTTACAGGTCGAAAATGAAATATCCATGTACCTTGTGTCCGAAGGACAACCTCATATTCATTGTACTTTGTGAGATATGATCCGTACCAGTTAGGGTTTCTGCCTCTTCCAGAATGCAATCCTAAACATGTGACCTAGGAAAAAAGGTCATATCTCCAGCTAGGAAGTTCCAAATGGAATTCCATAAAAAGTGAGATTTAGAGAATGGACTATAGTTTCACAAGTCCAGGTTTCAGAGGCCGAGGTTGAAATAGTGACACGTCGCACGCCGTACAAGTTCGCCATACTGTTTAATCCCATAAAAAGGTCACATTGCGACATTTGGCATATCTCTCTCTCAGAGCATCCATTTGACATCAGAATTGAGGGTTTGGAAGGATGACAGGTTAGGCTACCACAGGACGAAGTTTTAGACCCCATGGATCCAAAATTTCAGAGATGCACTAGAAACAATAAGGCACATATTTCATGGCGCAAAGGGAGTGGAACCTTCTGGGATTATTTTGACTTCCTCTGAGACAGAAAAAGGATGATCATAACTTCATGATGATTCTTCCCTTAACTTACTATCTCCCTCTCTTGGTTCAGTAGAAATTTCAACCTCTTGAATTATAACCCCTTCTTGTTTAGTAGAAGACTCAATTTGCTGAATTACTCAAGTTTGGATCTCAGCCTCCTCCCTCATTTATTCTACATTGAATTCTGTTTATTGGACTGGGATTCCAATAGGCACCTGGGGTTTAATTTTTTAATATCCTCTGTAGTTACAACTTCCTCTAAAACCCTTTCTTGATCATTATAAAATTCTTCAGATTCTCTATCTCCCCCCACCAACTCTATCTGACATGCTCCTCTTGTCTTCCTCCTCACCTTCATTATCACTTTATTCGATAGAACCTTGGTCTACAATATCCCCAGCAACAAATTTCCCTCAGGATAGATGTCTTTCCTCAAGGGCTCATAGTATTAGTAGCTTAATGAGGCCATGGTTAGTGATGGATGCTAGAGGATGTTGAGACCCTGTTGCATAGTGTGCCATGTTTTGCAAGGTCCTCGAAAGATAATAGGGCATGTTAATTAATGTGTCATGACGCAGTTGAGAGAGAAAAACAAAATCCTAGGTATAGACAATTTGGTACCTACCTTCGCAGGTGATATATTTCTTCAGGAATATTGCAACCTAGTCAATGGGTGAGGCAGAGTTTCTAATGTTGTTCTTCATCCCCTTGGTTGAATGCTTTCTCCTGCTACGAGGAAGTATTCAATTGCAGTTAGGTTGGGCCTCTTCCGGTCACACCATCTCTTCCCGATCCTAGGAAATCCTGTAACTTCTGCTAAAACATGTTTCGAGACTTCAATCCTCAATCCCCCAACTTCTGAATGGTCACCTCTCAAATTCAGGGCGAACTGTAATTCCATTCCTTCGTTAAACCCATTTAGTCTTTTGAAATATGTTGTCCATCCTGCTTCTTCAAATATGCTGAAAACCTCTCCATTCAAGCGCAAATCATCCATTGTTTAAGGTTCATGTCAGACTGAAAAACCCCCCATAATGCCTTTCTTCTGCAATCTGAGAGGATGCAAGCAAAAAAAAAATTCCCAATTCGGACGTCGGAGTTGCAACATACAGAGAGACCGATGAACAATGGAGACTCCATTGGCTATTTTTGGAAAGTTGGTGTAATTATGGAATAGGCTCGTGCTAAAAGTTGTCGAGCACTTTTAAGAGATCATGGCAGTGGTCAATAAGTACGAGAGAGGGTAGTGATGTGTCTTTTCAACTGGACAATTTGGATAAACGTTGTTGACAGGGATATGCAAACGTAGTATAATCATGATTACTTTGTCAATTTATGACTAGTCATACCCGTGATTAGAATTCATACCTTTGCGCTTACTGTGATGGTTCGTCAGTGTCCGAGGTGGCATACTTTTGTTTTCAAGTCAATTGATGGAGGCATCCCTTCACACGCGGATTCATAAAGTCAGTTGTTCTCTATCTGTCACATCCCCTCCCTTCCATCCGATGCAAGGAAGGGAACATGACTGACATTCTAGGGCTTATTTGGAAAACTCAGCCCCATACAGGAATAAGTAAATTCATAATAAATAAAACTCATGTGTGCATATTCATACTCAAATAAAAAAAATGGAAATAAACATCATCCACACACAAGTGCATCATGCATTCAACAATTAATCATAGCAATCATCATTAATTAAAACATTAGAGAAGTAAAACACATAGATAATAATTATCTTTAAGATGAAACTGTCTAAGCAACTAGCTATGTGAGAGCAACTTTCCACACGACCATAGGTCTTTGTCCAACATGTATTCTTTCAGCTGAGAGCCCACCCCCGAGTTGGGCTGTGTATCCATTAAGGAGGAACTAAACAGAATCACTCACAGCCATGGTTTCACACACAATAGTCATGCTAATCCAACACATAATTGGGTTTATCAAGCATGTAGGAGACAAAAGAGGAATATGGTAAGACAGTGTGGTCAACCACAGAGCTACAAGCATCTCAAGCTAAACTCAAACAACCTTGGCACCCACAATACCTACCACACCCAACACAAGGAAGGTCCCCTTCTCTGCTGCACAGTCCCTCAGGAGCCTCTTCCATCCAGTGCTCTTCAAGGTGGGAATATAAAAGTACAAGTTGCTAAACACTTGATATTCTAGCATTCATTGGGTTTATCAAGCAATCCCAACCTCTGTTCTATCTTACGCTCTGTTATTCACGCTTGGATTTTCTCAATTCTATGGTCAAATAACTTTGTCCCGTAATTGGATTTGAGGGCTATCAAATATGGGTTTTCCTATGGATTTAGGGGTATCTAACACTCTCAAATTTTCCCAAAGGTTTATGTCTATGGATCCCCCATTGGATTTCACTGTCCACATGAATTTTTGGGTGTTTTTGGCACTTCAAAACGTGGTTAAATTCAAAGTTGGGATTTCTATTTTTTTTCACTACTAGGTATGTGTAATGGATGAAAATTGAAGCTTATATGTTCAAAAATGGAATGAGAATGAGGAAGAACAGATTCCCATAAGGTAGAGTGACTTGTGGGTCAAGAAAACATAGCCCATACCTACCATACGAATTTCTGGGTTTCCCATGCTCCATTGAAGCCATGGACTAATTTCTTCAACCACTTCCTTACAACAGAATAAAATGTTAGCAAGGAAATTCAAATGGGTTCTCAAGTTGAAATTTGGAAACATGTGGTTTAACCCCACATCCCCCTCACCACTCCCTAGTGGAATACACATGGCCCCCTCTTATTAGTTGCTTCCATAGCCAGTTTTTGGTATTTTTATTGCAATATTAATATTTACATCATTTTAGAATGTTCCATGGCTTAATAGCATATGGATATCATAATATCAAATACATTCCTTTTTAAATAAAATTCGAGCATCCACTAGTGGGCCCTTGGCCTTGAGCTCCACGCTACAAAAACATACATCGCATGTATACAATATTTACATTAAAAGCCAATATATCCCAAGGGTCAAAATGGGGGTATTAAACTATCCAATAAGAGAGTTGAATGTCTCAGTGTCATAATTAATTGTATCAGTGAGTGGGAGCTTTGGCATATTTTCGACTTTATTTTTGGAAAATTGTAGCAGGCATAATACTGATTGCAAAACTAGCAAGGTAAGATTACTGCCAATTCCATTGGAATATTCCTCGGATAAATTTGCAAGGCATATTTTAGCCGGTTTCGAGGAAAGCAGACAATTTTACTAACTGATACAGGATGAAAAATAAAAATATGGCGGTGGTTCAGTGGATAGCGGAAAGATTGACAGTGTTTCAGCTGAAAATTGGTGGAGTTTCGGAAGAAACAGAAAATTTAACGGAATTTTGGCCCAAGATGGAGCGGAGTTGCAACGAAAAGATTGGCGAAGTTTCAAAAAAAAGTGGAAAAGTTGGAGGAATTTTGGCCGAAGGTGTAGCGGAGTTTCAGCGGAAATATTTGTGGAGTTTCGTCAAAAAGAGGAAAAGTTGGTAGAGTTCGACAAAATTTTAGCGGAGTTTCAATAGAAAGATTGGCAGAGTTTCAGGAAAAATATTGACAGAGTTTTGGCTGATGAAAAAATTCAGTTGTGCTTGAATGAAGTTCAATGATCTTGATATAATTCCACAATTTCCTTCACCGGTCCGCGTAAGGATTATTCAGTAGTTGTAGAGGACCACCCACAATTTTTGTAGTCGATTGTCCCATTACGACTACTCCTTTTCTCCTGGATCCTTCACATCTATTCTTGCACACAATTTTTCTAAACAAACTGATCAAGGATGAACAATCGAAAGATAAAAACCATCAAACTATCTATCAAACCTATAAAACAAATGAAATCAAATAAAAAATAAAATCAAACGAGTTTATTTATGTACAACTTTTCTATTAGAAATGCACAACAGGTGAAGGATTTGAAGAAACAGGAGGAGATTCTTGTCCCTATACCAATTGAAAGTTTGATTCAACAGCAAGACGAGAAGCAAAAGCATCCTTCGAGAGTATCTTATGATAGATCCGCAACCGATGACCATTGGAAAATAATGGGGTTTGATATTCGTCGATTGTGGTCAATCGTGTTGATATGATCCGTACAAGTTAGGGTTTCTGCCTCTTCCAGAATGCAATCCTAAATAGGTGACCTAGGAAAAAAGGTCATATCTTGGGCTAGGAAGATCCAAATATAATTCCGTAAAAAGTGACAGTTAGGGAATGGACTATAGTTTCACAAGTATAGGTTTCAGAGGCCAAAGTTGAAACAGTGACACGTGGCACACCGTAAAAGTTTGCTATACTGTTTAATCCCATAAACAGGTCATGTTGTGACATTTGGCATATCGCTCTCTCAGAGAATCCATTTGAGGTCATACTTGTGGGTTTGGAAAGATGACAGGTCAAGCTACCATAGGACAAAGTTTCTGACCCCGTGGATCCGAAATTTCAGAGATGCACCAGAAAAAATAAGGCACATATTTCATGGCACAAAGGGAGTGGAACCTTCTGGGATTATTTTGACTTCCTCTAAGACAAAAAAAGGAGAATCATAATTTCGTGATGATTCTTCCCTTAAATTACTAGCTCCCTCTCCTGTTTTAGTATAAAGTTCAACCTCCTAAATTAAACCCCTCCTTGTTCAGCAGAAGACTCAATTTGTTGAATTACTCAAGTCTGGATTTCAGCCTCCTCCCTCATTTATTCTACATTGAATTCTGTTTATTGGATTGGGATTCCAATAGGCTCCTCGGGGTTTAATTTTTTAATATCCTCTGCAGTTACAACTTCCTCTAAGACCCTTTCTTGATCATTATAAAATTCTTCAGATTCTCTATCTCCCCCCCCCAACTCTATCTGACAAGCTCCTCTCGTATTCCTCCTCACTTTCATTATCACTTTATTTGATAGCACCGTGGTCTACAATATCCCTAGCAAGAAATTGCCCTCAGGATTAATGTGATTGCTAAAGGGATCTTAATATTAGTAGCTTAATGAGGCCATGGTTAGTGATGGAGGCTAGAGGATGTTGAGACCCTATTGCATAGTGTGCCATGTTTTGCAAGGCCCTTGGAAGATAATAGGGCATGTTAATTAATGTGTCGTGACGCAGTTGAGAGAGCAAAACAAAATCCTAGGTATAGACGATTTGGCACCTACCTTCACGGGTGATATATTTATTCAGGAATATTGCAACCTAATCCCTAGGCAAGGCAGAGTTTCTAATGTTGTTCTTCATCCGCTTGGTTGAACACTTTCTCTTGCTTTGAGGAAGTATTCAATTCCAGTTAGGTTGGGCCTCTTCCGGTCAAACCATCTCTTCCCGATCCTAGGCAATCCTGTAACTTCTGCTAAAACATGTTCCGAGACTTCAACACTCAATCCCCCAACTTCTGAATGGTCTGCTCCAAAATTCAGGGCGAACTGTAATTCCTTTCCTTCGTTAAACCCATTTAGTCTTTTGAAATATGTCGTCCATCCTGCTTCTTCAAATATGATGAAAACCTCTCCATTCCGGAGCAAATCATCGATTGTTTCAAGTTCATGTTGGACTGCGAAACCCCCCATAATGCCATTCTTCTGCAATCTTAGAGGCTGCAAGCAAAAAAAAAATCCCAATTCAGACGTCAGAGTTGCAACATGCAGAGACAACGATGAATAGTGGAGACTCCATTGGCTATTTTTGGAAACTTGGTGTAATTATGGAATAGGCTCGTGCTAAAAGTTGTCGAGCACTTTTACGAGATCATGGAAGCGGTCAATAAGTACGGGAGAGGGTAGTGATGTGTCTTTTCAACTGGACAGTTTGGATAAACGTTGTTGACAGGGATATGCAAACGTAGTATAATCATGATTACTTTGTCAATTTATGACTAGTCATACCCGTGATTACAATTCATACCTTTGTGCTTAGCGTGATGGATCGTCAGTGTTCGAGGTGGCATACTTTTGTTGTCAAATCAATTGAAGGAGGCATCGCTTCACATGCGGATTCATAAAGTCTGTTGGCCTCTATCTGTCACATCCCCTCCCATCCATCCAATGCAAGAAAGGGAACATGACTGACATTCCAGGGCTTATTTGGAAAACTCAACCCCATACATTAATAAGTAAATTCATAATAAATAAAACTCATGTGTGCAGATTCATACTTAAATAAAAAAATGGAAATAAACATCATCCACACACAAGTGCATCATGCATTCAACAATTAATCATAACAATCATCATTAATTAAAACATTGCAGAAGTAAAACACATAGATAATACTTATCTTTAAGATGAAACTGTCTAAGAAACTGGCTATGTGAGAGCAACATTCCACCCGACCGTAGGTATCTGTCCAACATGTATTCTCTCAGCTAAAAGCCCACCCCGATTTGGGCTGTGTATCCATTAAGGAGTAACTAAACAGAATCACTCACATCCATGGTTTCACACACAATAGTCATGCTAATCCAACACATAGTTGGGTTTATCAAGCATGCAAGGGACAAAGGAGGAAGATGGTAAGACAGTGTGGTCAAACCACAGAGCTACAAGCATCTCAAGCTAAACTCAAACAACCTTGGCACCCACAATACCTACCACACCCAACACAAGGAAGGTCCCCTTCTCTGCTGCACAGTCCCTCAGGCGCCCCTTCCATCTAGTGCTCTTCAGGGTGGGAATAGAAAGGTTCAAGTTGCTAAATACTTGATACTCTAGCCTTCATTGGGTTTATCAAGCAATCCCAACCTCTATTCTATCTTACGCTCTGTTATGCATGCTTGGATTTTCACAATTCTATGGTCAAATAACTTTGTCCCGTAATTGGATTTTAGGGCTATCAAATATGGGTTTTCCTATTTATTTAGGGGTATCTAACACTCTCAAATTTTCCCTAAGGTTTATGTCTATGGATCCCCCATTGGATTTCACTGTCCACACGAATTTATGGGTGTTTTTGGCACTTCAAAACGTGGTTAAATTAAAAGTTGCGATTTCTGGTTTTTTTCACTACTAGGTATGTGTAATGGATGAAAATTGAAGATTATATGTTCAACAATGGAATGGGAATGAGGAAGAACGGATTCCCATGAGGTAGAGTGACTTGTGGGTCAAGAAAACATAGCCCATACCTGCCATACAAATTTCTAGGCTGCCCATGCTCCATTGAAGCCATGGACTAATTTCTTCAACCATTTCCTTACAACAGAATTAAATGTCAGCAAGGAAATTCAAATGGGTTCTCAAGATGAAATTTGGAAACATGTGGTTTAACCCCACAACCCCCTCACCACTCCCTAGTGGAATACACATGGCCCCCTCTTATTAGTTTCTTCCATAGCCAGTTTTTGGTATTTTTATTGCAATATTAATATTTACATCATTTTACAATGTTCCATGGCTTAATAGCATATGGATATCATAATATCAAGTACTTTCCTTTTTAAATAAAATCCGAGCATCCACTAGTGGTCCCTTGGCCTTGAGTGTTGATGTATATGTAACTTCGGAATGTATTTCATCAGTATATTATATGTATATTTATTGTACCCTTATAAGAGATGTGTTATTCCTCTATAAGGAAGTGTCGTCATGTGGATTGACAAGTGTCGCAAGTGTGTGTACTTGCCGATGGGTTATTAGACCACCTTATGGGGTCGGCCCTAATTAATATATAATATAATGTGGATGTACTAAAGTAGACAAGTCGGCCCCAGTAGGTCACTGGGCAAAAAGGTGAGTATAAATAGAGATAGGAGATCTCTATTTTACTCACTCGGAAAAGTATCTATCTCTCTCTCTGGAAAGTGGCGCACTAGTGAGGAGGAGGAGGATCATCTGCTAGGAGACTATCTCTGTATTATTTGGTTGTATTTTGGTTGAGCCATTGCTCTCTCTATCTCTGAGGAAGTTGTGGGGTTTTTCACCTTATGGTTTTCCCCACGGAAACTCTGTGTCTCTTGTCTCTATGCTTTTGATTCTTATGATGCTTGTGATGCTTGTCATATTATGATTGTTATGCATTGATATACTGTAGATGTTATTCTCTCAGCAAAGATCCTATAGTATTGTGATTTAATACTGAAAATTTAACATGGTATCAGAGCTTAACTGAGAAGAAGACATTTTGCAGTGACGGAAGCTTGAATTGCTTGTTTATTGGGTTTCTATCCACAGATTTTTGAAATTCAGTATAGTAGATTGGATCTACTCATCAAGGCGCATCTTTCTGTCCAATCAGATTTCAGTTCCGAGCATTTTCAGTTTTGGCCCTAAAAATTAGGGTTTCCACAAAAATAGGAATTTCTGGAAACTGAAGGTACAGCTGGAAGCTCCTTGCAAAAATCGAAGGTTTGAGCTTTGGATCGAGATTTTTGGCTGGGTAGATCTCCGGGAAACTCAAACCCTAATTCAGGGCTCTCCCCTGTGAACCCGGGAGGACAAAAAGGCAATTTTGAAGGACAAGACTTTGCTGATCTCAAATTCTAAATGTACTAGGCTGATCAGCTCTCCAAGGCGCATCTTTATATCCTTTCAGAATTTTGAAATTCACATTTTGAATTTTTAGGGTTTCTCTGACAAACCCTAATCCGGGACCAGATCCAGTTTTCAGCACTTCAAGTGGTAAGTTCTAAATCTTTTCTATTTCCATTTGAAGTACTCTTAAAGATGTCTCTTCACACCAAGCTTGAGGATAAGCTTGAAGGGGCTGATAACTTCCGAGCCTGGAAGTATAGGATTGGGCTAATCCTGGAAGAGAATGAGTTGGACTCATATGTGAAAGAAGACATCCCTATCCCAGAGGATGAAGAGGCCAAGGTATTGCACAAGAAGAACTTGGTCAAGGCAAAGAGAATCATTGCTGATTCTATCAAAGACCATCTCATACCCCATGTGTCTTCTCTCAAGACACCCAAAGAGATGTTTGAATCTTTGACCAAGCTATTTGATGGAAAGAACATAAATCGGAAGATGACCCTGCGGAACCAATTGAAAGCAGTAAAGTTTCAGAATGGGGAAACCATTCAATCCTACTTTTCAAGAGTCTCTCAGATCAAGGAACAATTAGAAGCAGTAGATGAAATGGTGGAGAATGGTGAAGTGGTGATGACCACTCTAAATGGCCTACCCAGGTCATGGGATTCCTTTATTCAAGGAATTTGTGCAAGGAAGAAGTTGATCTCCTTCAGTAGACTTCGGGAAGAATGTTCTCAAGAAGAAGCTAGGCTTATAGCTCGTGAGGAAAAGATGGGAGGTGAAGATCAAGCTCTTGCAGCTCACACCAAAAGAAGCAAATCCAAGAAGGATCACCCTCACCCCAAAAGATTCCATCAAAAGAATAAGAAGGACCTAAGATGCTTCACATGCAATGAGAAGGGTCACTTTGCTTCAGATTGTCCCAAGAACAAAAGGGATAATAAGAACAACTCCAGTAAGAAGAAGAAAGGTAGCAAAAGAAGGTTTCATGCCCATGCTGCCGAAGATGATGAACCTCCAAAGAAGAAGGCTAGGGCAGAAAGTAGTAGTGATGATGACTCATCAAGTGAAGAAGAATATGTTCTAATTTCCGCTCTTACAGGTACCATCTCCCATGGATGTAATGATTGGTTGATTGATAGTGGGGCTTCCAAACACATGACTGGGTTCAAGGAATCATTTGTGAACCTTTCTGAACATGAATCACCCCATAAGGTGAAACATGGGGATGATTATCAATATCCAATCAAAGGAAGTGGTGAAGCCTCTTACAACTTAGATTCTGGAAAATCTCTGAAGATGAAGGAAGTTCTCTATGTACCTGGGCTCAAGAAGAACTTACTCTCCATCTCTGCTCTAGATGCAAAAGGTATGAGGGTTGCATTTGTTGATGGCCAAGTACTAATGTGGCCAAAGGGAAAGACTATAGATGATGCAGTAGTGATTGGAGAGCAAGAGGGAGGCTTGTATAAATTAAAGGGTCAACCTGAACATGCCATGGTACATGAATCCATGGAGCCAAGTGAACTTTGGCATAGGAGACTTGCTCACATGCACTATAGAGCACTTCCAATTGCAAGCAAGGCTGTAGAAGGTCTTCCTGAAATCAAGACCAAACATGAAGGGGTTTGCAAAGGATGTGCAAAAGGTAAGAACACTAAGAAGGCTTTCCCAAGCAGTGAAAGCAAGGCAAAAGACATCCTGGAAATCATCCACTCAGATGTATGTGGCCCCATGTCATCCAGTTCCCTAAGTGGGTATGTTTACTATGTATCATTTATTGATGACTTCTCCAGGAAGACTTGGGTATACTTCTTGAAGGGCAAAGATGAGGTGTTTGATAAATTCAAGGAATTCAAAAACTTGATGGAAAATCAAACTGACAAGAAAATCAAAACATTCAGATCTGACAATGGTGGAGAATTCACCTCAAATGACTTCAAGAGGCTTTGTAGTGATTCAGGGATTAAGAGGGAGTTGACTGCTCCATATAATCCTCAACAGAATGGAGTTGCAGAAAGGAAGAACAGAACTATCATGGAAGCAGCAAGGGCAATGTTGCATGACCAGGATCTTCCTATGCATCTTTGGGCAGAAGCAGCTAGAACAGCTGTATATGTGCAGAATAGAACACCCCACAAAATATTGGACAACAAGACACCAGAAGAAGTCTTCTCTGGTAAGAAACCTGAAGTCAGCCATCTCAGAATATTTGGTTGTCCAGTATACACTCATGTCCCAAAGGAGAAGAGGACTAAACTAGATCCTTCAGGAAAGAAAGGCATCTTTGTGGGTTATAGTGAAAGCTCGAAGGCTTACAGAATATATTTTCCAGGGTTCAAGAAGATTGATGTCAGCAGGGATGTAACATTTGATGAAAATTCAGCATTCATCAAATCAAGAAAGGCACCTATTGAAGATTATGAAGAACCTAAGGAAACAAGATTTCAAGACACTACCATGACTGATACAGTTCCAGAAACTGCTCGTGAGTTTGAAGATCCACAAGAACCTGTAGATCCACCTCGTGAGGATAACTCTCACAAGAGGAAACCTGTATGGGCTAGAGAGCTCATTCATGATGCAGAAAGATTTGGCATTCCAGAAGAAGAACACAGAGCAAAGAAGAGAACCAGATCACACACCAGTTATGTTGCTTTACTCTGTGACATCATGAACAAAGAGCCTTCCAGTTATGAAGAGGCAGCAGAAAAGAAAGAATGGAAGGATGCTATGGTTGAGAAATATCAATCAATTATGAAGAATGATGTTTGGGATATTGTCCCAAGACCTAAAGGGAAGTATGTTGTGACTTCCAAGTGGATCTACAAAATCAAGCATGCTGCAGATGGCAGTGTGGAAAAATATAAAGCAAGATTCGTAGCTTGAGGTTTCTCTCAGAAGGAAGGAATAGACTATGAAGAAACCTTTGCACCTGTAGCCAGATATACTTCCATCAGAACAGTACTTGCCTTGGCCGCAGCAATGAAATGGAAGATACACCAGATGGATGTCAAGACTGCTTTCCTGAACGGTGTAGTAGAAGAGGAAGTATATGTGGAACAGCCACTCGGCTTTGAAATACATGACAGGGAATCTTATGTATGCAGATTGAAGAAAGCCTTGTATGGCTTGAAGCAAGCTCCCAGAACCTGGTATGGTAGGATGGACAGTTTCCTATCTAGTTTGGGCTTTACCAAGAGTAAAGCGGATTCCAACCTTTACTACAAGGTTGAGGAAGGGAATCCTGTGATTCTACTACTATATGTGGATGACCTATTTGTGACAGGAGATGACAGAATGATTGCAGATACCAAGAGGAAGCTTGCAGCGGAATTCGATATGAAAGATTTGGGAATGATGCACTATTTCCTAGGTATGGAAGTGTGGCAGAATGCAGGTGGGATCTTCCTTGGTCAAGGGAAGTACACAGTAGATATCCTGAAGAGATTTGGGATGATGGATTGCAAAGCCATGGCCACACCTATGGCATCGAATCTGAAGCTTCTTTGTGATGCTTCATCTGAGCCAGTTGATGTTTCTATGTATCGTCAGATTATTGGGTCCTTGATGTACCTGACGAACACGAGACCAGATATTTGCTTTGCTGTGAACACATTGAGCCAGTTCCTGACGGATCCGAGGAGTGTTCATCTAGTTGCTGTAAAGCATGTTCTGAGGTACCTGAAGGGTACAGTGGATTATGGGCTCAGATATGAGGCAAATCAAAAGTTTAACCTACAGGATTATGTTGATTCAGATTGGGCTGGCAGTGCTGCAGATAGGAAGAGCACATCTGGGTGTTGCTTCAGTATGGAATCAGGTGTGATCTCTTGGTTTAGCAGGAAGCAGTCCTGCGTAGCACTGAGTACAGCTGAGGCAGAGTATGTTGCAGCCTGTTCAGCTAGTTGTGAGGCAGTATGGCTACGGAAGCTACTGTCTGAGTTATTTGATCTCCCGTTGGAGGCTACTGGTATCTTCTGTGATAACCAGAGTTGTGTGAAGCTGTCCGAGAACCCAGTGTTTCATGACAGGTCGAAACACATAGAGATCAAATATCACTATATCAGGGATATGGTGCAGAAAGGAGTTGTGAAGCTCCTGTATGTTGCGACGGACGAGCAGATTGCAGATGTGCTGACGAAGCCACTAGCCAGGGTGAAGTTCGAGTACTTCAGAGAGAGGCTTGGTGTTATTCAGATCGAGGACACTTCGAGGAAGAAGTGATGGACACATTTGCTGAAGCCATTCCAAGCATGTTGGAAGGAGGATCCTTCACATGGCTGTGGATGTAAGCGCTGGATGATGAGCATCAGGATGATGTTCTAGTTTCTGCTTGATATGATCAGTTGGATCATTTTATGTATGTATGTACGCATCATGTTGGATGCTGGATATGATCAGTTGGATCATTTTATGTATGTATGTACGCATCATGTTGGATGCTGGATATGATCAGTTGGATCATTTTATGTATGTATGTACGCATCATGTTGGATGCAGGATATGATCAGTTGGATCATTTTATGTATGTATGTACGCATCATGCTGGATGCAGGATATGATCAGTTGGATCATGTGTATGTATTGTTTATGCATCATGTTGGATGCTTGGACCATGTATCTTTATATGTATCAGGTGGATACATTGTATGATCAGGTGGATCATGTATGGTGATATGTATCATGTATTTGTATTTGTATCAGGTGGATACATTGATGATCAGGAGGATAATGTATGATGATATGTATCAGGTAGATACTTGGTATGCATCAGGTAGATGCATTGATGATCAGGAGGATCATGTATGATGATATGTATCAGGTAGATACTTGGTATGCATCAAGTAGATGCATTGATGATCAGGAGGATCATGTATGATACTTGGTATGCATCAGGAAGATGCATTGATGATCAGGTAGATTATGCAGCAGGATGTTGCAGTGATGATCAGGATGATCATAGATGACGAGCTTCAGGATGTTGCTCCAGATGACATGCAGCAGAATGTTGCAGTGATGATCAGGATGATCATAGATGACGAGCTTCAGGATGTTGCTCCAGATGACTTGCAGCAGGACGTTGCAGTGATTATGATCAGGACGATCATGAGTACATCAGGATGATGTATGGTGAGTATCAGGTTGATACTCTGTGGCCGTGGATCAGGTTGTGCAGATGAGCATGTCTGGGAGATCCTATAGGTCGGAGTTGTGTACCCGTAACAGCCTGGGATGCTCTTTCGAGACATTGCTCTGGGAGGACATGTAATTCGTTGCCCTGGGAGATCTCAGGTCGGAGTTGTGTACCCGTAACATCCTGAGATGCTCTTGCGAGGTTTTGTCCTATGGCATGTAATTTGGGCCCTGGGAGATTTCAGGTCGGAGTTGTGTACCCGTAACATCCTGAGATGCTCTTGCGAGGTTTTGCCATGTCCACATGTAATTTGTGCCCTAGGAGATCTCAGGTCGGAGTTGTGTACCCGTAACATCCTGAGATGCTCTTGCTAGGTTTTGTGGTGGACCACATGTAATTTGTGCCCTGGGAGATCTTAGGTCGGAGTTGTGTACCCGTAACATCCTAAGATGCTCTTTCGAGGTTTTGTGGTGGGGTCACATGTAATAGCGCCCTGGGAGATCCTACAGGTTGGAGTTGTGTACCCGTAATATCCTGGGATGCTCTTTCGAGGTTTTGTGACGCACGTAAAAGTCCTGAGGATTCCACAGTATGGCCAGTGATGATGAAGACCTGCAGGTGGTGGGCCTACATCCAGTATGAAAAAGGACTGGCTCTGTAGAACTTCCTATGACGAGTAGAGACAGAGATTGGACGAGATAGCAGCAGCAGTGACGATGACGATGACGATGCATCGATGATGATGATCCAGAGAAGAAGACTTGTCTAGCAAATCTGTGTCGAGAAATACCTTCCTTGTTAAGAGGGAGTGTTGATGTATATGTAACTTCGGAATGTATTTCATCAGTATATTATATGTATATTTATTGTACCCTTATAAGAGATGTGTTATTCCTCTATAAGGAAGTGTCGTCATGTGGATTGACAAGTGTCGCAAGTGTGTGTACTTGCCGATGGGTTATTAGACCACCTTATGGGGTCGGCCCTAATTAATATATAATATAATGTGGATGTACTAAAGTAGACAAGTCGGCCCCAGTAGGTCACTGGGCAAAAAGGTGAGTATAAATAGAGATAGGAGATCTCTATTTTACTCACTCGGAAAAGTATCTATCTCTCTCTCTGGAAAGTGGCGCACTAGTGAGGAGGAGGAGGATCATCTGCTAGGAGACTATCTCTGTATTATTTGGTTGTATTTTGGTTGAGCCATTGCTCTCTCTATCTCTGAGGAAGTTGTGGGGTTTTTCACCTTAGGGTTTTCCCCACGGAAACTCTGTGTCTCTTGTCTCTATGCTTTTGATTCTTATGATGCTTGTGATGCTTGTCATATTATGATTGTTATGCATTGATATACTGTAGATGTTATTCTCTCAGCAAAGATCCTATAGTATTGTGATTTAATACTGAAAATTTAACATTGAGCTCCACGCTAGGAAAACATACATCGCATGTATACGATATTTACATTAAAATCCAATATATCCCAAGCGTCAAAATGGGGGTATTAAACTATCCAATAAGAGAGTTGAATGTCTCCATGTCATAATTAATTGTATCAGTGAGTGGGAGCTTTGGCATATTTTCGACTTTGTTTTTGGAAAATTTTAGCAGGCATAATACTGATTGCAAAACTAGCAAGGTAAGATTGCTTCCAATTGCATTGGAATATTCGTCGGATAAATTTGCAAGGCATATTTTAACCGGTTTCGAGGAAAACCGACAATTTTTATAACTGATGCAGTATGAAAAATAAAAATATGGCGGTGGTTCAGCAGATAGCGGAAAGATTGACAGTGTTTCAGTTGAAAATTGGTGGAGTCTCGGAAAAAATGAAAAATTTAGTAGAATTTTGGCCGAAGATGTAGCGGAGTTTCAACGGAAAGATTGGGGAAGTTTTGGAAAAAAGCGGAAAAGTTGGCGGAATTTTGGCCGAAGGTGTAGCGGAGTTTCAGCGGAAATATTGGCGGAGTTTTATCAAAAAGAGGAAAAGTCGGTAGAGTTTGGCAAAATTTTAGCGGAGTTTCAACAGAAAGATTGGCGGAGTTTCAACAAAAATATTGACAGAGTTTTGGCCGATGAAAAAATTCAGTTGTGCTTGAATGAAGTCCAATGATCTTGATATAATTCCACAATTTCCTTCGTCGATCCACGTAAGGATTATTTAGCAGTTGTAGAGGACCACCCACAATTCCCGTAGTCGATTGGCCCATTACGACTACTTTTTTTCTCCTGGGTCCTTCGCATCTATTCTTGCACACAATTTTTCTAAAAAAACTGATCAAAGATGGACAATCGAAAGATAAAAACCATCAAACAATCTATGAATCCTATCAAACAAATGAAATCAAATAAAAAATAAAATCAAACGAGTTTATTTATGTACAACTTTTCTGCGAGAAATGCGCAACAGGTTAAGGAGTTGAGGAAATAGGAGGAGATTCTTGTCTGTGTACCAATTGAAAGTTTGATTCAGCAGCAATACGAGAAGCAAAAGCATCCTTCAAGAGTGGCTTATGATAGAGCGACAACCGATGACCGTTGGAAAATAATGGGGTTTGATATTTGTCGATTGTGGTCAATTGTGTTGATGTATTTGTAACTTCGAAAGATATTCACTTGTATATTGTATGTATTACAGTTTTACTTTATTTGTATCCCCAACGGAGATATTATTTCTCCGATTGGAAGTGTCATCAGTTGTACTTGCAAGTGTTGCAAGTTATATTGGAAGTGTCGTAATTTATACTTGATGGGTTACGGGGTTTTCCACCTTCTTGGTTTTCCCCAGTGAAATGCTTTGTGTCTCTTGTCTCTTGTGTTTGATATGTTGTACATGTTGTTCTCTCAGTTAATATCCTAGATCAGATTGAATTAAATACTGAAAAATTAACATGGAATTAGAGCTAGCCTGAAGGAAGGCATGGTATGGCATTTATGACACTTGTTGCACTTGCGACAAATTGGAAGCTAGGGCTTGGTATAGTAAAAACCAGTCATCATGGCACTTTCACTATAACGCCGTTTTGGCGAAGGTTCAGGATCTGAAACCTTTATAGGTCGAATATGAAATATCCATGTACCTTGTGTCTGAAGGAAAACCTCAGATTCGTTGTACTTTGTGAGATATGATCCGTACATGTTAGGGTTTCTGCCTCTTCCAAAATGCAATCCTAAACAGGTGACCTAGGAAAAAAGGTCATATCTCGACCTAGGAAGCTCGAAATGGAATTATGTAAAAGGTGACAGTTAGGGAATGGACTATAGTTTCACAAGTTTAGGTTTCAGAGGCCAAATTTGAAACCGTGACACGTGGCACACCGTACAAGTTCGCTATACTGTTTAATCCCATAAACAGGTCATGTTGCGACATTTTGAATATATCTCTCTCAGAGAATCCATTTGAGGTCATACTTGTGGGGTTGAAAAGATGACAGGTCAAGATACCACAGGATGAATTTTCAGACTCTGTGCATTCAAAATTTTAGAGTTGCACCAGAAACAATAAGGCACATATTTATGTGAAATAGAATTGGATTCTAAGCATTCTCATTTTTTGGCTTGTCACTGTTGCGGGAAATTAGGGCTTTTGATAGAAGTGGAATTTTGGAGTGATCTTAGCATAGGATTATTCTCCTCAGCAAAATCAAAATTTAGAGACCAAGTTCAAATTTTTTTGGTTGGGTAGAACCCCGGGCATTATCAAACCCTAGTTCAAGATCTTGATCGGAAAGGTGAAAAATTAGGGTTTCTGCAAAAGTTGAAATTTTTTGAATTTGTGACCACGGTTGGATGCTCCTTAGAAAAATTGAAGTTTAGAGAACAAGATCGAACCTTTTGGCTGGGCAGAACCCCGAGCATCATCAAACCCTAGTTCGGGATTTTGACGAGAAGATCTGAAAGTTTCAAAGGCAATTTTTGAGGGGTCAAATTTTGGAGATTTCAAAATTAAAGTATACCATCTTGATTAGCTCAGAAAGGTGCATCTTTTCATGCAATCAGAAGTTTGAAATTCAAAGTTTGAAGTTTTAGGGTTTCTCTGACAAACCCTAATCCAACTCCAGATCCAGTTTCAGCAAATCAAAGTGGATTGGGTTAATCCTAGAAGAGAAAGAATTGGACACCTGCATAAGTGAATACGTTCCAGTTCCAGAGGGAGATGAGGGTAAAGCCTTACATAAGAAGGCTACAAGCAATCCCGACATGTATGACTTGAAGAGATACAGGTATGTTTTGAAATCTATTCATGATTAAGTTTATGATATGTTTGTCTTCATATTATTGAGGTTAGTACAATCTTGATTAATTTTTAGACTTGTCTTATCACCCTAGTAAAACTATGAATGCATTCATTGATTAGGGGTATGACACTTATGATTGTACTAATACACTGTGCCGTTGTATGAGGATGATGTTGTCCACTAACATGAAGGGTACATCAAGAAAGACAAATCAAGTATATCAAGAACATATGACCATGGTGACATGAAGACAAAGACTCATCCATAGTCACGGATCACATAGAAGCTCCACTTACGAGGTATGTATAACTTGGTTCTACAATTATTAACTTATGAGATATGCAGGTTTCTAACACAAGGTCTCTAAGAGAACGAAGAAGACATTGTTTGGGTATGTTGGACAAGCATGATAATCCATGTATGTTTTCCTATATCAAGTTAGAATCCTACTTTGTGTTAGGATCTCATATAAGTATACTTTTGTATGATTAATAATGATCATTCATAAAGTTATATGTTTGAATAATCATGGGTTTATGCATATTATACTTCTTACTTTGATTGATGATAGGAAAACCAGAAGAGTCCTATGGTCAAATAAGAATATGCATGAGTAAAAGAAGTACTCCCTGAAACCCTGAATACTAACGCTTGTGATAAATTACCTGTGAATGAAATGATCATGACCATACATGTTTAAGATTATTTAGAATAATAATGTTTTGATAGTATTGATATTATACTAATGCATGTATGATTGTGTATGAGATCTTCAGGATGACACTAGTGCACACTTAAGCATGCATAGTGGTCCAGGATGGATATAAGTTCAAAGATAGACAATCTAGGAGGAGCTCACTCCAATAGTTCCTGCAAGGAAGCAAAGATCGAGAGGGAGCTCACTCCAGTAGTTCCTGCAAGGAAGCAAAGATTGAGAGGGAGTCCACCCAACAAGCAAACAAAGATAAGTATTTGAATTGTCATTTCTTATTACTTAAATGATGTTGTTCATTCATGTACATATTTATGTTCCTAGATTTAGGATGTATATTATGCATTTTAGAAAAGGTTGCATTAATGAACAAGATACTACTAATATAGTAATGGGTAAGTGGCCTATGGTACTGTACAACATTCCATTGCTACTTATCTAGAATGAAACCTCTTTGCTAACATGTTGGGAGTTGTGCACACTCTTAACAATGTTCTGGTAGATATGGAAGGCATCTAGAAAGTTACAGGATATGGATAAATGTTGTATTGAATCATTGGCTAAAATAATTGCATGATTGTCTGACATATATTCTTATGTGTATGATTTTGTTTTGAAAACTATGAGAAGTTTCTAATCATGCAATTGAATTTGACTTGTAGGAAAGATCGTGTACAAACACCTACAAAAGAAGGACAGCGACATTTATTCCAGCAATGGAGTTCAAGAAAACTACCTAATGAAGATATTGAAGAATATGAAATTCCCAGGATTAGGGATGCAGTAATAGAAGGATGCCATGATCTAGGAGTACCAGTCGATCATGAAGAATGATGTCTGGGATGTGGTCCCGAGACCAGAAGGGAAGTCTGTTGTGACTTCTAAGTGGATCTACAAGATCAAGCATACTGCATATGGCAACATAGAGAAATAAAAGGCAAGGTTTGTGGCTCGTGGCTTCTCTCGGAAAGAAGGAATAAATTATGAAAAAAGCCTTGTACGGTTTGAAACAATCACCTAGGACATGGTACGACAAGATAGACAGCTTCCTGACCAGTTTGGGATTTACGTAGAGTAAAGCGGATTCCAACCTTTACTACAAGGTTGAGGAAGGCAATCTAGTGATACTCCTACTGTATGTGGATGACCTGTTTGTGACAGGTGAGGATGGATTGATTGCCGACACGAAGAGGAAGCTTGCTGCCAAGTTCGAGATGAAGGACTTGGGTATGATGAATTACTTTCTAGGTATGGAGGTGTGGTAGAGTATATATGGAATCTTCCTTGGACAAGGGAAGTATGTAGTCAAGATCCTGAAGCAGTTCGGGATGATGGATTGCAAGGCCATGGCCACACCTATGGCATCGAACCTGAAGCTATTAAGTGATGCTTCATCAAAGTCTATTGATGCCACGATGCATCGTCAAAAGATTGCATCCTTGATGTACCTGACGAACACGAGACCAAATATTTTCTTTGCAGTGAACACCTTGAGCCAGTTCCTAATGGATCCTAGACATGTTCACCTGATTGTTGTAAAGAATATTTTGAGGTACCTGAAGGGTACGATTGATTATGGGCTCAAGTATGATGTGAATCAAAAAGGTTAACTTGGAGGGTTATGTTTATTCAGATTGGGAAGGCAGTGCTGCAGATAGGAAGAATACTTTGGGGTGCTGCTTCAGTATGGGATTAGGTGTGATCTCCTGGTTTAGCAGGAAGCAATCCTGCGTAGCACTGAGTCCATCCGAAGCAGAGTATGTTATAGCTTGTTCAGCTAGTTGTGTGGCAGTATGGCTAAGGAAGCTACTATCTGATTTATTTGATCTCCAGTTGGATGCTACTTGTATCTATTGTGACAACTAGAGTTGTGTGAAGTTTTCAGAGAACCCGTTGTTCCATGACAAGTCGAAGCATACTGAGATCAAGTATCACTATATCATGGATATGGTGTAGAGAGGAGCAGTGAATCTCTTGTATGTTGTGATGGATGAGCAGATTGCAAATGTGTTGACCAAACCACGAGCCAGAGTGAAGTTTGAGTACTTCAGAAAGAGGCTTGGTGTACTTCAGATCGAGGTTCCTTCCAAGGGGAAGTGATGAGTCTGGAAGACATAGATGCACATGGAATTTTCTGACATGGTTGCAGATGTGTTCTCCCATGGTCGTGATGTAATTGTTGAGCCATTCTCACATGGTGGTATATGTTTTCTCCCATGGTGTAGATGTAAGGGCTGAAGCCATTTTTCACATGCAGTTGGTAGATGTGTTCTCCCATGGTGAAAAAGTAAGGGATGGAGCCTTCCCTGAATGGTGGTAGATGTGTTCTCCCATGTCAGTGGTGTAAGTGTTGCATTATGTGCATCTGGGCTGTGCTCCATGGACGATGAGATGATCTGAAGAGGATGATCATGTGTGGTGAGCATCAGGTTGATGCTCCAGATGTTGTACATCAGGATGATGTATTGTATGATGATGATCAGTACGATCATGAGCATCAGGAGAATGCTCCGTACGAGGATGATTAGTTGGATCATGAGTATCAGGTCAATACTCCGTGGCCGTGGACAGATTGTGCAGGTAGCATAGAAAAGATCCTGGGAGATCTCATAGTTTGAGCTCGGATACTCTTTCGAGGTTTTGCTATAGGTTGGCCGTGGACAGGTTGTGCAATAAGCATATAATCTTGCCCTGGGAGATTTGTAGATACTCTTGCGAGGTTTTTCCTATGGCATATAATAGCTCCCTTGGATATATGGCAAATGCTCTTTCGAGGTTTTGCTTGGGAGGACATATAATCTTTCCCTGGGAGGTTTGCAGATACTCTTGCGAGGTTTTTCCTATGGCATATAATAGCTCCCTGGGAGATCTGGGAAATGCTCTTTCGAGATTTTGTCCTATGGAATATAATATTTCCCTGGGATACCCGATAGGTTGAGCAATAAGCTCATAATCAGTCCTGGGATGCTCTTTCGAGGTTTTTCCATACCACATGTAATCAGTCCTAGAGATCCGATAGGTTGTGCTAGGCACGTAAAATTTCTACGATGCTCTTTAGAGTTCTTTTCGGTCGTGCTATGCACATAAACGTTCCTGGGACACTCTTTTAAGGTTTTGTGGTGGTCACATGTAATAGCTCCTTGGGAGATCCAATAGGTTTAGCTATGTGCTCGTAAAAGTATTGGGATACTCTTTCGAGGTTTTGTTGACGCACGTAATCAGTCTTGGGGTGCACAGTATGGCCAACTCCCAGAGATGATGAAGACCTACAACCAGCATGAAAAAGGGTTTCCTCTGTAGAACTTCCTATGACGAGAAGAATTAAGAGATATTCCAGTGATCAAGATGACGAGTACAACAGTAGGGACGATGATGCTCTATGATCTAGTGACAATAATCTAGCTCCAGAAATGAAGACTTGTGTCTATATTGATGACTTGTGTCAAGAGAATACCTTCCTAGTTAAGAGGGAGTGTTGATGTATTTGTAACTTCGGATGATATTCACTTGTATATTGTATGTATTACATTTGTACTTTATTTGTATCCCAAACGGAGATGTATTATTCCTCCGATTGGAAGTGTCGTCAGTTGTACTTGCAAGTGTCGCAAGTTATATTGTAAGTGTCGTAACTTATACTTGATGGGTTATTAGACCACCTTGATGGGGTCGGCCCTGTATGAGTCATGTGGCTTAAAGGGTTATTCTATCACCCTAGTGGGGTCAGCCCAGTCAACATTATGTTAAGTGGTTAAGTTGGGGCCGACCTAGTTGAGTAAAGGTCAAGTGAAAGTAAAAGTATAAATAGAGAGTGTGACTCTCTCATTTGACACATTCTCTCATTCACTCACTTCGCATTAGTGAGAGATAAAAGGAGTGTGCACAAGTGGAGGAGGAGAAGCTGCTAGAAGACTATCTCTTATCTTGGGGTTTGATCTTTGTGATCTTTGTATTGGTGCTTATTCTATCTCTGAGGAAGTTGCGAGGTTTTTCACCTTCTTGGTTTTCCCCGGTGAAATGCTTTGTGTCTCTTGTCTCTTGTGTTTGATATGCTGTACATGTTGTTCTCTCAGTTAAGATCCTAGATCAGATTGAATTAAATGCTGAAAAACTAACAAATCGAACCATTCCATTGTCGAATATTGTATCCTCTTTGTATGGCCCTAACCATCTGGTGCGCAATTTACCTTTAAAATCCTTCTTGAACGGTGAATCGTATAATAAGGCCCAGTCTCCTTCCCGAAACATATTCTTCTTAATAAACTTGTCATGCCACTTAGAATGTTGCTGGTGAATTATTGAAGTTTGATGTACAATAGCTACGCATTTCTCATCAAGTTCGTTCAACTGATTCAGCTGATCCTTCTGTGCTTATGTTAGATCCAATTTTGCTTCCAAATCAGTCCTCAAGGTTTTAATCTCAAATTCAATGGGGAAGACAACATTTTTCTCGTATACCAATTCATAAGGAGAGAATCATGTGGTGTTACGCCATGTAGTTCGATATGCCCATAATGATTTAAGGGGTCTTTAAGCCAAATCTCTAAGATGACTCTTCATAGTCTTTGTAAGAATAACTTCAATAACTTTATTCATACTTTCCACTTGGCCATTGGCCTGTTGATGATAAGGTGAAGTTATTCGATGCTGGATATGATATTTCTTTAGAAGAGCTTCAATCTTACGGGATACAATTGTGATCCCCCATTTATTACTATTTCTTTAGGCACCCCAAAGCGAGTAAATATTTCTTCATACAAGAAATATATAACAACTTGATCAGTGGATCTAACTAGGTCTATGGTCTCCACCCATTTAGACATATAATATGTGCAAACTAGAATGTAAACCTTTTGTTTTGAAGGAGGGTTGATGGGTCCTACAAAGTCCAAGGCCCATCTCTCAAAAGGTTCAACCACCAATTGTGTTTGGAGTGGCATCTCATCCAATTTATTAGGATGACCCATCCTTTGGAATCTATCACAGGCTTGCACATACTTTCTTTCATCTTGAAATAGAGTTGGCCAGAAATAACCCATTATTAACACATTATGTCCAATCCTTTTATCAGAAAAATGTCCCCCACAAGGTTCATCATGGAATGATATCAGGATACTGTGGATCTCATCTTCCCTCACACATCATCTAATCTCTAAGTCTATCCCCGTGTAAAAGAGATATCCTTCTATCCAACAATACCCAGCATTTTGTTGTACAATCCTTCTTCTTTCCCTTTTTGATAGATGACCTGGAATCTTTCCTACAAAATGATAATTAGTAATGTCTGCATACCAAGGTGAGTGAAATGAACCTGCAAATAGATGTTCATGAGGAAAAGAATCCTCAACTATGTTGGTTTCTATAACTAAGCTAGAGGTTTCCAATGTAGACCCAGGTACTTTGCAGTTGAAGGAAGCAACAAAACCCCTATTCACCGGATCTTTCGGCAACAGGTTGCGCATAGCCTGAGGTCTCACCCGAGGTGAAGCTAAAGGGGTGGTTGCAGAATCAAGTTTCCACAACCTGGTGATGCGAGTGTCAAAGAAACGATTTCGTAGCGCAACATAGGGCTCGGACTGCAAACAAAAGACTGTGTGAAGTCTCTACTTTGCGTTGGATACTTCAGCAAGCTAAGGTTCTTGCGCAACCAAGGCATCCAAGGACAGCGCGGTATGGGATACTTCCAGCATTACGACGATAAGCTATTAACAGCTTACCTCGCAGTACTTACAAAGGGTCAGCGCGTCGACTGGACCGCGCGTCTACTTAAGACTTGTTCAACTCCGTCAACCTTTCTTAACAATATTTATCCATTCAACAACACTTAGGTTATTATATTTATGGTGTATGTAGCCGAATGAAACATATAATACAACGCGCTCCAACGCTGCACTCAAACTCAGTGTTCAACTATGTGATTATCCAACAGATTCATACATTCAAAGACTTAGAAGTACCGAATATTTAACATTCATGTCACGTCCCCTCCCATTCTACCAGCTAGATGGAGAGGATCGTGAGGTTAAACCGGGCATCTAGCCCCATAAATTTTAAACCACTAAGCATTCACATAATACAACAGAGATATAAGGATGCGTAATTATTTGTTTATACACAGCAGAGGAAATTTCAACTACTCATTCACCATACATTCAAGATATTCATCAATTAAACAATTGAAAGATAGCACAAGAGAATACTTATCTTAATGAAGTATTCCCAAACAACCAGCTACGCTTCTGCAACGTTCCACCCAACCATAGGCCAGTGTGCTCTTCAATTTCTCAGCACCACTGCCACCCCCGAGCTGGGCATGATCTCCACAAGGAGCTAGGGAACAACAGGGTCTCACATAGCCATAGATACACCAGAATCAGCCATACCAACCAGCAGTTGGGTTTCTAACAGTTCCAGGAAAACGTGGGCAACCAAAGCAAAAAGGAGAAAATGGGAAATCAACCCGAGGAGAGCAGAATCATTTTCAGAAGAATGCTCATGGGCATTTCGTGGGCAAAAACGGCCTCCATAACCCCCAAAAATCGTGGCTCTCTTCTCCCATCCAATGAGCTAACCAAAAACGAGTTATGGGCATGGAAAAACACAGGAAATGGTGAAAAACGTGAAGGATAAAACCCCCAATAGGCTCCGACTGCGTGAGAGGATGAATGCCATGGGTGAAGAATGGCTCTTGGGCCAATTTCGTGGGGTTTTCTTGCCCAACAAGCAAAAACACGATTTTCCAAGTTGATGGCTTGCCCATGCACGAAAATTGACAGCCATACCTCTCCCCTCCCAAGGCATTTATTGTCTCAACCAATTCTTGGAAGAATTAATGATTGGGTGCATGAGACCAAATGGGTAGTTGAGAGTTCATGGGTTTCCTCAATGAAATGGCTTAACACCATGGCTCAAGGGTTTGGCTATTTTTTTTCCTCCCTATTCCTTGTAAAGATCATGCGCCCATCTCTTTGTTGCATTGTGTAGCTGATTGTGGGTTTTTCATTAAAATTGCATATTTACATGATGTCCGATTTTACATTGTGCACCCACCCCTAGCACAAGAACTCTATGCATCTATTCTAATCGCCGATACATAGAACGATAATCAATGGTGGGGCCTTGGCCTTGAGCTCCCCTCCATGACTAAATAACAATATTTACATCATTTACAATATTAATGCAATAGGGTCAAGCTGGGGACATTACAATTCATCCATACATGTATTACTTAACACACTATTCCCATCATTCCGGTGATGAATACGTACAAACGAAATCACATAACAGATAATCTGCAGTAATAAACATCCATACTAAGCAAATGAACAGTTGCAATCACAAACAATCACAAAACACAGAATTTAACATGGTTAACCCCCCAGATGGAGGCTACGTCCACAAGAACTGTTGTTATATTGATCTTTTGGGAAGGGCACAACAGTTCTTAGTCTGTGCACTCAGCTGCAGACTCTCTTCTCTCTCAAATAGGTCTCTGCGCACACAACTGTAGATCCTTTACAATAGTTTTAGTTCAAAAGACTCTAACAATGTTCAACAATGAAGATCTTAACGAGAGATTCACCCTTTCCCATACCAAAATGCCTTATTTATAGATCACACCCATGGGTCATGTCTTTACAATCAGTAGGTCGAAACCCTAAGGTTTCCAAAATTGGCGTGGCTAACTGCCACCCCTGACTATCGCCATTGACAACTTGCTCCGGTTGCTCTAGCTGAGCCACTCGTGGCTCACACGCTCTTCTGACAGCCGCAGTCCTCAAAACAGTTACAACTGCATCATGGCCTGTCCCTTTCCACATCGTTCGCTTTCCTTTCACCATCAACGTAGTGGCCTAGTTTCTCAACTACTTGCCGCCACTCTCTCTGATAGGTCCCTTTCGTCCGTCTTCATGTCCCAAAATAGGTTGCTTTATCTGCTCGACCTCTCCATACGTTCTTACCCAAAATGGTACTTGTGCGACATCTTCGTATCAACATATTACGCAACTCTGCCTTACCAATTACCGCTGCGCGATAATGTGCAATTCTCAAAATTGCTTCCATCCTTTGCCGCAGCACGCAATGCCCGATTTTCAACACTTGTGCATTTTTCTAACCCACTTGGTCCCCACCCAAGATGCCCCTAACACTCACTTGTGGCTCCTCCCGAGCCACTTCCACTTACGGACTTCGGTGCCGCATCTTCCACGGTACCTAGCTTTGATGTAAAGCTTTGCAGAGTTCCTGCTAACTCTGCAACTATCTCCTTGGCTTTTTGTTCGAAACCTTGAAGCATCTCCAGAGTTTCCTACGAGACCTTCTCCTAGCCACTTGTTCTTTCATGGTTCCCTCTTCGGCCTAAAGTTCCACGAAATTCACGTCAAATTGCTGCATCAATTCGAGGCCTTCTTGTTCAATGGGCTGTAACTTGGTAGATGTGGCAGCCTCCTTCTCTCTAACCGCAACCAGTGCTTTCGGCAGCTCTTTGACTTCGTTAAACTTCTGTACTTTCTCCCTTGCCGGTGCAGTCTTTACCTCTGCGCTTGCAGTATCTACCTACTGCTGTATCTACCTTTATCTGTTGGAGTGTGGGGTCCTCATTCAACCTTGTTACTGCTGTAGTTATCTCTTCAAGTAAATCTTGGCATTTCATTACTTGGGACGAAATTCCATCCATAGTTGCTTTCACCTCCTCAGCTGGAGCTGGGCACTGATCCGACGGAATGACAGGGTGCCTAGCCTCCAGCTCTGCAATCTTCCCTTTGTAAGAAGCCTCCATTTGTATCTTCTCGGAAGTGGGGACTCTTCCTTGGCCCCAATTTTCTTTATCGTGTCCTCCACGTCATCCTCCTCTTTGCATTCCTCTATTTTTTCACAGACTGTTGAAACGGTCTCCTTCAACTTGCGGCCTTTTTCTCTGGCTGCGCTCAACTCTTACTTGTTGTGATCTAATTACTGCCTTAATTGATTGATATCTTCAGTTAACTATGTGCATTGATCATATGAAGCAAGTCCTCTCTCACGAGTCTCTTCCGCAACCTTTATGTGCAACTCGTTCAAGTCTTCTACAGGTAAGGCCCCAATATTCAGGTCAAGGCGCGCAGTCTTTACTGCCTCCTGAACCGCTTCATTCGGATAAATGAGGTAGCTCGATTCGACGTTCAACACGCACGGATACTTACTTGTAGCAACTAGTGGTCTTCTTTGTGCGCTTGGTTCCCCTAACTTCCATTCAAAATCTAAACTTGGATGACCCAATCCCATCTACGCTACCATTGTCTTGACTTCCTCCATAGTTTGGATTATGGTTAACTATAGTTGTTCTTGTTTGGCTTCTTTTTCGGCACGGGTCTCTTCCCACACTTCCTACACTTTTGTTGCGATTGTCTCACAGTCGTCCGGCTGTAGTTGTGGTCCAAATTTAGGTTTTTCGGACTTCCTCTTTATACGTCGGCTTTGCAATTGCGCGGGGCCTTCAGTGGCCTTTCTTTTTCTTGTTGTGTCTCTGTATGTTCACTCTGCGATTCATCCTTTTCTTCTTCAATGGGCGTACTTGTAGGTAGCCCCCCTGCTTGTTGTTCCTTGTGCTTTTCTGTTTCTTCCTTATCTGTGTCTGTGTTTTCCTCATCGGTGTCCTTTATATCAATCTTGTGCGACATAGGTTCTACCTGTTGTTCATAGTCTGATGCATCATCTCGTGATGCGAGGAATTTCCAGTCATCATCCCAACAATATCATATCACTGGTCTTAGCCCGACAATGAAACCATTTGTTGGCGTCTATAACTGAGCTAGAGGTTTCCAATGTAGACCCAGGTACTTCGCGGTTCAAGGAACCAACAAAAACCCTATTCGTCGGCCCTTTCGGCAACAGGCTGCGTGCAGCCTGAGGTCTCTAACAAGGTGAAGCTGAGGGGGTGGTTGTAGAATCAAGTTTCCACAACCCGGTGATGCGAGTGTCAAATAAACGATTGCGCAGCACAAGACAGGGCTCGGACTGCAAACAAAAGACTGTGTGAAGTCTCTACTTCGCGTTGGATACTTCAGCAAGATGAGGCGCTTGCGCAACCAGCGCATCCAAGGACTACGCGATATGGGATACCTCCAGCATTACGATGATAAGCTATTAACATCTTACCTCGCAGTACTTACAAAGGGTCAGCGCGTCGACTGGACCGCGCGTCTACTCAAGACTTGTTCAACTCCGTCAACCTTTCTTAACAATATTTATCTATTCAACAACACTTAGGTTATTATCTTTATGGTGTATGTAACTGAATGAAACATATAATACTACATGCTCCAATGCTACGCTCAAACTCAGTGTTCAACTATGTGATTATCCAACAGATTCATACATTCAAAGACTTAGCAGTACTGAATATTTAACATTCATCCACACATGTATTGCTTAACACACTATTCTCATCATTCCGGCGGCGGATACGTATAAAAGAAATAACATAACAGATAATATGCAGTAATAAACATCCATACTAAGCAAATGAATTGTTGCAAACACAAAAAATCACACAACACAGAATTTAACATGGTTCACCCCCCGAATGGAGCCTACGTCCACAAGAACTGTTGTTATATTGATATTTTAGGAAGGGCACAATAGTTCTTAGTTTGCACACTCAGCTGCAGACTCTCTTCTCTCTCAGATAGGTCTCTGCGCACACAGTTGTAAAGCCTTTACAATAGTTTTAGTTCAAAAGACTCTAACAATGTTCAACAATGAAGATCTTAACGAGAGATTCACCCTTTCCCATACCAAAATGCCTTATTTATAGATCACACCCATGGGTCGTGTCTTTACAATCAGTAGGCCGAAACCCTAAGGTTTCCAAAACTGGCGTGGCTAACTGCCACCCTGACTATTGCCATCGACAGCTTGCTCCACTTGCTCCAGCTGGGCCACTTGTGGCTCACACGCTCTTCTAACAGCCGCAGTCCTCAAAACGGTTACAACTACATCATGGCCTATCCCTTTCCACGTCGTCCGCCTACCTATCACCGTCAATGTAGTGGCCTAGCTTCTCAACTACTTACCGCCACTCACTCTGATAGGTCCCTTCCGTCTGTCTTCATGTCCCAAAATAGGTCACTTTCTCTGCTCGACCTCTCCATATGTTCTTACCCAAAATGGTAGTTGCGTGACATCTTTGTATCAGCATATTGCGCAACTTTGCCTTACAAATTATCACTACGCGACCATGCACAATTCTCAAAATTGCTTCCATCCTTTGCCGCGGCGCGCAATGCACAATTTTCAACACTTGTGCATTTTTCTAATCCACTTGGGCCCCGCGCAACAAACTAGTGAATTATCATCATTATTGGTTAGTCGAGAAAGAAAATCAAGAATGACATTTTCTTTTCCTGGTCTATCAACAATAGTGATATCAAATTATTGTAATAACAGTAACCACATAGTCACTCGAGCATTAGTAACAGGTTTATTCATCAAATATCGAATAGTTGAGTGATCGGTATGCACAAAGGTAGAGTAACTGGTGATATAGTGCCTAAACTTATTGATGGTATAAATGACAATAAGGAATTCTTTCTCAGTTACTGTGTAATTGAGTTCATTAGGGGAAAAATTCTTACAGATAAAATAAATAGCATATGGATTATGACCTTCCTGTTGTCCCAGCACAACCCCAATAGCAGTATCTGAAGCATCAAAATAAATGTGGAAAGGTAAGGCCCAATTAGGACCACACAAAATATGTGCTATAGATAGTCTTTTCTTTAATTATGCAAACACTATCTGGCATGCATCTATCCAATTGAATTATGCATCCATTAGTAAGGTAAATAGAGGAGATGGTAGTTTAGAAATTTTTTCAATGAAACGTCTATAATAACTAGCATTTCCAATAAAACTACGTACCTCCTTTTGCGTTCCAAGAAGAGGGATGTTCAAAATTACCTTTATTTTAGCAGGCTCCACTTGTATTCCTATAGTATATATAGAATTTCCAAGGACTACACCTTCACTCATCATCATATGGCATTTTTCAGTACTAAGGGATAGGTGAGTCTGATCACAGTGTTTTAAGACCTTTTCCAAGTTTTTCAAAGCCTCATCAAAACTACTACCGTAAGGAGTGAAATCATCCATAAAAATTTCCATATAATAAATAACCATCTCAGAGAAAATTCCAATCAAAGCTCATTGAAATGTAGTTGGTGCATTACATAATCCAAAAGGAAGCACCCTATATGAAAAAGTGCCCCATGGACATGTGAAAGTGGTCTTGTATCGGTCTTCAGGGGCAATCTGAATCTGGTTATACCCACTAAAGCCATCTAGAAAGTAGAATAATTTTTTTACCAGACAGGGTATCCAAGACCTGATCGATAAATGACAAAGGGAAATGGTATTTTTGTGTAGCCGTGTTCAGCTCGTAGTAGTCCACATAGATACGTCACTTACCATTTTTCTTAAGCACAATCACTAATGGGGAAACCCATTCACTATCTAAAATGGGGTAAAATATATTTCCTTTAAAAGCTTTTGAATTTTCTGCTTCACGATGTCTCTCAAATTTGGATTCATTATGCGTTGGGGTTGACATATGGGCCGAAAATCATTCTTAATGTAAATGTGGTGATTACACAACTCAGAGGGGATACCTCTCATGTCGGTTTACTCCCACACAAAGGCTCCCTTATGTTGTTTCACTAGTGTAGTCACACGTTCCAATTCATCAGGTGTGAGATTGGGATTAATATTCAAGGTTTTTCAAGGCTAGATCTCTATTGGAATACTTTTTGAATTCTCAATTATGGGAACAGTTTCAACACTTTTAGCTAGTACCTCCTCAGTAAGTTAATCTTGCTCAAATTCACTCAAGGCACTATCCAAGATTTGATATGCCTATTTGGTAACTGTCATTGGCTCACTAATGAAACTGCTGATGGTGTCATCCTCAGTTTCATTTTTAAAAGTCAAGGCCCTCCCTATAGTAAGAATAGGCTGAGCACTTTCTTCTTCTTCCAGATCTACCCATAATGGAGTTTCAGCATTTAAACTTGGTTTAGATGGAGGATATAGGTTCAACCTTTTGGTATTGGTTCCATCAGATATTGTTATATATCATGATCTACAACTAATGTATGTGTCTGTTGTAGCCAACCAAGGCCTTCCTAGAATTAGTGGATGTCCCCCCAACTAAGATTTGGGTTGTAGAACAAGAAATTCTGCAGGGTATTCCCTTGAATCAACAGAGATTACCAAGTCATCCAAAATTACCTCAGGTCTAATCGTAGATCTATCAACTAATTCTAGTACCGTGGGGGTTGGTATGAGATTGGTGATCCCCAACTTCTTTACGGTTTCAATGGTGGTTGCAAATATAAAAATAATAAAATATCTAATTACAATAATTAATAATAATCAATAAATATCGTTTATGAGGAGATGCAACTCCTCATTAAAAGGTGCCCAAGCTATAGTTAAGTGGGCCACTCATTGTAATTTAATATCATCTTAACATTTATCAATATTATTTATCATCAAAATGTGGGATTCGAAGTATCTATGGGAAATTTAGATTATTTACGGACGTTAAGAAGATTTTACACTTCATTTGGTATCAGAGCCTCGTTGGCTGATCCGACCTTTGGCCATATTTCTCAGACTTTGTCTGATTTTTTTGTCTTGTGGACTTACTCCAGGGGTTCCTTGAAATCATGAATTATTCCACATAACCCAACCATGCTCTCTCCACCCTTCCACTTCCACGTCTCTCTTACATCCTCGTCACTCCTATGCACCTGCATTTCCATCCGTAGATGCTCCTTCACACCTCTAACTCGCCCCTTTTCCTCAGCTCCCTTCCCCCTTCTCTCCTGTGCAACCTCCCCTCTACCCTCTTCACCACCCCTTCCTTCACGCTCACTGTACACAGACCCCCACGCTACCTTACCTCATTCATCCTCACACACATACCACACTCCATGAAACCTGTCATACCATGATCCACAACCATCACACTACTCCCTAATCCGCACCCTGATCCATTATCACTCCCGTGAAATTCCCTTTGACACACAACTCTCTAGAGCGTTAACCCATCTCCCTTCTTCCTCCCATATACACCACGTTCCACTCAGCTCCTCACGCCATCCCTCTCCTATTGTGTGCCTTCCACCACTACCACCCCCGTGACCTCCCAACCTCCACGCACCCTGCACACCACATATTCAGAATCCACCTCGCACCCTTCTGCTACCATTTCCTCTGTGCCCATCTACTCCATCACTCCCATCACTCCCCACCTTCTTGTCATTCCATCTGCCTCCCTCTGCTCCTCGTTCCTCCCACTGCTCTCTCCACGATCCTTCTCACTACACCCATGCCTCCCTTCCAACTATCCCTCCTCCCTCATGCCTCGCACCCTCCCTGTCCAACCACAAAATGTGCCCATCTCCTCCCTTGTTGCATCCCCACACACATCCCTCCTCCCTTCACTCCAACACCATCCCTGCGTGCGAACCTCTTCTATGCCCCCCCTCCTCTCTCCTGTCACTTGTATCCTGCTCCACGACCTCTATCCCTTGTGGTTCCCTTCCTCCACCTCCAAACCACCGCCTCCTAGACATATCTGTATCCACCCGCATGCCCTCCTCTCCAAGACCACAACTCACCCTCCTGCCTCTCATCCATGTCAACCCTAAAAAAAAACAAGGGTTAATAATATATATATATATTTATTTATTTATTGTAATCATTATTACAATATCTTAATTATTAATAGTATAAATATTAAACTATTATTTTATAATAGTTCTTATTAATTATTAGTAATAATCGAATTTCTATAAAATTCAAGTAATTCTTCTCATACACAAGGAGAAAATAGAAAAGGGTTATTTAACCTAGTCAGAGAAGAAAACAAAGGTCAAAGAAGATTTTCTTTTCGCAAGGAACAATATTGAAAGAAAAGAAGAGAAAAGCAAAGTAAAGACATGGTCGCAAACGATGGCACCTACATATTCAGAAATGAAGTCGCAGTTGCAAACAACATTGGATGAGGTAGAGAAATATACAGCGACCAATAAATATCGTCAATTCAATATTATGAAGCAAGAAGTGCGAAATCATTTAGCAGAACAGGAGAATCATAGCTTAAAAGATCAAAATAGAGAGCTCCTAAAAAGGTTATTAGATAAGGATACGTAAATTTCACATCTAAGAAGCCACAATCAAAACCTAGAAGAAAAAATTACAAACTCCAAAAATATCGAAGAATCACGTTATAGAAGCAATAATGACTTGAAGAAGACATAAAGCGTTTAAACAAGCTCATCATGGATGAAGATACTGAATTGACGCAAACACAAAGGAAACTAGAAAATCAAGAATCAAACAGATGTCAACATCAACAATAGAAGGAAAACTCCAGCAACAGTATGACGACATTAAGAAGACACATAAGTTGGAAATTACAAAAATCAACAATACGTTATCAAGCAATACCAAAGAACTAAGTCAACTACGAAAACATAACAACACATTAATTATGAAGATTAAAAAGTTGAAACATAGTCGGAAGAAGGAACCTTCCAACGAAGACCTCGAAGGGAGAATACTAGAAAAGCAAGAAGAAAACCATAGCATACGAAATCTTAATCAAGAACTAGAAAAACAAATCGAGAAGTTAAAAAAGGAAAAAAAGTCTCAAGATGAAAGGTTAGAGGAGATTCAAAGTGCACAAATACAGAAGAAAGTATCTAGAATCTCTGAAAAAAAAATTCAAGTTGACGAAAAAGGAACAAAAACAAATTCAGTCCTCATCACAGTTCAAAAAGAAGTCAATTCAGTAGAAAAGAAAACAATAAAAACTCGTTATCGACACCCCAATCGTAAAAGTCATTTTGACCAATGACGGAGTCAAAATGAACATAAACAGGCAAGTTATGATGTCAGATGCGAAGGAACACAAAATCTACAACCTAAACAGAAAACAAGAAGATTTATCCAGCAAGGCGACCAACAGTTAGCCCCAATGAAAGTAAATCTCGGATAGATCACTTCCGAGGAAATGCGACATTTCAGTTCAGGGATTCGAAAATTATATCGCCTTGTTTCGTCAAGTGTTGGAGTTACAGGCTCAGAGAGACATAAGAAGATGTTACGGACACAAATAATTGATAAGTCCTTCACTAAAAAAATCTTTGAGGACAAAGCTTCCCTTAAGGGGAAGGCAATGTTACAAATATAAAAATAATAAAATATCTAATTACAATAATTAATAATAATCAATAAATATCATTTATGAGGAGATGCAACTCCTCATTAAAAGGTGCCCAAGCTATATTTAAGCGGGCCACTCATTGTAATTTAATATCATCTTACCATTTATCAATATATTATTTATAATCAAAATGTGGGATTCGAAGTATCTGTGGGAATTTTAAATTATTTACGGGCGTTAAGAAGATTTTACACTTCAATGGTCATCACATTTATTGCTGCACCCAAATCAACTAAAACATTGGAAATCTCAGTATACCCAATATGCACTATAATAGTGGGATTTCCTAGATCATCATAATTAGACAAGGGAACCTTTCCCATCATTAATTCAAACAACTTCCTGACCACATCAACTGTAAGAGGGTCCTTAGGTTTTCTTCCTAGTTTCTTCACACACAGATCTCTAACAGTTTTGGCATAGATGGGTACATTTCGCGGGGCTTGTAATAATGGAATTTTAACATATAGGTTTTTCAATTCCCCCAGAAGGTTAAAAAATGGTTTCTCTGGTGCTTTATGTAAAATTAATCTCTCGGGATATGGTGGACTTCTTGGAATTCTTGCAGGGGTATCTTCAATATATGTTTCAACAAGTGTTTCAACATTCTCAACGAAGGGAATTGCTGCACCGATTGGGCTCTCAACTTGTTTATTTTTTCTTTCTTCAGTCACAGGAGATGGAACATCCTCAAGAAAATAGGTTCTACCACCCTCCCAAATCATAGATGTAATTCATTACATGGGATAGGGGTGATAGAATAACCTGGCATGTTTGATGTTTCAAATTGTTGCAGTACCTTATTATTGGGGTTAGGATTAGGTTGAGAAAGCAGTTGGGGTGGTAGTGGTGCATTAATTGGTGCCACATTAGTAGGGATTTATCCAACCTGGAGGCCAATGGGTTTGTTGATTTGGATGAGGTTCCCATGACATCCATGGAGTAGGATATTGCAATGGAGATTGAGTAGATGGATGCCACTTATTATTGGGACAAGAATATTGTGGAGGAAATTGATTGTTCATATTATTCCAAGAATTAAAAGATGTGGGATCTAGATTCATAGTTGGAGCACGAGGTTGCCAAGGCTTCTTTTGTGAAATGAAGTAAGCTTGCTCCACATCCACACTAGATTCTTGAAGGACCTCCTTAAATTTTGGAAATGAAGGGAACTCCTTAGTGTTGTGATCCAAATCAGATAGACCACATACCTATACCTTGTCAAGTGGGAATTCCCTTAATGGGTGCTTCTTTATGCATTTAGCACAAAATATGCCTAGTGCCAAATATTCTTCTTCATAAATCTGCTTTTCTTTCAAAAAATCCAATTGTGAGGAAATAGAACTCATCATATCAGTTTTAAATTTTTCGAGAAGATTACCTATTTATGCTTGTGTATCTCCATCACTGGCTGACTTTTGTGCCCTTGTAAGGACATCTTGGTCTCTTGTGTTGGTTCTAGAAGATCCCCTAGAGTATCTTCGACACAGATCTATAATATGGTCAAAAGTTTCCTTGAGATATCCCCCTTCCCCAACATATTAAGCATATCCAGACAATCTTCTCTAATTCCTCGCAATAAAATGATTTTAAGGACATCTTTTCCAATGTCAGCATGGCCAGATCTTTGCAAATTATATAAGAGTCTTTCTACAAAATCCTCCAAACTTTCATCCTCTTTTTGAACCATTTTGAACAATTCTTCCCTCCTATCATTGGTTATGCAATAATCCTTATATTTAGCAAGAAATACTCGTTTCATTTGGTCCCATGTGGTAACACTCTCACCACCCAAACTCATAAACCAACGTAGGGCGTTTCCTTTTAAGGTAAGAAGAAACAATTTCAACTTTTTTTCACTGGAGGTGTAGTCATAAATTCGAAAAAGAATGTCAAATTCAAAAAGGAACTCGTCTGGATCTTCAGTGGACTTACCATAAAAATTTGGCAATACCGAGTGTTATGGGTCAAATCTGCACTTCTCCGTTTGTGATGACCTTTCCCTGTTGATCACACAAAAGGACACTTAGGATTGAAGAGCTTGATTGACGTAGATGACTTGCTAGAATTACACTCTTAAGCTGATATTTTTGCAGTTTCTCCTGATTTTACCTCATGTACGCCCCTCTCTTCATAGTAGACCAGCGGACATGTAAAATTAGTCACAGCAGATCTAATGAAGAAGTAAATCAATTACAACAGATGAACATAGAAAATATGGTGTAAAACTGTGTAAAACATGCACAGTGCTCAATATCCCAATAAGGGTGAAGGAGGGTGAGTTGCTTCCTAAAATCAAGGAAGAAGGGTGCATTAAGAAACTAGAGGGATAAAACTGAATAGTGAGAAGCTCCTGGGGACTAGCTAACTGAGGGCTAGGTGCTGGACTGATGACTGGGATGCATGCAAACCCTAAAAGTGCATGCATGATTGAAAATGTAATGGATCAAAATACTAGTGGGACTAGGATGGAGTATAGGAATATCTTAACAGTACACCTTGGGAAAATACTCTACTTTGCTCAAGGACAACCAGCATACATCTACCAAAATGTTGCAAACGCATGTTGTAAAGCACACAAGTTTCTTACTGTATGCTACTCTTGTTGTATGAAACTCACGTACATCTTAAGATGAAATCAAAAAATATATTAAGATTACGAATTGGGATTAGTTGGAGTTGGTTCTGCAACTTCCCCAACTTCCCAATTCAACAACCTCTCGATCTAAACTGCCTACCTTGTCCCATAAATACAAGGAGGATCCATGAGAGAGGTTAGTCATAAATGACCTAGAAAGAATGCTTTGAGTACTGTTACACTGGAGGAATCCCCGAGTCAGATTGAAGAGCAGAAGCCCAGGATCCGGTTGTAGAAACATCTCTACATGTCAAGTATATTGTACTGATTCATGTTTATTTGACAAGAAAAAGGTCGAAACACCCTTCCTGTCCCAAATTGAATGTCTACTAGATTGCATATTCATTTGGATTATTATCTTGTTATATTTGATGCTTAAGCTGTTTATGCTTTCATCATTGTTATTATATCCAAGATACGCTGAGTAAGGTATCTTTTGTGTTGCAGATTTGTCAAGCAGAGGATCAAGTGGGAGATCAAGCGAGAGGCCAAGGGAAAGCTAGGATCGACCTTCGATAAAGAGGTATTTCTCTCAATCCTGATCTCTTTCTTTTGTAGGAACTAATTGCAATATAATAAATGTGTTTACCTGTCAATCCCCCCTCAGTTGGCAGTGTCCGCTCCTCGCTATAAGGTTAAAATCCTGAACAACAGACTGGCGACTCCGCTGGGGAGTAACCGTTAGGTTTTTTCTTCTCTAGGAGACCTAGTTAGGATTTCCTTCCAGCCCATTTTTTCAGTCTTTCTGATTGTCTGAGAGGTCTTATAGGTCTTTGCTATCTGTGTTTTCTTACTTGATTCATTTCAGTTAGCTATTGCAAGCCTGTTTGTGCCCTTCTGAGGCATGAACGCTGGTCTTCCCTACCTACAGTAGCGTTTTTCACCTAATGAACACCCCTCTTTACACTGCACAGTAGCGTACATATCCTAATATACGATGGTTGTTGCACTGCACAGTGGTGTATTTTCCTGTAGTGTCTAGTTTGTTGTTAGGGCTTCAGTTCCAATGGTTTGATTTCTTTTCCAGCCTGTTGCTTTTCCTTCCTGACTGATCCCTGAGACTTTGAAAGTCTTTTTCGAGTCTTGTAAGCCTCTCCGATGTCTCTTAGTTGGTTTTTGCTTGCTTGAGTACCTTTTAAATGTATTCACTCCTTTCCAACCTTTTTGAAGTTCGTGCACTATTTTCTTTTGGACATAACTGCACATTCTGACCCTAGTTGCTTGTTGCAATCATACAAACCTTGTGTTCTTAACATTTGTTGTTTGTCACAACTTTAGCACTCTTCCTCAATCTCCTATCCTTTTCATTAGGGTTTGACCTAATTTGAAGTCCTTAGGGTTTCCTTGAAAAGTTGCTTGGCTTAGATACTTTATGTTTTCCTTTTCAGTTTAGTCCAAGGGAATCGAAGCATTTCTAGTTTGCTTTCTTTCAAGTTTGTGTGTTGGTAAGTTCATTGTTCGGTTCACTTGCCTACTTCATTGCTTGGCTTAGTGTTTTCTTAGGGTTTGATGCTTAGGAGCAGCCTTTTAGGCCTTCCTTTCCACTTAAGAGCATCTCTTTTTCCTTGTTTCTTTTGCGCTTTGTTTCCAAGCCCAATGTTTTTCTTTTGCAAAAACTTGGTAGGTTGAGTCTTCCTCGAGTCTTCTGATTCATTTGTTTTGAGACATTTCAAGTCTTTGTCTTACTCGCACTTTATATTTAGGTCTTACTTGCACTTTTACAAGTTCTTTTTCTTTCACAATTATCAAAAAAAGCAAAAAATTGTTTTAAGTAGTTTAGTAGTTAGGTCTAGCATTGTTTTGAAGTAGCATAGTTTGCTTTGAAATATCAAAAGAAAATACAAAAAGAATTTGATTTAGGTTTGCTTATCCTTAGTTTTGGAAAACAATGAATGAGAAAGTTTAGTGAAAGTTGTTTACTTTTATGCACTTTCATGTTGATGTAATTGTAACTTCATAATGTATTTCACCTATGTATATTGTATTCCTATAGAGATGTTATTATTCCTCTATACGGAAGTGTTTGTATTCCTATAGAGATGTTATTATTCCTCTATACGGAAGTGTCGTCATTTATATTGTAAGTGTCGTAACTTATACTTGATGGGGTATTAGACCACCTTGATCGGGTCGACCCTTTATGAGTCATGTGGGTAAAAGGGTTATTAGAACACACTATTGGGGGCCGACCCTGTCAGCATTATGTTATGTGGTTAAGTTAAGGCTGACCTAGTAAAGGTTATTGGGCAAGTCAAGTCAAGTATAAATAGAGTGTGGGAGGAACTCTATTTGATCATTCAATTTCTCACTCATACTCTCATTGGAGAGTGGCACACTAGTGGAGGAGGAGAATTTGCTGCTAGGAGACTATATCTTATGCTTGGGTTTTGTATCATTGCTCTATCTATCGCTGAAGAAGTTATTGGGGTTTTTCACCTTTATGGTTTTCCCCAAGGAAAATCTGTGTGTCTATTGTCTCATGTGATTGCTTGTTGTGATTGATATGCTTGATATGCTGTACATGTTATTCTCTCAGTAAAGATCCTAGAGTATGTTGAATTAATGCTCAAAAACTAACATGGTATCAGAGCTAACCTAAGAAGAAGACACTATGCAGTTGCAGAAGCTAGGGATTCTCTTTTTGGGTTTCTCTCCACAGATTTTGGAAAGGAAGTAGGGTAGATTGACTCTCCTCGGCAAGGCGCATCTTTCTATCCAATCGGAATTTAATTCTGGGCACTTTCATTTTTGGCCCTAAAAATAAGGGTTTCCACAAAAATAGGAATTTCTGAATTTTGAGACCATGGCTGGAAACTCCTTTGAAAAATGGAAGTTTAGAGCCTTAGACTGAACTTTTTGGTTGGGTGAAGCTCCAAGAAAATCAAACCCTAGTTTGGGTCCTGTCTAGTGAAGTCGAAAATTAGGGCTTTTGCAAAAGTTGGAATTTTTGAAATCTAAGACCATGGCTGGAAGCTCCTCTGAAAAATCGAAGTTTAGAGATCAAGATCAAAATTTTTGGATGGATGAAGCTCCAGGAAAATCAAACCCTAATTCAGGGTCCTCCCTAGTGAATCCAGAAGTTTGAAAAGCAAATTTGAGGGGTGAAACTTTACAGTTTTCAAATTCTGAGTATACCAGCTTGATCAGCTCGTCAAGGCGCATCTTTCTATCATTTCAGAAGTTTGAAATTCAAAGTTTGAATTTTTAGGGTTTCTCTAACAAACCCTAATCTAGCTCCAGATCTAGATTTCTGCAAATCAAGTGGTAAGACCTAAATCTTTTCTATTTCATTTGAATTTCTCACCACACCAAGCTTGAGGATAAGCTTGAAGGGGCTAATAACTTCAGAGAATGGAAGTATAGGATTGGGTTAATTCTAGAAGAGAGTGAGTTGGACACCTACATAAGTGAAGGGGTTCCTGTCCGAGAGGGAGAAGAGACTAAGGCCTTACACAAGAGGAACTTAGTCAAGGCTAAAAGGATCATTGCTGATTCTATCAAAAACCATCTTATGCCACATTTGTCATCTCTGAAGACACCTAAGGAGACGTTTGATTCCTTGACCAAGCTATTTGAAGGGAAGAATATAAATCGGAAGATGACCTTGAGGAATCAATTGAATAATATCAAGGTCCAAAATGCAGAGACTATGCAGTCTTATTTCTCGAGGGTCTCCCAGATAAAAGAACAACCTGAAGCTGTGGGAGAAGTTATAGAGAATGGAGAAGTGGTAATGACCACTCTTATTGGCCTTCCTAGGTCATGGGATTCCTTCATCCAAGGAATTTGTGCTAGGAAGAAACTTATCTCTTTCAGTAAGTTGTGGGAAGAATGCTCACAGGAAGAAGCTCGGATTGTAGCTCGATAAGAGAAGATGGGGAATGAAGATCAAGCTCTCACAACACATACCAAGAAGAGGACACTTTTCCTCAGATATTCCTAAGAACAAAAGGAACAACAACAACTACTACTACAAGCAATTTGACAGTTATGACTTACAGGTATGTTTTGAAATCGGTTCATGATTAAGTTTATAATATGATTGTCCTCATGTTATTGAGTTTAGTAATAATCTTGTTTAATTTTAGACTTGTCTTATCACCCTAGTAAAAGAATGAATGCATGATAGAAGACATTCATTGATTAGGGCTATGACACTTATGATTGTATTATGTTTGTACTAATGCACTGTGGTGTTGTATGAGGAGAATGTTATCCGCTAACATGAAAGGTTCAAATCAAGCTCTAGATCAAGACCATGATGACATGAAGACAAAGACTCATCCATAGTCATGGATCACATAGAGGTATGTATAATTTGGTTCTACAATGGTTAAATTATGAGCTATGCAGGTCATTGAAGAGAACAAGAAAACATTGCTAGACATAACTAGCAAATATGATGACCAGGTATGTTTTTCCTATATCAAAGGATCTTATACTTTTGTATGATTGATAATGATTACTCATGAAGTTAAAAGTTTGAGTAATCTAGGGTTTATGCATGTTATGTTCCTTACTTTGATTAATGATATGACTAAACAGAAAATTCCTATATAAACCTTGAATACTAATGCTTATTGTTTGTGTTTGAAATGATCATGACTATACATGCTTAAGATTATTGTGTTTTGGTAGTATTAAGATTATACTAATAAATGTATGATTATGTATGAGATATCGAGGATAACACAATGATGATACTAGTAAGGATGCATAGTGATTGAGGATGGATATAAGTTCAAGGACAGGTAATCCAGGAAGCAAAGATCAAGAGGGAGCACACTCTAGTAGTTCCTACAAGGAAACAAAGATTGAGAGGGAGTCCACCCATCAAACAAACAAAGATAAGTATTTGAATTGTAATTTCTTGTATATTTGATTGTTTAAATAATACTGTTCAAAGATGTATATACTTATGTTCCTAGACTTAGGTTGTGTATTATGCATATTAGAATAATTGTGTTAATAAACATTATACTACTAATATGCATGTAATGGGTAAGTGGCCTATGGCACTGTACAACATTCCATTGCTACCTATCTAGAATGAAACCTCTTTGCTGACATGTTGGGAGTTGTGCACACTCTTAACAATGTTCTGGTAGAGATTGGAAGGCATCTAGAAAGTTACGGGATATGGATAAATGTTGTATTAAAGCATTGGCTAAATTAAATGCATGGCTGTATGACATATTTCTTTATGTGTACAAATTTGTTCTGAAAACTATGAGATGTTTTCTAATCATGCAATTTAACTTGTCTTGTAGGAAAGATTGTATACCATCACCTACAAAAGAAGGACTACAACATTTGTTCCAGCAACAAAGCTATCTATTGAAGATATTGAAGAATCTGAAGTTCCCAGGATTCAGGAAGAATTCCATGATCAAGGAATACCAGTCGATCATGAAGAATGATGTTTGGGATGTGGTCCCAAGACCTGAAGGGAAGTCTGTTGTGACTTCCAAGTGGATCTATAAGATCGAGCATGCTGCATATGGTAGCATGGAGAAATACAAAGTGAGGTTTGTAGCTTGCGGCTTCTCCCAGAAAGAGGGACTCATGTGTGCAAAATGAAGAAAGCATTTTATGGCTTGAAGCAAGCTCCTAGGACTTGGTGATGATAGATTGATTGCCGACATGAAGAGGAAGATTGTTGTCGAGTTTGAGATGAAGGACTTGGGGATGATGCACTATTTTCTAGGCATGGAGGTGTGGCAGAGTGCAGATGGGATCTTCCTTGGATAAGGGAAGTATGCAGTAGAGATCCTGAAACAGTTCGGGATGATGGACTGCAAGGCCATGGCCACACCTATGGCATCGAACCTGAAGCTTCTTTGTGATGCTTCATCTAATCCGGTTGATGTCACGGTGTATCATCAAATCATTGGATCCTTGATGTACCTGACGAACATTACACCAAATATTTTCTTTGTAGTGAACACATTGAGCCAGTTCCTGATGGATCCGAGAGGTGTTCACCTGGTTGCTGTAAAGCATATTCTGAGGTACCTGAAGGGTACAATTGATTATCGGCTCAAGTATGATGTGAATCAAAAGTTTAACCTGCAGGGTTATGTTGATTTGGACTGGGCAGGAAATGTTGCAGATAGGAAGAGCACTTATGGGTGTTGCTTCAATATGGGATCAAGTGTGATCTCTTCATTTAGCAGGAAGTAGTTCTGCGTAGCACTGGGTACAGCCTAAGCATAGTATGTTGCAGCTTGTTCAGCTAGTTGTGAGGCAGTATGGATCTGGAAGCTACTGTCTGAGCTATTTGATCTCCCGTTGGAGGCTACTGGTATTTTTTGTGACAACCAGAGTTGTGTGAAGCTGTCTGAGAACCCAGTATTCCACAACAAGTCGAAGCACATTAAGATCAAATATCACTATATCAGGGATATGGTGCAGAGAGGAGCAGTGAAGCTCCTGTATGTTGCGATGGATGAGTAGGTTGCAGATGTGTTAACGAAACCACTAGCCAGAGTGAAGTTTGAATACTTCAGAGAGAGGCTTTGTGTTCTTCAGACTGACGACACTTCGAGGAAGAAGTGATGGATATATTTGCAGGAGCCATTCCAAGCATGGTGAGAGGAGGATACTTCCCATGGCTGTGGATGTAAGCATTGTATGATAAGCATCAGGTCGATGCTCCAGTTACTGATATGTATATGCATCATGTTGGATGCTTGTTATGATCAGTTGGATCATATGTATATTCATCATGTTTGATGCTTGTTATGATCAGTTGGATCATGTATTTGTATATGTATCAGGTGGATCATGTATGTTGATATGTATCAGGTGGATACAATATATGATCAGGTGGATCATGTATTTGTTTATGTATCAGGTGGATACATTGTATGATTAGGTAGATCATGTATGATGATATGTATCAGGTAGATACTATGTATGCATCAGGTGGATGCACTGTATGATCAGGATGATCGTGGATGATGAGCTTCAAGATTTTGCTCCAGATGATATGCATAAGGATGATGCTATAATGATGATCATATGTGATGATATGTATCAGGTGGATACATTACATAAGCAATTGGATTATGTGTGATGAGTTCTGAAGACACAGATGCACATGGGCCATTCGAGCATGGTTGAAGTATGTCTTCCCATGGCTACGATATAAGTGCTGGGGCCATTCGAACATGGTTGAAGTGTGTCTTCCCATGGCTGCGATATAAGTGTTGGGGCCATTCCGACATGGTTGAAATGTGTTTTCCCATGGTCGTTGATGTAAGAGTTGTGCCATTCGAGCATGGTTGAAGTGTGTCTTCCAATGGCTGCGATATAAGTGCTGTGCCATTCCTAGCATGGTTGAAGTGTGTCTTCCCATGGCTATGGATATAAGTGTGATGCCATTCTCGCATGGTTGAAGTCTGTCTTCCCATGGCGTAGATACAAGAGTTGAGCCTTTCACAGATAGTTGAAGTGTGTCTTCCCATGCCGATGAATGTAAGTGTTGTGTGATGTGCATCTGGGTTGTGCTTCATGAACGATGTTATGATCAGTACGATCATGAGTATCAAGATGATACTCTGTGGCTGTGGATAGGTTGTGCTTGGGAGGACATGTAAGACCTGGCAGATCCGATAGGTTGGGCTGTGTGCCCGTAATAAGTCCTGGGATGCTCTTTCGAGGGTTTGTCCTATGGCATGTAATGTGACCTAGGAGATCCGATCGGTTGGGCTGTGTGCCCGTAATAAGTCCCCGGATGCTCTTTCGACGTTGTGCAATGACCACATGTAAGACCTGGGAGATCCGATAGGTTGGGCTGTGTGCCCGTAATAAGTCCTGGGATGCTTTTGCGAGGGTTTGTGATGCACATACTAAGTCCTGAGGATTCCATAGTATGGCCAGTGATGATGAAGACCTGCAGGTGGTGGGCCTACATCCAGTATGAAAAAGGACTGGCTCTGTAGAACATCCTATGACGAGTAATTTAGAGATTGATTGAGATAGAAGCAGCAGTGATGATGATGATGATTCGATGTTGATGATCCAGTGACGATGATCCAGAGAAGAAGACTTGTGCTAGAAGAACTGTGTCGAAAAATACCTTCCTAGTTAAGAGGGAGTGTTGATGTAATTGTAACTTCAGAATGTATTTCACCTATGTATATTGTATTCCTATAGAGATGTTATTATTCCTCTATACGGAAGTGTTTGTATTCCTATAGAGATGTTATTATTCCTCTATACGGAAATGTCGTCATTTATATTGTAAGTGTCGTAACTTATACTTGATGGGTTATTAGACCACCTTGATGGGGTTGGACCTATATGAGTCATGTGGGTAAAAGGGTTATTAGACCACCCTATTGGGGGTCGGTCCTCTCAACATTATGTTATGTGGTTAAGTTAAGGCCGACCTAGTAAAGGTTATTAGGCAAGTCAAGTCAAGTATAAATAGAGGGCGGGAGGCACTCTATTTGATCATTCAATTTCTCACTCATACTATCATTGGAGAGTGGTGCACTAGTGGAGGAGGAGAAGCTGTTGCTAGGAGACTATATCTTATGCTTGGGTTTTGTATCATTGCTCTATCTATCTCTGAGGAAGTTATTGGGGTTTTTCACCTTTATGGTTTCCCCAAGGAAACTCTGTGTGTCTATTAACTCATGTGATTGCTTGTTGTGATTGATATGCTTGATATGCTGTACATGTTATTCTCTCAGTAAAGATCCTAGAGTATGTTGAATTAATGCTCAAAAAATTAACATTTCATTTCAGTCACAACCACGCCACACACCGCACTACAACCTTTGAGTAACAAGTATCCCTTAAAAAGAATTATTAATAAAATTTACTATCAATATTTTTCCTTTTAGGTATACATGACATCAACTAGCTTAGGCTAGAGTTTCAAGTATAAATCACCTTAAACTACTCAAAACTGGCTTCATTACTCAACAATTGTAGTATGACTATCTTTAGGTAAATCCATTTGTATCAAAATTTCTTGGGAAACTCCACTGAAACTGGAGCTAAGCACGAGGTCATGTGAGACTGGAATTATTGAGGATAACCCCTCACTTTCCTTTTGAGCATAAACCAGAGCTGTCTCGCGTACGGGGGTCCTTTTGGATTTCGGGCTTTGTTACCCTTCCCATGCGTTACAGCTAGACTGAAGACTGTCCCCCCAATAATTTTCGTACTTATGGTAGCCTTAGTATCTTTCCCATCTAGGACTCTACACAAGTGACGACAGAAGGCTATTTTTGTAGTACCTAGGACAGACGTGGGAGGAAACCTCTACATAAATTTGGGAAGGCTGTTTGGTGATTCAAACGCTTGCACCCAGAGGACCTATATGTGGACCCCGGGTAGCTATTCTTCATCCTTCGTTAGTTAGTTCTAGGCCCTAATCATCCCAGACTTCCCTCCAGAAGGCATCTGTTTTCTTGGTTTGGATTACCTAGGACCTTTTTAGTGGTGTGCTCTTTCTGCCTCTTATTCTTTAGTTGGCCTTAGAATTTTTTGGCCTGTTGATTCAGAACTATGGAAAGCATCCCAGTGAGCACCAATCAAGGGACCCCTATTCAAGGGGCTCCTTGTGCTTTTCCATTCATTGGGAACATTGGTACTCCCTTAATGGCTACCTTGAATCTTCTGGGATTCACTATAGGGATACCGGTTTGGTTGTTTTCCACTCCAAATGCCTTGCATGCTCCTGATGCTTCTCAAGTAAGCACCTCACATCAAGAGCATCAAAACGCTATCCCTGCTTCGCCAGTAACATCTTCTCCACCTCCTTCTACCTCATGAGTAGTAATACTAGTAACCAATAGTCTAAAAGGAATAGACGGAGGAAGAATGGGAAGAAGATGCCAAAGCAAGGGGGAAGCCACCTAGCCTCTGAAAATCATGCTAGGGGATCCTACCCAACCTCTGATGGTCATGTTGGGAAAAGTCACCCAGCCTCTTAAGGTCATGCTGGGGGAACCCACCCAACCTCTAGAGGTCATGTTGGGGGAACTCTTTCACTCACTGGAAATCATATTGAACCTGGCCACCCAGCCTCTGAAGGTAATGCTGGGGGCACCTACCCAACCTCTGGTGGTCATGTTGGTAAAATTCACCCAGCCTCTGAAGGTCATGCTGGGGCAACCTACCCAACCGCAGGTGGTCATGTTGGGAAAATTGACCCATCCTCTGAAGGTCATGCTGGGGGCACCTACCCAACCTCTGGTGGTCATGTTGGGAGAACTCGCTCAGTCATTGGAAATTATACTGAACCTCGCCACCCAGCCTCTGGAAGTCATGCTGAGGGCACCCAACCAACCTCTGAAGGTCATGTTGGGGGAACCCACCCAGCCTTCGAAGGTCATGCTGGGGGCACCTACCCAGCCTCTGGAGGTCACGCTGGGAGCAACCTTTCAGTCACTGCAAATCATACTGAAAGTATGTCTTCAACCACTGTTTCTCATGTTGAGGACACGTCATTGATCACTACTGTTCATATTAATGACAAGTCACCAGTTACTGTGAGTCATACTGGAGACACTGAATCGGCCACTGCAAGTCATGCTGAGAAAGTTGGCATTTTCGACAAACCTAATAAACAAAAGCTAAAGTTCCCTAGTAAGTTTTGCGAGGGAGACCATTTGACCTATTTGTTCCCTATACTTCCAGAAGTGCAAAGAGTGTGGTCCATAGTTCAAAATTATTCTACCTCTGAGCAACCAGCTACTACAAGTCATGCTGGGGGCAAGCTGTCATCCAATGCTAGTCATGCTGAGAGTACTGTTGTTGTAATGGATTCTAAGCTTATAGGACGCAAGCCAAAGTTCCCTTGTAAACTTTGTAAGGGAGATCACCTTACTCACCGGTGCCTTGCTATCCCAGAGGTGCGGAGAGTGTGGTCCACGTCTGAAGGACCCTCTGGTCTTGAATTGTCTATAGATTCCCAACAGCCTGATCAACCTTTGGTTGATGAAGTGGTTGAACCAATGCAATCTTTGGCCAACTCCACTCTTTCTTCGGAGAGTGAAGTGATCGAATCGATGTAATCTTCGACTGATCCCATCAATCCTTCAGAAACTGATGCCCCTGTCCCTGATGTCTTCTGCATTACTAGTTCGGATGTTTCTAAAATGGGGGGCACTTCATCTATGTCGAGTGAACCCCTACCAAGCTCTGGGATCATTTCCTTTGATTGGAATAATCAAATTGGGCCTCGCCTTCCTTCTATTACACCATTTTAGATAAAGGTTGATATCGGCAACCATGCGGTTCATCGATGTACTGTAGATGAAGGAGCCTCTGTTAGTATCCTATCCCCTTATGCTTGGAGAGATTTAGGTTTTCCTAACCTTGTTCCAGTTGTTAATTGGCCATTGACTTTTGACAAAAGACTTAGTGAACCGTTGGGATTTCTCCCTCAGGCACCTGTTACTTTGAGTGGAAAAACAGTCTTAGTTGATTTTATGGTTTTAAAGGACCCTATGGACTTTGATATGATCCTAGGGTGTGATTACATATATGCTATGCAGGCTGTGGTGTCTACGCTCTTTCGTGTGATGCATTTTCCTCACAACGAAAGCATTATCACTATCGAATAGCTTACATTTGTTGATCCCTCTTATTACCCAACTATAGATCAAGTGTATCCCTCACCAGTAGGCACTACCATGTCACAATCAAATATTGTGGCATATTGTTCCTTGATTCCAATTGCTACTGATAAGAAGCCTCTGAATTCATGCTTACCTTCTCGGGACTAGGTCCTAGCAATTGACCAAGTGATGACTCCATTTGAATATTTAAATATGTGTTCCATCTGGGATAATATACTTCCTTCTGATGAAGTTTTCCTACAGTCTATAATACAATCTACCATTCATTTGGGCATTGATCCACCTACGAGCATTCTTCCACCTTCACTTCAAGCTCATTAAAAATAGTAAGGAGGCTACGAGCATTTCTTCCACCTTCACTTCGAGCTCATTAAAAATAGTAAGGAGGCTACGAGCATTTCTTCCATTAAAAACAGTAAGGAGGTCACGAGTTTACTTTTTCGGGCTCATTAAAACTTTACGAAAAATATCTTTATAGAGTTCTTTCACGCTCTTGTTGGACTCTTTAAAAATGACAATATTTTAGAGTATAGTTGTCCTTTCAGACTCGTTAAAGGATTTGAAGCGACATCCACTTAAGTATAAGTTTACCCCTTTTCCGAACTTTTGTGGATTAGTTACGAAAAAGGAATACTCTAGTCATGCATGGCTAGAAGAGTTCTTCTCTCATTGTTTTATACTTTTTCGGGGGAGGAGACTAGCTGTACGAAAAAGTACCTTTTGGAGCCTCTCTTTAGGGTTTTCAGGCTCTCTAAACATGAAAACACCAAGTGAGCATTCACCTACTCGGGCTCGATGTGAAATCCACGAGAGGGTATATAAAGGATTGTTTAAGTTTTTCAGACTCTATAAATAGGAAAACACCAGCGAGCATTAACCTACTCGAGCTTGATATTAAAATCCACGAGTAAGTGTATGGAGGATTATTTAAGTTTTTCTGACTCCTTAAACAAGAAAAAACCGACGAGCAAGAACAGATTTCGGCTCGATATTAAAATCCAGAGATCAGCATTATAGAGTATTCATCTATCTCTTCTTCAAACTCTTTAAAAAATGAAGAAGGTCCTGAGCCTTCCTCCCATGGGCTCGTTAAAATCTTACATGGTTGGACTTATTGAGTTTTCTATCTTTCTTGGACTCATTAAAACAATAAGAAGGGCATTCTTTTACCAAAACAAATAAGGGATAATAAGGGTGTATCACATATTTTCAGTTTCAAAGGCAGTTCAGTCAGTCATGTCCTTGAACACAGCACTTACTTTAGTCTATCATTTCAGTTGGGTCTTAGTTTTTGACCTTAGGGTGAACCTAATCTCTGAGTTTTTACTCCCCCGGTTGGTTATTCTTCCAACCATATGGAGGGTCTGTTAATGTCTCCTACATAGCAGGCTTATATCACTTCCCCTCATGTTGAAAACTACATAAGTCACTATTGTGTCGTGTTCACTATTCAAGGATACAGCCTATGTCGGCCATTCTATAGTTTACCTTGACTTCATGTGTCGGCCATCTTGGTGTCAGTTTTTTCATCTTGTTACTTTTCCTACTCCACATCAGCTCATACCTATGAGTGTTCCTCATGTTGGATGATGGAAGATGCATTAAGGCCTCCCTTCCAACGGACTTCTTCCCATTGACCTCAGCTCATTATACTTTGGTAATGAAGTCTAGAGTTTCGGTTAGTACCTTAGGGATTGCAGTCATTAGTGGAAGTTTCCCTCACTGTTGAATAAATGGGAATACATCAATGTCTCTTATTCGACAGGTTCCTCAAGTGTTCGACTTCAAGTCCACTTATTCACACTTGTTGGATCGTACTAGGTACCTCGGACCCCATTTTCATTATCGATGGAAGTCCTCGCGTTTGTTAACGGTATACATCAATGACCGGTAATCAAACGATACCCCCCATGTTCAACTTCAGCTCATTTATTTGCATGGTTAGGGTTTGTACCTTGAGTTGTTTGGATGAATACATTGGGACTATGATAGCATCACCATATTTATGTTATCACCCAAGCTGCGCAAGACTGAGCCTTACTCATTTTGGCTCTTCATGAGAATAGATCCAGCTTGTTGTTATGGCTACAATATCTCTTTTGAGATGGATCCACGCTTGTAATTCAGTGGCCATGCTCTATATATACATCTCCTAGTTATGTATCGGAGATCATGCTACACATCTATATGATGTCAAGATTGTAATTGATCGCTGACCTTGATCGTTGTTTCAGGTGTTTTTGTGACTTGGTTCTATGATTTCTAGATCCTCCTCTGACTTGGAATTATAATGTATTTTGGCCATCGTTTCCCTCTGACCTCACACATTAGGGGGAATCTGTTATAGGTCAAATCTGCACCTTCCATGATCACATTGCCCTGTTGATCACACAAAAGGACACTTAGGATTGACGAGCTTGATTGACTTAGATGACTTGCTGCTAGAAGTACACTCTTCAGCTGAGATTTTTGCAGTTTCTCCTGATTTTACCTCATGTACGCCCCTCTCTACATAGTAGACCAGTGTACACCTTGGGAAAATACTCTACTTTGCTCAAGGACAACCAGCATACATCTACCAAAATGTTGCAAACGCATGTTGTAAAGCACAGAAGTTGCTTACTATACACTACTCTTGTTGTATGAAACCAGCGTACATCTTAAGATGAAATCAAAAAATATATTAAGAATATGAATTGGGATTAGTTGGAGTTGGTTCAACAACTTCCCAAACTTCCCAATTCAACCACCTCACGATCTAAACTTCCTACCTTGTCCCATAAATACAAGGAGGATCCATGAGAGAGGTTAGTCATAAATGACCTAGAAAGAATGCTTTGAGTACTGTTACACTGGAGGAATCCCCGACTCAGATTGAAGAGCAGGAGGCCAGGATCCGGTTGCAGAAACATCTCTACATGTCAGGTATATTGTAATATCCTTGGAACAATTTAACCAGAATATTAACTCAGCTCCAATTTTCTTTAAACTCTACTAGTCAAATTTTCTGCCAATTTCTTCGAACCGTGCAAGGAGTAAGTGAGGTGTACTGGGCTAAAGACTGAGGATGGTGGGATGAAAGTTTAATTTTGTAAAATATATGGGATTAGGTGCAGTAGTAGGTCAAATTGCAAATTGGATATGTCCTATGCACCATGTACCAATACCTTTCACTTTTCAGCAATAGGGTTAGCCCATTGCCTACTTCGAGGCTTCCTGGGTAGCTGGCATATGCATACTAGATAGGTAGGGGTTATGGGAGTTAGTGACAGTGTATATATAAGTCCAATGGTTGCTAGATATGTTCAGGAATATACTTGAGCATGTTGGACAATGTTTGGGAAGAATTGTGTGACAGGTGCTTAACGGGAATTGTCGAGCTAATAATTTTGTTGGCTTCCCAAACATAAGGCAGAAGCTTCCAAATTCTGGTTTTAATGGCTGATATGGTTAATATATTAATTTATTAACCTACTGAAACAAACAGGAGGTCAAATGGATGCACTGATTGCATTTTACAAAGAAAACAGTGAAACTAGTCTAGAAAAACCTTGCAACAAGCTAGTCTTGGATTCTTATTGAATAAATGGATTTCCTTAATTAAAATATCTACTCATAAATATTTTTCATCTCTTATATAATCATATGAATAGTAATATAAAACATTTATCATAATAGAACCCTCATTTTATTCCAGAGTCTTTCTCTTCAAACAAATTGCCTTACAGGCTAGAAATTACAGTACACTTGATAGAGAATATGAAAAGAGAAGAGATTTGTTACAGGGGATCTATTCTGAAGTACTGATCATGCTCTCTGCATATCAGTGATCTGATTTGGCTGCAGCCACTGCTGCAAAACTCTATTGATGCACCCTCCTTTAACTAGTTAACTCCACCAGTGAAAACACCTCTAGATTTGGCTGTACGAGCTAGAGAAGTGATAGATGAATAGGAAATCAGATCTAAACTCGACCTATGGACATGGAAGCCACTAATATATGCTGATAAAAAATCCTGGAGCTCAATGAAGGTCTTGGGAATACTCTTCCATGAATATCTTCTTCTGCTAAAGAACCTCCACTAAAACTAGCTACAATTCTTCTCCAAAGGTAGCCTCCTCCTCAGTATGATATTAAGACTTCATGGATGCACTGTACTGAATATTATTGGTTGTAATATAGCTTGTTGTACTTGTACAACACTCTTAGATAACTCACAAAGTCTTTGGGCACATCACCCAAGCAAACTCGTTGAGGCACATCACTCAACTAGAGAGGCTCAGAGCTCTCAAACCAAAATTGCAAATGACAAAAGCTCTCTTCCGAAGTTGGAGTCATGCTTAAATAGATGAGATAGATTGCTTGGAAAGCCAGACCACATGTGTGGGAGAGGTAGGGCGCATTATCTCTGGGATTGGCAACTTCTGAGCTTTCTCCACTTTCTTTCCTCAACCTCCTTCTGTCAGAATTGGCAAGTGCGCCCTAGCTACTTTTCTGGATGTTGCTAATTCTCTTCTGAATGCCTTTCCTGATTCTTTCCATTTCCTTTACTTTCCACTTTTCTGCTTTTGCCAACTTTTTCCAGCTTTTGTCAGTTTCTATTTCCATTCTGACTTTCTTTCCTTTCTGAAATATTCTCCACTTGGGCAAGGTTATCCACTTACCACCAATTCAACCTCCTAGCCTTCATTATCCAACTTGGCAACATTTCTTAGCATTTAAATAATAAAAATACCAAAATACTTCTCAACATTAGTTCCAGCTTCCATAATTAATTAAATAACTTAATAATCAATTATTTCCTAGGGTGTGCTTGCCTAAAAAATTATCCCCATGAATTAAATACTCAATTAATTATGAACTTAGACCCCTAGGGATAGGAGGATCCAAGTGGTGACCATGGTCACTAGGGAGGGACATGACAGTACTCCCTTCCCAATACTGCTTGTCCTCAAGCAGTTTCAAACCAGTATGTTGCAAAATCTGTTCATCTTCCCAAGTGGCATCCTCACTAGGAAGACCTTTCCATTGTACCAGGTACTCTTTAATAATTCTACTTCTCAGCTTCCTTTCTTTGGTCTTTAGGTTCTAGTACCAGATGTACTTCATCATCAAGGGGGGCAATATTTCTGAAACCTTAACTTGTTGGCCCACTGCCTTCTTCAAACAGGACACATGGAAGACATTGTGTATTTTACTTTCTACTGGCATATCTAACTCATAGGATACTTCACCCACTTTCCTTGTTATTTTGTAGGGCCCATAAGACCTTGGCAATAAATTTTTAGCCCCCTTTGTCTTAAGAGTGGTTTGCCTATATGGCTGCGATCTCAGGTAAACCAAGTCTCCTTCTTGGAAAGTTCGGTGTGTTCTGTTTTTATCTGCATTAATTTTCTGTTGATTTTGTGCAACCTGCAAATTTTCTTTCAGTGCTTTGAGGATGTCCTATCCTTCTTGCAGCCAATCCTTTGCCTTTTGTGCCTTGCAGTTTCCAAAAACCAGATCTGCAAAAGTGGCAGACTCATACCCATACAAAGCTTTGAATGGGGTCATTCCAATGGACATGTGGAAGGTGGTGTTATAACAGAACTCCCCCAGATGTAACTAGTTGAACCAAGCCTTCTGCTGTCCTGTAACATAGTTCCTGAGATACCCTTCTAGCCATTGGTTAACTCTTTCAGTTTTCCCATCTGTCTGGGGATGATAGCTGGTACTGAGGTTTAAATTAGTATTTACCAATTCAAACAAAGATTTCCAAAAGGCACTGGTGAAATTACTATCCCTGTCATTGATTATGATTTTTGGCATCCCATGCAATCTAAATACTTCCCTAAAAAAGAGTGCAGCAACTTGACTAGCAGAAATAGTAGATGTGATAGGAAAAAAATGAGCAAATTTGGTTAATCTGTCAACTACTACAAAAATATTGTCTTTACCCTGGGATTTGGGCAAACCTGTGATGAAGTCCATTGATATGCTCTCCCATTTTTGTCCAGGAATTGGCAAAGTTTGTAGGAGACCGGAAGGATGGTTGTGCTCAACCTTATTCTACTGGCATGTAGTACACTCACTCACATGCCTTAGAACATCTTCCTTGAGGCCCTTCCAGGTGAACCTTTCTCTTAACTTCCGGTAAGTTTTGAAAATACCAGGATGGCCTGCTACCGGTGCATTGTGGGAAGCCATCAAAATCTGCTCCTTCAGCTTAGATTCAGGAGTTAAAAAAATTATGTTCTTATAATAGATGACATCATTGATGACCTGGTAATGATCTTCCTAGTTTACTCTATCTAGCAATTCACTAGCAAACTGATTTTTTGCATATTCCTTAATTAGTTGTGCCTTCCAGTCGGTAGGCACTTGCAGTAAAGAAAAAACAGGCTTCCTAGAGAGGGCATCAGCAACTACATTTAGCTTACCCTTTTTATATTCAATATCAAAATCATAATATTAAATTTTGCTTACCCACTTTTGCTGCTTGTCATTCAGCTCCTTCTAGGTTAGGAAATGCCTCAAAGTGTTGTGGTATGTTTTAACTATGAATTTAACTCCCACCAGGTACCACCTGAATTTAGCCAATGCATGCATGATGGATAACATCTCCTTATCATAGATAGAGTACAGCTTCTCATGGCGTTGCAACTTTCTGCTCTCATAAGCAATCGGGTGTCTATTCTGCATCAAAACTGCTCTTATGCCTTCACCCGAGGCATCACACTCCAATATAAAAGACTAGTTGAAATCTAGGAGTGCCAAGACTGGGCAACTGCTCATAACTTCCTTCATTCTATTGAAATATTTTTCAGCCTCTTCATTCCAGCAAAAATCTCCCTTCTTAGTAAGGTCTATCAAGGGAGAAGTGAGTTTGGAGAATCCCTTCACAAATTTCCTGTAATATGTGCATAAGCCTATGAACCCTCCTAGAGCAGTTATATTCTTTGGGCCGGGCCAATCTAAGATGGCTTGGATCTTCTCCAAGTGTACCTTGACTCCTTCTTGCCCAATGATATGGCCAAGATAGAGGAGCTCCTTCATACCAAACTCACACTTCGGCAGTTTGGCATAAAAGGATTGTTCTGCAAGTAGAGTTAGTACACTATCCAAGTGCTGCAAATGATCTTCCCATGTCTTACTATAAATCAGAATGTCATCAAAAAATACAAGTACAAACTTATGTATTTGTTTGCTGAATATTTTGTTCATGCAAGACTGAAAAGTTGCTGGTGCATTTGTCAAGCCAAAAGGCATGACTAGAAATTCAAAATGCCCAAAATGGCACCGAAAGGCAGTTTTCTGCACAACTTCACTTTTCATTCTGATTTGGTGGTAACCAGAACGAAAATCAATCTTAGAAAAATACTTGGCTCCATGCAGCTCATCCATCATCTCATCAATCCTTGGAATAGGATATCTATTCTTAATGGTTTTCTTTTTTAAAGCTCTGTAATCAATGCACATGCACATTGTTCCATCTTTCTTTTTGACCAAAATCACAGATGAAGCAAAGGGACTTGAGCTTGGTCTTATGAACCCCATTTCAAGAAGCTCTTTGATGGTATTCTCTATTTCATCTTTGAATCTCTTGGGGTGTTTGTAGGGATTGGTTTTTATGGGACAAGTACCAGGTTCTAGCTCTATCCAATGTTAAGTACCCCTATTAGGAGGCCTTCCATGTGGCAGATCTTCAAACAACTTTTTGTGTTTTTGTAGCAGTTTTTGGATATCTTCAGGATGTTGTGACACATCAATGGTGGTTCCTTTGGTAGATATAAAACATTCATCATCCCACTCTATGTCTCCATGCCTCAAAACGGATCTCATACTATGTGCAGAAATCACTTGTTTTGGGTAGGTGTTAACACCTCTCAAAACCACTTGCTTACCTTTAGTATCTTTAAAGCACATTTGGGGAATCCTATAATTTACCACATGCACACCAAGTGAGAACAGCCATTGTACCCCCAACACAACATTAGTATCAGCAACATCAACAATGTAAAAACTATCAGTTACAGTATGGTCTCCAACAGTTACTTGCAGCTTGGGAATCCATCTGTTGCACTGCATAGTGTTGTTCTTACCAGGAATAATAACTGTGAAACCCCCAAATTTTTCAGATTGGAGTTTTCTTCTCTCCACCATGGCTACATCAATGAAATTATGTGTGACCCCCCCATCAACCAGCACTAAAACATTCTACCCTTGCACTACTCCCTTAAATCTCATAGTGTGGTAGTGGGGAACTCCACTCAAAACTGCAAATTTTGCTTATGTTTGTGTTGGTTCTTCTTCTTTTGCTGTATTATACCCTTCTTCTGCTGGTTCTTCCACTTGTACTTCTACACTTATTTCCTCTTCATAACTTTCAAAAAATACTTCTATGTAGTGAGCTTTACCTTTTGCACATTTGTGCCCCGGAACCCATGGTTCTTGGCAGGTAAAACATAGCTTTTTCCTCCTTAACTCATCCCGATCTCGAAATGAGTATTCTTTCTTATTTGGGGCAGAATTGTTTTGGAATGGTGGCTTTGAATTCTGAAATTTTGCAGGTGGATTAAACTTAGGTGGGTATTTGGTTCTTGGGATTACATCTTGCAGATCCCTCGTTCTTCTCATAGCTTCTTGCAGGGTGGCTGGTCGATAGGATTTAATCATCCCTTTGAAAGGTTTTGTTAATCCTTCTGTGAACAGTAGTATCAAACTAGGTTCTGATAAATTGGTGACCATCACTACCAAAATTTGAAATTCTGATATATATGCTTCTGGTGTGCTGGTTTGTTTCAAATGTGCCAGCTCACGGAAAGACAGCTCAGTATCCCTCCTATCAAATCTTTCCACCAACCTCCTGGTGAAATCTTCATAACACCCAACTAAATCATGTCCCAAAGTTCTCATGCCATGGAACAACCCCCAAAGTTCTCATGCCATGGAACAACCAATCACTGGACTCCCCTTCCAAATGTAAAACTGCCATCTTGATGGCATCCTTTTCTGCCATGGGATGCAGCTGAAAATATATGTCTAGTTTCTGCACCCAAGAACTAGCATTGCATTTTGCAGTCCCATCAAAATAAGGTCTCTGGACCCTACCTGCAGCATTCCTCAACTCAAAATTGCTTGTTGGATGTCTATTATATCCCCTTGGCTGATTTTTAAGGTAAATCTCAGAAAAATCCTTGAAAGTGAGATCTCTTCTGCACTCATCACTCAAGGTCAGATATACTGCATGCCTTTCCTCACAGGTAGCTACAGGTGCATCGGGTGCTTCTTTATTTTCCTCAAAGAAGGTAGGCATGGTTTTTCGAGGTTGATCTTTCAAATCCATTTTAAAGTCTCTAGGCCTATTGTGTGGACCAGTCTTTGAAAAAATGGTTTCTCCGAATGTTTTTCTTTCACCCTGGTGAGAACCACTAGCACTCCCTTCTGCCTCTTTGTGTGCAAACTCTTTACTAAGGATTTCTTTAGTTTCATGACCATTTTATGCTACAGTATGTGTTAGATTTTCTATCCCTCTAGCCATTTTAATAAGCAGTTGTCTAAACTCATCATTAGCTTCATGTTCAGACATGTCTCTATTCCCTTGTATTTCTCCTTCAGTAGAATCTACCTCTTCTTCCCTAGTGTCTTTGGGCCTTTTCCTTTGTTGCTAGGGGTTTTTCTTGAGATCATCACCACAAAAAGAGTAGGCTCAAAGGACCATGCTCTGATACCACTGTAATATCCTTGGAATAATTTGACCATAATATTAACTCAACTCCAATTTTCTTTAAACTCTACTAGTCAAATTTTCTGCCAATTTCTTCGAACCGTGCAAGGAGTAAGTGAGGTGTACTGGGCTAAAGACTGAGCATGCTGGGTTGAAAGTTTAATTCTGTAAAATATATGGGATTAGGTGCAGCAGTAGGTCAAAGTGCAGATTGGATATGTCCTATGCACCATGTACCAGTACCTTTCACATTTCAGCAATAGGGTTAGCCCATTGCCTACTTCAAGGCTTTTTGGTTAGCTGGCATATGCATACTAGACAGGTAGGGGTTATGGGAGTTAGTGATAGTGTATATATTAGTCCAATGGTGACTGGATATGTTCAGGGAGATACTTGAGAAGGTTGGACAAAGTTTGGGAAGAATTGTGTGACAAGTGCTTAACGGGGATTGTCGAGCTAGGAATTTTTTTGGATTCCCAAACATAAGGCAGAAGCTTCCAAATTCTGGTTTTAAGGGCTTATATGGTTAATATATTAAGTTATTAACCTACTACAACAAACAGGAGGTCAAATGGATGCACAGATTGCATTTTACAAAGAAAACAGTGAAATTAGTCTAGAAAAACCTTGCAACGAGCTAGTCTTGGATTCTGATTGAATAAATGGCTTTCCTTAATTAAAATATCTGCTAATATATATTTTGTAGCTCTGATATACTCATATGAACAGCAATATAAAACATTTATCATAACAGAACCCTCATTTTATTCCAGAGTCTTTCTCTTCAAACAAATTGCCTTACAGGCTAGAAATTGCAGTACATTTGATAGAGAATATGAAAAGATAATAGATTTGTTACAGGGGATCTGTTCTGAAGTACTGATCATGATCTCTACATATTAGTGATCTGATTTGTCTGTATCCACTGCTGCAAAACTCTATTGATGCACCCTCCTTCAACTAGTTAACTCCACCAGTGAAAACACCTCTAGATTTGGTTGTACAAGCTAGAGAAGTGAGAGATGAATAGGAAATCGGATCTGAACTCGACCTATGGACATGGTAGCCACTAATATATTCTTATAAAAACTCCTAGAGCTCACTGAAGGTCTTGGGCATACTCTTCCATGAATATCTTCTTCTGCTAAAGAACCTCCACTAAAACTAGCTGCAATTCTTCTCCAAAGGTAGCCTCCTCCTCAGTATGATATTAAGACTTCATGGTTGCACTGTACTAAATATTACTGGCTGTAATATAGCTTGCTAGACCTGCACAACACTCTTAGATAACTCACAAAGTCTTGGGGCACATCACCCAATCAAACTCGTTGAGGCACATCACTCAACTAGAGAGGCTCAGAGCTCTCAAACCAAGATTGCAAATGACAAAAGTTCTCTTTCGAAGTTGGAGTCATGCTTAAATAGATGAGATAGCTTGCTTGGAAAGCCAGACCACATGTGTGGGAGAGGTAGGGTGCATTCTCTCTGGGATTGGTAACTTCTGAGCTTTCTCCACTTTCTTTCCTCAACCTCTTCCAGTCAGAATTGGGAAGTGCGCCCTAGCTGCTTTTCTCGATTTTGCTAATTTTCTTCTGAATGCTTTTCCTGATTCTTTCCATTTCCTTTACTTTCCACTTTTCTGCTTTTGCCAACTTTTTCCAGCTTTTGTCAGTTTCTATTTCCATTCTGACTTTCTTTCCTTTCTGAAATAATCTCCACTTGGGCAAGGTTATCCACTTACCACCAATTCGACCTCCTAGCCTTCATTATCCAACTTGGCAACATTTATTAGCATTTAAATAATAAAAATACCAAAATACTTCTCAACATTAATTCCAGCTTCCATAATTAATTAAATAACTTAATAATCAATTATTTCCTAGGGTGTACTTGCCTAAAAAATTATCCCCGTGAATTAAATACTCAATTAATTATGAACTTAGACCCTTAGGGATAGGAGGATCCAAGTGGTGACCATGGTCACTAGGGAGGGGACATGACATATATTGTACCGATTCATGTTTCTTTGACAATAAAAAGGTCGAAACACCCCTCCTGTCCCAAATTGAATGTCTACTAGATTGCATATTCATTTGGATTATTATCTTGTTATAATTGATGCTTAAGTTGTTTATGCTTTCATCATTGTTATTATATCCAAGATACGCTAAGGAATGCATCTTTTGTGTTGTAGGTTCGTCAAGTAGAGAATGAAGTGGGAGATCAAGTGAGAGGCCAAGCAAAAGCTAGGATCGACCTTCGATAAAGAGGTATTTCTCTCAATCCCGATCTCTTTCTTTTGTAGGAACTAATTGCAATATAATCAATGTGTTTACCTGTCAATCCCCCCTCAGTTGGTAGTGTCCGCTCCTCACTATAAGGTTAAAATACTTAACAACAGACTGGTGACTCCGCTGGAGAGTAACCGTTAGGTTTTTTCTGCTCTAGGAGACCTAGTTAGGATTTCCTTCCAGCCCATTTTTTCAGTCTTTCTGACTGTCTGAGAGGTGTTATAGGTCTTTGTTATCTGTGTTTTCTTGCTTGATCCATTTCAGTTGGCTTTTGCAAGCCTGTTTGTGCCCTTCTGAGGCATGAACGTTGGTCTTCCCTACCTACAGTAGCATTTTTCACCTGATGAACACCCCTCTTTACATTGCACAGTAGCGTACATATCCTAATATACGCTGGTTGTTGCACTGCACAGTGATGTATTTTCCTGTAGTGTCTAGTTTGTTGTTAGGGCTTAAGTTCCAGTGGTTTGATTTCTTTTCTAGCCTGTTGCTTTTCCTTCATGACTGATCCCTGAGACTTTGTAAGTCTCTTTCGAGTCTTGTAAGCCTCTCCAATGTCTCTTAGTTGGTTTTTGCTTGCTTGAGTACTTTTTAAGTGTCTTCGCTGCTTTCTAGACTTTTTGAAGTTCGTGCACTATTTTCTTTTGGACGTAGTTGCACATTCTGACCCTAGTTGCTTGTTGCAATCATACAAACCTTGTGTTCTTAACATTTGTTGTTTGTCACAACTTTAGCACGCTTCCTCAGTCTCCTATCCTTTTCATTAGGGTTTTACCTAGTTTGAAGTCCTTAGGGTTGCCTTGAAAAGTTGCTTGGCTTAGATACTTTATGTTTTCCTTTTCAGTTTAGTCAAAGTGAGTCGAAGCCTTTCTAGTTTGCTTTCTTTCAAGTTTGTGTGTTGGTAAGTTCATTTATTGGTTCACTTGCCTACTTCATTACTTGGCTTAGTGTTTTCTTAGGGTTTGATGCTTAGGAGCATCCTTTTACGCTTGCCTTTTCGCTTAAGAGTGTCTCTTTCTCCTTTTTTCTTTTGCGCTTTGTTTCCAAGCCCAATTTTTTTCTTTTGCAAAAACTTGGTAGGTTGAGTCTTCCTCGAGTCTTCTGAATCGTTTGTTTTCAGACATTTCAAGTCTTTGTCTTACTCGCACTTTATATTTAGGTCTTAGTTGCGCTTTTACAAGTTCTTTTTCTTTTACAATTATCAGAAAAAGCAAAAAATTGTTTTAAGTAGTTTAGTAGTAAGGTCTAGCATTGTTTTGAAGTAGCATAGTTTGCTTTGAAATATCAAAAGAAAATACAAAAAGAATTTGATTTAGGTTTGCTTATCCTTAGTTTTGGAAAACAATGAATGAGAAAGTTTAGTGAAAGTTGTTTACTTTTATGCACTTTCATGTTGATGTAATTGTAACTTCATAATGTATTTCACCTATGTATATTGTATTCCTATAGAGATGTTATTATTCCTCTATACGGAAGTGTTTGTATTCCTATAGAGATGTTATTATTCCTCTATACGGAAGTGTTTGTATTCCTATAGAGATGTTATTATTCCTATATACGGAAGTGTCGTCATTTATATTGTAAGTGTCGTAACTTATACTTGATGGGTTATTAGACCACCTTGATGGGGTCGGCCCTGTATGAGTCATGTGGGTAAAAGGATTATTAGACCACCCTATTGGGGGTCGGTCCTATCAGCATTATGTTATGTGGTTAAGTTAAGGCCGACCTAGTAAAGGTTATTAGGCAAGTCAAGTCAAGAATAAATAGAGTGTGGGAGGCAATCTATTTGATCATTCAATTTCTCACTCATACTCTCATTGGAGAGTGGTGCACTAGTGGAGGAGGAGAAGCTGCTGCTAGGAGACTATATCTTATGCTTGGGTTTTGTATCATTGCTCTATCTATCTCTGAGGAAGTTATTGGGGTTTTTTACCTTTATGGAGTTCCCCAAGGAAACTCTGTGTGTCTATTGTCTCATGTGATTGCTTGTTGTGATTGATATTCTTGATATGCTGTACATGTTATTCTCTTAGTAAAGATCCTAGAGTATGTTGAATTAATGCTCAAAAATTAACATGGTATCAGAGCTAACCTGAGAAGAAGACATTGTGCAGTTGCGGAAGCTAGGGCTTCTTCTTTTTTGGTTTCTCTCCATATATTTTGGAAAGGAAGTAGGGTAGATTGACTCTCCTCAGCAAGGTGCATCTTTCTGTCCAATCAGAATTTAATTCTGGGCACTTTCATTTTTGGCCCTAAAAATTAGGGTTTCCACAAAAATAGGAATTTCTTAAATTTGAGACCATGGCAAGAAGCTCCTCTAAAAAATCGAAGTTTAGAGTTTTGGATTGAACTTTTCGGTTGGGTGAAGCTCCAAGAAAATCAAACCCTAGTTTGAGGTCCTGTCTAGTGAAGCCAAAAATTAGGGCTTCTGCAAAAGTTGGAATTTCTAAAATCTAAGACCATGGCTGGAAGCTCCTCTGAAAAATCAAAGTTTAGAAATCAAGATCAAAATTTTTGGATGGATGAAGCTCCGGGAAAATCAAACCCTAATTCAGGGTCCTCCCTAGTGAATCCAGAAGTTTGAAAAGCAAATTTGAGGGGTGAAAATCTGCAGTTTTCAAATTCTGAGTATACCAGCTTGATCAGCTCATCAAGGCGCATATTTCTATCATTTCAAAAGTTTGAAATTCAAAGTTTGGATTTTTAGGGTTTCTTTGACAAACCCTAATCCAGCTCCAGATCCATATTTTTGCAAATCAAGTGGTAATACCTAAATATTTTCTATTTCATTTGAATTTCTCACCACACAAAGCTTGAGGATAAGCTTGAAGGGGTTGATAACTTCCGAGCATGGAAGTATAGGATTGGGTTAATTCTAGAAGAGACTGAGTTGGACACCTAAATAAGTGAAGGGGTTCCTGTCCCAGAGGGAGAAGAGACTAAGGCCTTACACAATAGGAACTTAGTCAAGGCTAAAAGGATCATTGTTGATTCTATCAAAAACCATCTCATGCCACATGTGTCATCTCTGAAGACACCTAAGGGGATGTTTGATTCCTCGACCATGCTATTTGAAGGGAAGAATATAAATCGGAAGATGACCTTGAGGAATCAATTGAATAATATCAAGTTCCAGAATGCAGAGAGTATGCAGTCTTATTTCTCAAGGGTCTCCCATATAAAAGAACAACCTGAAGCTGTAGGAGAAGTTATAGAGAATGGAGAAGTGGTAATGACCACTCTTAATGGCCTTCCTAGGTCATGGGATTCCTTCATCCAAGGAATTTGTGCTAGGAAGAAACTTATCTCTTTCAGTAAGATGTGGGACGAATGCTCACAGGAAGAAGCTCGGATTGTAGCTCGATAAGAGAAGATGGGGAATGAAGATCAAGCTCTCACAACACATACCAAGAAGAGGACACTTTTCCTCAGATATTCCTAAGAACAAAAGCAACAACAACAACAACTACTACAAGCAATCTAACAGGTATGACTTACAGGAATGTTTTGAAATCGGTTCATGATTAAGTTTATAATATGATTGTCCTCATGTTATTGAGTTTAGTAACAATCTTGTTTAATTTTAGACTTGTCTTATCACCCTAGTAAAAGAATGAATGCATGATAGAAGACATTCATTGATTAGGGCTATGACACTTATGATTGTATTATGTTTGTACTAATGCACTGTGGTGTTGTATGAGGAGAATGTTATCTTCTAACATGAAAGGTTCAAATCAAGCTCTAGATCAATACCATGATGACATGAAGACAAAGACTCATCCATAGTCATGGATCACATAGAGGTATGTATAATTTGGTTCTACAATGGTTAAATTATGAGCTATGCAGGTCATTGAAGAGAACAAGAAAACATTGTTGTTGGGTCCAAGAAATGCCCCTTTTTGGCTACCTCTATTACACCTTTTTTCCCTAATTCCATCCTATTTTCATGAGCTATATCCATGTCTTTCCAGATCAATCTATAACATTGACAGGTATAATTTGTTATTACTTTATTTGTTTTTATTCCTAATACTGTTAAAGATTATGGATCTTAGTCCTTGGTTTATACTAATTTATGTGACTTTATTTAGCCAAGGTCTAAAAGCGCAGGTGTATCAGCCCAGCAGTGCCAGTTGTGACTCTTCAACGCCAGCTCCTCATACTCTAAGGGACAGCGCATCCCCCACACGAGCTGTAACAGATTTCCACTATAACAGATATCATTGAAGAAGAGCTTAGCTGCAACAGACAGATGGCATTCCAGCTGTCAAGTCTGTTGATCCAATTTCCATCGGGACATCAACATCCTTCAGTATTAATAGCACTATTCAACACATTGTATCAGTTAGTTGTAACTGCGCAACATGAAGATCATAGATATTCATTGCTACGCTATTTTTGTGGATCCGAAACTGTCTTTCTTTTTGTATAAATCCCATAAGGCTCTCGTATCCTGGGGTTGGACAATCATTACTGGTGTAAGCTGTAACAGAGCATGGAAGCTCATGATCTTCCATTAATAATATGAGAGCATAAATTCTCCACTTCCGAGTTTTAATTAGCTATGACTCTTGGCATCTCTGTTAGAAGGCCAAGGCCCGCCTTATCACAGAGGCAGCCAATTTAAGCCGGTAGAATAGTTTAATTTCATTTTTGTTGTGTGGTGTGGAAAGTTGCAGACGTTGCTCATAGCTGTAACAGAGAATAGTTTAATTTCATTTATGTTGTGTGGTGTGGAAACTTGCATACATTGTTGATAGCTGTAACAGAGATTAGCTTCCTTGCCGGTAGTTTACAATTGCATCTTGAATAGCTGTAGCAGAGTGGTGTGACAATCGACTGTGTAGAACAATTCAATAAATTGCATGTGTGTTTTAATCAGCTGTAATAGCCAAGCTCGATCCCAATCAATTGGTAGCTATTTATGCTTTCTAGGACTTCCAGTAATCATTAGTAGAGTTCAAGCTTGTATTTCAATTCTGGTTGTTGTTGTATCTTTAATTGCATACATAGATTAGACAGATAATGTTGGAGTTACAGTAGTCACTGGATAGATCATTTTTGTAAAGGTTGAATGTTGTAGTTTGATGATCATGAGGATTTAACTTCTTGCAAAAGTAATTTCATTTCATTTCATTATTAGATCATTAACTTTCTGGATTGATTCTGTAAGAAGGATTGTTTCAATTGGGATTTGTAGATGTGTGAATTAGATTAGTTGCTTAGGGAATGAGTTGGCTGAGCATCTAGGTAGGATCATTGCTTACATTCATTAATCAACTGCTTAATCTGTTTATGCATAGATTGTGCTCATTACCTTTGAAATAAAAGACCTTCTTGGGTTTGACAATTTATATTGCTCATTCTATGTGTTAGCTTTAATGAATTGACATATAGAGTGCCCAACATTTTGGCACCGTTGTCGGGGATGGTAATAGATAGACAGAGTTAGTAGTTGGTTTCATTTTATTTTACTTTAGTTCAATATTTTTTTTACGGCATGCATGAATACAAGAAAAGAAAATTCGGAACCCCCTTTGAATACTAACATCGCAGGTGGAAGAGGTCGAGGTCGTAATGCAAATCAGGGAAGACACACTTATATTGACGACATAATTGCTAGAGTTGATTCTTCCACTAGACCACAACGGAACTCTATAGGCAAGGGAAATTCTGTTCCTCCTAATATTTAACATTCAGCATCCACAGTGGAGAATACAACGGGACCTTCAACTCCTATTGCAGAAAGTAAACCTCCTGAAGATAAGGGAAGTGCTGTAGGTGCACCAGATAGAGAGGAGATTTATCATATTGACAGAGCCAGAGTTACTAAAGAGGTGTGGTTGGAAACTCGCAGAATAGCAGAAGAATAAAAAAGGAAAAAAGAAGAGAGGAGAAAAGAGGAAGAAGCTAAAGCAGAGGAAGAACATATAAAAGAGACTATTGAATTTTGGACCAGAACCATGGCTGATAGAGAACAGGGGGGTGAGAATGAAAATGAGGACCACCGAGAGGAAGAAGGAGAAAATAATCATCCTAGTAATACTGTGGCTACATTAGAATTCCCTATCCTTCAGACACCTGGAGCAGCTCCTATGAAGAATATCTCACCATCAGTGCTCCCTAATTTCCATGGTAAGCCCTCTGAGGATCCTGATGAGTTCCTTTTTGAGTTTGATATTCTCTATCGCAGCTATGATTACACCTCCAGTGCTTAGAAGCTGAAGTTATTCCCAGCCACCTTGAAAGGAAATGCTCTACGTTGGTTCATGAGTTTGGGTCATGAGACCATTACTACTTGGGACCAAATGAAGAACACCTTCCTTTATAAATATCAAGAATATTGCAGAACTAGAGATACAAAGGAAGAGTTGTTCAAAATGGTTCAAAAGGATGAAGAGAGTTTGGAAGACTTTGTGGAGAGATTACTGTACAATTTGCAAAGATCTGGTCATGCTGAGATTGGCAAGGATGTGCTCAAGATCATCTTGCTAAGAGGAATCAGGGAAGATTGCCTTGACATGTTGAATCTTCTTGGTAAAGGGGATATCTTGAAGGAACCTTTTGAAAAAATTGTTGAGTTATTCCGAAGGTACTCCAGGGGATCTTCCAAAACCAGCAAATGAGACAAGGATCAAGATCAGGATGTTTTCACTAGGACTCAGAAGTCAGCTAGTGGAGGTGGCACTCGAGCAGAAATAGGAAACCTACTAGAGAACTTTAAAATAGATATGATGAGTTCCCTGTCCTCAAAGCTGGATGCCATGAAGGAAAAACAGAGACAAGTAATAGAAGATCTTACACTTGGAGTATTCTATCCCAAATGTAGAAAGAAGCATCCACTGAAGGAGTGTCCGTTGGACAAAGTAGAGGTATGTAGGATATGTGAACTCGAGCATGAAACTAAAGAGTGTCCTTCATTACCTAAGGTTAAAGCAGTCCTGCAGGCATCTATTCCTGATGTAGAGCCAGCATACTTTATGGCACAGAAGAAACCATGGCAGCCTAGAAACCAAGGTATGAATCCATATCCAGCATTTTTTCTGCATAATATGAATGGAATGAACAACATGCATAATATGAATACACAATTCCCTTCACATTTTTCCAACAACCATTTGCATCCATCTCAGAACCCAATGCAAAATTCTAATTCATGGACACCTTGGCCACAGCAGTCAAACCAAGCTCCTTGGAATTCCAACTGGAGGAACCCTTACCAAGGAAATAACTTTCCCCATCACCAGGCTCAGCAGTATCAGCACCAGCAGTATCAGCAACCACAACTCCCTTTCCAGAACAATGCCTCACCCATGAATGCACCACTTCGACCCCAGCTACCTGCACAACCTAACCTGAACCCAAACAATAAAGCAGTCCATCAGTTTGAGACTGCTAACATGCCTGCATACTCCATTACTCAGATTCCCTGCAATGATATACAATTACGATCAAGGAGGGTAGTGGAGCCTATTATCACTGAGGATCTGTCATCCCCAGTGTTTGAAACTAGAGTAAATCAACACTATTCAGCAAGCCCCATTATTGAGGATGTTGATACTCTTGCTAAATCAACAGCTGAAACTCAAGATGCAACACACAATCTGTCATAGCCTACACCGTTGAATAGAGAACCACCATATCCTGAACAATTGCAGCTGCAGAAGACAGTGGAACAGCCCCGATTTGATCTCGTGGGAGAGTTGAAGAATTTATATGTTAAAATTCCACTGTTACAGGCCCTTCATGATGTGCCTATTTATGCTAAGACAATTAAATATTTGTGTGTTAAGAAACTAGGAAGAAGGCCCAGGGATCCTCCCACTGTCCATGTGTTGGGAAAAATGTCAAAATTAATAATGGGAAAGGCCCCTGTGGAAAAGTATGATGACCGTGGGAACCCGACTGTTACAATACACATAGTGAACACACGGATTCCAAATGTCTTGGTGGATTTGGGCACAGCTATTAATGCTATGACCATAAAAACTATGAAGGAATTGGGACTCACTAATCTTCGGCCAACCCCTACTATTTTGGAACTTGATGATAGATCAATGATCAAGCCTGAAGGAATTTTAGATGACCTTGTAATCTCAGTGGACTCGTGGGAATACCCTGCAGACTTTTTGGTGTTACAGCTAAAATCTCAGTTGGGGGGACACCCACTGATCTTGGGAAGACCATGGTTGGCCACAGCTGATGCCTGTATCAGCTGTCGGTCAGGTTCTATGACCATTACATACGGGACTGAGATCAAAAATCTAACCCTATACCCTCCAACTCGACCAAGCACAGAAGCTGATACTCCATTATGGGTAGATTTGGAGGAGGAAGAGGGAGTTCAGCCACTATTAACCATAGGGAGAGCCTTGACATTTAAAGATGAAATAGAGGATGATGCCATTAATAGTTTCATCAGTGAGCCCACGTCAATCAATAAGAATGTTTATCAGATCTTGGACAGTACTTTAGCTGCAACAGAACAAGAAAACATTACAGAAGAAACTCTGATCGGTGATGACAATGTAATTCCAGTACTTAAGAATTCGAAGAGTGTTCCAGTGGAGGTTGAGCCAGGAAAAACATTGAATATTAATCCTAATCTGGCACCTAGCGAGATGGAATAGCTAGTCACTCTGCCGAAACAACGTAGGGGAGCTTTTTCTTGGGAGTACACAGATATGAAGGGAACTCCCTCTCATCTGTGCACTCATCACATCTATATTAAAAGTGACTCTAGGCCTGTATGCCAACCCCAACGAAGGATGAACTCGAACCTGAGAGACATAGTGAAAGAGGAAATTCAGAAACTGTTGGAAGTTGGATTCATATATCCAATTTCAAACAGTGAGTGGGTTTCTCCACTTGTGATCGTGCCAAAGAAAAATGGGAAATGGAGGGTCTGTGTGGATTACAGAGAGTTGAACAAGAAAACGCAGAAAGACCATTTCCCCTTACCTTTCATCGATCAGGTCCTTGATACCTTGTCTGGGAAAAAGTATTTCTCTTTTCTAGATGGCTTTAGTGGCTACAACCAGATTCAGATTGCTCCAGAAGATCAGGACAAAACCACTTTCACTTGTCCCTAGGGGACTTTTGCATACCGAGTACTTCCTTTTGGGTTGTGAAACACACTAGCTACATTTCAGAGGGCAGTGATTGGAATATTTTCAGAAATGGTGAATGATTGCATGGAAATATTTATGGATGAATTTACTCCATATGGTGACAGCTATGAAGAAGCACTAAAGAACTTAGAAAAGGTGTTGAAACGCTATGAGCAAAGTCAGCTCTCTTTGAGCACTGAAAAGTGCCACATGATGATGAGTGAAGGCATAGTGCTAGGGCACTTCATCTCTTCTGATGGTATCCAGGTAAACCCATCTAAAATCAAGGTAATCAAAAATATACCAACTCCTGTAACTCAGAAGGATGTGCGTAGATTCTTGGGGCATGCTGGTTATTACAGAAGATTCATAGAAAAAAATTTCAAACTGGCTTCTCCTTTGTTCACTTTGTTAATGAAGGATGTACAGTTTATCTGGAATGATGCATGCCAAACAACATTCACTAAGCTAAAAAGGAGGCTGTCCACAGCACCCATCTTGAGAGGACCCAATTCGGCTCTGCCTTTACATATTTCTTCAGATGCTTCAGACACTGCCATTGGAGCAGTTTTGGGACAGCGGGAAGGTAATGCTCCTTATGCTATTTATTATATTAGTAAAAATCTGTCTCCTGCTGAACTGAATTATACTGTCACAGAAAAAGAATTCCTTGCCATTGTTTATGCCATCAATAAGTTTAGGCATTATATTACTGGATATTCTACTTTGGTTCACACTAATCAATCTGCCATCAAGTATTTAATGAATAAACCAATCACAAATGCTAGAGTTACTAGATTGTTGTTACTGCTACAAGAATTTGATATCACAATTATTGATAGACCAAGAAAGGAAAATGTTGTTGTGGATTTCTTATCTCAGCTTACTAACAATGATGACAATTTACCAATTGAAGATTCCTTCCCTGACAAACATTTGTTCGCAGTATCAGCTCATTCCCCATGGTATGCAAATATTGCTAACTTTTTGGCTGCAAGTAACCTTCCAGCACATCTGTCGAAGAGAGAAAAAAATAAAATCATACAGCAGAGTGCTAGGTACTGCTAGATTGATGGCCATCTTTTCTACACTGGGCTTGATTTAGAAATCAGAAGATGTGTTAGAGAGGATGAAATATTCAGTATTCTTAAAGCTTTCCATGATGAGCCCTGTGGGGGACATTTTGCTAACAAGAGGACAGGTCATAAAGTTTTGAGAATGGGCTATTTCTGGCCTACATTATTCAGGGATGCAAAGAAGTATGTTCAGGAATGTGATAGCTGTTAGAGGATGGGCTAACCCAACAGATTAGATGAGATGCCTTTACAGCCATAGCTTGTGGTTGAACCATTTGACAGGTGGGCCCTAGATTTTGTAGGGCCTATCAACCCTCCCTCAAAGCAGAAAGTTCATATCTTGGTTTGCACAGACTATATGACTAAATGGGTGGAAGTTGTAGCCTTGGTTAAGGCCAATGATCAGGATGTGATTGATTTCCTGTATGAAGGAGTTTTTACTCGCTTTGGAGTACCCAAGGAGATCATTACAGACAATGGACCACATTTTGTATCTCACAAGTTGGAAGCATTGTTGCAAAAATTTCATATTCAACACAGAATAACCTCACCATATCATCCACAGGCCAATGGGCAGGTGGAGAGCACAAACAAGGTTATTGAGGCTATTTTGACAAAAACAGTGAAGAGCCATCGTAAAGATTGGGCTAAAAGACTTCCAGAGGCACTATGGGCCTATCGTACTACTTGGCGTAACACCACTGGTTTTTCCCCATATGAGCTAGTATATGGAAAGAACGCTATTTTCTGAATTTAATTTGAAATCAAAACTTTGAAAACAGCTGTTGAAGCAAATCTGGATTTATCAGAGGCTCAAAGGAATCAACTAAATCATCTCAATGAATTGGATGAGAAACGCACAGCTGCAGTGCATCATACAACTTTAATCCAACAACAGCGCTCTAGATGGCATGACAGATTTATAAAGAAAAGAGTCTTCCGGGAAGGAGACTGGACCCTGTTGTATGATTCATGGTTTAAGAGGGATTTTAAAGGAAAATTGTGCACCCGTTGGTCGGGACCCTATCAGATAGATCGGGTATTTGATAATGGAATAGTCTGAATGATCACCATTGATGATAACAAAGTACCATTATTCGCAAATGGTCATCGGCTGCGACTGTATCACAAGCCGATCTCAAGGGAAGATTTTATTTCACAAGTTGCATCTGATCCAAAGTATCAGTTAACGTCGGGACAAGGATTCTTAAACCCTGTAAATTCCTAAAAAGTTGCAGTTTCCACACATATTTTTGTACATAAATAATCATTTTTTATTTCATTCTGTATTTTATCTATCTTTAATTTTTCTTGCACTTTATCGGTTTGTTTTTAAGAACTGTGTGCAGGAACTTATTGGAGGAGCAGTAGCCGTGACTAGGCCAGATGACTGCAGACACCCCATATTTGTTTCTGATCTAATAAAGATCTTTGAAGGAGATGGATATTTCATGGTCTGTCACAAATAAAATTTGCTTCTACTACAATTGGACGCAGCTGCAACTCCGCCACATTTGCCTATTTTGCCAAATTCGCAGCTGCGACTCCGCTACATTTTCCCATTCTGCCAAAATTCGTAGCTGCGACTCCGCCACATTTGCTTATTCTACCAAATTCGCAGCTGCGACTCTGCTACATTTTCCCATTCTTCTAAAATTTGCAGCTGCGACTCTACCACTTTTGCTCATTCGGCCAAATTTTGCAGCTGCGACTCCACTACTTCTGCTTATCTTTCTAATTTGGCAGCTGCTACTTCGCCATTTCCGTCTCATTTTTACTCCTTCCCAGCAGCTGCGACTCCGCTACTTTTGTCCATTCCGCTAAGTATATCAGTTGAGAATCCGTGACCTTTGTCAGTTCTGCTAAATCTAGCACCACGGCTTCATTCCTTCCACTTCATTATAGCTCCTTCCGTACAGCTGCGACTCCGCCATTTTTTGTTTATTTTGCTAGATTTCGCAGCTGATACTCCACCAATTTGTCTACTCTCTGATTAATGATGCCAATAACGATGTGACTAGGCGTCAGTTTTGGTGCTTGCTCCACATGGTCCAACCATGATCCACCACGAAGGACAATTCGGATGCCTTGAGTAGCTGTCAACCTGGGTGGCAAGGGCCACTTACTTCGGCACATGTACATTTACATCCGCCCGGACAATGGCCAGCCGCAATGATTAATTCATGGCTCAAATTCATAAACGCAAGGTATGGGTCCTATCTTTTACATTATTTGGCAGAGAATTAATACGGTAATAATTATTATGTCCTGTCATAACCCTCCATCAATGAACCGAATTGAATCACACTTTAAAGATTAAGTTAAAGGTCATAATTGTGATTATTTTTTCCATCACCTTACCTGATTTTGCACCTGTTACTCCTATCTGCCAACCTCGTCGCTTCCATAGAACATTCATACTATCATAGACTAGCCTGAAACCTGATTCTTGAACCCCAACGACCCTTTGCATGTTCATAAGCTGCAACTCTCCACTTCTAAACTGTAAATTGTTGAGGTCTGAACCTTGAGGAGAGGTTTAAATGGGAAATCCAGTCAGACATGAACCTGTGAATACAGACACTGTGCATGCCAATGCAGAGGCTCTTAATATTTTTATAGCAGCAAGCTGGATGGAGTATTTCGAACAGTTGAATGGTTTTCACACAGAAACCGCATTGCAATTCGCACTCATCCTGACTGATACTCATGCCGAGGTTAGAGGACTGTGCATCGATGTTATAGAAGAAATCATAGCTGAGGTTACTGGTTTTCCCATGGTGGGAAAGAAGTCGTTTGGGCGGAAGGCACATAATGCAAATGCAGTAAGGGAATTTTTGTCAATAGGAGAACAGGTCATTCCAAAGCTCCGTGGGCTGGAACTAGCATCCTTACCACCACCCTGGAATCAAGTTGCAGTCTTTGTGAAGAGATATATTTCTTGTGGAGGTAGGTACCAAGTTGTTTCATTCTCTGAAATTCACTTACTATCTCATTTACGACATGGTATCTTAGTAAATATACCATTCTATCTGTTTAAAGCCCTACAAACCATGGCTGGCTATGCAAGAACTGCCCAACACCCAATTTCCTCCCTCACTAATCATGGTTTAATTAAATTATTGGTCCTAAGAGCCATTGCAAGTCGTCATTTAACTTGGGATCAATTTTTGGCTGAGGATGCACCAATCAGACAACCTATATTAGAAGAGGGAGGTGCTGGTGAGGATAGTGAGGACCGGAGTTCCTCAAACCCAGTTGGGGGGGAGGTTGGAGTAACAGAAAGTCAGGCCAATAACGAAGGGGAAGTAAGTAAAGAAGAGGCTGGAAGAGCAGAAAACCCTATAATTGAAGGAAGTGTGATGGAAACCCAGGGGCAGGAGGTAGAAAAATTGGAATCTGTAATTGCAATGTCAAGTACTCAAGTGAAAGAAGCTGAAACTGGAGTAGTTTTTGAAGCTGCGACAGTTGAAGCTACAATTGCAGAAGGAGGGATTCAGAAGGAAGTATATCGGCCAGAAACAGTAGCAGAAGGGACTGTGGAAGTCTTGGAAGTAGATTCCTCTTCCGAAATAAGGGGCACCATTATTGAATAAGAAGAAACCAGGGTGAACACCCCTGTGTCAAAGAAACGAAGAATAGAATCAAGGAACAAGGGTCATACACCCATGGCAGCAAAGAGGAAGAAGAGTCGGACTATCAAAGCAACAGTAGCAGCAAGTGGTGAGGAACACCCAGTGGGATTGTTGAGGAAAAGAATAACTCGGTCAGCAGCAGATGCAGAAGCAGCTGTGACAGTGGCAGCAGCAGAAGTAACTATAATGGCAACATAATTAACAAGGACAGTAGCAGAAGCTAATACAGTGGATGCTATTGGGGGTAATAGTGGAACACCCCTATCAGAGATGACAGGAGAAGTTAAAGGGAATAGGGGGTCACCTGCGTTAGAAGAAGCACATATAGTAGGGGTAGATCTAGAGATTCCTATTTTGAACCCCAAATTTCCTACTGCTATACAGGAACCCTCTAGGGAAGAACCCCAAATTGAAAACCTCATGTTTGAAAATGAATTATTAAAGGAGGAAGTGCAGACATTAAGAAAAGAATTGGAAAAGTGGAAGGGAGCAGATGGAAGACAAGCAGAGAAAAATTTGGATACATTAGCAAACGCTGCAAATTTGCTGGAAAACCCATCTGTTGCATCTAAAAATGAGAAGTATGGAGAGACTGTTTGCCCAGAATTTGGAGATATATTTGCTTCAGCAGGACACGGAGTTGTTGTGTTGGGACTTGCATCCCAGAGTCATGTACAGATAAAGGAGGTGGAAGAAGGAATGTTAGGGATCGAATGGATAGAGGAGAATGAGCCAAGAATGGAAGAAATCCATGATTTGAATTTAGAGGATGAAATGGTACAGTCCCATCCATCAGGGGATACTGAGCTCCTTCAGGACCAGTCTTGCCAGTCAGAAAGATCTGATAAAAATCAGAAACAATCTCAGCAGTTTAAAGAAATGGAGGAACAAGGGACTGTTACACAAGAACCAGTACCCTTGAGAATGTTTAAATCTGCAACTCAGATAGCAACATTTGATGTGGAGAATCATGAGGGAAACACTGCTACACAAGAACCAGTGTTTCCAAAATCATTTGCTTCAGTGGCAACACAAACTGAGATGGCTGAGATTGAAATGAAAGACTTGGGTGCTGTTACACAAGAACCAACAACCCTAAAAATACTAACTGAGACTGTAGCACTGACTGAGGAAGCTGGGATGGATATGGATATGAATAATGTTGTTACACAAGAACCAACATCCTTAAACCCTATGGCTGATACTGCACCACATGCACAGGCCATTGCAATCCCGATAGAAGATGAAGCTATCACAGTGCTAAGGCAAGACAAGGAAGTCATTCATCTAGATTCTGATGATGAAAAGGAGGTAGAAGACAGAAAAATTCAACGACTAGAGAAGAAAATTCTCTGGTTAAACCTTGAACTGGATAAATGGCTCAAATGGATGGAACCGTTCAAAGAAGGTATGATATGTCTCCAGGAGCATAGGCATGTCATTAAGGGACTAAGAGAAAAATGGGTTGAGGATCTATTCTTCCAGAAGCTTCGGTGAGAAAAACTCCAAGAAAAATTGGAAGGTTTGAAGAGCTTGAGTCCCTACAACAAGACAAAAATCAAATGTATAATCTTTCTATAGAATTGATGAGTTGCAGAGCTCCATCCCCCTCTTATCCTGTTTTCCTCTATGAGCAGACAACCTTATTTAAATTGAAGGCTCTCAAATATGGAAGATCATTTGAGTTGGCAATAGCTGATCAATTTCTGGAGACTTTTCTGAAGAGTGACTTTGAGGATCAGCATTTGTTATGTGAGTTATATTTGCATGATAGGGCTTGCTATATTTCCACTCCATCTGACCCTTTACCTATTCTTGGGGATGTTCAGTTGAGGGAATTTTCCTCCTTTTCCATTAACCATGTAAGTTGGAAGGATTCTTTCCAAACCATCCTTAGGAATGAGGAGAATTCTACTCTCTGGATTAGGGAGGAACCTCAGAATCCACCAGTATTCATGGCCTGTCATGCTAAATCCCTCAAGGTTATTTCAATTGCTCAATATTTTGAGAGCCTGCGAGATAAACTCCTTACTACATGCTTCCCAATGATTCTTAATATGTAGCAGGATGCCCTGGAAGGCAGTGAATATAGATGGATATACTCATCCTCATCTCTGAAGGAAATGGATCCATATGGCTTCGAAACTTTCAGGCAAGCCTTCACTAGGGTGCCTAGATATGTGCAATGCATGCAGAGGTGTGGACCTTGGTGGATTGGTTTAAGATTTAAGTTCCCCCTCATTTGGTTTCCTATAAGCAATTCTTACAGAACCAATTATGCTCTAACATTAGAAGAAGAAGAGATTTGGTGGGAGCATTGGGTATACTGCTATGGGTTTGTTCCTCAAGGGGAGGCACCAGAATTTGCTTATAACATCATCAATCTCCACAGATTTCACTCAGATTCGGATTCAGACTAAAGGAGGTTGTTGCATGAGGACATGCAATTGGATAGTTGGGGGGAGATGTTGGGTCCAGGAAATGCCCCTTTTTGCCTACCTCTATTACACCTTTTTGCCTTAATTCCATCCTATTTTCATGAGCTATATCCATGTCTTTCCAGATCAATCTATAACATTGACAGGTATAATTTTTTATTACTTTATTTGTTTTTATGCCTAAGACTGTTAAAGATTATGGATCTTAGTCCTTGGTTTATACTAATTTATGTGACTTTATTTATCCAAGGTCTAAAAGCGCAGGTGTATCAGCCCAGCAGTGCTAGCTGTGACTCTTCAACGTCAGCTCCTCATACTCTAACGGACAACACATCCTCCACGCGAGCCGTAACAGATTTCCACTGTAACAGATCTCATTGAAGAAGAGATTATCTACAACAGACAGGTGGCATTCCAGCTGTCAAGTCTGTTGATCCAATTGCCATCGAGACAGCAACATCCTTCAGTATTAACAACACTATTCAACATGATGTATCAGTTAGCTGTAACTACGCAGCATGAAGATCATAGATCTTCATTGCTGCGTTATTTTTGTGGATCTGAAATTGTCTTTCTTTTTGTATAAATCCCAGAAGGCTCTCGTAGCCTGGGGTTGGACAATCATTACTGGTGTAAGCTGTAACAGAGCATGGAAGCTCATGATCTTCCATTAATAATATGAGAGCAGAAATTCTCCACTTCTGAGTTTTAATTAGCTCTGACTCTCGGCATCTCTGTTAGAAGGCCAGGGCCCGCCTTCTCACAGAGGTAGCCGATTTAAGTAGGTAGAATAGTTTAATTTAATTTCTGTTGTGTGGTGTGGAAAGTTGCAGACATTGCTGATAGCTGTAATAGAGAATAGTTTAATTTCATTTCTGTTGTGTGGTGTGGAAAGTTGCAGACATTGCCGATAGCTGTAACAGAGATTAGCTTCCTTGCTGGTAGTTTACAATTGTATCTTGAATAGCTGTAACAGAGTGGTGTGACAGTCGACTGTGTAGAACAATTCAATTAATTGCATGTGTGTTTTAATCAGCTGTAACAGCCAAGCTCGATCCCAATCAATTGGTAGTTATTTATGCTTTCTAGGACTTCCAGTAATCATCAGTAGAGTTCAAGCTTGTATTTCAATTCTGGTTGATGTTGTATCTTTAATTGCATACATAGATTAGACAGATAATGTTGGAGTTACAGTAGTCACTGGATAGATCATTTTGGTAAAGGTTGAATGCTGTGGTTTGATGATCATGAGTATTTAACTTCTTGCAAAAGTAATTTCATTTCATTTCATTATTAGATCATTAACTTTCTGGATTGATTCTGTAAGAAGGATTGTTTCAATTGGGATTTGTAGATGTGTGAATTAGATTAGTTGCTTAGGGAATGAGTTGGATGAGCATCTAGGTAGGATCATTACTTACATTCATTAATCAACGGATTAATTTGTTTATGCATAGATTGTGCTCATTACCTTTGAAATAAAAGACCTTCCTATGTTTGACAATTTATATTGATCATTCTGTGTGTTAGCTTTAATGAACTGACATATAGAGTGCCCAACAATTGCTAGACATAACTAGCAAATATAGTGACCAAGTATGTTTTTCCTATATCAAAGGATCTTATACTTTTGTATGATTGATAATGATTACTCATGAAGTTAAAAGTTTGAGTAATCTAGGGTTTATGCATGTTATGTTCCATACTTTGATTAATGATATGACTAAATAGAAAATTCCTATATAAACCTTGAATACTAATGATTATTATCTTTGTTTGAAATGATCATGACTATACATGCTTAAGATTATTGTGTTTTGATAGTATTAAGATTATACTAATAAATGTATAACACAATGATGATACTAGTAAGCATGCATAGTGATTGAGGATGGATATAAGTTCAAGGACAGGTAATCCAGGAAGCAAAGATCAAGAGGGAGCACACTCCAATAGTTCCTACAAGGAAACAAATATTGAGAGGGACTCCACCCATCAAACAAACAAAGATAAGTATTTGAATTGTCATTTCTTGTATATTTGATTGTTTAAATAATATTGTTCAAATATGTATATACTTATGTTCCTAGACTTAGGTTGTGTATTATGCATATTAGAATAATTGCATTAATGGATAGTATACTACTAATATGCATGTAATGGGCTGTAAGTGGCCTATGGCACTGTACAACATTCCATTGCTACCTATCTAGAATAAAACCTCTTTGCTAACATGTTGGGAGTTGTGCACACTCTTAACAATGTTCTGGTAGAGATTGGAAGGCATCTAGAAAGTTACAGGATATGGATAAATGTTGTATTAAAGCATTGACTAAATTAAATGCATGACTGTATGACATATTTCTTTATGTGTAAGAATTTGTTCTAAAAACTATGAGATGTTTTCTAATCATGCAATTTAACTTGTCTTGTAGGAAATATCGTATACCATCACCTACAAAAGAAGGACTACAACATTTGTTCCAGCAACAAAGCTATCTATTAAAGATATTGAAGAATCGGAAGTTCCCAGGATTTGGGAAGAATGCCATGATCAAGGAATACCAGTCGATCATGAAGAATGATGTTTGGGATGTGGTCCCAAGACCTAAAGAGAATTCTGTTGTGACTTCCAAATGGATCTATAAGATCAAGCATGATGCAAATGGTAGCATGGAGAAATACAAAGCGAAGTTTGTAGCTCACGGCTTCTCCCAGAAAGAGGGACTCATGTGTGCAAACTGAAGAAAGCCTTGTATGGCTTGAAGCAAGTTCCTAGGACTTGGTGAGGATAGATTGATTGCCGACACGAAGAGGAAGCTTGCTGCCGAGTTTCAGATGAAGGACTTGGGGATGATGCACTATTTTCTAGGCATGGAGGTGTGGCAAAGTGCAGATGGGATCTTCCTTAGACAAGGGAAGTACACAGTAGAGATCATGAAGCGATTCGGGATGATGGACTGCAAGGCCATGGCCACACCTATGGAATCGAACCTAAAGATTTTGTGTGATGCTTCATCTAATCCAGTTGATGTCACAGTGTATCGTCAAATCATTGGGTCCTTGATGTACCTAGCGAACACTAGACCAGATATTTCCTTTGTAGTGAACACATTGAGCCAGTTCTTGACGGATCCGAGAGGTGTTCACCTGGTTGTTGTAAAGCATATTCTGAGGTACCTGAAGGGTACAATTGATTCTGGGCTCAAGTATGATGCGAATCAAAATTTTAACCTGCAGGGTTATGTTGATTCGGACTGGGCAGGTAGTGTTGCAGATAGGAAGAGCACTTCTGGGTGCTACTTCAGTATGGGATCAAGTGTGATCTCTTGGTTTACCAGGAAGCAGTTCTGCGTAGCACTGAGTACAGCTAAAGTAGAGTATGTTGCATCTTGTTCAGCTAGTTGTGAGGCAGTATGGCTCTGGAAGCTACTGTCTGAGCTATCTGATCTCCTATTGGAGGCTACTGGTATTTTTTGTGACAACCAGAGTTGTGTGAAGCTGTCTGAGAACCCAGTATACCACAACAGGTCGAAGCACATTGAGATCAAATATCACTATATTAGGGATATGGTGCAGAGAGGAGCAGTGAAGCTCCTGTATGTTGATACAGATGAGCAGGTTGCGGATGTGTTGACGAAACCACTAGCCAAAGTGAAGTTTGAATACTTCAGAGAGAGGCTTGGTTGTATTCAGATTGACGACACTTCGAGGAAGAAGTGATGGACATATTTGCAGGAGCCATTCCAATCATGGTGAGAGGAGGATCCTTCCCATGGCTGTGGATGTAAGCGTTGTATGATAAGCATCAGGTCGATGCTCTAGTTACTGCTCTATATATGCATCATGTTGGCTGCTTGTTATGATCAATTGGATCATATGTATATGCATCATATTGGATGCTTGTTATGATCAGTTGGATCATGTATTTGTATATGTATCAGGTGGATCATGTATGTTGATATGTATCAGGTGGATCATGTATTTGTTTATGTATCAGGTGGATACATTGTATGATCAAGTAGATCATGTATGATGATATGTATCAGGTAGATACTATGTATGCATCAGGTGGATGCATTGTATGATCAGGATGACGTGGATGATGAGCTTCAGGATTTTGCTCCAGATGATATGCATAAGGATGATGCTATAATGATGATCAAGATGATCATATGTGACGATATGTATCAGGTGGATACATTACATAATCAGTTGGATTATGTGTGATGAGTTCCGTAGACACAGATGCACATGGGCCATTCGAGCATGGTTGAATTATGTCTTCCCATGGCTGCGATATAAGTGCAGGGGCCATTCGAGAATGGTTGAAGTGTGTCTTCGTATGGCTGCAATATAAGTGCTAGGGCCATTCCGACATGGTTGAAGGGTGTCTTCCCATGATTGTTGATGTAAGAGTTGTGCCATTCGAGCATGGTTGAAGTGTGTCTTCCCATGGATGCAATATAAGTGTTGTGCCATTCCTAGCATGGTTGAAGTGTGTCTTCCCATGGCTATGGATATAAGTGTGATGCCACTCTCGCATGGTTGAAGTGTGTCTTCCCATGGCGTAGATATAAGTGATGAGCCTCTCACGGATGGTTGAAGTGTGTCTTCCCATGCCGGTAAATGTAAGTGTTGTGTGATGTGCATCTGGGTTGTGCTTTGTGAACGATGTTATAATCAGTATGATCATGAGTATCAGGATGATACTCTATGGCCGTGGACAGGTTGTGCTTGGGAGGACATGTAAGACCTGGGAGATCCGATAGGTTGGGCTGTGTGCCCGTAATAAGTCCTGGGATGCTCTTTCGAGGGTTTGTCCTATGGCATGTAATGTGACCTGGGAGATCCGATAGGTTGGATTGTGTGCCCGTAATAAGTCCTTGGATGATCTTTCGAGGTTGTGCCATGACCACATATAAGACCTGGGAGATCCGATAGGTTGAGCTGTGTGCCCGTAATAAGTCCTGGGATGCTCTTGCGAGGGTTTGTGACACATGTAATAAGTCCCAAGGATTCCACAATATGGCTAGTGATGATGAAGACCTATAGATGGTGGGCCTACATCTAGTATGAAAAAGGACTAGCTCTGTAGAACTTCCTATGACGATTAGTTAAGAGATTGATTGAGATAGCAGCAGCAGTGACAATGACGATGATTCGATGTCGATGATCCAGTGATGATGATCCAGAGAAGAAGACTTGTGCTAGAAGACTTGTGTCGAGAAATACCTTCCTAGTTAAGAGGGAGTGTTGATGTAATTATAACTTCAGAATGTATTTCACCTATGTATATTGTATTCCAATAGAGATGTTATTATTCCTCTATACAGAACTATTTGTATTCCTATAGAGATGTTATTATTCCTCTATACAGAAGTGTCTTCATTTATATTGTAAGTGTCGTAACTTATACTTGATGGGTTATTAAACCACCTTGATGGGTTCAGACCTGTATGAGTCATGTGGGTAAAAGGGTTATTAGACCACCCTATTGGGGGTCGGCCCTGTCAGCATTATGTTATGTGGTTAAGTTAAGGCCGACCTAGTAAAGTTTAATAGGCAAGTCAAGTCAAGTATAAATAGAGTGCGGGAGGCACTCTATTTGATCATTCAATTTCTCAATTATACTCTCATTGGAGAGTGGTGCACTAGTGGAGGAGGAGAAGCTGCTGCTAGGAGACTATATCTTATGCTTGGGTTTTGTATCATTACTCTATCTATCTCTAAGGAAGTTATTGGGGTTTTTCACCTTTATGGTTTTCCCCAAGGAAACTCTGTGTGTCTATTGTCTCATGTGATTGCTTGTTGTGATTGATATGCTTGATATGCTATAGATTTTATTCTCTCAAAAAAGATCCTAGAGTATGTTGAATTAATGCTCAAAAAATTAACATTTCATTTCAGTCACAACCACGCCACACACCGCACTACAACCTTTGAGTAACAAGTAGCCCTTAAAATGAATTATTAATAAAATTTACTATCAACATTTTTCTTTTTAGGTATACACGACATCAACTACCTTAGGCTAGAGTTTCGAGTTTAAATCACCTTAAACTACTCAAAACTAGCTTCATTACTGAACAATCATAGTACGACTATCTTTAGGTAAATCCATTTGTATCAAAATTTCTTGGGAAACTCCACTGAACCTAGAGCTAAGCACGAGGTCGTATGAGACTGGAATTGTTGAGGATAATCCCTCACTTTCCTTTCGAGCATAAACCAGAGCTGTCTTGCGTACGGGGGTCCTTTTGGATTTCAGGCTTTGTTACCCTTCTCATGCGTTACGGCTAGACTGACGACTGTCCCCCCAAGAATTTTCGTACTTACGGTAGACTTAGTATCTTTCCCATCTATGACTCTACACAGGTGACGACAGAAGGCTATTTCTGTAGTACCTAGGACAAAAGTGGGAGGAAACCATCTAAAGAAATTTGCGAAGGCGGTTTGGTGATTCAAACGCTTGCACCCAAAGGACCTTTATGTGGACCCCGGGTAACTATTCTTCATCCTTTGTTGGTTAGTTCTGGGCCCTAATCATCCCAAACTTCCCTCCGGAAGGCATCTATTTTCTTGGTTTGGATTACCTATGACCTTTTTAGTGGTGTGCTCTTTGTGCCTCTTGTTCTTTAGTTGGCTTTAGAATTTTCTAATCCATTGAGTCAGAACTATGGAAAGCATCTTGGTGAGCACCAATCAAGGGAACCCTATTCAAGGGGCTCCTTGTGCTTTTCCATTCATTGGGAACATTGGTACTCCCTTAATGGCTACCTTGAATCTTCTGGGATTCACTATAGGGGTACCGGTTTGGTTGTTTTCCACTCTAAACGCCTTGCATACTCTTGATGCTTCTCAAGTAAGCACCTCACATCAAGAGCATCAAAACCCTATGCCTACTTCGCCAATAACATCTTCTCCTCCTCCTTCTACCTCATGTGGTGAAAGTAGTATTAATACTAGTAACTAACAGTCTAAAAGGAATAGACGGAGGAAGAATGGGAATAAGATGCCAAAGCAAGGGGGAAGCCACCTAGCCTCTGAAGGTCATGCTGGGGGCACCTACCAAACCTCTGATGGTCATGTTGGGAAAGGTCACCCAGCCTCTTAAGGTCATGCTGAGGGCACCCACCCAACCTCTGGAGTTCATGTTGGGGGAACTCTTTTAGTCACTGGAAATCATACTGAACCTTGCCACCCAGCCTCTGAAGGTCATGCTAGGGGCACCTACCCAAGCTCTGGTGGTCATGTTGGGAAAATTCACCCAACCTCTGAAGGTCATGCTAGGGAAACCTACCCAACCTCAGGTGGTCATGTTGGGAAAAGTCACCCATCCTCTGAAGGTCATGCTGGGGGCACCTACCCAACCTCTGGTGGTCATGTTGGGAGAACTCGCTCAGTCACTGGAAATTATACTGAACCTCGCCACCCAGCCTCTGGAAGTCATGCTAAGGGCACCCACCCAGCCTCTGAAGGTCATGCTGGGGGCACCCACTCAGCCTTTGAAGGTCATGCTAGGGGAACCTACCCAGCCTCTGGAGGTCATGCTGGGAGAAAAATTTCAGTCACTGCAAATCATACTAAAAGTATGTCTTCAACCACTGTTTCTCATGTTGAGGACACGTCATTGATCACTGCTGGTCATATTAATGACAAGTCACTAGTTACTGTGAGTCATACTGGAGACACTGAATCGACCACTGCAAATCATGCTGAGAAAGTTGACATTGTTGACAAACCTAATAAACATAAGCTTAAGTTCCCTGTAAGTTTTGCGAGGGAGACCACCTGACCTATTTGTGCCCTGTACTTCCAGAAGTGCAAAGAGTGTGGTCCATAGTTCAAAATTATTCTGCTTCTGAGCAACCAGCCACAGCAAGTCATGCTGGGGGCAAGATTTCAACCAATGCTAGTCATGCTGAGAGTACTGTTGTTGTAAAGGAGTCTAAGCTTATAGGATGCAAGCCAAATTTCCCTTGTAAACTTTGTAAGGGAGATCACCTTACTCACCGGTGCCCTGCTATCCCAGAGGTGCGGAGAGTGCGGTCCACGTCTGAAGGACCCTCTGCTCCTGAATTGTCTATAGATTCCCAACAACCTGATCAACCTTTGGTTGATGAAGTGGTTGAACCAATGCAATCTTTGGTCAACCCCACTCTTTCTTCGGAGAGTGAAGTGATCGAATCGATGCAATCTTCGATCGATCCCATCATCCCTTCAGAGACTGATGCCCCTGTCCCTGATGTCTTATGCATTACCAGTTTGGATGTTTCTGAAATGGGGGGCACTTCATCTATGCTGAGTGAACCCCTACCAAGCTCTGGGATCATTTCCATTGATTGGAATAGTCTAACTGGGCCTCGCTTTCCTTCTGTTACACCTTTTCAGATAAAGGTTGATATCGGAAACCATGTGGTTCATCGATGTATTGTAGATGAAGGAGCCTCTGTTAGTATCATATCCCCTTATGTTTGGAGAGATTTAGGTTTTCCTAACCTTGTTCTAGCTGTTAATTGGCCGTTGACTTTCGACAAAAGACCTAGTGAACCGTTGGGATTTCTCCCTCAGGTACCTGTTACTTTGAGTGGAAAAATAGTCTTAGTTGATTTTATGGTTTTAAAGGACCCTATGGACTTTGATATGATCGTAGGGCGTGATTACGTATATTCTAGGCAGGTTGTGGTGTCTACGCTCTTTCGTGTGATGCATTTTCCTCACAACGAAAGCATTGTCACTATTGATCAGCTTACATTTGTTGATCCCTCTTATTACCCAACTATAGACCAACCTCACCAGTAGGCACTACCATGTCACAATCAAATATTGTGGCATATTGTTCCTTGAGTCCAACTGCTACTGAGAAAAATCCTCTGAATTCATGCTTACCTTCTCGGGACTGGGTCCCGACAATTGATCAAGTGATGACTCCATCTGAATATTTAGATATGTGTTCCATCTGGGATAATATACTTCCTTCTGATGAAGTTTTCCTAGAGTCTATAATACAGTCTGCCCTTCATTTGGGCATTAATCCACCTACGAGCATTCTTCCACTTTCACTTAGAGCTCGTTAAAAACAATAAGGAGGCTACGAGCATTTCTTCCACCTTCAGTTCGAGCTCGTAAAAAACAATAAGGAAGTTATGAGCATTTTCTGTATCTCCTTTGAGCTCGTTAAAAATACTAAGGAGGTCACGAGTTTACTTTTTTGGTCTCATTAAAACTTTACGAAAAATATATTTATAGATTTATTTCACACTCTTGTTAGACTCTTTAAATATGACAAGATTTCAAAGTATAGTTGTCCTTTCAGACTCGTTAAAGGATTTGAAGCGACAAACACTTAAGTATAATTTTACCCCTTTTTCGGACTTTTGTGGATTAGTTACGAAAAAGGAATACTCTAGTCATGTGTGGCTAGAAGAGTTCTTCTCTCTTTGTTTTATACTTTTTCAAGGGAGGAGATTAACTGTACGAAAAAAGGACCTTTTGGAGCCTCTCTTTGGGGTTTTCAGGCTCTCTAAACATGAAAACACCAAGCGAGCATTCACCTACTCGGTCTCAATGTGAAATCCACGAGAGGGTATATAGAGGATTGTTTAAATTTTTCAGACTCTATAAACAGGAAAACACCAGCAAGCATTAACCTACCCAGGCTTGATATTAAAATCCATGAGTAAGTGTATGGAGGATTATTTAAGTTTTTCTAACTCCTTCAACAAGAAAAAACCAATGAGCAAGAACAGATCTCGGCTCGATATTAAAATCCAGAGATCGGTATTATAGAGTATTCATTTATCTCTTCTTCGAACTCTTTAAAAAATGAAGAAGGTCCTGAGTCTTCCTCCCATGGGCTCGTTAAACTCTTACATGGTTGGACTTATTGAGTTTTCTATGTTTCTTGGACTCATTAAAACAATCAAAAGGGATTCTTTTACTAAAAAGAATAAGGGATAAGAAGGGTGTATCTCATCTTTTCAGTTTCAAAGGCAGTTCAGTTAGTCATGTCCTTGAACACAACACCTACTTGAGTCTATCATTTCAGTTGGGTCTTAGTTTTTGACCTTAGGGTGAACCTTATCTCCGAGTTTTTACTCCCTTGGTTGGTTATTCTTCCAACCATATGGAGGGTCTGTTAATGTCTCCTACATAGCAGGCTTAGATCACTTCCCCTCATGTTGAAAATTGCCTAAGTCACTATTGTGTCATGCTCACTATTCATGGATACAGCCTGTGTCGGCCATTCTGCAGTTTACCTTGACTTCATGTGTCAGCCATCCCGGTGTCAATTTTTTTCATCTTGTTACTTGTCCTACTCCACATTAGCTCATACCTGTGAGTGTTCCTCGTGTTGGATGATGGAGGATGCATTAAGGCCTCCCTTCCAACGGACTTCTTCCCATTGATCTCAGCTCATTATACTCTGGGAATGAAGTCTAGAGTTTCGGTTAGTACCTTGGGGATTGCAGTCATTAGTGGCAGTTTCCCTCACTGTTGAATAAATGGGAATACATCAATGTCTCTTATTTGACAGGTTCCTCAAGTGTTCGACTTCAAGTCCACTTATTCACACTTGTTGGATCGTACTAGGTACCTTGGACCCCATTCTCATTATCGATGGAAGTCCTCGCGTTTGTTAACGGTATACATCAATGACCGGTAATCAAACGATACCCCCCATGTTCGACTTCAGCTCATTTATTCGCATGGTTGGGGTTTTTACCTTGAGTTGTTTGGATGAATACCTTGGGACTATGCTAGCATCACCATATTTATGTTATCACCCAAGCTACGCAAGACTGAGCCTTATTCATTTTGGCTCTTTTTGAGACATAGATCCAACTTGTTGTTATGGCTATGATCTCTCTTTTGACATGGATCCACGCTTGTATTTCAATGGCCATGATATATATATACATCTCCTAGTTATGTATCGGAGATCATGCTACACATCTATATGATGTCAAGATTGTAATTGCGCGCTGACCTTGATCGTTGTTTCAGGTGTTTTTGTGACTTGGTTCTATGGTTTCTAGCTCCTCTTCTAAATTGGAATTATAATGTATTTCGGCCATCATTTCCCTCTGACCTCACAAATTAGGGGGAATATGTTATAGGTCAAATCTGCACTTCTCCGTTCGTGATCACATTGCCCTGTTGATCACACAAAAGGACACGGGATTCAAGAGCTTGATTGATCTAGATGACTTGCTGCTAGAAGTACACTCTTCAGCTGATATTTTTGCAGTTTCTCCTGATTTTACCTCATGTACACCCCTCTATGCATAGTAGACCAGCATACACATTGGGAAAATACTCTACTTTGCTCAAGGACAACCAGCGTACATCTCCCAAAATGTTACAAACGCATGTTGTAAAGCGCAGAAGTTGCTTACTATACGCTACTCTTGTTCTATGAAACTCATGTACATATTAAGATGAAATCAAAAAATATATTAAGATTACGAATTGGGATTAGTTGGAGTTGGTTCTGCAACTTCCCCAACTTCCCAATTCAACCACCTCTTGATCTAAACTACCTACCTTGTCCCATAAATATAAGGAGGATCCATGAGAGAGGTTAGTCATAAATGACCTAGAAAGAATGCTTTGAGTACTGTTACACTGGAGGAATCCCTGAGTCAGAGTGAAGAGCAGGATCCCAGGATCCGGTTGCAGAAACATCTCTACACGTCAGGTATATTGTACTGATTCATGTTTCTTTGACAATAAAAAAGGTCGAAACACCCTTCCTGTCCCAAATTGAATGTCTACTAGATTGCATATTCATTTGGATTATTATCTTGTTATATTTGATGCTTAAGTTGTTTATGCTTTCATCATTGTTATTATATCCAAGATATGCTAAGGAAGGTATCTTTTGTGTTGCAAGTTCGTCAAGTAGAGGATCAAGTGGGAGATCAAGCGAGAGGCCAAGCGATAGCTAGGATCGACCTTCGATAAAGAGGTATTTCTATCAATCCCGATCTCTTTCTTTTGTAGGAACTAATTGCAATATAATCAATGTGTTTACCTGTCAATCTCCCCTCAGTTGGTAGTGTTCGCTCCTCGCTATAAGGTTAAAATACTGAACAACACTGAGGGTGAAATGTTCTTCATAGGATCCACCCCAAGCGTCTGTCGAATGGGGAATTCAAGTGTAGAAATTGTTTCTCCATGTTGATTATTACCATTGTCACCCATCTCTTCATCATGATCATTATTGTTCTCCCGGTGTTCTCTGTTCTCCTTGTTGTTCATATCTTCCTCGTTCTCTTGCTCCTTTCTTCTCCTTTCTTCTTCCAGTTTGTATCGATAATCCAACCACTTCTCCTTAGTTACTTCCTGCCCGTTAATTCGATAAATCTCCTCTAGATTTCTTGTACCCACATCACTTCCCTTATATTTTGGAGTTTGCTTCTCAGAAGTGGGATTTGAAATTTTCATTACCTTCTCCAAGGTTGATACTGATGATTCAAGTTTGGGGAGAATAAAACTTCCTCTTCCTGAAGATGTTCGCAGTAATCCGGTAAAGGAATCAACTCTCGTGACCAGTTCATCAATAAATGTTTCTCTTCCTAGACCTTGGTTACTACCACAACTTCTTCCACCTACAAAGTTAGTGCTTTTGGGGGTTTCACGTTCTTTTCTTCTTGTAATCATGCAAGCTTAAATAATCATACCTTGTTTTGGGGGTAGGAACCCGTTCATTCTGTTGAAGGATGCACTTCTCTTCACCGCATCTTATCATCCCTGCAACCTCAAAAATAAAGATAGATAAATAAAAGAAAAACTAATCAGCTACAATCTATGTCTGCTAATTACCTTCCCTGGCAATGATGCCAAATGTTGGTCACTATAATTGCCTGTTAATTTAATTTAATAAATAGAGTGCTCAATATAAATTGTCAACCCAGGGAAGTCTAGTTATTTCAAAGGTAATCAAGAAAAATATATACATAAACATTTCAGTAACTGGTCAATCAATTAGAAGTCACCCAATCTACCTAATTGCTAATTCCATGCTCTGCTTACTGCTCAATCCAACTTCAATTGCTAATTTGACTGTCCAAAATTAAGAGGGTTCACAATCCTTCTACGGTATCAATTCTAGAATTAACTGCTTCAAGAATAAATTAGAAAAATTGCTTTTGCAAGAATTTAAATCCTAAATCATCATCATAAAAGAGCTTCAATCCACAATTGTAATATTTAACCATAAAGGAAATCAGTCTTCTTCCTACTCTGTAAATTATATGTCATCTACCAGTTCAACAATTCATGAAAGGAATGAAGCAATCAATGATATGCAGCAGTAGAGCACAGCTATAACAACAGTAATAAATAACACATTTGTAAAGAGAAACTACACATTACTCATTCGACTGTTTCAACAAATAAAAAAAGCTATAAATGGAAAATCCTACTCTAAATGCTCACGTTGTTCAACAAAGAGAAATTAGAAATTAGGAAATCCTACGCTTAATAATCAAACTATTTCAGCAATTCAAGAAATCTAACTAGCAATTCCACACCAAGCAAAGTAAAAGAATTAAACAACTAATTAACTCAGCAAATCTATGAGAAGGTGGGCCCTTTCCTTCTAACATAGATATCTCTAAAGGCTACCAGAACTACTCAGCACACAATGGATCAGAAAAATACTACCTCTTTCATTGATAGAATAAATTCAAGTACAAATTTCTCCCACTCCTGTTACAAATTCTCTCAAAGTAAGCCTCCTTTTGGACCCTCTCGTCTTTCTATAAATACTAGACAAGACAATTCAAGTCCTCTTAGTTCAAACATCCATGAAGATTGAAGATCTTCAGGCTCTCGAATCAATGCTTCAAAAATAGAAACAGTTACATTCATAATTACAATTGGGAAAAAATATGTTTCATAGGCGTTAATGCTCTTCACAATCCAACTGATCAGATACTAAGTGAGATTCAGCTAGCCACGTAGATAGATGCTTGAGTTGTTTCTGTAAAAACCTTAACCAAAGCCCTGAAAAGCGTGACTGCTATCCACGTACTTCTTTACCCACATGTATCAACAAGTTTATATACCCGAATCCCATGTGGTCTCAAATTACTTTCATCGATCCTTCATAGGTCGACACAATTAGGAACAAAACCCATAATCACAAGCAATCTTTAAGCATTAAATATAACAAAGCAATAATAAATTATACATGTTTGAATCCATGCTTTTCCTTGGGAAAGATAATGACTTGGCTACAATAATAGGGAAAAATAGGGGAAAAGGGTCTTGATGGAAGTGAGCAAAATGGGGCATTTCTGGCACCCAACAGATACCATCCAAGAGTTTCTTAGGGTCTACAAAAATGGATAACTCCATAGCCTATATAATGTGCCATCTCATATGTTAATCTGGACTGCATGCTAGATCTTATAGATCTCCTTGGAAATCACCATTGATTTCCCTTCAACTTTCGACACTATCACACATCATTCTTCATGATGGACTAGTATTCTTCTATCATAGTTTCATGTTGGCATATTGCTCAATCACTGCATCATCTCTTGGCAGATCCACTGGTTCTGTTGGCTCTACTATCTCATTATGATATAAGGATGATTATTGTACTTAGAGGGATACTCATCCTTCAGAATCTTCTTCTTCTCATGATCAAACTCCATATGAAACCTTCTAGATCCCTTGAAGGTTACCGTCTTCATCCTCTTCTTCCTTGGTACATGGGTGTATGTGGGACAACCAAGGATCCACTTTTACGAATGCTTCTTCGGGAGTCTTGTCAACTAATATCTAGTGAGGAAACTTAATATGGGCATAACTGTCGTACTGGTCATATATTCTTAATCAAGGATATTTGTCTCCATGATCTTTATAATGGACCTATCCATGACATAAATATCCACAAGGGTTAACCAGTACTATCTAGGCATAACTGTCGTACTGGTCGTATCTTATTAATTAGGGATCTTCGTCTCCACAATATTTATAATGGACCTATCCATGACATAAATATACACAAGGGTTAACCAGTACTAATTTAATTAGTTATGCTACTCATCAATCAAATCAATTCAAATAAAAATTATTACACAAAGTATAAAATACTTATCTTTGCTTGTTTTGTTGACTCCCTCTTGATCTCTGCCTTCTTGCAAAAATCATTGGGGTTTCTTCATCATTTGATATTAAGACCTTAATCTTCTTCTTCATCAAGTTTTGAAATTTTGGGACTTGATGAAGTTTTCATCTTCTGTCTTCATGTCTTCTGGAGAGAATTATACATAGTGCAAGGAGACATCCAAGAATGTCATTTTCATCAGTCCACATGTGTCTAAATGTACTAGATCCAAGATTCCATTGGATATACTATCATTATTTAGGAAATATCCCTTGGAATTATTTTCAAGTATATAACCCTTGTAAATAATTTAATGTTCTACTTGAAGCTTTTGGAATACTTAAAAGTACTCTTTGCAATCTTTGTCAAATTTGTCTTCTTTTCTTCCGAGGTGGAAGCTCTTCAACATTATATTGTCTTTCTTTCCTTTTCTTTCCAGGGAGCTGATAAGAGTAGAGACCTGTTGGCCCGATTTTGTGACCGAGGCCAATGAAGGAGAGATGGCCCACAAAGGTTGCTTACAGCAGCTTCCGATGTGTTTGAAATAGCTAACTCTCACAGGAATAAAGACCTTGCTGCCTGTAAGATGTGCTCTCAAAAGAGAGTCTCTCAAACTACCTATATGAATGCCTAAAATGTAATTGAAATCTTAAGATTTAAATTAATCTAATCTATGATGCAATTAAAAAATGAAACAGAAAAATTAGTAGCTCCTAAACTGTAAACAACAGTTTAGTATCTCCTAAAAATCCCATAGGTTCAACTACAAAATAAAATTGAAAACTATAACTAATCTGTTCTATCCTAACTATCCTGATCAGGAGAAAGCTTGAAAGTTTTGACATGTAAAAGAATAATTTTAGTTTACTAGTTTATTTAAAACAAAGTTTAAATAAACAATTAAACATTTGAAGCACATCAATATCATAAGATTAAAAATAACCTTTTACATATTGTTTACACATCAAATTTGCAGTCATCTAGCATGATCAATTGAGTAAAGAATATTGATTTATAAAATAGCATAAAATCTCTCAGCAAACTTCTATTCAACTGTAAAAATAAAATCTTACAGATCCCAATCAAGTACAAAGATGATTGCAATGTCAATGATCTCTGGTCTCAAATTATGCCTAGGTAGAAATAACACAAGGCTTCCATCGATATCCAGAAATAGTAGCAGAGAAGATTACTGATTCTTCTTCTGGAATAAACATTATAGAAAAATGAATATCCTATAGTTCCTAGGTAAAGACCTTCAAAACTGCAGAGCTCTCTCCCCTCTGGCAGCATCTCCCCTCCTATCTATAAACATAAAGATTTATAAACAGAAACAGAACTTGAGAATAACAAAGTCCTCTCTATTCTGCTGAGAAACCCCCCCACCTTACACAGGTGATATTCTCCTGCTTTTATAAGCCATGAAGACTAATGACAAATCCCCTTCTCTATGAGCAGATGCGATGCTAAAGAATCTATTTACATCTTTTCTGGCAGGATCTCAGGCGTATTGCTCAAAACAAAATCCATCTTAATGCAAGTCTTCCTCTTTTCCCTGCTGAAGTGGCCGTGCTTTCATAAATCTTTAGACTATCTATGCAATGAGCTTCATCTTGTTGGCTCTTGGATGAACTGAGTGATTTAATTTCATTCCTCATGAACTACGATATGCTCGGAATCTTAAGGTGACGGCGATATTTTCTGAGCTGAGTGAATGTAGATCCTTTCAATGATGTGATTCTTGGCAATTTTGTTACAATCTGGTGATTAAGTGAAGCAATACTCCTCTTTTTGCGTTTTGGTAAATGTAGTTTGTTAATTATCGAAGGCAGATTTCTTTTGTCTTACACAAAACCAGTTAGAAATATTTTCTGCATTTAATTATAAGGTGTTCCATTATTCGCTGGCAAATGAGAGGATGAACAGGTATGCTTTTCTGTTGAGCATGAACAAATAAAACCACAACCGTCTGCTTCTTCTCAAATTGGGGATAAGAATCTCAGAATTCATGGAGTAACATACTTGATTCCCATGAGACTCTCTCCATCAATGTTGATTCCTTTCTAAGTATCCATGGCAGCAATTTATGTAACTCTGAGCATGATTCTTGAGATGTCTATTACATGTTTTGATAACCTTTATTTTATGAAGCTTTGGGTTCGTAATGATGGCAGAGCTAACTCCACGTCAGACTCAACCATAATATCATTATGATCATGTTTAAAATATTTTAAACCAAGTTTCAATCCTTTTGAAAGATCCCTTTTGATTTTATTTTATTGTTTTGGTCACTAACTCTTCAACCAATGTTAATATCCTGGACGTGAATAGAAATAGTTAATCATAAAAATAAAACAATTTTAGAAATTTTGATATGTGACAAACTATTTCTTAATATACATTTTATGTCAACCATCCGTTGGTTTTCCTTGTCTTACTAAGGTTGAAAATCTATATTTAATAAGTTTCCATTTCAGAGCAAGATAAATAAAACGTGGCATTCATAAAATCATTTTAATGGGATATCTCTTAGATTTCACAATAACCATTTATTTCAGGTATAAAGTGAAAGTGAACATAAGCCAAAATGTTGGTGAACATATAATAGACTTGATTTCTTAATGAAAGCATATAGGAATTTTACGAAACCTCAAAATATTAGGCATATACTTTCAAAAAAAATGTAATTATGATTACAATCAAATCATGCATTGTCAAATTGTTTAATATTAATCAAAGACACTTTTTAATTTCTTTAAAGAAAAATCCAATGACCAAATAAAGTTAATAAAAGTTATATATTAAAACATTAATATATGCTTTTATATATGATAAATAAAGATTTGATCATCACCATTATTTTGTTTCTTAGTCATAGTGGATTTAATTTATAATTATGATTTAATAATAATCAAGTTCAATTATGAATAAAAAATATAATTAAAAGTAAATAAGAGTCTAAGAAAAATAAAATATAAATTTAGCTTAATTTGAAAAGCATTGCCTCATTCCTAAACTTTTATATGCATTTTCTCAAGATCTATACTTGGAAATTAAAATTAAGCTTGTAGTTAATCAATCATGATCTTCCACGGTACTCATAAACTCAATTATAATGTAAAGATCGAAAATTGGTGAGACCATCAACGAAACATGTTGATGAAATAAAAGCAAACCAAGGAATGAAATAGGACCAAATAAGCTCCAATAAAGGCATACATAAGTTGTTGCGCAACCAAAAACCCAAGAGAGACAAAATCACCAAAATCACCAAATCCTTAAAACCATGAAAATCAAGCCAAAGAACAAGCATGGCAAAGTGTGAAAGATCAAGGAAAGAAAGCTATGAAATCACTTATTAAATCAAACAAACAAAAACCAAAACCAAGTATTTACAAAATTATAATGGGGGCCCCTTCATTTTGAAAAAAATTAAAGGGAGTTGTTGGGATGCCAACAAGACCATACTTCTGACAATTGTAACACCTTATCTTTGAAAAATCCTTATTCTTTTGTTTTGGAGCCGATCTCCTATTTTTCTTCTTCTCACCATTTCTTCTTTCTTTTATTTTCTTCTCTTTTGTTCTTGGACTATTATGTGTTTGGAAGCACCACTGCTCATTGGCCAAGTATCACTATTATCTGTAATAATGTCATTAAGAGTGGAGACCAAAGAATACTGGAGTTCATATGAAATATCAACATCATCCACTATGTATTCTACTCTGGACACCATCTTGACAAAAATCTGAAAATATGATTCAGAAACCCTAGTCCCAAAAAAATTAGGTCAAAATTGAAATTTAACAAAACTGAAATCTAGCTCCACAGAAAGATGTACCCTATTTTTTCGGTCCTAATTTTTTGACCCTATTTTTTTGGACCTACTTTTTTGGCCCCTAATTTTTTGGGGCTATTTTTTCGAAACCTATTTTTCCGGGCCTTTACTTTTTAGGACCTCCGCAAATAAATGCGCCCTACTAAGGGGAGTTCTAGAACACTGATTTCAATTCCAATATGTGGCCAGAATTATCCAAACTTGGAAGCCCTAGTTTTCATATTAGGGCAGAAACAATCTCTGGTAATGGATTCTATTTAGCATTGCTCTAATACCATGTACGATTTTTAACATAACAGTATAATTTTCATCTCTTTCAACATTTAATTTCATAATTCATTTCATCACATAATTATATCTTTATTATTTGTAGTGGAAATAAAAGAAAGAATCATTGAAAGATAACCATGCACAAGAGACACAAAGATTTATCCTGGGAAACCAGGATAGGGGGAAAACCCAACAAAATTTTCTCAAAAGAAATTAATCCAATACAAGAACAATACCAAACATGAAGATTAATCCCTAGCACAAGAGTGTGCTCTTCTTCCACATGAAACCCTAGCGAGGGTAGATGATCTTCCAAGAGAATAAGAGAATAAGAGAAAGCCCCAAAACTACTTCATGTGACTTTTGCTAGTCCTCCTTGAGAAGTGCACATCACTTGAGAGAAGATGTGTTGTGTGTATGTGTTAAATGAAGTGTCAGAACACTTATATTTATATTCTTCAGTCGAATTGATTTACACTTTTGAGGTTGTATTGTACTTTTAGTTATTCTTGATTTATCTTTTATTTATATTTCAACCCAACTTGTCAATTTGTCTTCTAGGGTCAATTTACCCCTTTTACTGGGGCAGTTGTGCACTTCCTTTCCTTCCACTTTCTCTGGGACTTCTTCAATGGATTGTCTTTACTTCTTTGTTATTTCTTCATCATAGAAAACTTCTCCTAATTGATATATCCTCACACGTGGTCAAATTCTCTTAAGTAGAGCTCTAATGTTGATTTGACCATACTCTAAGAAGTCTCGGACACTTCTTAGAGCCAATTGTCAAATTCAACATTAGATTAGACTTTGTCTAATATAAAAGGAGATAATATATCCGTGTAACATACACAAGACATTTCACTCTACAAGAATAGATCACTCTAGCTAAGGAGCACTCCCACATAGAGTACACAATGTGACCTCTAGCCCCCTACAGTCCAATCCACATGATTGGACAAGACTAAGCATTCGAGCCGTAAGAAACACATTCAAGGGATACAATGGGGCCATTCTCTATGGGTGGAGAGCCCATCCAAGAGAACGATCTGCAGAATGTTTCCCAATCCTGGAACCATGGAGAACATCAACACTTATATCTTATCTCTAACATTGATAAAGTCATTAACTTTAAATTCCTTGATATAACATTACGATTTTATTTTGATTGGCCTTGTATTTGAAATTCAAATTATTTAGATTGTTAATTGTTAGGTATTGTTTAATTTCAAGATCTTAGAACTTCAACAACATTTCTTTTTTGGGAAATCTACCATTTTTTCTTAAATATGCCCTACAATCTACTTAATAATATATGTCACCTAAAGTCCTTACTTCATCACAAAACTTATTCAGACTAATTATATTCATGGATTTCATTAGCCTAAGTTTGACATTAATTGAAACTACCATAGCTTGTTGTTTTATGCTTGACGGAATATTTGTCAAGTATTAAGTTGTTAACACTATAATGGGTTTATTTTAGTTCTCTACTAAGTCTATGCCTTAAAAAAAACATCTCTCAAGAGTTAGGGCTTAGCTTGAATAGTGTGTTCCCTTCATTTTGAATTGATGGCTTGCACTAAGCTATCTAGTTGTGATTATATTAGTAATCTTAGAATCAATCTAGTTGTAAAGAATTGAATATGTGTTTATTATTATGTCCCTACGGTAGTAGGAACATAAAGTGATCGGATTTGCAAGATCTTCCACTGTACTATACAACACTGATACTTTGGGCATTACAAAGTTTTGGTTTTAAATTTATTATTGTGATTTTTTTTAATTGTAATTATTTGTGTGTTTATTGGGCATGCACTCGGTGGCGTCAGCCTCAGGTTTTGGAGCTCAGGCCTCAAGGGAGGGGTGATGAGGGAGGTGTTTAATGTAGAACAAGTTGTTATGTCCCTTTGGTTTGGATTGTTCTTTTGAGCTTGTGGGCCTATTACTATATTAACTGCGTTTGGTTGCCTCTTGTATTAACTACAGGGTGTACCTCTAGTTGTTATGTCCCTATGGTCCGGATTGTTCCTTCCATCTCACGGGTCTATTGGTGGGTACATTCCTGTATTAACTGTGTTTGGTTGGCCACCCCGTCTCTGGATTGTTCACTGTTATTCTAGGTGTTATTTGGATTCATTGTTCCAGGGTTTGGTTACCGAGGCATGCAGGATTTAATGCCACCATGTCTCTGGATTGTTCTTTGTTATGCTAGGAATTCTTCAGGCTTAAATGTCACCCTGTCTTTGTTATGCTAGGAATTCTTCAGGCTTAAATGTCACCTTGTATTTGTTGCTAGGTGTTTTGTCGATTGTTATTTTTTTTCTATTTGGAATGTTGTTTCGAATTGTCTATTGGTTCGAGCTAGTTTGTGTTTTCGATGCTCGCAGACATCATTTGGGATGTTGTGGGTGAAATGTTGTGTACCTTTCAGTGCTTCCTGTTGGAATATGTAATGATGACTGAATGCATTTGGAAGGCAATAATGTACAATTTTATATAAAATATTTATCCCACATATATTATGTAATAATTTACTATATTACCTTTTATTATATAAAGAGGTGAAATTACATTTATCCCACATGTGTTATGGGATGTAATTCCTCTATTACCTCTTGGTATATAATGAGGTGATGAGTCATTGTAAATTCATCAAGAATCAAGAATTCACATATGAGCACAAGGATGTGTCATTTAACATGACTATGGAGTGGGATGTGATGCTCATGTGTGGGAGCTCTATTGTAAGATTGGATTGATGATTAAGAAATTTTCAACTTTCTCGTGGATGTTTCCCCATTTGGGGTTTTACCATGTATATCTGGTGTTCTCTTGTCTATTCTCTTATCTCATTTTTTATTCATGTTCATGTTATTTGTTGCTTATTATGATAGAAGGATAGATAAACTCATGCTATGAATGTTTTTTAATGATGTATGATTTTATCATATTCTCAATATTCTAACACTTCCAACCTCCGGTGTTGTTGCAAATTGGTGGAGTTCTCGGTAGCTTGTTCTACAGGTGAGATTCTTTTACTTATGCGAACTCTCACGTAGTTTTGGTTGTCGATTTAAATATTCCCATTCTTTGGTTGACATACTTGTTGGTGCTTGTTGCATGCAGGGGATTTACCAGCTTTAGTAGAGGTTGCTTGTCTAGTTGTGGAGGTGAGTTTCTTATGGTGATGTCGTAGCATCGACCTGCGTATCTATTAGTTGTTGGCGTTTGTTTCTAGTATGTACATGTAAATTCCTAGTTTCACCCCCTATTTTCTCTATTTAACATGTTTGCATTGACGTGTAACTAGATTCGAACCCGTGATTGGTATGCAAGCTGAGGATTTTATGGTTGGTATCAAACCCTAGGAAATTGAATACTACTATGCTAATGATCAAAGAAGAGAATATTCTTATGCTTCAGGAGGTAAATAGTGACTAAATCCTATTAGTATAGTTTATTTATAGCCCTCATGTTTCCATGTTAATAATCCCTAGAAACCATCCAATGATGCATAGGGCCATGCAATTGTAGGTAACAGTAACTAAATTCTTTTAATTCTTGAATGATGAATCTATAGTCAGGTGACCCTACAATGGGTAACATGTATGGGACAATGTTTTTGGAGCTTGTGCTATGCCCTTCGTAGATTGTCAATTCTTAAGTTAAATAGTTTTCCTGCTTGTGAATTCTAGATCAATTTTCTTCTATGAGCTAATTGTAAAAAAGGGGCATAAATTTTTTCATTACCTTTGAGAGATTTGAAACATTCCTTTAGTTTGTATCAATTCAAGAGTAATCAAATATATAAGTGTTGGTATTCATTTGGTTATATACATTCTCAATGATTTGGAACGATTGGAGGAAAATGATGTCAAATGCTTTGCTCACTTGTGTTGCCTTGATTGATATGCAAAGGCTTGCATCAAGTTTGGCTTATCCTAGAGGAGTGTGGAGGATTTTTTACCTTACTAGAGTAGTTTCTAGCATAGATCTTTTAGTTCCCTTCGCATTTCCCCCTCTTCTTATTGTTTCATCATCTGCAAGTTATATTCAAAAATATGCAAGGTCTGTTGTAACTGCTTCATTCTATAGTTGCATCTGAAATTCTTAGTTTATGTTGGTATGGGTGCCTATAGAGTAAAATTTGTTGGATTGTTGTTGGATTTGGGACTTGCTTGTTTCCTGTGTGAAAGTTTGTTTGGTTCATTGAATACTTTATTTTTTCCATGAGTGGGAAAAATGCCACTGAGTGGCATTCTGCATGAGTCTAATGGGCATGTAAGTAAAACAACTTTGTATTATGATTTCTTGATGTGATGGAAGTTACTTGGTCAACTATTGAAGGGCATATTTTATGGTGGATTACTTAAACTGTAATTAGTTTCTATGCTAAAAGGAACATATGGCTCAAGAAATAGCGAAAAAAAAGTTAGGAATCCGCTCCATATGGAATTATCAAACTAGCCTTAAAATAGAGACTTGAAACTCCATCTGTTTTTTGAGAAGATTTTCCTAAACCCTAGGGTTTCTCCCCAAATTTTAGGACTTTGAAGCTACCCAATACAGGTTGTTGACAAAATGGACTCGTTGAGATGGGTTGCTTAGAGATAATGCTTTGCAAGATGAAGACCAAAATTTGCCATCAAAGCAAATTCCTTGTGCATGTCAGAATGCATATAGAAAGTTTGAGACACCTTCAAAGTGGATAAATACAAATTTGACTTGAAGAAGAGAATTTCTTGAGGAATATGTCAAACACTTGAATATATAACTAGAAGAAACAAAAACATTGTACCCAAATGATTTTGAGTTAAAGAATAAAGTAATTAGGCCAGGTATAGGCCACTATACAAAGGTTGTTAACATTTCCTTTAAGCATGACTGTTACACAATTGCACTAGAATTGTGAGGCTCACAAAGCATATCATGGCATGCCTTAGGATAATATTAATTTAACACATTCTATCAAATTATACTTCATATAATTTTCAATAGCATGCAATGTGAAGAAGTGAATTAAAACACACTTTAAACATAAGATTCTCAAAAAATTTCTTAGAGGTACTTAAGAAACTTCATAATTTAGTGCAATGTTCTCATGGGTTGTGGTGTAGCTCAAGCCTCATCGCCCTCTGATACTTCCTTAATGAATTCATCCTGCCATAACAAAATTTCAAAACAAATAATTAATCATTTTGGCACAAAATCTTATTAATCTTCAAAGAAATTTGGATAAACCCTATTCTTCCATGATTAAATATATCAAAACTTGATTACTTATATAACTTTTAGTATTCTCTTAAAGTGGCAAGTGAAGCATTTGGGAAAAGGTAAACATTGTCTCCACTTATTCTCAATCTACTCTATTAGGACTACTATGAGAAAAATCGTAAATATATAGACCATGATATTCGAACTTGAAAGTACATAAGCGACTTGGACAATGCAGACCTCCAAATTAGGATTGCTATGAGCAAAATCGTAAACAGATAGGCCATGATATTGATAGTTAATAAGACACTTGGCTAGTGAAGACATCCCACACTGCAGTAAAAATGTAGGTGGTGATAGGATCTTTCCTTTTAGCAACAATAATTATACTCATGTATAAAACCATTGTTGAGCTAGACAACAAAAACAATACAATAAATATATATATATATATATATAAACATGTTGGCCACAAAGAGCAAAAATCCCAACTTTTTTCCATCCAAGGCTTTGTGCTTAGGCTGCTCATGTATCCTAGATTTGGTGTGCATATTTCCGGGCATATATATAGAAGTAGTCATTGGGTTGTGAGCTAGTGTCATGCTTTTTTTTAGGGCTAGAAACCTAGTCTTGCAGACTTCAGTCCCAAGCTAAAGTCTAGAGACTTTTGGCCAATGGAATCACTTCTCCTTGACTGGAGTCGAATTATGGTTTTCAAAACTGAGTTATCGGAAAGTGTTTTGTAAAGATTTATTTGGTTGTGGCATTTCCCACAGATTATGGGAGCAACTTCTGGAAACCTGATTTCCCATATAGTTGATAAGGGGTAGTTTAGCTATAGGCACTTTTCCAAGTCCTCTGGATATGGGGACGTTGCAACCATTTTATGTTTAGAGTACCCTAGATCTAAACCCTAGGGTATTCAGGAAACTTTCCAGACTACAACATTTAAACATAATGCTAAAGCCACAAGACATACAAGGTGCACAAAGCACTTCCATGAGAAAACAATACAATAGTTTGAACATACAGATTTTGTAAAATACCTCTCTCAAACTACAGATTATTTTATTGTATAGAAAGTTGTATATGGATTGGTGGATGATGCATTCATACATTTTAATGTATGGAAAAGCTAAAGACATGGAGAAAATGTTGTGGACTCTATAATTTAGTGTTATTTCTAGAAAATTTAACAATGGTAGACATGTACAAGATAAAATCAAAATGGGAATTATTAAAGAGGGGTGGATAAAATTTCAAAAAAATGATTAGAGTTATGTATGAAGAAACGATTATTTGTTTAAAGTGTAAAAAATCTTCAAGGGCTTCCAAATATTAAAGAGACATGTTCTTTCTACTACATGCAAGAAGTGTTCTTGGACTATGAAGCAATGTTTAGAGTACATGAATATGTGTTTCAGGTTTTACACCATAACATAACAAAATGGAAGGTCTGGGTGTTGAACTTATAGTGCTAGAAGGTCATCGCATGTGTGTATATATTATGGATTCAACCCATATCCTATTGACTTTTAGGACTCCTAATTTTTGCAAGTTGAGCTATGATTTAGTGGTAAATGTCTAAATGTTTACTATAAGTCCAGGTTCGATCAACCCCAAGGGGTAGCTTAGTTAGTTGGATCTTCTGACTTAAGGCTGGAGTAGTCAAGGTCGGAGGTTCAAATCTCTGGGTTCTTTCGGGTTAGGCTCCCGAACATGGAGTCGACAAGGTAAGGCCCCTTCGGGTGGCCCCCTAAGAATTATTACCATGGATGTAGCGAGCCCTCCATCTTTCAGGGTTGTGAACCACATGAAAAAAAGTCTAGGTTTGATACTCAATACATTTGGATTTTGTCTATGCACCCTGCCTGGGTTCGACATGGAATTCCAAAATGAAAATAGGACTTTTTGTTTTAAAAAATAAAAATTTAAATTTAAATTAAATTAAAGCTTAAAATTGATACCTATGAAAAATAAGTGAAATGAGACAAAATTCCACTAGAGTAGGTAAGTGAATTCTACAACCAAAGAAGATAATTGCCTTTTACAGTCAAGTAGAGATGAAAATGATCCATTGAATTCTTCATGTGCTAACCCTACACTAAATGTAAAGATTGCATTTATTACATATGCACAATAACATATACCCATCTATCTAGCACCCATGTATCATAGACCCTTGTCACATACCTATCTAATGTATCAAATATTTGAATTGAAAATGTGTAACCTCGAGCTTGACAACATGGAGGGGATTTCCACACTCCTCCATGGTTAGAGGAGTTTGTGCTATTATAAGCTTCTTAGGAACAAATTTTGGATATTTGTCTTCAAGAATTGGCAAAGTTTTCTTGATAGATTGCTGAAAACTATGACTTTTTGAAAGACCAGAATAATTCTTAAGATCGGTAATATGAACCATGGAATTAATGCCTAAGGGATGGAAGCTTAGCTTCTTGATCCCCTTTTCTATTAATTGAATCCTCCACTGCAAAAAAGGTGCCATATTTGTCATCATCTTCAAATTATCTATTGTAAAGGTCCTCATCTTGAAAAAACCCCATAACCTTCCTTGTCATGACCATGCATGTAAGCCACACCATTGCATTGACCACCAAGATCATGTTCCAAAATATTGTCGTGCCAAATCATTTTCTTCATAAAATTATCTTCTTCAACATGGTGAAGGTTTCAAGGAAATTGAAATCTCTTGGTTGGAGAAACTCTAATAAAAGCACATCAGTTCCCTCGTCTTCCATGGTGTGAAGAAGAGGAATTCACCACAGTCACTCCTTGTCATCCAATTCATTATTGTTGATGGCTTCTTTTAGTTTGAGCTTAAGCTCTTGTAGGGAATTCTTCTAAGAGTCTTTGAGTTCAAAAACAAAATAGCTTACTTCCTTGGAGGAAGGCTGAAGGAAGTGGACATCAAAACTGATTGAACTAATTGGATGACCATGATTATGATTATACTCCATAGTCTTTTCTTGGATTTGTAAAGTTTGTTTCGATTAGCAAGTGTATTTTTTACACTTCTTGGATAATGTCATTGCCCATGGGTTATGGGACCATATTTTGTAGTTCTAATTTTCCCCATAGGTAATTTGGGGGGTTTTAGCTAGAATATTTTCCTCTTATACTCTAGACCTAGGGACCCTTCAACTATTTTTTTCCTTACAATACACTTGAGTTAGACCATAGACTATTAGGGCAACTTTTTATGTTGCAACAATTGATCTGAACATTTTTTGGATCATCTATTTCATGTTTAGTTCAACATTTGGTCTGATGCTTTCTCCTTACCATGTATATGGCCATCAGTTTGGAACTCTTCTCCTAGGGTGCTATCCTTGTATAATTTTTCCACTTGTGTTCTAGGTTTCACTTGATGACTCTAAAGACCTTTTATGTTGTTGCAAGAGTAATGTTTGATTCCCAGGGTGTTTTCCCCTTTTCTTTGAAATGCAATACTATCTTTTTGTCCATTCTTTGCAATAATATTTATCTAGGATTATGTATTATTTGTTAAGGCATTGGTTTTCAAATATCATATTGTTATATTACGACTATCAAATATGTTATATATATTATTTGCTTATTAACTATAATGTTGTTACAAATATAAGCACTATTTATATGAATGTCATGAAAACCATTTACTTATGTGTTTTCAATTATGAGCAAAATCTAATGTTAAATTTGATATGTCCTTTAGGATGTTTCCATAGTTATTAAGGTAATCCATGCATTTCCCTGAAATATTTGCACAGTCGAGGCCCCAACATCACATACAATATAGATATGAGCACATTTATTTCCAGAGCTTAAATGCTATCTAGAAAGTGCAACAAATTTAAAAAAAGGGAAAAAAATCCCTTCATTCCTAAACTTGCCTCAAGTACGGATCCTTGTAATTACTATTGGAAAATATGGATTTGAAATAGAATATGCTTAAATGCATTTGCTTTTCCAAGCAAATCCAAGAGACAATAACACACTTAATCACTTCATTCAACTATAAAAGACAAATAGCAGATTGTACTCAGACAAATGCTTTAGGCAAAAGGGAGAAAAAAAAAAGATAATAGAGGAAAGATACGCACCATCTAGCTAATGTTCTACATCTTAGATGTCCACAAGCCTTTGCTGTCCTACGTTGCTAAAAGTAATTCCCAATTTTGGCAGTAATATATATCAAGTGCAAAGTAACTCACCCACATGGATTTTTCCATCGTCGACTTATTGTAAGGTCAGGCGCTCTTGAAACATTGTGTATACTCAAGTTCCCTTTTCCTTTGTCATTTGATTGAGCACTTGTATATTACGTATTTCTATGTTTAGTATCACCTTCTAGGAAACAACTATGGAAATCGTTCCTTGTAGTTCAAACTCCAAATATAGCAAGGTCTCATCTTCCCTATCTTTCATGCTAATGCTCTTACTAATACTAAAGTCAACTTCTTACCCTAATAAAATTCATGTGCAAATTCGTGAGTAGTCCTCTCTTATTCTAGTTAGGTTGCTACAACAAATGTATAATTTTCCTTCCCTCTTGGTTTTAGCAATTATTTTAAATGTTTTATATCTATGCTACACACTATTTAGTTAATGTTTTGGAACTTGGATGTATTCAAGCCTCGATTGTGCTAAGTTGCTAAAAGGATTTCCCAATTTTAGCAGCAATCTATATCAAATGCTAATTTTCTTGTGCAATGGAGGTCATACATATGATTTTTCCATTGTCGATTTGTTGCAAGGCCAAGTTTCTTGCAACATTTTGTATACTCAAGTTCCTTTTTTATTTGTTTTCTATTTTAACACTTGTATATTACCTATTTCAATTCTTCGCTGCCACCTTTTAGGCATCGACTATGGCCACTGTAACCTGTAGACTAAATTCCAAAGCTAGCAAGATAGCATCTTCCTATCTTTCCTGCTAATTCTCTTCTCCTGGTACTATAGTTAACTTCTTATATGGAGGTCACACATATGGATTTTTCCATTGTCGATTTGTTGCAAGGCTAGGTGCTCTCGCAACATTTTGTATACTCCAGTTCCTTTTTTCTTTTTTTTCTATTTTAACACTTGTATATTACCTATTTCAATTCTTTGTTGTCACCTTTTAGGCATTGACTATGGCCACTGCTCCCTGTAGACCAAATTCCAAATCTAGCAAGATCACATCTTCCTATCTTGCCTGCTAATTCCCTTCTCTTGGTACTATAGTTAACTTCTTACCTTGAAAAAAAACGTGTGCACGCTTGCAATCAACCGTCTTCTATTCGAGCTAAGTTCCTAAAAACAAGTGTACAATTTTCCTTTCTTTTTCATTTTAGCAATTCTATTAAGTGTTCTACATCTATGATACAATTTTAGTTGTTCTTTAGACTAAATTATCGCATTGCCATGGCAAGTAGAATTGGTTGGCCTTCTTATCCAAATTGCTTCAATACATAGCTTGTGTTCCAAGTGGTGGTATCTATAGATATGAGAGACAAGGATGATAGTCAAGCATTCCATCTAGATCCATCAAGTTGTTTTCGACTAGAAGGTTCAAATGTAGAACAAATTGATTATGCTTTGGCTAGATCCCATTTGCTTTTATTACAGAAATTCTACTATGAACTAGGAAACTATATTTTTGATTCCTTGGTTGCTACTACATTTCCGCTACATGTCATTGGAAATAAGAGAGGGAATCATACATCATTTCCGCAATCTTTGGAACACAAGGATACCGAGACTTTGTTGTCGATGCGAACAAAATTAAGTCTTGATTTCTTGTCAGATTTGCACAATGTATCAAATGCTACCACATACTTGGATCAAATGTTGTTGTCTACTTTAGACTCAAGTGAGCACAATGAATGCAGGCTATGGGGTGATATATTCTTCATCAAATGGTTTTCCAAATGGATAAATATTTCAATTCACGTGTGGTCATTAACGAAAGAAACAAAATACCTTTGTTTCAATGGTGCAAATACATAATGTTGTTATAACCTTCTGTTTCATGACCAAGTCCCTTCTTTTGGTCACTTTGAACTACTTCTATCATGCAAAACTATATAATCTATTCAAAATCCTTCTTCCATGGTTAGTAAAATCATTTACGAAAATCAATATTTAAACAACTTACTGGACCTAGAGTCTATTAACCAGGCACTATTAGAACAAGAATTTTGTATTGCTAGCACCATAACTGGTGACTGCCACGATTCGCTATTTGAATATATTTGCAAGTTGACATCATTGTTCAATGTCAATACACTATGAATAACAATTGCGGAAACATTCTACAACTGTTTAGTACAAATGACATAAAAGCAACCAGATGCTTGCAAAAGTACCTTGATAAAACAACAACTAGACAAAAAACATTGGTTTCTAGTTGGCACAAATATATTGTAAATTTATCAAGACTTTATAGACATGTAAATATAGAAGGGGATGAATTTGCAATGTAGTGGTTATGTGAGATGCTTGGTGTTAACATATGCATTTGGAGTGCTAGACTCAAAGAAATTTTCCTAACCTTCCATCCAACACATAATTCCGCAAATTTCTTATATCTAATGTGGAGTCCTTTGGACTCATTGCATTCGCACTTTCAACCACTGCTAAAAAACATTCCATATACCATTCATTGGTGTTGACCTATGCAGAACAAGCTTTTAACCTACATGCATTATGAGACAACTAGAAACAACATCAAGAAGTTCAAGCAAATAATGAAATAGTAGCACAAAGTACTAGAAGTAATCAACATAAGAAACCAAAAGGCCTAAATGCAATTAGCATATGTCCCAAAGAAAAAAACGATGTAGAAAGGTGTAGAGAAACAAAAATTATATGTGAGACCATGGATACTCCGAACTTATTGCAATGCACTACTACATCAAGTGAAGAAATTCAAAAGAAAATTGTTGTTAATGATGTTCAAACATTGATTGATTGAAAATAAATACAAATACAGGGCAAGTCTATCAATAAAAAACATAGAGACAATGAAAAAAGAATCAAAGTGATTGATGTGTACTTGGAATCCATTCAAGACACACCAAATCATGGATGCTTTGTTTGTGAGCGCTTGAAATTCCATAAAGACATTTGAACAATTGATAGAAACACCATGTTTTCTTTAAACTCTTTGGCAATTGGCGAACCGACCAACGACATTAAGTCTGGAGATCAAATTTGCGGGTTTTGCAAAAAATCAGTGTCTAATGGATAGTTTCTTTCATATGCATCTCCTTTGTGAATACAAATAAATAGAAAAATGCCCTATGTTGTAGTTTTAACCCCATTGGAATAACATCTAGTGGCACCAACAATGGCCTTTGCACAGATAAGACAACTTGGCGACAAAAGAGCACATCTTGGACTAACTGGAATAGTAATTAATATCCCAACGGATTTGGATAAGATTCAAATGGAATTGCCTAGAAGTCTATGGGAGGGCGCACAAAGTTGCTCCCCAAAACTGTTGTAGCGGGGATGCGCTAACGGGAATAAAACAACTACGCACACGCACCTAAGGAAGCGCACACGCGCTATTGCTTGGTTTTGCAACCAAGCTTGTGCAATGGACACCTATCAACAATGTGATAGCAGTTTCAATATAGAAAGAAAAAACGATTATGAATTAAATCTAAACTAGCATGTGCATATAACAATAAACTTAAAATGATTCATAAAAAGAACAAGAAATGAAAGAATGTTTTGTATTATAATACCTCAAGTGGTGAGGATTTGTGGTGTTAAGCAGCTTCAAGGTTGAGATGCTCCAGGCTCCAACGGTATCTTCTCCAAGATTGCTACAATGGTCAATAACTCAACAGAGATTTTGACAGCATGAGGATAGGATGATGGATGGATGGAAAGTGAGGAGCCCCTACCACCTTTTTATAGTTTTTGGTGGTGGGGAATACCATTATGGTTTTGAGAAAACCAGTGGTATTGACCAACATGGTTTAGGTACCTTTTTCCCTCTTTTTTCCTTTTTTGAATATTTTTAATATTTTATTCCCTTTTAATGTTTTTTTGGGAATTCTGGACCATTTTTTAGGGTTTTTTATGTTTTTTGAGGAAAAATATATCTTTTGAGGGGAAAAGGGGTGTATTATGGTCTTTTGGTGACCTTTTGATGGCTTTAGAGGCTCAAATGGTGGAAAAGTGGATAAATGGGTCATGTGAATAAGGAAATGAGCTAGTGAGCACTTTTTGGGTGTTAACAGATTGTCCCCTGATGTGTGAGGGAAGGACCTCATCGTATGGCCGATAGACATTATAGTTCTTTTGTCTTTTTCCTGGGGTTTGGGGAAGAGAAGAGACCGGTTGGAGATTGGATCAATGGCCCTTGGAAGCTGCAAAAACAAAAAATATTACATGGCCTCAATATGAATGAGGAATAATCTCTGATAATGGACGAGTCGGGCATACCCATGCTCGTATCAAGACATGTACATAACAATTAGTCCCAAGAAGGGGGACATAAAAAACTTGTCGGTACATCATAATGGTCCAAAGGGGACACTATTTTGGGATGTACTCATGATCATAACATGACTGATCTCAATAACTTATACACTGGAATAAAGCGACAACCGTTCTGAACAAGGTCTTAGAAGGGTTGATGAACTGTTGAAACTGAAGGTGTCCAACATCTGTAGGGACTCAATGACTGTGATTCATCTCTGAGAAGTACATGTAACTGTATACTTGAGGGAGTATAAAACTGGGGTACATCTTAATACTGTCTCCATGTGCAACCCAAATATCTATAGGAAAATGTAACCGGTTGTTTCCATAAGTAGACTCTCAATTGTGGAAGAGTCAGGTGGTATCTGGGGTCTTCAACAAAAAACTGAAAGGACCAATACCCTGTGCGAGTCTCAATGATGTGATCAAGGTGTTGAAGTCGAGCATGTGAGAAACAACCATTTGGAGAGGCACTGAGGACTCTTCTCGAAATGATTCGTAGGCACTCATCATAAATGGTGATGAGTCGAAGACACAGGGACCTCTAGGTCTGTCCTCTGGAATAAATTTGGTTGGCATCGACAGAGGGAGACCAGCAACTAACAAGGCAATGATGTTTCCTTGATAGGAGCGCGAGGTGTAGAACTGAAGTGTGGTAGTACTGATGGTAGGACTGACATACTGTGGGGATGGGAAATAATTGGGGTCATCGAGTGGGTGGACTCAAACTTCCTTCGTTCAGAGCATGATGACATGGTTGACTTGGAAGCATAGGAAACTGAATTGTAGGTGCGGGGATCATAGCTAGTGACTCTGGGGGGGGACAAGCTGATGGATGTTGACTCAGGGTGACATACTGTAGAATGCTCTGAACAAAGGTGACCAAAATGGGGAAGCTGCCATATGAGTAGACATGATCTGTTGTGGTGCCGAGAAGCACCATTGGGTCCTTTTTCATAGTTTTAATGAGCTCCAAGAAGGGATAAAAGTGTGCTCTGAAATGGTACTATCCTGTGGATTTTGTGAGACCAGGACTGTTCGTGCTCATGAGTGCTTTCATTTTTAAGGAGTCTGAAAACGATAAGAAGACTCTGAATTGGTGGAGGAGTATCGTCCTGTGGATTTGTGGGAGCCCAAGATGGTGATTGCTCATGGTCGCTTTCATGTTTAGAGAGTCTGAAAGCGGTAAGTGGACTCCATTGGTGTTCTTTTTCGTAAGTTAGTCTCCAAGGCCCGAAAAAGCATAAAATGATGTAAATGGAGAACTCTTCTAGCCGATGTGACTAGAGTATTCCTTTTTCATAATTAGTCTACAAGGTCCGGAAAATGGGTAAACTTATACTAGGTAGACGTCCTTTCAAATACATTTAGCGAGCATGAAAGGAAGCAAGGTTGCTCGGTGATCTTTTCATTGTTTTGGGAGTCAGAAAAGAGCTTAACAGAAACTCCCTAAGTGCCTTTTTCATAAAAGGAATTGCTCGGCCCGAAAAAGGGGTAAAACTATACCGAACAAAAAGGTATTGATGAGAGCGAGAAATGGTCTTGAGTGTTGTCATGAGTATGAAAAATTGAATCCGATGACATAAAGATCGTCAAAAATGGGCAACGGCCAATGTGGTATGCAAACCGAGGTGATGAGTGGCATTTTGAAAAAATGCCCAAAAATAGGGGGTGAGAGTGAGAAATGATCTCAAGCATCATCACGAGCGCGAAAAACTGATTCCGGTGGTATAATATTCGTTAAAAACAGACGACGACCGATGTGGCACGTGAACCGAGGCAACGAGGGGGTATGTAAAAGATGCCTGAAAAATCTGGGCGTGAGAGCGAGAAATGATCTCAAGCATCATCACGAGCACGGAAAACTGAATCCGGCAGTATAAGATTCATCAAAAACGGAGGACGGTCGATGTGGCATGCAAATCGAGGCAACGAGGGGGCATGTAAAAGATGCCCAAAAAATCTGGGCATGAGAGCGAAAAATGATCTCAAGCATCATCACGAGCGTGGAAAACTGAACCCACTGATATAAGATTCGTCAAAAACGGACGACGGTTGATGTGGCACGCGAACCGAGGCAACGAGGGGGTATGTAAAAGATGCCCAAAAAATCTGGTGGTGAGAGCGAGAAATGATGACCCACGGGGAAAGAATACTAGGTGTATCAAATCAAATCAAATATACAAGTGATATGTGACCTCAAAAATGGTTGAGATCATGCATGTGAAAAAGTGAGCAAGGTTAATGACCTTCCCCCATGCTATGTGCATGGGGTTTATGATTGTGGATCACATAGGTGTTGGTTTGAACAATGGGGTCATTGAAATAATGAGATAGATGTGATGGGGAAGGTTCAAAATGATTGATCATGCCCCCTATCCCAGGGTCGAGGTAATATATTATTCCCCCTAACTCAGAGGTGTCAATGTGGTGCAGATGTTGTCTTAGAGAGGGATCAATAGGGCATTGAGCAACTGTTGGCGGGGGGGTATACCATGAGGCTGTGGGCCGTGGTGGCATACTGAAGTGATGATATGATGATGGGGGATTCCCCTTGTGGGGTGGATGCCCCCAGTATCTCCGACGAGAATCACGATGATGATGAGGAGGCAAGGTTTTGGGCCTGCCCCCATGCTGTGGACATGTGGTTTCCTCTTTGATTTGAAAAGGTTGAATATGTGGTTTGAAGGGATCAATGGAAGGGGTTGACCGGACAAAGGGGTCTCCATTGGAAACCATGTAAATTGTATTAATATATTCTTAGGAGGAATATGGTGGGGGATGAATTTCCTCAATGAGAGGAGGGGATATCTCTAGGTCAGCATTATTCAATTCGTATAGTGCTGCTCTGTGAATAATGGCTGTAGATTCCGCATATTGCACAAGGATGGTTTGTGCGCAATGATTTATCACGAGGTTGAGGGGGGGGGGGTTCTAGTTTGACTACTGGAACGTTGGTGTTGTCATTCAACATATTCATGTGTTCCTGAAGTGTCGATAGTTGTGGACATAGATGGGTAGCGTGGCCTATATCGTCGCACAAGGAGCACTTAGGGAGCACACGGGTTGGGGGATTCGTGGCTAATTTGGGTGTCACTGGGGGGGTGCGAGTTGTGGGTGCAGTGTTGTAGGTTGGTGGACCTCTGCCCCCAGTGTTGCGGGATTGAGGGGGGACATAACTAGATGTCGATGTAGTGCCCCATGTTGGAATTGATCGATTTTGGGGGTTCGAACCACCAGGTGGTGGGAGATTTTGGGGGTTTGGTATGCCAGGTGGTGGATGGTTCGACATATTCATAGGTTGTACCGGTTGTAGGACAACGGTTGGAGTCGGTGGGGGAGTTGGGGTAGGTGAGTACCATACAGGTATACCTAACGTTAAACCTGGAAGGTTAAGTGTAGCCATTACTGGCGTGCTGACAACTCCTGAAAACGGGAACAAGAATGGGATTGTGTGAATCGGTGTTGTTCCGATATGACTAGGCACCATGGGTGTTTGTGGCGGTGGATGAGGTTGTTGAGGATGTTGTTGTTCATTGTGCGATAAGGTGAACAAATCAGATACTTTAGTTACTTGGAGAGGAGGTGGGATTGAAGGGAAAGTGCTAGTCATGGGAGTATCTGAATATATCTCGGGGCCGACTGATGATACGAATGATGTCGGTGCATTCTGAACTGGTTGTTCAATCATAGGGAGAAAAATTTTAGGTGTAGTGGGATCATATTAGGTTCGACGCGTTTGGAGATTCATGTCGGATGATGACATCATAAGGAGATGATGAGTATTTGAATCCATCAGTTGGTTTGTGTGTGCAGCATATGTGAATTGATGTTGTGGTGTTGTGGTTCCTTGAGGAGGATCCAACGGACAAGTGTTCTCCACTCCTTGTGTGGGAAAAGGATTCTGCAACACCATGGGTTTTGGTTGAGTAGGCGGTGCTGGTTGTGCCACATGCCCTTGGCTTTGGGCATCATCATTCCACAGTTGGCGCGCACGATCTAAATGGGAACAATTATGTGTGTAATGACCGTAGACTCCACATATGGAACATGGGTGGTTTGTTCGTAAATTGGGGTTCTTACCCTGTTTCGGTGGTCGATCAGGGTTTTGGTTGGCAGGGATAGCGTTGTTGTTGTTTGGAGGATAAGTCTGAGCGATTGGAGGTTGTGGTGCAGCAAGGACTACCTGTGGTGGGTAATAAGCCGTTGGGGCTTGTGAGTGAACAGGAGCATGTGTGGCCTGCTGATGGTAATACGTAGGGGGTGCAACCAGAGGTGGATAGGCTGAAGGTGCATGACCATAACACTGTGGTGGACATGGGGGTCCATGAGTGTGGTGGGGGTGGGCCATGGGAGCATACGAAGTTGTAGCTCCGGAGTGAGATGTGGCCCATGAAAGATCAGGGCCGTTATTATTGGGCATAATGGAAAATGGTTGGTTGTGGGACGCAACTTGTCCAATGATGCCGTCGACGGCGTGGGATGCCCCCAGCGCGTCAGTCCGAGAGGAATCGCCGTGGGGAGTGTCAGGTAAAATGGTATACAGGTAGCCACACTGGGCATAGATCAGATCAAACTGTTGGGCTTTTAGAATGGCTTCTTCTTCTGACTAGGGTCGTTCAAAAGCTACATCCTTGGCTATGAGAGGGAGGAGTGATTTCAGGAACCAATCCAGGAAGATACGGCCGTCAAGTTTTATCTTGCAAAGACTATGGCGCTTACGCCACTCATGGATATGATCGGTGATGTGTGTAGAGATGTTCTATCTACAAGACAGTAGTATTTCCACTCCTGCATCGTAGCGGTAAGGTAATTGGAAGAAATGTAGGAAATTCGAGGCAAGGGATGTGAATGTAGGGTGTGTCCCGTGGGGTTGCTCGATGTACCATTTGGCTGCCGAGCCGGTAAAAGTTCGTTGTAATAAATGAAGAAGAATGGAATCGTCTACTATGGAGTTTGAGGAACACCATAGGTGAAAGGACATGATGTGGTTTTAGGGGTCTTCCCCGGCCTTGCCTTCAAATTTTGGGATATCGGAGGGGAGCTTTGTGGGCATGGGGGGCCAAGTTGGGTCATGTCTAATAGGATCATTAGTTAGTCTTGCCAAGTCTGGAAAATTCAAACTTGCCAGAAATGGTAGACTGGTCGAGGGGTGTGATGTAGTGGCTGGGGCATATGTGCTAGTGGTAGCATTATGGTGTGGGCCACTTCCCCCGAAGGGTATCTGATTTGTGAAAGGGATTTGTCCCCCGATCAAAGGTGTATGGGTGAAGCCCGTGTTCCCAAGTGTAGCTTGAGTTACAGATGGGTTTGGATTGGGTATGGCATACGCAATGTTTGGTATGCTAGAAGTGGTTCCAGTCAAAGGTATACCTATAGCAGGTGTAGGTCTTGTGTTGGGCGTGCTTGAAGCAGGTGTGGCCCCCATATTAGGCATGCATAAGGGGGTTGTGGATACCGTGGTTGTCACAGTAGTAGTAGTGGGGTTTGCTGATGTGGTCCCTACAACACTGGTGAAAAGGGGGTCAAATTGTGATCCAGCCATGTGGTTGGTTGGAGATGTGTTGGTAGGGTGTTCAGATTCAGCCTCAGAATCAGATGTGAAGTGAGGCGCGTCAGAATCGGATGACGATGTTCTATGCCGATGACGTATTGAGTCAAGGGTTCACCCCGAAAACGGCGAGATCATCTCAAATTCTCAATGGTGAGAAATGTATAAAAATTCCAGTGTAAGGTGGTGATGTAAAAAAATCGAAACCCTAGTGAAACAATGATTGCAAGAGGGGAGTGAAAAAAATAATGGCTCTCAGGACAACAACCAAACTCAAAAGCACTTATTAGAACGGATGTGCTATAATAAGTGGAGGGATAAAAAAAAATGGTCAGAATACCAAAATTCAAACAGTTCCTAGAAAAAGTGGTGCTCACTAGACCAAAGGTGGGTATTGTATCGTGCAAACACCTAACTAGAAGTATTGTGAGTCGACAAACTATATCCTCTGCAAGGTGATGAAATCCAAGTCAGACAATATAGAGTGTAGAATCAACGGCTAGATATCCCCCTACCAGGAGGGACACCAGGTAGACAATCCTAAAGAATGGCAACTAGGATACCCCGTTCATGACACGTTCGGTTGGGTGAATCTACAGTTTGGTTCTATTGCCGTTGTACCCCCATATGGGTGTACACCGAGAAATTCGAAAGGTATCCTTTGGTTACTGAATGGATTGCAGTATTCCACTCAGGATTCCGGAACCAGTCTGGCTACTTCAACCCTCCTAAGGGAGAGGCCTTCCCAATAAATTGGTTGATAACCGTGTCAAAATTATAAAAGATTTTTGGGACCCTAAAAGACAACCACTATGTCTCAGATGTAAATAATTGAGGGGTGTTATTGGCACACCTATCCCCTCAATCCTACCTAACTACAAGATTCTTTTAAGTGCTCCCCAAGTGGGGTTAAAAATTTTGTTGAGTTAAGGTAGATTTTAAGGCTCAGTTAATTAAAAATGTGGCAGATTGGGTGCACGTGTGATTATTTAACTGAAAATGATTTGCCTCACTTGGGCGATTGATTACAAATGAAAAAATAAGACGTTTCCAATTGCAAAAAATAAAGGCGTTTTCGAAATGTAAATGCTTTAAAAACAATTCAAAAATGATGGACTTTTGAAATCATTTTAAAGGAAAGAAAATAACATAAAAAATTCAAGAAATAAATGGATTTCTTAAAAAATTGCTTGGGCAAACGATTGAGCAAATTAACAGTGAAACCTATGATCTAAATAGAATGCTAAAAATCTTTGTTTCACTTACTGAAAATTTTTAAAAAGATTTTTTAATGGAGCATATATAAATAGAAAGTGATTCGCTATGGCTATAGTAATGCAGAAAAAATAATGCTGGAAAATAAGCTAAATGGGCAAAAAATACAGCAAGAAATTTTTAAAAATTGAGCCGAATTCAGGAAAATAGCATCGCGGGTTTTAGGGCAAAATCCGCGATGTGCATCGCGGGTTTGAGCCGCGAAGCCGCGATGTGCAGTGCAGAAAATGGCCGCGAAGCCACGATGTGCAGCGCGAGAAATGGCCGCGAAGCTACGATGTGTAGCGCGAAAAATGGTTGTGAAGCCGCGATGTGCAACACGGAAAATGGTCGCGAAGCCATGGCACGTTGTGCGAAAAAAGGCCGCGATGAGCCGCGCGACTGTTGGGCGAAAAGCCGCGATGTGAAAACCAAAAAATGGATGCCGAAAAACGAACCCAAAAATGGAAATTTCAGGCTGTTAATGGCTACAGAAAGGGCCAAGATCTAGAGCAGCAATGGATCTGCTGTCTAGTATGGAAGATTTGTAAATTAAAATGATTTAAAACTAACAAAAACTAAGATCTAAAGCAGAAAATCAAGATCTAAGAATTCGAAGCCAATGGAGTCGCCAAAAACTGTTGCTTGGTTTTGCAACCAAGCTTGTGCAATGGCCACCTATCAACAATGTGATAGCAGTTTCAATACAGAAAGCAAAAACGATTATGAATTAAATCTAAACTAGCATGTGCATATAACAATAAACTTAAAACGATTCATAGAAAGAACAAGAAATGAAAGAATGTTTTGTAATATAATACCTCAAGTGGTGAGGATTTGTGGTGTTGAGTAGCTCCAAGGTTGAGATGCTCCAAGCTCCAATGGTATCTTCTCCAAGATTGCTACAATGGTCAATAACTCAAGAGATATTTTGACAGCATAAGGATAGGATGATGGATGGATGGAAAGTGAGGAGCCCCTACCACCTTTTTATAGTTTTTGGTGGTGGGGAATACCATTATGGTTTTGAGAAAACCAATGGTATTGACCAACATGGTTTAGGAACCTTTTTCCCTCTTTTTTTCTTTTTTGAATATTTTTAATATTTTATTCCCTTTTAATGTTTTTTTGGGAATTCTGGACCCTTTTTGAGGGTTTTTTTTATGTTTTTTAAGGAAAATATATATCTTTTGAGGGAGAAAAGGGTGTATTATGGTCTTTTGGTGACCTTTTGATGGCTTTAGAGGCTCAAATGGTGGAAAAGTGGACAAATGGGTCATGTGAATAAGGAAATGAGCTAGTGAGCACTTTTTGGGTGTTAACATGCGCTGCTAGGTTTGGTACCGAACCGAGGCGCGTGTGCATGGCCGGCACATGTGCGCACGTGCTCCTATGAAAAAAACAAAACAGAGCCAAATTTTTCCATTCTTGTCATTAGAGCCGAGCGCGACTTCACCTTCGCGTGCGCTTGAGTACAACCACCATAAGAGGCCATTTCGACTCGAAAACCCACCAAATCGATCCACCAACTCATCAACATGTTAATTGGATAGGTAATTCAAATTTTTTTGTCATTTTATTCATTCTTTGTGTTAATTTTTTTATTTTTTTTGTTTATTAAATTGTTAATAATTCCCAAATTTTTAAAACGATGGACCAATTTTCAATTGCAGATTGTAAACCAAGACAACGAGTGAAAAAAATATTAACCCGGAGTCCGGTGGAACACAAGAAAACCCAAACCTTGGACCCAATGCCGAAGAAAACCATCAACAAAATCCAAATGCCGAAGAAAACCAAAACCCCCAACCAAATGTTGAACAAGATGACCTTAACCATTATGTAAATGAAATGAGAGCGCACACTCGAGAACTAAGAAACACGGGGGAACCATATCGAGTGTCTCTTGCCACGTCAATTGAGAGATCAATTGACTCCCTCATCCATGTACATCGCCAATTAACCGACATGACTGAATATAGGGCTAGGATGCGGGAGTATTACTCCATGGGCATTTCCAAGGAAGCAATAAAAGATTTGAATATTACAAAATCCCACTTATACAGTGTCTTCACCAATCCAAGAACACAACAACCACCCAACACTAGAAAGCCACGTGTCTGCATGGATTGGTGTCATTGCCAACCATGGAGGGACAATTGGATGCAAAGGTGGTTCATGGTGTACGATAAAACTCCCTGCAATAATAGGGGGGTTCCACAGTACTTCCTTCGACAACTATGAGCTGAGTTTATGCTTGGTTTAAATGTCAACTATTTTGACATAACCGAGTTCTAGGGTGTTGGGCGTGGTTCTGCCCAAGATCGACCTACTGCCACAAGGAACCCACTGAGAGGGCCACCATCTCCTAGGAGCGACCCCAACCCCTTGTTGATGTATATGTAACTTCGGAATGTATTTCACATATATGTATATTGTATTCCTATAGAAATGGTATTATTGCTCTATAAGGAAGTGTCGTCATTTATATTGTAAATGTCGTAACTTATACTTGATGGGTTATTAGACCACATTGTTTGGGGTCGGCCCTATATAAGTCATGTGGGTCAAAGGGTTATTAGACCACCCTATTGGGGGTCGGCCATGTGGTTCAAAGGTTATTAGACCACCCTATTGGGGGTCGGCCCAGTCAGCATTATGTTATGTGGTTAAGTTCGAGCCTACATGAGTTAGGTAAAAAGGCAAGTCAAGTCAAGTATAAATAGAGTGCGGGAGGCACTCTATTTACTCACTCACTTCTCACTCATGCACTCAAGGAGGAGTGGCGCACTTATGGAGGAGGAGGATCTGCTGCTAGGTTGTGGCTATCTCTTATGGTTGGTTGTATCATTGCTCTATCTATATCTGAGGAATTTATTGGGGTTTTTCGCCTTTATGGTTTTCCCCAAGTAAATCTTTGTGTCTCTTGTGTGCTTGCATTATTGTATCCATGATTGATATGCTATAGATATGTTGTACATGTTGTTCTCTCAGTTAAGATCCTAGATCAGATTGAAGTAAATTCTGAAAATTTAACACCCCTCTCCCCAACCACCTCAATTACCCCACAAGCTTGATCAGATCGAGGAGGCAATGAGGAATGTTGCACGTGGACTCCTCAGACACACCTCCTTTGTAGCAGCGACTACAGTGGAGAGGTTGGGTGAACTTGATAGAGATCCAGGTGCAGGGCCTTCACGACAGGGCAAGGATAGACCTCTGACCGGTGGTAGCCATGTTGTGCATTCCAGTTCAATGGGGACAGTGCCACATCTTTGTCCCCAGTTCGGGCACACTTTCCCTGGCCCAATCGAGGGCTGTTATATGGATCAGGTCAGCAATTTTTTTTATGTGTTTTCAATCATCACTTGATAACTTGTAAAGTATTTTTAAAGTAATTTTTTTTACTTAAACTATTATTTCAATGTACAGTTATTCAGAGTTGAGACACCAACATGGGAGAACATAGGATCTCCCGACCTGGATGCAGCAATGGCATCTGCAACTGAAATTGCGACACCTCACACGGAGGTATTTTCAGAATCTAACACAATATTGTTATTACTTATGTCATTTATATTACTTAAGTATTATATTTATGGCATACACATTGATAGTTCGTACAATGTTTTTGAATATCTTGATTGCTTAAATAATGATGTGTTTAACATGTTCATAAAATGCATGCATTTTGGTGTCCACAGGTGTTCCCTGACTACAGTGATCAACCATCCCCGCCAGGGATTAGAAGATCACCATATACACAGGTACAATGTGTAGTTAAAAGCACGCTTTTAATTTGAATTGTTACGACTTACTATGGTTTAATTTATAGTTTGTTTACTAAATTGTGATATTACAAATATATATGTAGGTGCCACCAACAGCTGCAGGTCCCCATTTTAGTCCTATGTTTCTACCCTCTCCCATGAGTCCCCCCCCCCCTCACTTCCATCTAGACCCCTCCCTCCGTCCACCCCATCCCTTCCATCCAGCATCCCCTCTCCGGCCATACTCCCCCCTCCATCCATCCTCCTCCACTCGTCTACACCCCCCCATCTATACATCCTCCCTAATTTATCCACGCCCACCTGTCTATCCATCCTCCCCCATTCGTCCACGCCCCCCCTTCTTATTCAGGGATGTTTGTTAAGACGAAACTTCTCCCCAAAGAAGGAGTGATCCCACGCATATATGGACTTCCCAAGGTTCATAAAACAGGTGTCCCTCTTCGCCCCATTGTCAATACGATTGGCTCCCCCACATATAAACTAGCTAAACACCTTGCTAAATTACTCAAACCTTTAATGGGAAAAACTAACTCCTTTGTCAAAGATTCCACTAGATGGCTGAAAGAAATCAGCACTGGGAAACTTGAAGATAATGACATCCTCGCTAGCTTTGACGTAGTATCTCTTTATACAAAAATTCCAATCAAAGATGCCATTGAAACCATAAGGGAGCTTACCAATGATGATATTGCAAAGCTGGTTGAGGTTTGTCTTAGATCAACCTTTTTCACATTCCAGAATAGGTTCTTCGAACAGGTGGAAGGCGTTGCAATGGGATCACCCCTCTCTCCTATAGTAGCTAACCTATACATGGAGAACTTCAAAATTAAAGCTATTGAATCCTCCCCCCTTAAACCTAAACGATGGAAACGCTATGTAGCTGACACAAATGTGGTCTGGCCTCATGGGAAAGACAAATTAGTCGAGTTTCTCAAACACCTTAACTCACAAAACAACAACATAAAATTTACCATGGAAATTGAAGAGAACCATAGTCTTCCTTTCCTTGATGTACTAATCACAAGAAAGGAGGATGGATCTATAACACACCAGGTATATAGGAAAAAGACCCACACTGAGAGATACCTTCATGCTAATTCACACCATTATCCCCCACAAAAAACTGGTGTTATCCATACATTAGTCACAAGAGCCCTTAGAATTGTGGATAAAGAACACATAGACCAAGAAATATAACATTTAGAAACAGTATTTAGTAACAATGGATATGATAATAATCAGTTCAAGAGTGTCGTAGAATTAGCCAAGAAACCTAAAAAAGATAAAATTAAGATTAATAAAGAAGATAACATAGAATCGAATAGAATCTTCCTCCCTTACATTAAAGGAATCACTGACAAACTAGCCAAAATTCTCAGAAAACACAACTTCAAAGTTATCTTCTCCCCCCCCCAACACAATAAGAAACCTATTAGATTCCCTAAAAGACCCTAGAGACCCCATGTCATACAAAGGCGTTTACTCCATCCCTTGCTCATGTAGCATGCCTTACATAGGAGAAACGGGTAGGTCAATAGCAACAAGACTAAAAGAACATAGCGCTGACCTTATGCACGATAGGCACAAAAAATCAGCCCTAGCAGAACATTCTCACCTAACCGAACATCAAATTTGCTTAGAAAAGGCTTCCGTCATAGCTAGAGAAGACAATCTCACAAAACGAAAGATTAGGGAGAAAATTGAAATTGAGATTTGTGGAAATTGCCTCAATAGAGATGACGGAACCAAATTGAGTGATACCTGGAAACCCCTGATACATTCTTTACAAAATAAGCTAAACTCAAGGAACTCCAATAAAGAAAACCTAGGAGTCTCTAATCATTAATTTACCTCTATTCCTTCATACTCATCATAACAACTTAGCACCCGTCATACACACTAATTATCATGAATAATTTAATAATTAAAATTAAAATTTTAAAAAACTTTGAAATGTATAAAATTTGCTAATAAACCATTCTTCACCTAAATAATTTATTAACCATAAAATTTATTAAAAAGATTAAAATATACCATTCAGAACCTTTAATATAACTATAACTAATTAATTGAAAGAAAATCCTATTTAATTAAAAAATAAAAAATAAAAAGTAATGTTTATAACAAATATTAAAAAGCTAACATCTAAGCCTTAAAAATTTTAAAAACTAAATTTAGGCATTAATTAACTCTACTAAAATCAAAAACTAATAAAGCTTATTAAGTTATTTAATAATTTTAAATAACAATCTAAATAATTTGAAAACATCAAAAAACAAGGGATTTTTCATTTAACTAACAAACCCTAGGTTATAGAATTAAAATTAGAATTCAAATCAAATTAAATTAATTAAACTAACTATTAATAAATGTTCAATTTATCTCTATTAAAAACTAAATGATACTTAATAAAAATAATTAATTTAATCAAACTAATTATTAAAGATAATTTTCTAAACTTGGAAAACATTAAAAAACAATTAATTATTCCTACAAACTAACAAAACCCTAAAATACTTTGGTTAGTTAAATTAAAATCAAATTAACTATTTATACTAATTATTATTAAGAATTTTCTAAAACTTTTATTCATCCCTATAAACCCTAGGTTATAGAATTAAAATTAGAATTCAAATCAAATTAAATTAATTAAACTAATTATTAATAAATGTTCAATTTATCTCTATTAAAAACTAAATGATACTTAATAAAATAATTAATTTAATCAAACTAATTATTAAAAATAATTTTCTAAACTTGGAAAACATTAAAAAACAATTAATTATTCCTACAAACTAACAAAACCCTAAAATACTTTGGTTAGTTAAATTAAAATCAAATTAACTATTTAAAATAATTTTCTAAAAACTCTAAACAATTATTCATCCCTATAAACCAACAAACCCTAAACCTAACTTAAGCCGACACCTAACCTATTTCCATCTACCAAACCTCCACCGTCACTACATATACAATGGTCATTGGGCAATCACAATCTCCTCCTCAGATTTCGCTGTCTCCTGATGATGATCCTACAGTAAGGATTGAAACGTCAAGAAGTTTCATTTCACAAACGCAGATCCTCTTCTTCTTTTTTCAAATCCATCTCTGCGTATGGCACTTTATATATCAATGTTGTCTATATTAGTATCTTGTTGTCTAATGTTGTTGTCTCATGTTGTGTGTATCATGATGTGATGTTGTCTAAATTTGGTTTTTAATTCTATCCGTCCATGGCATGCGGTCTTAAGTTTTGGTACCAATGATGTCCATGCGTTAGTTGATAATGTGAATCGACCTGAAGCTTACCTAGATCTTAGAAGAGAAGTTGGATATCATAGTTCAACTTGGTTTATCTTTCCACATGTAAAATCTTGTAATGGTATCTATGTTAAGAAAACATTATAAACATAGGCTAACTGAAACAAAATCATGTGTGAGAATTAATCTAAAAACAAACGGAATAAATGGATGGACATATCACACCTCATGGCACATAAGATATATATTGGGAACTTGAGTACTAGGAAAAGAATACTTAAAAATAGAAAATGTCCATTGTCGTCAAAAGGTTAAAATGAGATCCAACATGATTTTTAATAGCTCTATATAATGAGATCCAAAATGTATGTACTCTACATAATGAAATGTCATCACTAGTATTTATATTGACCATTTTTTCTACTTAAGATCATGCAACAAATTAATAACCAAGTTATGGAATCATTTCTTAATCAATTGTCACCATACAAATATGACAAACTTGAGCACAATGTATAACTAGCTCATTAATTCTCACTCACGGATATAGACACCTTTGATTTGATGACCATCACATCCACTACCATTTACAATTAGGACTTCCTTAATTTATCATTATGCGATAGCGAACTAATATTATGTATACACGTTGACTTAAACACATATAGTTGACATTACAATAAATGACTACTATGAGGTGTATTTTTTAAGCTATATCCACCTCAACACACCAACTTGTTACCCCAATACCCCAAATGCTTTCAAATTCTGTCTGGAAGGGATTGAGGGGTATTAGGACATCCTAATTCATCTACTAGACACTCAGACACTTGTTAAAGACATTTAGGACTTGGATTACATAAATGGAGTCACACATACACCCTCATCAAGTTGCATGGATCCATTACTGCACCATCAACACTAGAACATGTAAGCATTACTACATGCTGGACTAAGCTTTACTAATGTTATGATAATATTAGGTTTTCCATCCATTGAGAAGGTTGTCATAGGTGTGCATATCCACCATATAAAAATCTTCATGGTATAATCAATTTCAAACCATTAGGTTTCTAAATTAGGTATCTGGTGCTAGGTACAACAGTTTTCTAGTTGATGATGGACCCTTGCTATATATATGAGATACTATTCATATATGTGTATAGTGATTTGGATTCAAATGTATGCACATGGATATATATGTACAATGAAAATGATTTAATTTTTATATGTATTACAATTTAAGGCTAGATCTTAGGCTACATAATAGGGTTTCATTGTGATTAGAATAGAAACTAGGGTTTACACTACCAACTAGGGTTTTTAGGCTAGGATCTCGTGTTTCTAGGCTAGGATCCAAGCTCTAGGGTCACTATCTTAATGTTTAATTCCACTATCACGACATTATTCTCACCAATACCATGCCCACTACTACAATCACCATCAAGCCTCTCAATCCCACTTTGTACATTTCCAATACTTCCAAGTTAAAATTTATAGGTCTCGTTGCTAAAAGCTTTTCACTTATCTATTCACATAGACAAATCCACTTACGTGAAAGATTGGTTGTAGCTTGGTATGTGCAATTTCACATGCAATAATAGTTGAGAAATCCAAAACATCCTATACCTTGGAAAAACAACCTTATTAATCTTCTTTTAACAAAGGAAGAGGAGAACATCATAATACAGTATCAATAGCAATGTGTTTTTTAATGAATAGCCTCTATAAAGGGCATACTATATTTATCTGGTCTTTAAAGCCAAGTCATTTGGAATAGAATGTCACAATTTCAATTACACCATTAATGCAACGTGTTCAAATTGAAAGTTTTGTTTTGTTGCATTACATGTGGCCAAACATTAACTTCCACGAATTATTATTTAATAAAAACAAATTATTAAATGATATTTTTTAAAGTCTAACTTCATTGTTGAAGGGTTATTTTGTCACTAAAACTTCGTGTCCAGGGCAATGTAAAAATTCAAAACGTAAAAAAAAATTAGTTTGAAGGGAGGAGATGAAATGAAATTCCAATGCGAAATGCCATTGCCAATAATTGAAATCTTCACATGATCAATGCTCTATGCATGTTGGCTTGCATGAGTATTTCATGTTGACCAACGTTTATCTACACATTGCTACAAATACGTGCCCGGTCCAATTGATGCAAACGATCTTCCCATGTCTTGCTAAAAAGAAGAATGTCAACTAGATAGATGATCACAAATAAGTCAAAATACAATCTTAGCACTCCATTCATTATTGTCATAAATGTCACAAATCCAACAATAAGATTAGATGACATCAACACCATTCAAACAATCCTAAGTTGGCACATTTTAAAATGTTTCCCTCCACATATCCCCTTACTTGATATGACTCTAATGATAATCAAACTTCGGGTTAATTTTAAATCTTCATCATCATTGTCATCTCTAGGTTCCTCATCAGCATCTCCATCATCATCATCTTCTCCATCATCATCATCATCATCACCTTCATCACCATCACCATCATCATCAACGTCTTCATCAACATCATCATCTTCATCATCATTGTCATCTCTAGGTTCCTCATCAACATCTCCGTCATCATCATCTTCTCCATAATCATCATCATCATCATCATCATCATCTTCATCTTCATCACCATCACCATCATCATCAACGTCTTCATCATCATCACCATCATCATCATCATCATCAACATATTCATCATCATTGTCATCTCTAGGTTCCTCATCAACATCTCCGTCATCATCATCTTCTCCATCATCATCTTCATCACCATCACCATCATCATCACTATCATCATCATCATCAATAACATCTTCATCATCATTGTCATATCTAGGTTCCTCATCAACATCTCCTTCATCATCATCTTGTCCATCATCATCATCATCATCATCTTCATCACCATCACCATCATCATCAACGTCTTCATCATCATCACCATCATCATCATCATCATCATCGCCATATTCATCATCATTGTCATCTCTAGGATCCTCATCAACATATCTATCATCGTCATCTTCTTCGTCATCATCATCATCATCTTCATCACCATCACCATCACCATCATCATCAACGTCTTCATCATCATCACCATCATCATCATCATCATCACCATAAGTGCCCGGTGGAGGATTTTCCAAAGTTGACCCCCCGTGTGCAAAAATTGCACACTCCCTTACTGAGAAAAAACCTAGTTTCCAAAATGGACCTACAAGGTGACACCCAGGCCACGGGACCAGAGGAGAGGGGCTCGCCTAGCACTATCTCGATGTCCTGAATCTAACGGAGTCGACGATTTTTCGATCGGAGCCACGATCGTCATTCTATGGCTCATTCTGTCTCCCATCCAAAAGGCCTTTAGGGACACCTGTTAGATACCTGTCGGGGCCATAGAACTCCAACTGTGCAACAAAACCGGGTTCTGGGGAGTCCTACAAGTGTGTCTAGGAAGGTTTCAACTGGGAACGCTAGCCATAAGTTCCAGGTGGAGGGTTTTGCAAAGTTGCCCCCCGTGTGCAAAAATTGCACACTCCCTTACTAAGCAAAACCCTAGTTTCCAAAATGGACCTACAAGGTGACACCGAGGCCACGGGACCGGAGGAGAGGGGCACCCCTACAACTATCCCGACGTCTTGAATCCAACAGAGTTGATGGTTTGTTGATCGGAGCCACGGTCATCATTCTATGGCTTGTTCCGTCTCACATCCAAAAGGAATTCAGGGAAACTTGTTTGATACCTACCGGGGGCATAGAACTCCAACCGTGCAACAAAACCAAGTTTCGGAGAGTCCTACATGTGTGTCTAGGAAGGTTTGGGCTGGGAATGCTAGCCATAAGTGCTCGGTGGAGTATTTTCCAAACTTGACCCCCGTGTGCATAAATTGCACACTCCCTTACTGAGCAAAACCCTAGTTTCCAAAATAGACCTACAAGGTGACACCCGGGACAAGGGACTGGAGGAGAGGGGTGCCCCTAGAACTATCCCGTCATACTGAATCCAATGGATTCAACGGTTTGTCGATCGGAGCCACGGTCGTCATTCTATGGCTCGTGTTGTCTCGCATCCAAAAGGCTTTCAGGGACACCTACTGGATACCTATCGAGGCCATAGAACTCCAACTGTGCAACAAAACCGGGTTCCAGGGAGTCATGCAAGTGTGTCTAGGAAGGTTTCGGCTGGGAACGCTAGCCATAAGTGCCTGATGCAGGATTTTGCAAAGTTGACCCCCGTGTGCAAAAATTGCACACTCTCTTACTGAGCAAAACCCTAGTTTCCAAAATGGACCTACAAGGTGACACCCGGGACACGGTACCAAAGGGGAGGGTCACCCCTAGCACTATCCCGACATCCTGAATCCAATGGAGTCAACGGTTTGTCGATCGGATCCACGGTTGTCATTCTATGGCTCATTATGTCTCGCACCCAAAAGGCCTTCAAGGACACCTGTTGGATACCTATCGGGGGCATAGAACTCCAACCGTGCAACAAAACCAAGTTCCAGGGAGTCCTGCAAGTGTGTTTAGGAAGGTTCCAGCTGGGAACGCTATCCATAAGTGGCCGGTGGAGGATTTTCCAAATTTGACCCCTGTGTGCAAAAATTGCACACTTCCTTCTTGAGCAGACCCCTAGTTTCCAAAATGGACCTACAAGGTGACACCCGGGACAAGGGACCGGAGGAGAGGGGCACCCCTGCCACTATATTGACGTCCTAAATCCAACGGAGTCAACGGTTTGTCGATCGGAGCCATGATCGTCATTCTATGGCTCGTTCCGTCTCGCATCCAAAAGGCCTTCAGGGACACCTGTTGGATACCTGTTGGGGCCATAGAACTCCAACCGTGCAACAAAACCAGGTTTCGGGGAGTCCTGCAAGTGTGTCTAGGAAGGTTCCAGTTGGGAATGCTATCCATAAGCGCCCGGTGGATGATTTCCTAAAGTTGACACACTTGTGCAAAAATTGCACACTCCCTCACTTAGCAAAACCCTAGTTTCCAAAATGGACTTACAAGGTGACACCCAGGCCACGAGACCAGAGGAGAGGGGAACCCCTAGCACTATCCCGACGTCCTTAATCCAACAGAGTTGACGGTTTGTTGATCGGATCCACGGTCATCATTCTATGGCTTGTTCCGTCTCCCATCCAAAAGACCTTCAAGGACACCTGCTGGATACCTACCGGGGGCATAGAACTCCAACCATGCAACAAAACCTAGTTCCGGGGAGTCCTGCAAGTGTGTCTAGGGAGGTTCCAGCTGGGAACGCTAGCCATAAGTTCCTGGTGGATGATTTTCCAAATTTGACCCTCGTGTGCAAAAATTGCACACTCTCTTACTGAGCAAAACCCTAGTTTCCAAAATGGACCTACAAGGTGACACCCGGGCCATGGGACCGGAGGAGAGGGGCACCCCTAGCACTATATCAACATCCTGAATCCAATGGAGTCGACAGCTTGTCGATTGGAGCCACGATCGTCATTCTATGGCTCATTCCGTCTCGCATCTAAAAGGCCTTCGGGGACACCTGTTGGATACATGTCGGGGCCATAGAACTCCAACCGTGCAACAAAACAGGGTTCCGAGGAGTCCTGCAAGTGTGTCTAGGAAGGTTCCGTCTGGAAACGCTATCCATAAGTTCTCGATGGAAGATTTTCCAAAGTTGACACTCTTGTGCAAAAATTGCACACTCCCTTACTAAGCAAAACCCTAGTTTCCAAAATGGACCTACAAGGTGACACCCGGGCCATGGGACCGGAGGAGAGGGGCACACCTAGCACTATCCCGATGTCCTTAATCCAATGGAGTCGATGGTTTGTCGATCGGAGCCACGGTCGTCATTCTATGGCTCGTTCCATCTCACATCCAAAAGGCCTTCAGGGACACCTGTTGGATACCTGACGGGGGCATAGAACTCCAACCGTGCAACAAAACTAGGTTCCGGGGAGTTCTACAAGTGTGTCTAGGAAGGTTCCAGCCGGTAACACTAGCCATAAGTGCCCAATGGATGATTTTGCAAAGTTGACCCCCATGTGAAAAACTTGTACACTCCCTGCACCATCACCAAATGGCCTACAAAATCGTCGACCGGGCACTTATGGCTAGAGTTCCCAGCTGGAACCTCCCTAGACATACCTGCAGGACTCCCAAGAACCAGGTTTTGTTGCACGGTTGGAGTTATATGCCCCCGGCAGGTATCCAACAGGTGTCCCTAAAGGCCTTTTGGATGCGAGACGGAACGAGCCATAGAATGACGACTGTGGCTCCAATAGACAAACCGTCAACTCCGTTGGATTCAGGACATCAGGATAGTGCTAGGGGTGCCCCTCTCCTCCGTTCCCATGGCCCAGGTGTCACCTTGTAGGTCCATTTTGGAAACTAGGGTTTTGCTTAGTAAGGGAGTGTGCAATTTTTGCACACGGGGATCAACTTTGGAAAATCATCCACCGAGCACTTATGGCTAGCATTCCCAGCCGGAACCTTCCTAGACACACTTGCAAGACTCCCTGGAACTAGGTTTTGTTGCACGGTATGATTTTTATGCCCCCGGCAGGTATCCAACAGGTGTCCTTGAAGGCCTTTTGGATGCGAGACTGAACGAGCCATAGAATGACGACTGTGGCTCCAATGGATAAACCGTCGAATCCGTTGGATTTAGGACGTCGAGATAGTGCTAGGGGTGCCCCTCTCCTCCGGTCCCGTGGCCCGGGTGTCACGTTGTAGGTCCATTTTGGAAACTAAGGTTTGCTGAGTAAGGGAGTGTGCAATTTTTGCACACATGGGTCAACTTTATAAAATCGTCCACCAGGAACTTATGGCTAGTGTTCCCAGTCAGAACCTTCCTAGACACACTTGCAGGACTCCCTGGAACCCAGTTTTGTTGCACGGTTGGAGTTCTATGCCCCTGGAAGGTATTCAGTAGGTGTCCCTGAAGGCCTTTGGATGCGAGACGGAACGAGCCATAGAATGACGACCGTGGCTTCGATCGACAAATAGTCGACTCCGTTGGATTCAGGACATCGGGACAGTGCTAGGGGTGTCCCTCTCCTCTGGTCCCATGGCCCAGATGTCAACTTGTAGGTCCATTTTGGAAACTAGGGTTTTGCTCAGTAAGGGAGTGTGCAATTTTTGCACACAGGGGTCAACTTTGGAAAATCATCCACCGGGAACTTATGGCTAGTGTTCCCAGCTGGAACCTCCCTAGACACACTTGCAAGACACCCCGGAACAAGGTTTTGTTGCACGGTTGGAGTTCTATGCTCCTGGCAGGTATCCCGCAGGTGTACCTAAAGGCCTTTTGGATGCGAGATGGAACGAACCATATAATGACGATCGTGGCTCCGATCGACAAACCGTCGACTCCGTTGGATTTAGGATGTCGGGATACTACTAGGGGTGCCCCTCTCCTCTGGTCCTGTGGCCTGGGTGTTACCTTGTAGTTCCATTTTGGAAACTAGGGTTTTTCTCAGTAAGGGAGTGTGCAATTTTTGCACATGGGGGTCAACTTTGCAAAATCATCCACCGGGCACTTATGGATAGTGTTCCCAGCCGAAACCTTCCTAAACACACTTGCAGGTCTCCCCAGAACTCAGTTTTGTTGCACAGTTGGAGTTCTATGCCCCCGACAGGTATCCAGCAGGTGTCCCTGAAGGCCTTTTGGATGTGAGACGGAACAAGCCATAGAATGACAACCATGGCTTCGATCGACAAACAATCAACTCCATTGGATTCAGGACATCGGGATAGTGCTAGGGGTACTCCTCTCCTCTGGTTTCGTGGCCTGGGTGTCACCTTGTAGGTCCATTTTTGAAACTAGGGTTTTGCTCAGTAAGGGAGTGTGCAATGTTTGCACACAGGGGTCAACTTTGGAAAATCCTCCACCGGGCACTTATGGTGATGATGATGATGATGGTGATGATGATGAAGACGTTGATGATGATGGTGATGGTGATGAATATGGTGATGAAGAATATGATGATGATGAGGACATGTGGGGTGGGAGATCGACCTCCAAAAACCCAAGCATTGACATGGGTGAGGTAGGTCTAAAGCATCCCTCAAGGACATTTCCAACCATTAGGTGACAATGTTAAACATGTTGTGCTACTCAATTAGATGATGAGTTAGCTCAAGACAATATGGAAGTTGTTGCATCACATGAACCACATACATATTCTCTAGAACCGATTCAAAATGACACTATTGAATTGAATATGATTGAAGGTTGTCAAGTGGAAAGAAGCCTCAATGAACAAATGACATTGCAAAGCCAAAAACCCTAGCATGAATGGTTATCATAAGCCATCATGAATATGAATATGAATATTGTTACTAACGCTAATGAAAAAAGCCTTAACATGCCCTCGTTTCCAACATATTTGAACAACAATGAAATTATCCACTATTATGTGGATGAAGGCAATGAAGAACCAACTCAAGAAGCCAATGAAGAAGAACCATAGCTCCCAAATGATCCTCATATTCATCCAAGTACTAGACCAATATTGAAACAATTCCTAAAGCTCCAAATGGGGTGAGTGGTAGAGAAAATAGGGGCAATATCCAAATTAGGTTTCTAGGATTCTAGATTAGTTTCTGAGGGTTAGATTAGTGTTTCTAGGGCTAATTTAGGTTTCTAGGACTAGATTAGGTTTATAGTATTATAGCTTAGTTTTCTAGTGTTAAATTTGTGTTCTAGGGTTAGTTTAGCTTTCTAGGATTTCTAGGGCTAGATTATGTTTGTAGGGTTATATTAGTGCTTCTACAATTAATCATGCATGAATAAACAATCACATGGCTATAAATAATAACTTAATCATAACTCATACATCAAATAAACGATATAAGATATAAGATATCAAATTCCTATCTAACATGAATAACTTTAATCATGCATGAATAAACAATCACATGGCTATAAATCATAACTTAATCATAACTCAAACATCAAATAAACGATATAAGATAACGATATCAAATAAGCTATCTAACATGAATAACATTAATCATTCATGAATAAACAATCACATGGCTATACTATGTACCTCAACTAATTAGGCCTTCTGGATCCTCTCGGTTTTTTATTGTCTCGAACAACCTCTCATGCTCTGCATGAGGTAGTAAGTAGCATACCTTGTTTGATGTCTTCGTTGACATTGTTTGCAGTTGGATGTTTGTACCAACGATGAGGTGCATAAAGTGATACACCCATGAACCTGGTCTATAATCCGTGTATGTGTAACCATTTCTCTTTGGTCCCTTTCCATCTACTGTAAGATATTCCCCCTGAACAACCATCGAGCTAGTCAGAAAGGTAATGCCTTCACTATCGGTTAATGATGCGAGGAGGGTTTGCTTCCCCTAGATGCATCATTCCAACCAATAATTCGTCCCAATTTCACTGTCTTTCGGGGCGATAACTGGGTAGATGTGTCCTGCAAAAATGCATTTTAGGTCATATTCCAACAAGTAGTGGTTTGATAACTTGGATAATTACAAAAATAAGGAGGGAACCAGGATATGCATGCAGAAATGTTTACCTGGCTATACAAGATCAGATATATGATCATATTCATTCGAAATAGAGGATTGGCCTTCCTCTAACTGGATTGTTTCAACAACTACACATGGGTCCACTACAAGTGATACATGATCCCATTCATCAACCCAATCCATTGATTTTCACTCATCCCACTCACAACTGCTGCAAGACCCACAAAAGCAAGCAAGTTTCCGCGTCCATATTTCAAATAAGGGGTTGTTTGAGCTTCGAACTGAATGAAATCCATGAGTGCCTTGCACAGTACTACAACTATAAGAATGCGATTGATCTATATCAACTACATTCCAAAAATTTCTGACAACATGTCCTCTACCTGTTGGTATGTGTTGCTCCGTGGTTCGATCTGAAATTTTTGCTTTGCACCATTGAACTATGGATTCTGCATTCTGAATATGAGGGTCTCTCATGAACCTCATATCCTCCCTTCGTAGGGTAGTTTTGAGACATGCTCCAGCCCCATCATGCTCTCCCTTTCCATGCCCAGTCTCAAAATAGTTCCATATATGCAGCACATCATAAGTCTTGTGCAAAATACTCAACCACTGGAATACACATGCATTTTTTAACTGGCCTACACAACCATCTGACCATATCCAATGCCGATCCATCTGTATACCTCTCTCCTTTAGCTGATCATAGAAACTTTTGAAGCAATGCTGCACATAATGCAGTTCGTGGCACATGTCGTCACTGATGTAGAAGTTGGTCATTTTCAATATTATCCTCATGTCGTTGCTGCTCTCTGGCGCGCACCTATACATGATATGGACCATTATGCTAACTTGGTCTGAATGGTAGTATTGACTTTGAATCTCATTCTATAGTTATAGGGTGTAGTTTTCAGCAAAGTCCACAATCGACAATATTGTGCCATTGGGAAAGGTGTCCCTACACTGTTTGTACTGTTCATCCTGCCATCGTGCTACATGGACATGTTGTACATACTGTTCAGTCTTTTGGTTGAATTTCTTCATGAAATCACAAATTTGTACCTGGTGCCACAAAACCAAGGGCATTAATACAATGTGACATTTGCACTCTAAATATAAATGTATAAATTCAACATGTACATTATGAAAGTATGCAAACTTAGATTACTTGTGACTTCACCAATGCAATTTTTTTTGCTTTCCTTCGAACTATCTACTTGATATGTTACGTACTTAAAGTTCTTCATTTCTACTGACATCCTCCCAAATTCATGCGCCTCGATTGCGTGGATGCAGCGGCTCAATAATGCAAATCCACTGCAACTAGAACATGTCCCATATAAATGTTGGCTTAACATTGACACAGAGGTTTCCAATTAGACCCAGGTTCTTTGCGGTTTCCCCTTTGACCAACAAAACCCCTTCGCATCGGCCCTTTCGGCAACAACCTGCGAGCAGGTCGAGGTCTCACCCAAGGTGTATCTATGGGGTACTACGGAATTAGGTTTCCACAGTAGGTGATGAGTTATTTAGATGATGTATTGCACAGTGCGGGATAGGGAAGGTGTGCTGCGAGACAAGACTGCATGGAATGCAATGAGATCTGTGTTGTGGGAAACTACCGCGCGGTGATGGCTACACCGCGGACTGCCCTTAGGAATCCTTATGTCACGGGACTTCTACTGAAACTGCGAAGAATGCAGCTTTATTCTATACTCGAACGATCTTGAAAAATCGCTTAAGGCACTGAACTGAATATCACTCATCCATTCATTCAAGTGCTTAACTGACTATTCTTCTAAAATTCATTCGTTAACTTAGGATGTTGCGATTTGAACATATATGAGTGATACAATCCAACCGTTATGCATTTCTTTACTGCGTATAAGAAAGTGCTTAACCAAATGACTGATTCACTATCTTCAAACACAAAACTAAATGTTCACCATTCATCTATTCATACAGAACTTAACATATCATCTCCATACTTCTTCTAATGGCAAATGCATATCAAAGTTCTCTCATAACAGTATGCAAGGAAACATCTAAACATTCATTTACAGAAAGCACAAATAATCATTCATTCATAAAACACAATCACACAACACAATGTTTAACGTGGTTCACTCCCCCGGATGGGAAGCTACATCCACAAGAACGGTTGATAATATATATCTTTAAAATGGGATGGGGACAACCATTCTTAGTCTGTGCACTCAGCTGCAGACTCTCCTCTCTCTCAGATAGGTCTATACGCACGCAGCTACAGAGCCTTTACAATATTCTAGACTCAACTATTCGATAATTGAGAGAATAAAAGTAACAACCCCCAAAATGTAACCCCATCCCATACAAAAATGTCTTCTTTTATAGATCATGCCCAAAGGTCATGTCTTTACAATGCTGAAGACCTAAACACAAAAACCCTTAGGGTTTACAAAACTACACCAATTTCCCTAAAACGGCTTGTTCGCTTTTGGTAGCATCTGCTTCATCGTGGCGGTTCTCCACGTCTTCATTCTGTCGCTATTGGCCTTCTTGTCGCACGCATGCCAACAGGTTGCTTCCGTCGAACCGTTCATCTCTAATAGTCTCTCCCACTAGGCATGCCAAGACGTCGCTTTCCCTTAACAAACTCGCGCATTGGCCGCCTTCCTGAATTGCTCATGCCTGCCGCTCAGCACACCTGGAGCATCTTTCCCAAAAATAGGTTGCTACCGGTCTGACCGGTACCTGTACCTGTCCTTCGTCCAGCCTTCCACTTTACTGGCTCCACGTGGCCTCCTATCTCTGCAGCACTGCTTCTGCGCAGTACTGATCTTCGCAACATCGCTCAAAACATGGCTATTGTGCTCCTCTTTGCAGCATCCGCAGTACTTAGCCAAAATTCAATCTTTTTCAGAGCTGCGCTCAACTCGGGTTATTCTTCCTTCAAAAATGGTCCAATTGGGCCAGGCCCAACATGCCCCTAACACTTACATGTGGCTCATCCCCGAGCCACTTTCAACGTCCACTGTCAGAATCTGCTCTCCGGTCTATGTGGTCAGCTTTGCTGCGAACTCACTATAAGTGTTTGTTAGCTTCTCCATTGTTTCTTTTGTTTCCTGCTCAACCTACTTGACTGTATCAAGCACCTGCGGTGTTATTTCTTCTCCGATTTGGGCTTCTACCTGTTCCTGGTTTTCGCACAACTCTTTCAATTTATCTTCTATCTGCTGCAACACCACAGTGGCATCTTCTAGGAGTGGCTGCGACTGATTGTCTAATGCAGTCTCCTTTTCCCTCAATACTTGGACTTCTTTCTTTAGGCTGGATATCTGCCTGAATTTTACTAGCCGATCTCTTGCTAGCAGAATCTTCACCTCTGCATCCATTGCTTCCAACGTGGTCTATTTCTCCTTTACTGCAGTCTTGATCTGCTGCAGCCCTAGATTTTCTTCAAGGGCTATGAATGCCTTCAAGGATTTGTCAAGTAAATTCTGGCACTTCGCAACCTCTGCTACGATATTTACTACTTGATCTCTCAGCTGCTGATTAGTGATTACAACCTCCGGTTTGATCTTTGCTTTCAGCAAGTTGATATAGGCTTCATAGAGGATTATTTTTTCCTCCATCTCTGCTTTAAGGGAGCGCACCGTGTCCCTTATCTTTAAAACAGTATCCACAGGATCATCATGGATCTGCACTTCTCCAATATCTTCTGCAACAGAGTTAATGGTAGCCTCCAATCTCTGCCTTTGCGCTTGTTCATCTTCAAGCATCATTCTGCTGCGCGAGCTCGACTTCTCGAGCTGTCTATTCACCATTTGTAGTTCTGCTTCTGCTTTTCTTGAGTCCATAGCTCTGTCGCGCAGCTCATCCCCAATCTACGTATGCAAAAATTGTAGACCTGATATCAGGATTTTTGCCAAGTCGAGCTCTACGCGCTCGACATTTGTCGTGTCCAGGGCCACGTCCTCCGACATGGGCAATGTGACAGCCATTGGATCGAGATAGACAAGTCTCATTTTTATTGGTAACGCAACAACAAGTTGCGATGGCTTCGGCTGCGAGGTTCCTCCGGAGCTCCCTTCTTCTACTAGGTCACGCTGCAAGGCCAGGCTCTTGTGCACTTCTTTGATTTTCTGCATTAGCTCTTGCATGGCGATCCAATTCCTCTACAAGTCATCTTGGATGGCCTTATCTTTCTTCGCTTTATCGGTCATGAACTCCTCCATCTGATCGGTGACTTTTTCTGCTATCATATCAAAGTCATCCTCCTTCAGTAATGTGTCAGATGTTGCTTTTGTCGCTTTTTGTTTCTTCCTTGCCTTCGGTTGCGCTGGGTTCTCTGGTTCCTTCCTCTTTCTCGTCTCTTTCTCTTCCAGAATTGGACATGGTGGTGGAATTATTTCATCATCTTCAGAGTCTGTCGAGACCTATAGAACTTCCACATAGTAGTCTGCGGGCCATTCTTTCATAATGAGCTCGATGTCCTCTTCTGTCATGTGGTAGTTCACAGGGAAAAACTGTGTCTTCTTCATATTCGCCTTCAGGGAAATAAAAACACAACGCATGTCAGCAGTAAAATTAACAATGCATATGTATTTGCTTGTTACCTGCTTTGTTATCCTTGGCGTAGAGGTGATCACGGTGCATAGCTACATGTAATACTTGTAGAAGACTTCTTCAGTTGCATGCTGGTGCTGCGGATCGAGATTTGCCCAGAGGTTCATATACCTGACTCCTCTGTGGTCTGATTTATCAAAGCTGACACCGACAAAGTCCTACGGTTCCTTCCAACCAATAAATGCAATAAGGACAATCAACCATGTGAAATGGAAGTTGCCCTCGTTCAACTGAATGTCGTTGAGCTCTGTCATGACTCATTCAATAGATATTGGCACAAATTGAACTCGGTGCCTTCAGCTGCTGCGGCACGGAGCAATACTGTGCCCACAGGCACCTCCAGGGGTCTTACCGTCCATAATATCTTTTCTATGAGCAACTGCGTGATGAACTTGGTTGTTTTGTCTTCAATTTCCTCAGTAGGAAAACCTCGTTTTCCTTTGACCAATGCATGAGATTTCTTCATCTTTTCCATTGCATCCTTTTCTGTGCTCTTCCCCTGGAAGAACAGCTTTGGGTATTTTCCCCACTTACTTAATCCCATAATGAGATGGATTAATTCGATGCCTATATCAATTGGCCAATCCATCCATAAATATCCTTAACGGATTCGTGCCATCAAGGTATGAACCATTACATTTAGCTCAGCCGATCGTTCAAAGTGGGGCAGTCGCAGCAGGTTCAACAATCATGACTGCACTACCAGTGTCAACCAGCTTTCAACAACCAGATTGAGGTTTCCTTTGGCATCTTTCTTCCAGTAGATGTACTGGTCTGGCTGAAAGTCTGGGTACTTGGGATCATGTGGCTCATCTCTCTGCACTCCCAAGAGGTCATAGTCCTCCCATTTATAGTCTGGTATCTTGCACAACAGATTGGTTGTAATTTTAACGTGCTTCGAAACTGGCGACAAAGGGATGTCATATTTTGCATTCTTGGCTAGCTTATAGACAGGGGCATTCAGCACCTGTGGTGAAATGTACTCAGGGGTCATATTCAGCGAGATTTCTTTCGTGAAAATGGGCTGCCTTGGCACCGCTGAACTCGGCTTTGGCTGTTTGGTTCAAGGTGCAGTGAGTGTCTCCTTCCCCTTGTCTTGCATGGCTGGATTGGTTCTTGGTGATCTACGGGATCCTTGGCCTTGTTCTATTACAACCTTCTTGGAAGGGGTTCTCATTAACTCATGAATCCATTTGTGCTGAAAGACTCTAAGTGCTTCTTCAATGGTAAGCTCTTCTTCTCGATAGAAAGGTTCAAACATTCAATGATGAGATAGCGGCTATGGTAGTCAAACGACAGATGGGTATTAGCTCAGTGGATGATCGCAAGAAAATTCTAAGTACTCAGTAACGCCCGCAAGTCCTCAAGCGGTGTTATTTATAGGCGCAGCTGACCTTCTCCCATGCCCTTCAACGGCTAGATATGCATTAAATATGTCTTCTGGTGGCTTAATCCATTGGATTTTCTAGTCCTTTCCTTCGTCAGTCCATCCAGAACAGTTATCTTCCCTTTAAATGTTGAAGCGGTTGCTGCAACGGTCATCTAACGGCTATTTTCTCAAAAGTAGTATAACGACTATTTTTCTCTAGGTGTTGTGCCGAACTACACGGCAGGCCACTTATACTCCTGCACAGTTTCTTCGCAGTGCGAAAAATTTTCAACTGCACATCTCCCAAAATTTTTCAAAATATATATATATATATTTTGTCGCGCAGCCTCAAAAGTGCTGCGCGGTACATACATTGTCTTTCTTATCATACATGTACAGACTCCTTTACACTTCTAGTGCCCAATTTCAACTGTACTTGGCACTTAGAGCTCTCTTCCGCTGCTCGTTATTCAGGATTCTGCGAAGCAGTGCTATCATGGTATAGCTTTAGCCTGCTTCCATTTATCAAAGTTGGCAAGGTATCACCAGCTAAATTGGCTAACTGGACTGCACTAGTGTTAGTAACATGTATCACAGTATATGGGCCAAGCCAATGCATCTTAAATTTACCAGGAAACTTCATGAATTTGCTATCATATAGGAGGACTAGGTCACCTACCTGAAAAGACTTGTTCTTTATATGGTGATCATGCCATGCTTTCTCACGGTCCTTTTGAGCTTGCTAGTGGAAGCCAGCGATAAAGCGATCTTCCTCCAAGCCAAGTAAGTGTAGCAATCTTTCTTCTAAATCTTCGTGATCTACCATCCTTGTAAACACAGCGATCCTCAAACTAGGGACAATATATTCCATTGGCATTATAGCCTCCTGCCCATAAGCCAATCGAAAGGGTGTTTGTCCTGTTAATTTCTTGCATGTAGTCCTGTATGCCCATAACATAGATGAGACGCGCAGGTCCCAATCGTCTCTATTTACATTGCAGACCTTAGTGAGTGTGTTCTCCAATATTTTATTGAAAGCCTCAACAGTGCCATTCGCCTATGGATGATATGGAGTACTGCACTGATGGCGAATGTGGAATTCCTCTGTAAGCGCCTCAATGGTCTTATTCAAAAAGTGAGTACCTTGGTCACTCATCAAAATCTTCAGACAGCCGAATCTTGACAATATTTCTTCAAAAATGAACTGCGCTGCAGTCCTTGACTGGCTTTGCTTCCACCCATCTGGTGAGGTAATCGGCAACAGTAATAATATATCTCGCACCAGTTCTTTTCCCTGGTGGGTTTATAGGTCCCACAAAATCAATTGCCCATTTTTCAAATGTCTGCAAGGTCAACAGCGGATTCAATGGCATCTCATCTCGACGTGATGGTTTTCCTGTCCTTTGACAGACATCGCAGTTCTTGCAGTGTTCTTTGGAGTCTTTGTGGATCGTGGGCCAACATAACCCTGCGCACAATATCTTCTGTGTTGTATCCCTTCTTGCATAGTGACCTCCCGCGATCCTTAAATGTGCATCTGCTAAAATGAATGGTTTCTCATGGTTCAGTACACACCTACGCAGGACTTCATCCGGTCCGAGTTTGTATAACTAGCCTGCAATTATAGTGAAGTCCATGGCGCACACCACTAACTGCTTTTTCTGCTGGACAGATAATTCTTGCGGTGCCAGCCCTATTGTTAGAAAATCAATGATATCCTTGTAATAATCATCGGCAACCTGTATGGAAAATAGTTGCGCATCAGGCAGACTGTCTTCAATATTCGTCGGCTCTTCTCCTAATTCAATCCTGGATAGATGGTCAGGTCCCAAGTTTAGTCTTCCTAGCTTGACAATAATCTCAAAGTCATATTCCTGGAATAGTAATAGCCATCTGCATATGCATCCCCCTAACACTGGCTTGTTGACCAAGTACTTCAACGCAAAGTGGTCAGTAAACATAAGGAAGTGTGATCCCAGCAAGTAGTGTCTAAATTTCTGTAGGGAATATACCATCGCGAGGCCTTCCCTCTTAGTAGTAGTATAGTTCTTTTCTGCTATTGAGAGCTTCCTGCTTGAAAATGCAATAGGGTGGTCAATACCTCCCTCTCCTGGCTGAGCTAAAACAATTCCCAGGGCAATGCATGATGTGTCAACATGGACATGGAATGGCTTCGTCCAGTCTAGAAAGACTAGAATCAGCGCAGTCACCATCTTTTCCTTTAGTGTATCAAAACCCTATTCGCATTCCGCGTTCCAAATGAACGGCGCGTCATTATTCAGCAGCTTTTCCATTACTACGGTTATCTACACGTAACCCTTTAAAACTTTTCTGTAGTATCCCATATGGCCTAAGGTAGAGCGCAACATCTTGACGAAATTTGGTGTTGGTAAGTTTGCAATGACTGCAATCTTCGCAGGATCCACCATCAATCCTTGCTTACAGACAATGTGGCCAAGTAGAATTCCATAAGGCACACAGAAAATACACTTCTTCAAATTCAAGGATATTTGATGTTATCGACACTTTTCAAGCATCATGCGGAGATTTGTGCAATGATTTTTCAATAGACCAAACACAGTCCAATCATCAAAATATGCTTCTAGAAACTTGTGCATAAAATCTTTAAATGCTGCGACGACGACTCTAGAAAATATGGCAGGTGTGTTCTTCAGACCAAAAGGCAGTACGGTGTATTGGAACAACCCCCATTTTGTAGCAAATGTCATCTTATGCCTATCTACAGGATCAATCCTGATCTGATGATACCCGGAGAAACCATCAGTAAAAGAGTAGGCCTCATTCAATCCAACGTTATCAAGCACTTCGTCGGTGAACGGAGTAGGGAATGGATCGTGCATGGAAGCATCATTCAGTTTTTTGAGATCCACACAAATCCTGATCTCACCTTTTGTTTTCTTGTCTTGAACAACCATGGGGCTAATCCACTCAGACTCATCAACGAGTTGAATGATTGCTGCCTCTAGCATCTTATCCGGCTCTGTGCGGACTCTTTCTTTATAGCACGGGTTTAATTTGTATGGCCTCTGCTTCACAGGCTTAGCACCTGGTTTCAAAGGTATTTTCATGACCCCTAGGTCTCCCAAAATTCCTTTCATTTCTGTAAATTTTGTCGAAAACAGTTCCTGATATTCATGTAAGGTGTCTGCGATCTCTGCAACAGTCTAATCATCCCAATAGTCTCCTATTGATGTGAACTTCGACTCTTTGCTTGTGCAAATGTTCACCTTCTGTGTCTTTACTGGTCCAGTCATATCTGGGATTTCCAATGGAGGTCCTTCTACGTCATGCGCGCCCTCTGATTCTGGTATATCTATGTTGCGCGGATCATCCTCATCGTCTTCATTTGTGTCATTGATTTCTTCAGCTAGATTATAACATTCGATGGGATGTTCTTCTTGTTCCTCCCATTCTGAATGTAAGTGCGCAGGAACGCATGCTACCCCGAAGAACTCCTCCAATGTCATGTTTCTGTGAGGACAGTCTTCCCTGAATATGCATTCCTTAATTAGCTGTAATGCGTCATGGATCAATGGATTCTCGTCTTCAAAACTGAAGTCCTTCTAGAAGTTCGCAGTGAGCATCTCCCAATCAATGGTTTCGCTGCGCAGCTCCAGATCTAGGTACCATTTCTTTGGAATACCCTCATCCAATGTATGTATAAATAGATGTACCCATTCTGTAGGTGGTCTTTCCACCCATGCCTGTGAACAGACTTCAATATGTTGGCTAGGGTCTGTCTGTCCATTAAACTTTTCAAAGGGTAAAGTAACCCTTTCAGTGAACCGGATCTGCATCTTAATCCTGCATTGATCCCAAGTGGTCAATGTCTACTTATGTGCATTCCACCATCTGGCAAGTGTGTCGCGCAGTGCCATATCTAATGTTGGTAGTCTATGCTCATCTGGGATAGCTGCAGTATATTCCTTGATAAAAGTATAAACATTAGCAGATCCATCATATGTGGGAATAGGACTTACCTCTTTCCCGATCCAGCGCAGTGATTCCATAACCTGCGTGCATCTTCTTGCTGATACTTCATGCATGCGACTTTGCCAATTTTCCAATCCTGTATCCGAGTCAGAGATACAAGAACTGTCACATCTCCAGCTGAGTGTACCGTCCACAGTAGGATTAATGTAGTCTTCCTTGTTCGCAGTCAGCTGGTATAGTCGGTCTAAGTCTTGAGCCTTGGATTCCTCCTGAATCGGCTCACTGTATCTGTCACCATATTTAGGATCCATTGGTGCGCTGACCCTAAGATGCTTTCCTTCAAATATCATCTTCTTTGTCTTCAAATTTATGATAGCCAGGTTATCCATAGCCCATTCAATTCCTAAGAGTGCAGGAAAAGTTGACTATCATCCACAATTTCAATAACTTCAAAGTCTGCATGGCTCTGTACTCCCATGGGGGTTTCACTCAATAAACAACTATCATAGCACGTTCAATCGTGGCATATGAAACAATACCCCTAATTTCACTAAATATTGGAAAATACCTCCCAAAATCATGTTTTTTAACCCCCTCCCAATATGCCTTCCCAATTTAAAAAAACCCCTATTTTCACTAGATATTGTATGTATCAATTTTTTCATTAACATTTTTTATACCCCTTTATATTTCTACCTAGTATATTGATATGATACCCCTCTTATGACTCCACATGCATTCTACAATGCACCTTGATTCTTTCGATGTATATCGTGGATGCACATTACTTCACCCACAATGTAATTACTCAACCACATATCATTATGATTTGCAACATATAATGGTCTAATGAAGAGATAGGAGATCACTTCTTGTATGTCACTAGAGCCAATGCACATAGTACAACATTTAGATTGCATGTTGCAGTTCCCCAATCATTGACTAAGCCTATTGTGGGCTAGGTATCCACACCCCCAGGGCCTGTAACAAGCTCTAAGAGGCTGACTAAACCTCTCAAGGCCTGTAATAGGCACAAGTGGTTAGGTATTCAAGCCCCCAAGGTCCATCGAGGGCCTATAACAGGCCCTGGAGGCTTAGAGCCTCCCAAGGCTATAGGTAACAACTGGTTGAGTGCTATTGGTAACAATTGGCTGTCAATGACCACTGTCTCTCGACTATGATCGACTAGAAACCCACTTCACCACAAAACCCCTGGCCTCAAGCATGCCTCAAGACACGATTTCCCTGCGTACTGGTAAGCCCGAGCCTTTCCTCAATTCGATTTCTCATCCGACCGTGATCCTGCCATCTCCATTTGGTGGATATTTGTCAGCCCACCCATATAAAAAATACCCCAAAGTATTTTTGTATTGTTACATTAAATAAAAAAAACCCTTTTCCCCTTAATATATAAGCAATATAATTTTTAGGTTTTCATGAATATGTAATACCGCAATATGAATGAACGTGATATTATATTTCCTTCTAGGGAAGCCCCCGTGTGTACTCCATCGATGTCAACTACTATATTAGCTAAGCGGCCAAAAGGTATGACCTTCTCTTGATTAGCCATTCTTAACTGGATAGGTGACCAGAGCAACTTTGGTCGACCCATCTGCTGCCATGTTTGCTTAGTCAAGACATTCACTTTGGATCCCAAATCAAGGATGACTTCGTCCATTTCAAAATCTCCTATCTGCGCGATAAGACTCATTTCTCGGCCTATTCTTTTGTGTTTCCTTATATGATGTATTGCGCTATCAGAATTTTATGTTGCAATCTGAGGTTCATACTGGTTTATGAGCTTCTGGAGCTCTACTATGGCATTTTCACTTTTTAGCAACTTCATGCAGCTTCACAAGAACTGCGCAATGGAAGTACTGACATCCGTCACAGTGCTTGTTTTATCATAAGGAGCCAGCATGTCTTGAACATGCGGTGTCTCACTGCGCAACAGGATCCTCTGTGACTTAGGTGTTGATTCTCTAAAGGTATCCCGCGCGTCAATGAATATCTCCTTGTTCTTCCGCAAGTCAAGAGGGGGTGCTTTTCCTGAAGCTTTCCTTATCCATACTGTTTCAAGGGGATCCTGCTTCGTATGTGCCTCCCCTGATGTTAAAGCTTCTGCTCCTCTGTTGCGGCCTGTCTCAGCGCCACTGCGCATGAACACATTGATGCTCGGATCTACTGGTCTGTTTTCTGCTACGATCTACTGGACATTTGGATTCAGAGCCTCTGTTCATCTTCTTTTCTTCATTTCTACCTCTAATACTAGACAGTCTTCAATAACATGGTCAAATGATTTACAATAATTGCACGTAGTGCATGGGTTAACACAATCTCTAGATACGTGACCTGGTTGGCCACAATTATAACAAATGACTTGGCCGCGGCCTCTTCCCTGCGCCGGACCAGCATTTCTTCCTCTTCCGCGGTATCCACCACCATGACCTCTGTATCCTCCTTGGTCATATTGTGTGTTATCTTGCTTAGGATGGTTTTCTTCTTGTACTTGGTACACGCCAGCGCCTCTCATTGCATCCATATCTCGTTTTCTTTCATTCATTAGTTCATATGCACGACAGTTGGATTCATCATGTCCAACTGATTTACAGAAATTGCGGTATAAATTCTTAGGTGTTTTCACATATTTCTGGATGAGGTAGCAGTCTTCAGGTCTTTGTCCTGTAATTCTACAAATTTCACACCATGGGGCCTAATTCTGATTTAATGGGTTGGGAACACCACTGTTAAGGTAGTCACGGAATAGAGGGCAATGCTTGCGGTCATGACCTTCTCCTTTACAACTTGTACACCATACCTCCTGTCTAGGTTCATATCTTTGTTCTTTACCATTTTTCATACTTTGCAGCTCTAGTGTCAGGGTGGTCAACTGGTTCTCGATCTGAGACATTCCAGAACTAGTCTCACCAATCGACGAAGATTCCAGCTTCATTGCGATTTCCAAGGCCTTTGCCTGCGATGCAACCTTCTGCTGCATCAATGGTAATCTAATATGGGGCAACATCGCAGCGATGAACCATTCTTTATGTTGTTCTGGAGGTATAACAAAGCTCACTTGGTCTAATAGGGTTTTGAACTTCTAATCAAACTCCCAAACCGTTTCAATCGATTTCTGCTTTATTTCTTTCAACTCGGTTATACATTGAGATTCAGATTTGGGTTTCTTAAACTCAACCACGAGCGCAGCTTTAATTTCTGCAAGGGTTTTGGGCTGTGTCTGAGAGTATTTCATAAACCAATGTAAAGCTCTATCTCTGAAAGTGGTGATGAGCTGTGTTCTCTTCATGTCATCATCCTGGATTTGTCTTACACTCCATACGGCTTCACAAAGAAACCAATGTTGATCAGGGTCTTCTAAGCCAGTTCCTTTGAATATTAGCATCTTCATATTGGTGTTTTCCATTGTTATATTAGGTGGTGGAGCACCCTGATTAGTGCGTGGATGCTGTAAAGGTCTTTGTGCAATGAAAACAAATGGGATTATCAGGAGAGACGTACTGGGCTAAGTATTTTGCGGGGTGGGCTGCATAGCGGGTGGGTTCTGAGATAAGGGTGGCGCGGTCTCTGCAGCAGGTGTGTTCTCAGGGGTAAATGGTGGCACGGCTTCATTGTCAAGGTCACAAGGAATCTTGGTATCTATGTGGAGTCCAGGGCCTCCAAGATTCTTATTAAATTTATATCTCTTGCCACTTCTAAGATTATGGGTATATTCGTCAGAATCACTATATATATTGTTTACCATGACAGACTTGAAAACATTACTGCATTCTTAAAACACCTTTCTCAGCTAACAGCATCTTAATGTATAGACTGAGATTGTTCAGCAACTTACCTTGGAATCCTTCAAAAAAGTATGCTTTTGCTTGGCTGTAGGATTTGAGTGTGTCTACAGCAAATTCTATTACGAAGCCTTCTAGCATATGATCGACCCAAAAATCAATTGCGCGAGTCAACGGGCTGTCTATTGCTTTGAGCTGCGCTGCGAGCTCGGGAGTCCACTCTGTAGGAACTCCTCCTTGAAAACAGGTTTTCTTTTCTGCGAGCCGCAAGATCCACCCATGCATCTCGTTTGGAAATGATGCCCAAAAAATCTCGTGAATATCTTTCCACATATATCTATCCGACCACTATGTGTCACATAGACGCAGATGTTTATTCTCTTGCCTTGCAAAGTCTCTTATGGTCTTGTCCCACCAAGCTTGGATTTCTGTCTTTTCAGGCTGCCAGTTGTCGGAGCCTTCCGGGAACTGATAGTCTTTGTCACACATTGCGATTGCAACTCATCACGGATTCTAGCGCGGCAACGGAACCATTTGTTGGCTTAACATTGACCTAGAGGCTTCCAATTAGACCCAGGTTCTTTGCGGTTTCCCCTTTAACCAACAAAACCCCTTCGCACCAGCCCTTTTGGCAAAAACCTGCGAGTAGGTTGAGGTCTCACCCGAGGTGTATCTATGGGGTACTGCGGAATCAGGTTTCCACAATAGGTGACGAGTTATTTAGATGACGTATTGCGCAGTGCGGGATAGAGAAGGTGCGCTTCAAGACAAGACTGTGCGGCACGCAATGAGATCTGTGTTGTGGGAAACTACTGCGCGGTGATGGCTGCACCGTGGACCACCCTTAGGAATCCTTCTGCCGCGGGACTTCTACTGAAACTGCGAACAATGCAGCTTTATTATATACTCGAATGATCTTGAAAAAACACTTAAGGCACTGAACTGAATATCACTCATCCATTCATTCAAGTGCTTAACTGACTATTCTTCTAACATTCATTTGTTAACTTAGTATGTTGCGATTTGAACATATATGACTGATACAATCCAACCATTATGCATTTCTTTACTACGTATAAGAAAGTGCTTAACCAAATGACTGATTCACTGTCTTCAAACACAAAACTAAATGTTCACCATTCATCTATTCATACAGAACTTAACATATCATCTCCATACTTCTTATGATGGCAAATGCATATCAAAGTTCTCTCATAATAGTATGTAAGGAAACATTTAAACATTCATTTACAGAAAGCACAAATAATCATTCATTCATAAAACACAATCGCACAACACAATGTTTAACATGGTTCACTCCCTCGGATGGGAAGCTACGTCCACAAGAACGGTTGATAATATATATCTTTAAAAGGGGATGGGGACAACCGTTCTTAGTCTGCGCACTCAGCTGCAAACTCTCCTCTCTCTCAGATAGGTCTCTTTTATAGAACAAAAGTAACAACCCCCAAAATGTAACCCCATCCCATACAAAAATGTCTTCTTTTATAGATCATGCCCGAAGGTCATGTCTTTGCAATGCTGAAGACCTAAACCCAAAAACCCTTAGGGTTTACAAAACTGTGACGGTTTCCCTAAACCGGCTTGCTGGCTTCTGGTAGCGTCTGCTTCATCGTGCCAGTTCTCCACGTCTTCATTCTGTCATTATCGGCCTTCCTGTCGTGCGTGTGCCAACAGTTTTCTTCCATTGAAGCGTTCATCTCTAACGGTCTCACCCACTAGGAATGCCAAGACGTCGCTTTCCCTTAACAAACTCGCGCATTGGTTGCCTTCCTAAATTGCTCATGCCCGTCCCTCGGCACTCCTGGAGCATATTTCCCAAAAATAGGATGCTACCGGTTTGATCGGTACCTGTACTTGTCCTTCATCCAACCTTCCACTTTGCTGGCTCCACGTGGCCTCCTATCTTCGCAGCACTGCTTCTGTGCAGTACTGATCTTCGCAGCATCGCTCAAAACATGGCTACTGCGTGCCTCTTTGCAGCATCTGCAGTACTTAGCCAAAATTCAATCTTTTTTGGAGCTACACTCAGCTCAGGTTATTCTTCCTTCAAAAATGTTACCAAAAATGGTCCAGTTGGGCCAGGCCCAACAATAAACATGATCTTTTATAATATTTTTTTCCTTCAGGACTTGGACACATTATGCTATGTATAAATTCTCTGGATGCATTCGGTGGTTGTAACGATGGGAAATCCTACACAATGTTAGTATGCAAATCACAAAATATATGTCTATATGTATCATAATAGTACTCAAATTCTACATGGTATCTACAACAACATGTATTGAGATCAATGCAAATTCTAACATACTAGGGTTTGCATTTTTCAAAGGACCTTTGGCCCAAGTTCAATTGTGTGTGCTCATTCTTGAACCTCTCATAGAGTTATGTTTGTGTTGTGTCAAGGAAGTGCTTGACATGGGGTTCACCCCCCCTAACACCTTTCTTTGATTCAATGACAGTCTAGTGTTATCATGCCAAAACTTTTGCACTAGTTTTTTAACAGCATCAATGAGCTTCATGTCTGAACGAGGTAACCTACCAACAAAGGCCCAACAATATTTTTGGCCTAGGGTCTCACGTTTTTCTCTAATGGTGGAATACTTTTGAAGAGTCTTTCTATCTACTTTAAAGATTTTGCATGTGTGTGATAGTAGGTGACGTTTCCTTGTGGATTTGTCTACAATCGATTCCGATAGTACACGACAAGCAGCATTAAAATCTTTTGTACGAGAAGTTTTTCCAATCAAATTAAATGCAGATTGTAGATTTCTAACAACATGATTGTTGGCCTCTGAACTTCTAACTACCTTTATGCCCAAAATTCTCCTAACATGAGTTAGACAATGTGATTTTAACAAAGCAAGAAACAATTGACATTTTGCTGCATCGGTTTTGGATTCAAAAAAATCTTTGATTATCTTGCTACAATGGAAATCAATAGTGCGTTTGGGCATCTTACCTTCAAGTCCTGAAAATGAACTTTCATCCACATGAATACGTCTGGTATTTCTTCGTCGACTGCTTGATAGTCGAGGAAAGGGAGTCGGCAAGGAAGTACGAGTCTCGTCAATGGTTTGTTGTGGCCCTGCGTTCACAAATTGGTCCTACAAGGGAGTG